>CM076578.1:1933735018-1934354419 GCA_034641835.2 Pinus albicaulis
TCCCCACGTGCTCCTCATAAGTCTGCACAGATGCTCCTAGAGGCTACGTGAGGCCTCCCTCATATTTGGTGTGGACCCCCAAGGCTCCCCTTTAAGTTATAATGTTGCTCCTACTAGGGAAGCACTTTATTTTATTTAAGTGAGTTGACCCCTCTTTTCTCACTTTTATTTATTAATTAACTATAGGCGGCAAAAATATACAAAAATCAAATATTCCAATTAGCAGTGCTAATTAGGAATATTACGAGAGTTGTGTGGTCCATGTTACATGACTAGAGCCTACCATTGCACTTGTGGGCTAAATCATGCAACACAATTGTTTATTTGTAGAATTGGATTCTTGGGATGAGTACACCAAAAGAAACTTTTTCAGGGAAGAAACCAAAAGTGTCACATTTGAGGATCTTTGGATCATCAATTTATTATTATGTTTCCAAGGATACTTGAGAAAAAAGCTAAAGCCTACAACTGAGTTGGGTATATTTGTGGGGTACATGGAAACACCTCACAACTATCAAGTGTACATGCCATATCTCAAGATGACAATTGTTAGGACAGATATGAAGTTTGATGAGGAGAAGTAAATGAGGTGTTCTATTGAGAGGGAGCTTCAGTTTCTGATCCGGATTTTATGCAGGAAAGCAACAGAATACAGAAATAACCATGAACATAGAGATGCAGCAGAAATAATGCTTCATTTCATTAATATCAAATAACAGAAATATGCTTACAAGCATAATGGAAATAAAATAGCTAGGGTGCTGGTAGCGAATCTCTGAGAATAGATGTGATGGCTACAGACCTCTGAACTGTGTTACAATGAGGCTCCAGGGCCTATTTATTGTTGAGAAACAATGTAGAATCCGAAATGTCCAAAAACCTAACCGTAGGAGATGAGGCACCAAAACTATGGGCGCCCGTTTGGGTAAATTGGTGGTTCAACTTCCCGAGGGCGTAACTTTGGCATCCGATCTCCGTTTGACGCGCTCAATAGCTTGTTAGAAATATCTATCTGAGGAGTACAATTTTTGAATGAGAAACATCGGTCCATGGACCCATGTTGCTCTCTGTTTTCCCAAAAAACTTCGTTTAGGGCCTCAAAACGGCTCTGGAAGTTCAGGACCCGAAAAAATGCTAAAAATAGTAAGTTTTGTTGCAACTTGAAAACTGAAAGAACTAATGGTGGGGGTTCAAATGGAATAGGTCGGTGGCCACCAATATCCACCTGGATCATTAAGGCCCCAAAATGGCTTCGGGAGTGGAGGACCCGAAAACCTGCTAAAAATAGTAAGTTGTGCTGAACATGAAAAGCTGCAAGAATTGATGGTGCTAGTCCAAATGGAATAGGTGGGTGGCCACCGATATCCACCTAGATCATTCCTCCCTCCTTAGGAAGCAATGGTCCCCATTGTGTTGAGATCCTCCATGAGATGAGGCAAATTCTGTTGAACTGAGTAGTAGATGTGTTGAAGATGTCAAGGACCTGTGGGTGGACATGCTGGATGCATTTAGTAAATTTGGTTTCTTTATCAGCTTCAGACAGTACATGTTTGGATTCTGTATGTGTAGTTGCAAGATGTATGGCAACATCAAGCGGTGGTGCGTTGGGAGTCAAATCAATGGAGTGCTTGTCCTGACAGTGTAGAGGAACCTCTATGAGTGAGGGGAAAACTTCCTCGTATTCCTCCATGACTTTGTCCATCTACTGTAGCCGTGCAAGGGAGCCCTGTTTTGAGGTTGTGGCCACAATTTCTTCTTTCCTTGTGAGTGAGTTGTAAGGAAAATGAATTTCCTGGTTTGGGAAACAATCTTACTGTGTTGTTTTGCAGTAGTCAAAGAGATGACAGGAGGCGGTACTACCTCCGGTATCCTGTACAAGCTATTTCCCAAAGTAATAATAACAGCACGAGGCCTAGACTCATACACAGCATGTCGCCTCCACAAGTATGGTTGGCCCAATAATACATCAGCTACATCAAGAGGAGCAACATCACACAATACCTCATCCGTGAATGGCTTGATATTGTATGGAAGGCAGCACTGCTGGAGGATGCGTAGATCTCTCCCTGGGTGGAGCCACCCAATGGTATATGGCTGCGGGTGTGCTATGGTTGGTAGGCCGAGCCGCTTCACGACCTCTGCTGAGATGAGGTTCTTTTGGCTTCCGCTATCGACGAGAAATTGCAGCGGAGAACCCTTCACCCACATCTGCGACTGGAAGAGGCACTCCCCCTCCTCTGGATCCTCTGGACCCTCCCTCTGGATCTTGGTGGTGGAAACAATGGCACTAGGATTTGCATCAATGATCTGTTTCCCTTTTTCATTTCCTTTTTCTGGTTCTAACTCAGGATCAGAAAATGCATCTGAGTCGGGTGCCTTTAGTTCGGCCACCAAAGACTGTTTGGCCCGACACTCGTTTGTGCTGTGAGTGGGACTGTTATGAAATTCACACTTCCCTGTGTCCTTCTTTGGATTTGTGGTGTTGTTCTGAGTCGCATTGCTTTGGCCTTGCCCCTTGTTCTTCGGTTCGGGGGCACCTTTCGCATTCGCAGATCCAAAGTCTCGCTTCTTCTGCTTAAATTTCTTCTCGATCTTGGTGGCATAGCGATCTACCGTGCCAAGTGATGTAATGTCGAAGAACTCCATTTCCTCTTGAATGTGTTTGTGTAGACAGCCACGGTACTTGAGCACCAAATGTCTCTCTGAATCTTTAATACCCAACTTTGTGCGTAGTGTATGGAACAGATTCATCAGTTCATGCACATCTTGATCCTTTTGTTGCCGCAGCGTGGTCCATTGGATATATTTGTCCTCATAGCTCCCCACGAGGTAATATTGTTCCTTGATGCCATCTCGAAATGAATTCCAAGTGGGTGTGTCCGAGAACAGAGAGGGTTCCCCTTCGCCCTCTTGCTCACGGTAGGTTTCCCACCAGTCTTTGACATGGGGGGCAGCTTTGAGGAGTGCAAAAATAATCTTTTCTCGGTTAGAGAAGTCATGGACCAAGAAATACTCTTCCAGAAAATTTAACCATCTGTCTACAACATCTGCATCTATTTTTCCTTCAAATATAGGAATGTCAAAGTTTACCTGTACGTTGAAGGGAGTGGCGCCTCCAGAGTGGCTGTTGGATGCAGATGTGCCATATGTGGTCAGTCATTGAAGGATTGGAGCAAAGTTATCCATCATCGCGTTCCTTTGTTTCTCGAGGGCCTCCTCGATCAGTGTTTTGATAGGATCTCCTGCTCCCTCGTCTTTCTTTTCTTCCGCCATGGGAGGTCGTCGAGGTTTGCGAGGCTGATCTTGCAAGGGTTCAACCAGATTGAGCCTAACTCCTTATACTGATCGCGTTAGGGACATGCGAAGAAAAACAAAGAAAGAGAAACGGAGATTCCCTTCTGATAACAACGATCAGTTTATGCGGGAACACAACGAAATAACATAAATAACCATGAACATAGAGATACGGCGGAAATAATGCTTCATTTCATTAATATCAAATAACGAAATAAAATAATAACACAAGCATAATGGAAATAAAATAGCTAGGGTGCTGGTAGCAAATCTCTGAGAAGAGATGTGATGGCTACAAACCTCTGAAATGTGCTACAATGAGGCTCGAAGGCCTATTTATTGTTGAGAAACAATGTAGAATCCGAAACGTCCAAAAACCTAGCGAAAAATAGGAGATGGCGCCAGCGTGGGCGCCGTTTCGTCGTGTTGACCTCTAACTTCACAGGGCGTAACTTTGGCATCTGATCTCCTTTTGACATGCTCAATAGCTCATTAGAAAGATCTATCCGAGGAGTAAAATTTTTGAATGAGCAACATCGGTCCATGGACCCATGTTTCTCTCCGTTTTCCCAAAAAACGTTGTTTAGGGCCTCAAAACGGCTCCGGAAGTTCAAGACCCAAAAAACTGCTAAAAATAGTAAGTTTTGTTGCAACTTGAAAACTGAAAGAACTGATGGTGGGGGTTCAAATGGAATAGGTGGGTGGCTACCAATATCCACTTGGATCATTAATGCCCCAAAATGGCTTCGAGAGTGGAGGACCCGAAAACCTGCTAAAAATAGTAAGTTGTGCTGAACGTGAAAAGCTGCAAGAATTGATGGTGCTAGTCCAAATGGAATAGGTGGGTGGCCACTGATATCCACCTGGATCAGTTTCATTCAAATCATGATATTTTGGCTCCAAGGAAAGAACCTCAGGAAGTTGTGGAGAAATCAGAAGCAGAGGAATGGAGAGTGGAGACACCCACTCAAGCAGAGACACACAAATATGGAAGGAAGCACAACAGAGAAGATGAAAAATTATTGCATTATGCTATAGATAATGGGGGAGCACGCACATCACATCATAGGCAAAGGAGGTCACCAAATTGGTACATTGGCTACATCGCTTTGATGAGTGAGCTTGTAGAGAGTGAAACATCCTCATTCAAGGATGAAGTGCAAGAGAGAGTATGTGTTGATTCCATTGTAGAGGAATATGATACCATTATCAGAAAAAATGATTGGGAAGTGGTCCCAAGACCATAGGACAAGTCAATGGTAGGTTACAGGTGGATCTACAAGGTGAAGCAAGCAGCAGATGGAAGAATTGAGAAGCACGATGCCATATTTGTGGCCAAGGGGTTATATCAGGTGGAGGGAATTGAATATGAGGATACCTTTACTCTAGTAGCAAGGTACTCTTCAATCATATCAATTATAGCACTTTCAGCACAGATGGGATGGAAGATATACCAAATGGATGTGAAGACAACATTCCTCAATGTAGTGATTGAGGAAGAGGTGTACATTGAGTAGCCTGAAGGATTTGAGATCTTCGACAGAGAGTCACATGTATGAAAATTCAAGCGAGCATTGTATGGATTGAAACAAGCAACATGTTCTTGGTACACCAAGATCGACATATATTTCACCATTTTAGGCTTCACAAAAAGTGAAGCAGATGCAAACCTTTACCATATTTTTGTTGAAGGTAAATTATTGATTATAGTATTATATGTCAATGATTTAATTTTAATTGGTGATGAGAATCTAATAAAAAATTTCAAAGAGGATATAGAAATATTATTCGAGATGAAGGTCATGGGGCTCATGCATTATTTCCTTTATTTTGAGATATGGAAAGGACATGGGGAACTGTTTGTCTCTCAAGGCAAGTATGCCAACTCAATACTGAAGAAGTTCCACATGGAGAGAAACAAACCCATTGAGACTCCTCTAGCAGGGAATTTGAGGAAGGAACATGCTACTTCAGGTGATGCAGTAGAGGCTACCATTTACAGGAAGCTTGTGGGTTCACTGATGTATTAGGTCAAAACACGACTAGACATGTGTTATGCAGTTAACCAACTTATTCAAGTAATGGTTAAGCCAATTGAACTGTATTCGAAGGTATCAAAGAATTTTTTGAGATACCTCGGAGGAACTACTCAGCCTGGTCTTTGGTAGATACATGAATAGCACATCAGGAGGAATTTTCAGTGTTGGGTCAACAATGATTTCTTGGTGCAACAAGAAGCAGAGATATGTTGCACTCAGCTCAGCAAAAGCAGAGTACATGGATGCAAGTCAAGAAACATGTTAGGATATTTGGATGAGAAATATAATTGTTTGGTTATTAGGTTAGCAGATGGATCCTACAGTTATTTACTATGAAAATCAAATTTGTATCAAAATATCTGATAATCAATTTTTTTGTGATCGATCCAAGATATCGACATCCATTATCACCATCTACGAGATTGTGTGCAGAGGAAGATCATGTTGTTGGAATACATTCCTACAAAGGAACAGGATTTTGAAAAAGCGATTGTCAAGAGGAAATTCGAGTTCCATAGAGGCAAGATCGGGGTATCAGATAATCCCTTTCTTTCTGAGAGGGAGTGTTGAAAATGAAGCAAGAAATTCCTAATTTAATTTTGCCTTAATTAATTAAGAGAAAATTGAATTTCAATTTCAGTAAAATACTTGGAGGAATTTAACTAAAGTGATATGGAACTTATCATTTAGTTAAATTAGTTAATTCAAGTAGGAGACACTTGAGTTATGTTTAGTTATGATTGATTGCTAATTTCTAGAAATATTTTTTAGTTAAGTTGAGCTATTGTGAGTTTAACTAGTTATAACTGATTAAGAACTAGTGGAAGATCTAGTAGTGGGGTGCATCACTTTATGATCAACAAATTAAATCATCAATTAACCCATAATAATTGATGCATGTAGATAACTCAAGTTACCTAGTTGGTATTGGAGTTCAAGGGCAATGTACTATTAGTTATAGAAAATTCCAAATTGTACAGATGGTGCATGCAAGTCAGTGAAGGGCCTACAGGGATTGCATAGTTATGGATGGGGATTTCCCTAATTAATAGGGGGCTAATTACTTGAGAAACAATGCAAGGAAATAGGGACTTGGGCAGGCTTGGATTTCGTTAAGTATTAACCAGAGCTAGTCTTTGAAGTAGTGAGATAGATTATACAGATGGTGCATGCAAGTCGGAGAAGGGGCTATAGGGATTGCACAGTTATGGATGGGAATTTCCCTAATTAATAGGGGGCTAATTAATTGAGAAACAACGCAAGGAAATAGGGACTTAGGCAGGCTTGGATTTTTTTAATTATTGACCAGAGCTAGTCTTTGAAGCAGTGAGATAGCCTATACTAGTTCATAGGTTGCTCAGGCTTGAGCAAGCATTGTATTTATTCTCTATTTTATGACTAATGAAATACAAATATGAAGGAGTTTTGAGAAGTTTCTTTCCCCTAGAAAATAATTGTGTAATGAGTGATTAAATCTTGTCTCATGTATGTGTTGTGATTTCGCGATTGTTAATTGTTTTCCAAAGTTGGTAGAGTAGATCAAGTCTTTTGATTTAGTTAAATTTCATAAGAAAATTGAATCTACAAGGAATTTCTACACTTCATTCTTCAACTGAGTCTTCAATCCTTCATTCTCTATCTGCAACAGAGCTAGAGAATACTACAATGTAATAACTTCATTACGAAGTTTATTAAAAACCTTCTATTCATGGAGGGCCTACAATCTATTTCCCATCGTCAATAAAAATGAGAATGAACTCAAATATAAATATCTTAGAGCTGCAAGACTAGATATCAATAAGTAGAATACACAGGTTGCACTTTTTATTTACCTAAGGCTAGGGCTACCATATATATTCCTTATATACTTTATTCATGGAATTAAAAAGGTTGACTTAGGGCTAGTCAGTCTTTAATTCTATTGTAGTCCTATATCCATTCAAACACTCTCCAAAATATTGAAAGAAATGCAAACAAAAAAACATAAAATGCTCACAAATTCAGGTTATCTATACCACTGGAAAATGATCGTTTACTGTTATGTTATAAGAGTTTTGATTTCTTACTTTAGAGTATAAGTGTGGAATTCTATATTATAAGTGTGTTGTATATATACCTGGTTTTCAACCCAAGTATTTGGGACCTTCTAATTGTGTCCCCTCAAAATCTGCACCAAAGTCATGTTAACTACTTTTTTATACCCATATGTTTATGGATGGAATGTTGTAAACATTTTTAAATTTGTGTCCATCTTCTCCTATAGTGTAGTCCAAAATTCACTAAGAGTTCTTGTTTCCCTATCTGAAACTATGCTCCTTGGTATCCCAAAGCGCACACACACATTTCCAAACATCAAGTTTGCTGCTTCTTTCCCACCAATGGTCTTTTTACAGGGCATCAAAATACACATATTGGTGAAGATATCAACTACCTTGAATAGTTTGTCATGTCCCTTCTTAGTTGTTGGTAAAACTCCCACAAAGTCCATGGAAATTCTTTCTTGAGGACTAGTGGGTACAGGTAAGCGATGTTATAGAATTTATTTTCTATTACTAGGCTTGTTAGTACAACAAAGCATGCATCCATACTCTTATAAAATTATCTACCTCTTCTTGAATCCTAGGCCAATACGCATACCTCTATGACTTATCCATTATCTTCCCTACATCCTAGGCATTAGAGGAAATTTCAGCCTAAAAGTGGCCTCCTAAGGAAAAATAATAAAATAAGAGTTAGGAATTTTGGAGGGAAAATAAGAAAACTATTTTTTAATTGTTTTTTTGGATTATCTTCTTATATGTTTACCTAAATTTGAAGTGTAGACACTCGTGGGATGTGGAATTAAATTTCTCATCCAATGAGTACCCATTATGCATACTTTTTAGAATACACACATTGATAAAAAATTGTAGATACAATAAAAAAGCATGTTCAACACATTTGTTTAATGTATCTGCAATTTTTATCAATGTGAGTATTATGAAAAGTATGTATAATGGGTACTCATAGGATGTGGAATTTAATTCCGCATCCAACGAGTGTCTACACTTGAAATTTGGGTAAACCTATAAGGATATAAGCCAAAAATATAATTAAAAAAAAAACAGTTTTTATTTTTTATTTTCCATCCAAAATATTTACATGTACCTCTTTTTAAATTTAAAAGATTTTGATTAGTTTACATATTATGCACATGAAAATTTCATGGGCACTTTTAGGCTAAAATTTCCTCTAATGCCAATACGCATACCACTATGACTTAACCATTATCTTCCTTACACCAAAGTGATCTATGACCTTGGAGGTGTAAGCCTCTCTAATCAAATATAGCCCCCCACCTTTGGGAACACATAACTTATCTAGCATGTAGAGTAACTTGTCTTGTAGATGGTAGACAACTGTGCTATCACCATCGTACACATGATTCTGGCTCTACAACTGTTGAAACACGTCCTTGAAGTCCTCATCCCGTTGAATATGTCTCTATGTATGCATCATGGGTGAATGGCTCCATGTGAATTAGAGAGTTCATAAATCTATTATCTTTAATGTAGTTGGAATGAAAGCAGGTCATCCAACTTGTTTTTGATTCCCTTATTGTACTTAATCACTCAATTAAACTCTTGTAAAAACCCCATCCACTTATAATGTTTGATTTGTTGCAGCTTACTCTAGGCCTACAAACATTGTAGTGGTTGGTTATCTATTTGGATTACTATCTCCTTTCACATCAAATAGTGTCTCCAAGTCCTCATAGTTCACATTGTGGAATATAATGACTTTACATAGGTTGAGTATTTAAGAACCACCCCATGAAAAAATTTAGAATGGTAGCATACACGCCTTCCTCCCTACATTAAGATCACTCCCATAACATACCTACTCACATTTATCTTCACTTCAAAGGGTTTTAGAAATTTTAGTAATGATAGAATTAGTGCTTGACTGGTCTTCTTCTTTAACTCCTCAAAGGCCCTTTACTAACCTTTCCCCATTGGAAACTCTTGCAACTCATTTTTGTGGCACAGATTGGTGCTGCTAATGCCAAAAATGAGGCTATGAATTTCATCAGGTATTGTTCTTTCCCAATGAAACTCCTAACTTCATAAAAATTAGTAGGAGTTGGCCACTTCATGATGGCCTCCATCTTGGAAAGATATACCTTCATCTCTCCTCCACCTATCACATAACCTAGATACACCAAAGATTATTTTGAAAACTCACACTTCTTGAGGTTTTCTACGGTGCATAGTTAAAGTCTTTATCACCTACATCAAATGTGAGATTTTCTCCTCCTAGGTAGCATTGTACACCAATATATCATCCAAATATACAATAAAAAATGAATCTATAAAATGAATCAATACATCATTCATTGACCTTATAAATGTAGGTTGTGCATTCCATAGTCCAAACAACATGAATATCCACTCATACAAACCTTGCCATGTTTTGAAGGAAGTATTCTAGTTATCTTCTTATATGACCTAAATAAACATGGTGATATCCTTAATTTAAGTCCATTTTGGCATAATATTTTCTTGGCTACAATTGATCCAATAGATAATCTATCCTAGGAAGGGGCTCCCTGTTCTTAAGCATAATTTTGTTTAATTCCCTGTCATTGATACACATCCACCAAGTCCCATCCTTCTTTGAAACAATAATGATGGGTGAACCACACAGAGATATACTTGGTCGAATGACACCCTATTCTAATAGTTGTTTCAATTTCTTTGCCACCTCACTTGCTTCTATAATAAATTTCCTATATAGCCCAATGTTTTGCATTTTGGAGTTTGATAATAGTTGTATCTCGTGCTCCAATTTCGTCTTGGGTGGTACCCCTTTAAGTTCATGGGATACATCCTTGTAGGCATGTAGTAACTCTTCCAGATTTTGTTTCTATTTCTTATTACACCCTTCTAGGGATGACTTTGATCTCACTAACTCTTCTATATACTTATTTTCTCATAAGAATAGTAAAACATACCTCTTTCTAGAACTGATCAATTTCATGACTTTGTTGGAACTTACCAATGAAATTTTGGGCTTGCCCCTATTCACATTTATGGTGAGGTATTTTCCATCCTTTATAAAACAATATTGGTCTGAGACTTACATGAATATTACATCATGCATGTACATATATGGACTTCCAAACACCACACCATATACTTCAAGGGGAACCACATCTAGCTCTACTTCATCAATAAAATCAACGCATAGCAAATATAATTTTTAACTACAAACCCAATTTGTTAATGAGATATGTTGCAATGATATTTTTCTGTGATCATGAGTCGAACAAAACATCAATCTTCATCTTCTTGACCTATATCTTTATGTGGAAGATTTTAGTAATTTCATTCTCGTCTTATTGTTGAAGAATACTTAGATTCACCTCCTTCTACACTAATGTACATACAATATTCTCATCCATGTCCAAGTTGCATTCAAGCTCGTTACTCAAATGAGTGGCCATGAGATTCTTCTTCTTTGCATCTTTCTTTCTATTATTTGGGTTAAGATTTAGATGAAACTTCAATGAATTCTCTATATGAAAATCAACGTTTCATTGATTGCATTGGTTGTTGGGATCTTTGCGCTAGTATGTTGTGGTTTTGGTCTTTTAATCCTTTACCCATTTCCACTTCTTCTTCCCCTCTTTATAAATGTTCTGGTGCTCCTTCTGCTTTGACCCACTAGATTGACCCACTAGATTGACCCATCCATCAATATAGGTTTAAACAACCTTACTTGCTTATGCATATGGCTCTTTAGTCCCCCCAAATACTTGAGGAGTATGTATAGGTTCTTTGCGGAAATACCCAATATTATGGACATCATTTTTAATCCAATTATGTACTCTTATACACTCTGCCCCTACTTCTACCTAAAGTAATGGAAGCATATCAATTGGTCCTATACATACTCGAGAGGATAAGATTGTGACTTTATGAGGGTTTTGAAATCCTCTCACTTAGTCATTGGAGGATCTCCCTCCAACCTCAAGGTCACTGTGTGTCTTTCCCACTAGGTTAGGGCATGGCCCTCTAATTCCAACTGAGAAAATGAAATATTTGTTTCTTCCTCTATATTATGAACACTAAAATAAGCTTCTAAATGTTGTAACCAATGATTTATATTTATAACATCAATGTCACCTTGATACGTCTTGATGTCATCCTTCATTTCCATTTTTAATAGAGATTATCAGTGCTTCACGACACTCGAACTGTGTTGATATTTTTCAAGTTTTGTGTTCAACTCCTTCAATGTCTCTTCCTTATATCTTAATCTCCTCTCTTATCAAACCTATGTGTTAAAACCCACATCTTCTCATAATATCCCAAGCTTATGTAAGGGATTCCATCAGGAGGTTCACATTACAATTTATATTGGAAACTGGTGCTTCCAACCACACAATCCTCTCATGTGTGGGATATTGAGGGTTATTCATAGATTTTTTGACCGTGACTACGGCTTTGTGAGTTTTGGCTTAACTGATCAAGATCCCCTACAACTCCCCGTGATATTCCCAAAGAAACATTCTTTGATACCACTATGATCCATAAATTTTTGTGCATATTCCAATGGACAGGTCATCATAATAAATTTAGTAAAATTATACTTAAAAAAATATAAAACCTATACTATGTGAATTAATCTCCCTTATAGATTTATTAAGTCACAATTTCATGAATGCAATATGTAACGTGTGAAAAATATAGAAAAAACAAAAATAAAATCATTTACAACCATAATAACACAAAATAAACACTAGAAAATCATTTCCGGAGAAAACCTAGCTAGAAGGCGAGGTTGTTAGTTCTCTTTCTCTAAATGGAAAATGGATGAAAGGACAAAGAATTGGTGTATGTGGTCTAGAGGGGTTGCTGAAATGCCCAAATCCTCTCTATTTTATCTCTCTCCCTTTCCACTCTTGTCTACTATGATCATTTATGGAAAAAAATTGCACTTGAATAGAATGGAACCCCTTTTCCTCCTAGTGGCTTAGTTATAACATAGCTCAATAGCCTACCAGTGGCTGATTTGACCCATTCAACTCTTAAGAAAAGTTATAATATGGACTCTTCTAAATTATTCTTCATCAAAATCACATGGATAACCCATTTTACATCAATAATTGGGGCCTACCCGACATATTGTTGAATTATGGTGGTAGAAATAGGAAGGTCAACTTCTGAGTGGCATAATGTTTTCATATGGAATTTGATTGAGGTAATTATTGTGTTTTTGGAAAGGTATCTGTGTGTAGAATAGTGTGAAAAGGTGTGAAATTAAGTGGAAATTTTTTACTCCCAAAAAATGTTGTTTTATGCCTCAAACTACTCTCCAAAGGTTTTAGGCCCTAATTTTCCAAACTAGGTCACACTAGTAAAAATGGTCCTATGAGTTGATTCTTCCACAAATTAATGAGATATATGATAAACAATATAATGATATAATATGGATCACTATAGGGTCCTTAAAAAAAATCAAGGCTTTGCGATATAAGAGATTGAATAAGGTGTGAGATAACACCTATAGACTCAGTCTAACCCCATACATGCACATTTATTGAATGGTGAATGTAGATAATCTAAAATTATATGAGCCTTCTCTGCTAAATCACGAAGAGGAATTGGTCCTACCTTTTGTATAGGTTTGGCACTAGATACTCAAGCAGAGTTGCTAGAGGATATAGTTTTGCAAAAGAGGCCTAGAACTACAAGACAAGGGTGGCATTACCTTTGGCAGAGTAGGTTGAAATTTTAGCTTCCAGAAAGGCTAAATGGTACACCTAAGAGAAGGTGGAGGAAAATTTCCCTCCCCTCATTTATTAGAATCATTTGGTGACCAAATTCCTTCCAAATTGAGGAGGTATGATTGGGATATGATCATTGTATTGTTTTTCATCTATATTAACACTTTTAGAGTGGGAAAATTGGAGGTATCAACTCATAGGACCTTTTTTACTTGTGGGTTTCTAGTTTAGAAAATTGGGGTTTGAACAATCCTAGAAGCATATTGAGACATTAAATGGTGTTTTTGGTGGTAAAAAAAATCCACTGTAAGTGAAAAACTGCCCATAGATATTCTACACACATATACCTTTCCAAAAACGTAAGAATCACCTCAATCAGAGTTATGCACCCATAATCTTACCTTCTTGTTTTTACCACCTTGATTTGAGAGGATGTCACGACAACCCCCATTATTCATGGAAAAGTGTCTATCCACTCAATCACAATGAATAAGACTCTACAAGAGTCGATATTGTAATTCTAATTAAGAGTTGAGGGAATCAAACTTAACCACTAGTAGGCTATTGGGTTGTATTATAATTAGGCCACTAGGTGGAAAAGGGGTTCAATTTTATTATAATGCATTTTATTCCATATATGAGCATATTATATCATAATGGATAAAGGCAAAGGAAATGGAGAGGTTTTGTGCATTATAGCTGCCCACAGGACACGGTTCTCACTTCTTTGTACTTGCATCCATTTCCATTCAAATAAAGAGAGATCAAAGCAACGTCACTTTCTAGTTAGGTTTTCTCTCGAAAGGATTTATGAGGTCATATATTATGTTATTATGGTTGTGAGTGATTGTATTTTTTTTTTGTTATATACTTTCTATAATGTGTATATTAACACAATAACTTACTAAATCCATAAGTCTAAGGAAAACAACCCTCTAGAATAGATTCATATTTTAATAATAATTTTATCATATCTATTATGATGAACCGTCTAGTGAAATATCCATGGTAGTTTATGGATTAGTTGGAAGACTTTTCAATGCTACAAATAATATGTTGCATTGTATCTTATGTGAATAAATAGTGGAAATATATGTTTCAATGTTCATTATGAAAAGAAATGGTAGAATGGACTCAATTTTTGGTCCATTCTCTTTACTTGACTTTGGTTAAAATATATGGATATTTTTTTGCTTATGAAATTTTGAAAGCTTGGCAGCTTGTTGTGTTGGTTAGTAGGAAATGGATAGGAGGGAGTTCTGATACTATTTTCCATGTAGTAAACATGACAAGGCCCATCACCATGTGGTTGATGTCAAAGTGTCATGTTCTTTTAACCATTTTTAAGGAGTTCTAGGCAAGGAGGATAATGAAGATTCAAACTCCTAATTCTAACCCAACTCTTTAAACTCCTAGGAGTCAATATGGCTAGGATGAAAAACAAAGAAATAATGTAATATTATACATGAATAACATAAAACAGTTATTTCCCCCCCCAAATATAGAATCTCTCTATTTCCCTCACAAAAAAAGAATTTTTTTTCATTTAAATCCTTACTTGGAAATTCTTGCAGATGAAATTTTTATAGTTGGACAATAAAATTATTGATCTCTCTTTAAAATCTTTCCTCAAATCCCTTAATGCCATCAAAATCATGGCTCACGATTTCAATGGATAGTTGGGGGAAATAGGGCCATAACCATTTAAAAATTTGGACCGGTAGGAAAGCATGTGCATTTCTAAGAGCACACACATGTTTTTAAGGACACATGCATGCTCTTAGAAATGCACATGCATTCTTGTGCCTTGTCTTGCTAGTACTAATTAGGCCTCTAAGGTGGCGAGGGTTACCAAAGCTAGACACTGAAAAATACATGCACGTTCTCAAGGACATACACTCATTATTGTGTAAGCATGTTCATAATGTTCTCATTGCCACTCTTGAGGCCATCAAGTGTGTGTGTGTGTGTGTGTGTGTGTATAAACATTCATGATTTCATGACTTCATAAAATGTGATAACATGGAACAAATGCCCTAAAATAACATGTGCAGTGACTCCACATGCATCCCAATGATTAACATTAATAAGATCAAGAATTACATTGAAAATGCTAAACATCTAGGCCTAGCCTCCACAACAATACAACTTAAAATAATAAATTACTCCATCTCTACTATATTAAAAATTTTCAATAAGTATCTCCATATGTGTAATTGTTAAACTAATATGACCAAAAATATATAAAAAAATTGATTATTCTCCTTTTCTCCCTTACTTACCAACTAACTTACTGATATTTACATCTCAATTCCCTTTACACCTCAACTCCCTTTAGTGTTCCACGTCCATCTCTAATATCTCCACGTCTATAATTGTTAAACTAGTACAACCAAAAATAAAGAAATTTGATTATTCTCCTTTTCTCCATTACTTACTAAGTATTTACACCTCATTTCTCTTTAGTGTTCCACGTCCCTCATTTCGGCACTATAATGCTTTGTTAATAGACACACTCTTTTACATTGTTATGCTTATTACATATTTACATATAATAATATATACACATGTTGATAGACCATCACCAAATTTATTTAAGGACTTAGCGTGATGCTAGTCTCTATTTTTTTACAAAGATGCACTTTTACCCTTTGTCAAAAGCCAGAAGAAACCAGACTGAACTGTTCTACAAAATACAATAATCCCCTTCAATTCCAATTTTTTTAAGAGCATGAACAACCTAAAAAAAAATATTCAATCAAAAGGGCCACGCATTACGAACACTCCAACACACTGAATCAGTGTTTGCTACACATCATTTAATATTTTTAATGTTTCCCACCCAAAAATAATTTTGGCCACTCATGAGTACCTCAAAATCAATACGAACTTTAAGTAATTTACTTTACAATTCACGAGTAAATAATTTATATACGCCTTCAATGAAGACTTCATAAATAGTGCAGCGCCGTGTAGAGATTCATTCACCACGTAATTCCTTACCATTTTGTTGGTTTTGACATTGATTAAGTTAAGCTTAACTTTATTTTACAAATTTGATATTTTAAAATTTTAATAGATATAGGTAAAGTTTTAATATTTGAATTTATTTATATTTTAAAATTTAAAATTTAAAATTAATATAGATATAATTAAAAATAATATATATATATATATATATATATATATATATTTTGCGGTGTATAAAAAAGAATTTTTTACGAAAAATTTTAATGTTTTATTAAACATCAAATACATTAATAATTAGCAAAAATATCAGCAAAGACTTTACATAGTCATTAGGAATAATATCATATATAAATCCATATATTATTAATATAAATATTCAATGTCAAAATGTATTAATATATAACAAAAACTTCAAATAAATAATTAACAAGAAAAATTTTAAATAATCATAAGAAATAACATCATATATAGATCCATTGTTTGTATAAATATTAATGTAAAAATTGATTCTCACCAAATATCAAAATACTGATATTATATTAACAAAAACTTGAAAAAATCATAAGGAGGAACATCATTATTTGTATGAATACCCAATGTTAAAAATGACTCACCAAGTGTTAAAAGATTGCAGTTTACTTATGTAAAAGAGAAATTAATATGAAGTACAAAGAAATCTTATTAAATAGTTTTATTAGTATTTAGTATATAGAAGTAAGTGAAATTATATATTATTATTATTATTATTCAATTTTAAGGTGAAGTTTGCTAAGTCTATGAAGACATACATATTTTACCTCTCTGTTTTGAATCTATACTTTTTTAGGAAGAAACGCATGCTCTTAACCATTAAACTTACTCTAGCTATATATTAAAGAGATTATAATATGTATATTATTTTACTTTATTTTTTTAATATATAAGAAATTTAAAGCTAAAATATTTTATAAATAAATTAAAAAACGTTTTAAAAATACAATCTTTCCATAAGAATAACATTTTAACTAAACTTTTTATATATTATTTTTATTATATAATTTTCTTTAAATAATAATAATAATTCAATATATTTTATAACCATGTCAAGTCCCATTAAATTATAATACATTTTTACCATTCCAGACATTTCGAAAAAGCAAAAGGTAGAATTAACCATTAAAAAATTCATTACAAAATGAGAGTTCAATTAATTTGGATCCAGTATTTGCTATGAATGCAGAATGCAGTCAGTAATAATTATACGCGTACTCATAATGTGCATATGAATGCGCAATATTTTTCCAACTCATACAATTAATATGAAAAACAATAGCCTACAGGCTCTGAGTTGATTTTAAGATTGGTGGGTGAGAAATATTCACTTGAGTTTAATTTGGTATCAATTCGAGCTTCTTATATGCATTGCAAGCTTTCAATCTGCGTCTCCCTTTCAAGGAATTCTAAGTCTGCTTTGCCCTGTAAGATATCTCCCTCCCTCCAATTTATAGGATACCTCATCAAATTTCTGTTGTGTTGATAATACAATTTCAAACTCTGAAAATCTACATATTCAACCTCCAAATGGTTTCAATATGATAATTTTGTGTCTACTTGATTTTCTCAGGTAATTTTCGATTGAAGATGGCAGAGACAAAAGATATCCAACCTCTTGTCTGTGATAGTGGATCTGGGATGCTCAAGGTGAGTCTATCTACTTACTTTAAAGCCACAAGATAAATGTTATGCTGAATATTAGCTCTATTTATGCACCAGATCGGATTTGCTGGTAATGATGGTCCAACAATAGTGTTTCCCACTGTTGTTGGTAGCCCAAATCATGCTGAACCAAATGACACATATGTAGGTGATGAGATTCAATCAAAGAGAAAAATTCTGACCTTGAAATTTAAGTATCCAATTAAACGAGGAATTATTACCAACTGGGATGATATGGAGAAGATTTGGCATCATGCATTTTACAAGGAACTAGAAATTGCTCCAGAAGATCACCCTATACTTCTGACCGAGGCACCTCTAAATCCCAAGGAAAATAGAGAGAAGATGACCCGGATTATGTTTGAGACTTTCAATACACCTGCAATGTATGTCGCACATCAAGCTATCCTCTCTCTCTATGCAACTGGCCGAACCACTGGTAAGCATGTTGTGCCATCTTCAAAACTAAATGCAATTTTGATTTTCAAGAATGGTTAGAAAAATAGTAATCAGATAGTGATTACACACAATATCTAATACACTATTAATGTCTATAGGACATAAAACACTAGCTTAAACTTATTTGTTACCATCTTCAAAACTAAATGCAATTTTGATTTTCAAGAACTATTCAAAAATATTAATAACTAAAACACTAGCTTCCACACATCTAAATCACGACCACAACTCAACTCATATAGTACCATCTTCAAAACTAAATACAATTTTGATTTTCAAGAACTCCTCAAGAATTCATCATGTATTGGGTACGCAGGTATTGTTGTTGACTCTGGTGATGGTGTCACCCACACAATTCCAATACATGAAGGGTATGTTCTTCCCCATGTCCCCGGCTTAGATGTTGCTGGTCGGGATCTAACAGATGCATTGATGAAGATGCTGACTGAAAGAGGCTACTCATTCACCAGTGCTGCAGAGCGGGAAATTGTTGGTGATATGAAAGAGAAGGTTGCTTATGTAGCCCTTGACTATGACCAGGAGCTTGAGACAGCCGAGACCAGTTCTTCAGAAGAAAAGAGTTATGAGCTTCCTCATGGGCAAGTGATCACCATTGGTGCAGAGCGTTTCAGATGTGGTGAGGTGTTGTTCCAACCTTCTCTCATTGGAATGCAAACTGTGGGTATCCATGAGACAATTTATAATTCCATCATGATGTGTGACGAAGATGTCAGAGATGAGCTGTATGGAAATATCGTTCTCAGTGGAGGATCTACAATGTTTCCTGGTTTTGCAGATCGTATGAGCAAGGAGATCACTGCCCTGGCCCCACGTAATATGAAGATTGAGGTAATTGCACCGTCTGAAAGGAGGTACAGTGCCTGGATTGGAGGGTCAATCTTGGCATCTCTGAGCATTTTCCAGCAGGTGATTATCTGCAATTTATTATCTTTTTGGGTTTATATGTAATTTATATGTACTATGACAACATTTGAACTTTAATGCCTTTGCTGCATGCAGATGTGGATTACCAAGGCTGACTATAATGATTATGGTTCATCAATTGTTCACAGAAAGTGCTTTCCCATTTCATTGGTTTAATAGTTTTTCAAAATTATGAAGTAAAGTTGTTCTTGTTATACATTTCAGTGAATGGATTAAATCACTGATTATTGTTTTGATGCTGAGATATATTTTCAAATAAAAGGAAACACTCAATTTCGAATAAAAGAATGTTCAATGTTCTGTTAATCAGTCAATGGTGCTTTTTGGGATATTTTTTACATATTCAATTTTTTTGGGCTAATTCAATTTTCATAAACGTAGTTTCGAAGCTCAATCTCTCATCAATCTCTTATCTGAGATTTAAATTTGAGATTTGGTATAAAGAAAATCCAAACACTTCAGCCACACTTCGCACAAAGTAATTAATTAATTAATTAATTAACTTTATAACCTATAAAGTAGCTAATAAATTAATTAGTTAAAGTAACTAATTAATTAGTTTACACCTTATAATCTATAATAATAAAGTTAATTATTTTCATCACCCCAATTTAAAGGGACGTCTTTATGTCCATTATAGATTTGAAGAACAATCAAGAGAGGTCAATTATTTAACCCCTCTCATAACTTCACCAAATTTAAACTATATATTTAATATATTAATAATTGCCCCAATGTGTAAAAAGAGGAAGTTGAAAATGTTGTACATTGATTTTCATAATAAATAATTAATGGATATATTAAATTTTATTTTTTATTTTCAATTTTAATTATAATTATACTTTGTAAGTTATATATATAAATATATGTGTGTGTGTGTTTATATATTTTTTAAAATTTAGTAAAATAATTATTATCACAATGTTGTAGCGGTTATAATTATCTTTCAAATTTTTTTTTTTTACTTACATTTTGGAGTCTAACATTCTTTTCATAGGAGTTTATCTTGCATTGTTATCAGTTATTCACGCTTTGATTGATAATTATCCTTTACCCATGATTGTGTTCACTTTCTTTTCACCTAGTTAATATTTCTAAGTCACAAGCTAACCTCCTAATTTAGTCTTGCACAACAATTCTAGGCTTGCCTCCTGAAACTACGCAATTAATGCGGGCAAGCAGCCTTAATGACTAGAATTGCGTAATCATGACTGGCGGCTAGTCTTGAGCTCGGAAACTGTGCAATCATGGAAGGCAGCCCAACACTGAGCCTAGAAACTGCACAATCCCTCACTGAGCTCAAAAACTGCACAATGCACTGAGCCAAAAATTTTCCGAGTTGCCAAAATTGTGCAATCTTTCCTAGTGATGTGCATGGCAAGCTTTTCCCGAAAAAACAGAAAAGTTGAAAAAGAAAAAAGCATCCCTCAAATTTAGGGATTTATTTTTAGTAATCCAAAAGAGGCATATTTGCTATTTTTGGAAGCTTTTGCCATGTGTCTCTTTTTCCTTGATTTTAGGCATGCACGTCATAAACCCTAATTTTCTCAAATCTATTTAAATGATGTCCCTAGAGCTCATTTTCACACTTGATCTTGAAGCTCTAGCATTCTCGAGGAGATCAAGGAACCTTAAGTGTGATCGTCGTCGCTTTTCCAGGTGAGTTTCGCAGTTATCATTTTTTCTGTCGATTTTTATCATTTCGCTTGTGTGAGTCTTATTTTGCTTGTTTCTTTGCATGCATATTGGCATTTCAACTTGCTTGTAACAACCCTAGTAAAAATCCATGTGAAAATAAATATAATACCACGATTGATGGGACACGTATTCCAAGCTAAGTGGTGAGAAAAACATCCTAATGGGTGTTCAATTTGGTTTACTATGACTAAAGGAAATTGGCAAAGGAAATGAAAAAGGCTTTGGAAAGGCATGAGGCATTAATTCACACTTTATTTATGGAAATAATGGAAAATGAAGAAAATAGAGGCCTCATCAATAAAAAGGCTTCTAAGGATGAGTTGGAAATATTTTTCTCACATTTTTGGAGCTCTCTCATTATTCTCTCTCTCTCTCATACTCTTGGATAATTAGAGTTTTCTTGGAGCACTCTTGGAAAGAGTGTATACTTGGTGATTTGGAGCATGAAGGTAAAGGAAGAGAATGAAAGCACATGATGACATCAGGATCAACAGCTACAATCGGTTCTGAGTACAAGTACTAAGATGCATGTATGTTTTCCTCACTAGTTTTGGCATGAATGGTGTATGCATGTGCATTTTCCTAGCCTTTCAATTTCCTGGAGAGCAATGGTGTTGTGGGATTATTTCCATTAATTTTTTTTTGGTTGGTTTGCATGATTCTTTTAGTTGTGGGTTGAGTTATTAGTTCCTGGAGTTATTAGTTCCCAGAGCCTTGGTTGGACAAACAATCTGGAGCCTGGAAGACAACTGTGGGTTGAGTTACTAGTCATGGAAACCTTGGTTGGACAAACACTCTAGAGCCCGAAGAATAACTGTTGGGTTGAGTTACTAGTCTTGGAGCCTTGGTTGGACAAACGCTCTGGAGCCCTAGGAGGGTTGAGTTACTGGTCCTGAATCCTTGGTTGGAAAAACGATTTGGAGCCCGAAAATAACTGGGTTGAGTTACTAGTCCTAGAAGCCCTCATTGGAAAAACACTCTAGAAGCCCTGTAATAGTTGGGGTTGAGTTACTAGTCCTAGAAGCCATGGTTGGAAAAAACACTCTGGAGCCCTGTAAAAACTTGGATAGAGTCATGCTTGGAATATGGCACGATGGTGATTGGATGAAGTGAGGCTTGGCTCTGCCAATCTATTGTCTGGTGGAACATGGAAGTCCCATCTCTAGTTGGTTTTTACATTCAGAAATGAAGAGCTCATTCCTTTGGTATTTGGTATGCAAATGTAATGGTTATTATGTGGATTTAATTCTTGTTATATCCATGGTATTTATTTTTTTATTATGTTGGTTATAAGCATGTATTTTATCAGTGATGATGTATGGCGCTATCTGTTTTTTTTCCTGAAAATGAATATACATTGTATCTATGGTGAAATAGATTGTATTGCAGCTTATGATGTAAGGGAGCAATGCTTCTTAGCGATTCTCAGATAAGTATTAGACCCCTATGTTTAATTATGTTGTTTATACCTGTAGATGCAATGTTTGTGACATGTTTAACGAAATTATTGTTCTAACTGGGTTGGGTCAGATGAGTTCCCGATGATGTGATTACTTCCATGTCTTTATTTTAATGTTATGTATCATCTCCTAAAATTACAGGAAGTTCTAAGCAGTGACCAGGGCTTAGGGGCTAAAAATGTGGGACAAATATCGGAGTTGCAGACCCATAATTGACTATTTGGGGTCATAACCGCTACCTTGACAAGGAAAGCCCATATCTAAGGGTCTATTACTGCTCCCTTTCCCTTGCATGCCTATGGCTAAGCCTCAAATGGTTTAAAAATGAGTTCCCCCTCAGGGAACAGGGCTCTAAAAGGTTGAGTTACCTATTGGGGATGTCAATGATGCAGTGTAATGTTTTTTTGCCATGTTTCCATCGGTTCCACTTCCTCAAAGTCATATAGGAGGTTTAATCTCATATTAGTAGCCTCTTGTCACATGTTTACCCTGGTTGGCCGATTACTTAGGTAGATGTGGGAAGAGGGTGTTATAGAGTGGTATCAGAGCATGGTTCAACTCTAGGACTCAATGGGTGGTGTTTTGATCATGCGTTTATGTTGGTTTCATGCGTGTGTAGTATGCTTGTAGTCTATGTCTGATTGTTACATATGCATGGTGTTGGTCATGGTTATAGTGGTGTCACAATGGGAAAGTTGTTGATGTCGTTGGGACATGTGTCATCATGTGGATATGACTCGTTATGTGTGGTTCTTGCTTATGTATTGTTCGTGCACACTTGCTTACATATTATTACATATAGTACATGCATTGATTGCTTACGCTAGGGTTAAATATTGGTCATTCTTCAGTGTTATCCATGTATGCTTTCTTGTATGATGTCATATGTTAAACATGCATTGGTCGTCCATGATTAGTTATACATGTCAAGTGCGTTCATTTGGTCAAGTTTTCATTAATTTAATTGAGGTTGTTGTGCATAAGGTCATTGTATGAAATTAGGTCATCATGACGATTTGGTATGTTATGATTTTAATGTGTTGGCTTAGACAGAGCAGGAGATGCAGATCATTAAAATGAAGTTGCAACAATGGACTTTAGGGTAAGAGAAGATTGTCATACAATTTTGTATGCTTAGCATGCAGGTATGTGATACATGGTTGCTGTAAGAATTAGGGTTACTTATATCTTTTCATTCTATTATTATTATGGTTACATATGTGATAAATACTAGTTGATCAGCATAGTCATATGCATTATGGTTATGTGTGTGCCTTTCATTCTATTGATGTTATGGTTACATACATTATAGATGCTAGTTGATTAGTGTGGATATATGTACATGTGTCAGTAGAAACCTATGGTGGTATGCATTTCTATTGTTGTTTTATGTTAGATAACTTATATTTTGTTGATGAGAATGTTATAGGTAAACTTGTTGTTATTGTATGATAGTTAGCTTCATGATTAGGGTTATTTGGTTAACATCTTGATGTTATATCTACTATGCTAATTTGGATTGGCCATGCAGATGTTTAAGGCTATGACATTTAGGTATGAGTCAATCTAATTATGATAGTGTGTTGTATTATGTCTCCACTGACTTTTCATATGTGATCATTATGCATGAATGGAAAATGTTGGTGAGCTTATGATGTGAACACGTTAGTCGGTCACTACTATGGATATCATGATCTTATTAATTTTTGAATTGATGTATTGTGAAGTTATATCATGCTAATCTAGATTGATTTTGGAGACAAGATAACATCCCCTGAGATACATTGAGGTATGATTTTTCTTATGGTGTGTACTTGGTGCTTGATTATTTGATTATGTCATCTATCTGGTGTTGAGTATTTGGTGTCCATTATGTCGTCTAGTTGATTTATCTAAGATGGTACGATTATAGTTTGATTGAATGTTTGACTAATCACATGATACGAGTATGTGTTTATAATATTTCATGAAGAAATGATCTTGTTTTAAGATGGTTGTACTAATGCATATGTGTTGGGACAAATGATATGTACTTGAGTATAAGTAGGTGATATTTGTAGCATTATGTATTATGACTGATGAATGTGAGTTGATTTTTGATTATGACATGGTCGTTAGTCTTGGTAAAAGTTGATTTCGAATTGTTGTATTGATGTTTGGTACATATGGACGACATGTGTTTTCCACAACAAGGTAAGGCAAATAACATGTTGTATGTTTATTTATACACTGAAAGTTATGTGTTTATGGCAGTATGATGCAGGGGATTCCATGGAAAAAGAGACTGCCATGAAATCTTGAAGAAAGCTTAGGTTGAACTCTCCTTTGGAAGTTTTGGGAAGCCATAGGGAATCAGTCATTGTGTTTGTTGCTAGTATTTTGTTTTCAGTATTTTTGATTTGTTTGCTCTTGATTTGCAGTCTTGATTACGATTAGTGCATGATCATTCCACTTTGGTTGTAGTGTCATATTTTTATTGGTTTTCATGTTTTTCTTCTTATGGGATTTCTCGTTCTTGTTTTTTTATGTTTTGAGAGTCTTACGAATTGGTTGGAAAAGATGAAAGTTGATGGAGTTAAGGATGATATTTTTGTTACCCAATAAACTCAGATGAAGTGTGGTGCATGAGTAAGCGTAGCAGAAGGTAAGAATATGACATTTAGTTGGATTGGTTGAGTCCATTGGGTAAAATTTGGACAGTGGCAAAGTAGGTAAAGTGAATGGAGATAATATGTTAGATTCCTTGGTTGTGTATGTTGTGCACAAATAAAGGAAGTTATCTTAACCTAGACCTTATGATATCTAGAAATTGCGTTTTGAACATTATTATGTTGATGTTTATATATATATATATATATATATATATATATATATATATATGTCGTAGCTGACAGGGTTGTCATGGATCATGATTGTTTAATGATAATGTATATATGTATACATGTATGTATGCATGTCGTTGTTTGATAGGATGA
Source organism: Pinus albicaulis (assembly GCA_034641835.2). NCBI lineage: Eukaryota > Viridiplantae > Streptophyta > Pinopsida > Pinales > Pinaceae > Pinus > Pinus albicaulis. The sequence goes on from CM076578.1 coordinate 1,933,760,325, forward strand.
TGATTGATTTATGCTAATAATTATATATATGTATGTATTTATGTATTTATGTCAATGTATGATAGGGTTTTCAAGGATCATTCTTGTGGAGGAATGATTGCTTATGTGAGTGAATGAAATGAAGAGGTTCTTGGCTATAAGGAATGATGTGGTAGAGTATCCTTAGTTTATCTATGAGGTCACTATCATGTGGATATGATTTAATGTTATATTCTTGTACTATGCCTATGTTTATGTTATGGACAATAATGCTTAAGGGTGCATCACTGAAGTGAAAGTAGTGTGATTTGCGACATGCTAGGATAAGCATGGACAGTAGAAAGACATTAGAAGCAATATTTCTTGTGGGGTCAGTGTGTGGTCTATGGATGTGCAGTACTATTTTTGTGTATATGTTGTGTGTTTTTTATATTTAGTGATTGTACCTATGGTGATGTGTACATGTAAAATTTGTAGTGTTGTGTACATATAATGTTGTATTCATGTTGTATACATATGGTGTTGTGTATATATTACATATGCAGTGCTAGGTATATATGGTGCTATGTGCATGTTGGATATGTGGTGTTGTGTGTATACCGTATTGTGCACATGTTGGATATGTGGTGTTGTGTGTATACCGTATTGTGCACATGTTGGATAAGTGGTATTGTGTGCATAGGGTGTTGTGCGCATGTTGGATATGCGGTATTTTGTATGCATGGTGCTATGTACCTATTGTATATGCAGTGCTATGTACATATGGTATTGTGTGAATGTTGTACATATGGTGCTATGTACATATGGTGTTGTATGCATGCTTGTACATGTGGTGCTATGTACATGTTGTAAAAGCGGTGTTGTGTGCAGGTGTTGTTGTTTACATGTCATGCATGTAACATTGTGTACATGTGGTGTCGTGTACATATCATGCATGTGGTGTTGTGTACATTTGGTATTGTGTACACGTTGTATAGGTGGTGCGATGTACATTTGGCATTGTGTACACGTTGTGTAGGTGGTTCTGTGTACATTTGATGTTGTGCACATGTTGTGTAGGTAGTGTTGTGTACAGGTGGTATTGTGTACATGTTGTGCATATGGTACTGGAATACATGTGGTATTGTGTGCATGTCGTACATGTTATGTTGTGAGAATGTGGTACTATGTATGTGCATGGTGTAGTCATGATATCGCAACATGTGTATTTTTTGTGCTGTACTTTGTACATGTATTTTGTTTTATTTTACACCGTGTGTAGGTGTATGTGTTTTGTTCTGGTGTAGGCATATGTATGTGTCCTGTTAAACACCAAGTGTAAGTGTATGTGTTATGTTGCATGCCAGATGTGGGTGCATGCATTGTGTGGTGTTGTACACCTTGTGTGGATCTACATATGGTGATGTATATTGGGTGTATGTGTATGTGATTAAAGAGAGGCAAGGGCATTGGGTGCTTTCTGGGTGTGGCAAATGATTTGGTGTGTGTAAAGAAATAGAAAAGGAAGAAGTACACACCGATGAAGGATAAGTATCAGTATTTTATTTTAGTTTTATTATGCATGTGATATATGATTCTAACTTATGATGGTTACATGTGATTTATGATTATGGTTTATGGTGATTTCATGTGATTCATCATTTTAATTTATGCTGGTTTCATTATGAGCTAACCAGATGTGACAAGAACCTTTAGTTAGATTTGTTGTGATAGGAAGTAAATAGGATTGCAAGTGTACCTTATCGACGAGCTACCAATGAGGTATTATTTGAGTTTATTTTGATTTATTTTCAATCTAATGGAAAGTATGTGCTTGGTACAAGAAGCATGTAATGCCCGGTTTGGGATGGTTGAAACAAACTACAATAATTAGCAGCAATAACAAAAGGAATTGAAACATGCAGCAGTATGATGGTAAAACACTTCAAGATTAGGGCCATTGTGGGACACTGGTACCCAATAGTTTCCATTTATTACCATGGGCATGATATGATTGGTATAATGGTTTTGAGGTAGGGATGTGCCTTGATTTTTGTATCTTCCGATGCGAGGAAGCCTTGCCAAGGGATTAAATGCCTGGGAAGGGGGTGCCATCGGAACTTGGAAGGTGAGTGACTGCATGGAAGGGGATTACCAGATTGCCTGAGGGACTATGTCGCAGAGAAGGTAAGGTTAGGGATGGATTTGTTTTTGTCATTAGCATTTCTAGATGGAATGATATTCACATTCGGAGTGTGCCGCGGAAAAATGAGCTGATAAATGTTCACTAAGAGGACAAGTGGTGCAGGATTGTAGCGCTGGATATTGGATGCAGCTTTGACTTTCGCAACGGATTCTAGTCCTGGGAAGGAAGTGAATCTTGGTACTACCTTGAAGGTGGAGGTATGAACCTCTGGATTCCATTTTTGTTGATATGGGCATCATATCCCTCTATTTGATGGTTGAGAAAATGTGTATATGTGTATATTATTGTAAATACTCTATCAAGTTGGTTTATAAAGCTACACGAACATTATGGGTATTCCCTGGTTGAAGCGAATGTGTATCAGTATATATGTTTGTTATTGTAAATACCATAATGAGTTGTGTTATAAAGCTCCAGTAAACGGTACAATTTTCATGTTTTAGCAGGTGGTCATTATAAATATTGCAATGAGTTGTGTTATAAAGCTCCATAGGAAGCATGTTTTGTTTTTAGCAGTTTTATGGTTTATATGTGTGATTGAATTCCAAGGACGATGTTCCTCCAAGGGGGAGGGTTTTGTGATATCCGTAGAAAAAATACATATAATACCACCATTTATGGCAGACGTATTCCAAGTTGAGTACTGGCGAAAAGATCTGAGTGGGTGTTCAATTTGGTTTATTATGGCTAAAGGAAATTGGAAAAGGCAATGGTAAAGGCTTTGGAAAGGCTTGAGGCATTAATTGGCATTTTATTTATGAAAATAATGGAAAATGAAAAAAATAGAGGCCTCTTCAATAAAAAGGCTTCTGAGGATCAATTCGAAATCTTTTGTTCACTTTTTGGAGTTCTCCCATTTCTCTCTCTCTCTCATACTCTTAGATACTCAGAGAAGAGTGGATACTTGGTGATTTAGAGAAAGAAGGAAAAGGAAGAGCATGAAAGCACAAGAGGAAATAGGCATCAGCATCTACAACCGGTTCTGAGTGCAGGTACCGAGTTGCATGTATGTTTTTCTCATTAGTTTTGGCATGCATGGTGTATGCATGTGGATTTTCCTAGCATTTCTATTTCTTGGATATCCACAGTGTTGTGGGTTTATTTCCATTGATTGTTTTTTGTGTGGTTCTCATGAGTCCTTTAGTTGTGGGTGGAGTTGTTAGTTCTTGGAGCCCTGGTTGGACAAACGCTCTGGAGCCTGACGGAAAATTGTGGGTTAAGTTATTAGTCCTGTAAGACTTCGTTGGAAAAACACTCTAGAGCTCGATGGACAACTATTGGGTTGAGTTACTAGTCCTGGATCCTTGGTTGTAAAAAAACATTGGAGCCCTAAGTGGGTTGAGTTACTAGTCCTGGAGCCTTGGTTGGACAAACACTCTGGAGCTCGAAATAACTAGTGTTGAGTTACTAGTCCTAGAAGCCTTGGTTCAACAAATTCTCTGGAAGCCCTGTAACAGTTAAGGCTGAGTTACGAGACTTGGAAGCCCTGGTTGGAACAAAGAATATAGAGCCCTTGAACAACTTCTATAGAGATCAATTAGTGGTGGTTAGTGATGTCCAACCGTGAGGTGGAATCACTGGTTTGGGGTTGAAACGGTTTGGTCTCTGGAGCCCTGGTTTGGTGTTTATTGATGTGTTTGATAAAGTCCCACATTCATGGTTGGAATATAGCATGAGGGTGATTGGCTAATTTGATATTTGTCTCAACCAATATATGGTCAAGTGTAACATGGAAGTCCCATCTCTGGTTGGTTTTTACATTAAAAAATGAAGAGCTCATTGCTTAAGTATTTCGTATGAAAATGTATTGGTTATTATGTGGATTTCATTGATGCTATATCCATGGTATTTATGTTGTTATTATGTTTGTTATAAGCATGTATTTTATCAGTGATGATGTATGGTTCTATCTATGTTTTTTCCTGGAAATGAATATACAATGTATCTATGGTAAAATAGATTGTATTTCAAATTATGATGTAAGGGAGCAATGCTTCTTAGTGATTCCTAGATATTTTTTAGACCCTTATGTTTAATTATGTTGTTTACACCTATAAATGAAATTTTTGTGACATGTTTGACGAAATTCCTTTATTTGTTGGGTGGGGTCAGATGAGTTCCCAATGATGTGATTGCTTCCATGTATTTTTTTTAATGTTATTTATCCTCTCTTGAAGTTACAGAAAGTTCTAGGTAGTGACCTGGGCTCAGGGGCTAAAAATGTGGCACAAATCTTGGAGCTGCAGGCATATAATTGATTGTTTGGGGCCATAAAATCTACCTTGTCAAGGCAAGCCCAAGGCTAAGGGTTTATAACCACTTCCTTTCCCTTAAATTCCTACGGCTCGGCCACAAATGGGTTAAAAATGAGTTCCCCCTAAGGGAACAGGGTTATGGAAGGTTGGGTTACCTCCTGGGGATGTGTTGACAGGAAAATTTGTTCGGCCAATAGTAGGGGATCTCCCTGGTAAAAATTCCCAATTAGACTCTGAACCGTTTGTGATAGGGATCCCGTCCAGGGTGTGGGTCCGGCTACCGCTGAATACTCCTTCTCTTGGATGCAAATGAGCCCTGCAGAGTTATACGTATACAGTTATCGAATGATACAAGACAAATATTGATGATTGTCAACAAAAATAAACACTACAAATAGCAAGATATAAAAGGAAGCACACAGCTGAAGGAGATGTTGTTAGTAGCATATCATTAAGGTCGTGTTTGTAAGATTGTTCAAACCATAGAAGAAATTGTTTTTCTTGGTAAGAACAACTTATGCGTACTTAGGCGTTTTCGTGAATAAGATAGATGTCAATAATAAAGTTACAAACATCTCCTATGTAAATAACATACCATCATAAACGCATGCAGTGAGCTAAAATGCATAAAGAGTATAATCAGAAAACGTAGATCAATTAATCATAAGATATCAGACATATACGAAAAATACTCATAGTATTAACACATTGATTCTCATCGGATCCAATAGTGGATTTAAGACAAATTCTTGTATTCATTCATAAGGGGTTGTTCAATGCTTTACAACTCTCTTCTCTCCTTAGGAGTCCAAAAAAAATATCCCTCTACAAGTCCCCAAAGGGAGTATATATAAGACAAAAGTGACCCTTGGGTGTCTTGACTCTTTGCTTTCCCGCCCGTTGGTATGCTTTGCGACCTGAATAGACGGTGCGACCTGCCACCTGATGGAGGATGTGACCTACAACCGGACCATGTAAGATGCGACCTACGACCCTTCTTGTAGGATGTACCTTGTGATCTGATCATGCGAGCGTGTGAGTGATTGTGAGGTCGAGAACATCCACTTGTTATTCTTTGAGGAAATTTTTCCATGCACGATAGTCTGCAGCAACTGGGGAGATCAAAGGAGTATCTTCCCTTAACCTATGCAGGAATTCTAGGGTGTTCGGGATCATAGTTTCTCTCTTGATTGTGACCTGGTTGGATAAGGAAGCCAGTTTGGTGTAAATTCAAACTGGCATCACGACGAAATTAACCAAGTTCTCCCTGTGATGCCGGAAGATCAGGTGTAGTGGCGGCTTGTCTAATAGGTTGCAGGAATGCCTAAATTTCCTGATTTACTTGTTCCCATGTCTTGTCTTTGCCCAATGTACCTAGAGAGGGAATATGGTGCAGCTCAGCCATCGATTCAATGCCGCGATCAAATGCTCATAGGCGGTCATCCCTTCTCTAGGTCTTTGAATAACTTCTCCTTGGATTGCACTTTTATACAAATTTGGACCTTGTCGTTCTGAGTGTGAATCCAATATTTCTTGGGAAAATTTTCTGGAGCTTGGGGATATCTGTTTTTCCATTCTATCATTCTATATAAGGCGGTGGAGGCCTCTTTCAGTTGCTCATTTCTCTTCTTCATTTTCGCTTGAGCTCTTAGTAGAGGTGCAACTGTTTGCTTTATGGTGAACATCTCCTCGTAAACCTGCCTCATGGTGGCTTCCAGTGTCACCAACTCTCTCTGGATGGTGAGTGGTACTTCGTTAATAAGGGTTTTTTTATCTTGGAGCAGTTGGATTTCTTCCCTTAGTGCTTTCTTTTCTTGCTCCGACCTGGCTTCCCTTTGTTCAGAGTCTTGTAATCTAGTTTGTAGGGAGAGGATTTCCCTATTCATCCAGCTCACATTTTCTTCTGTGGCTGGGGTGAAAGCAGTGCCAACTGATGCTATCATCACTAGATTGGTCCTAGTGTCCAGGACTATATCCTTTTCCATCGTGGTCGTGAATGGCGCGGCAGGGTTTCGTGCTAGGCATCTCCTCTTTTCCTGCCTGATTTTGAAAGTGAACTGATCATAAGTGAGTCTCATCAGATTGAAAAATTCCTCCTCCTGTCCTTCAGGGGTGCTTGGTTCTGAGAGTGCAAAACGTGTGTTAATTGAAGGTACTTCGATGGGCGGTAGCTCTGTCTGTACCCCCGTTACTGGAGGAGGTGTCTCGGTGTCTTTGGAAAAATCATCTTTCGATCTTCGATCCTCTTCCTCTTTTCTCTTTTGTTCTTCTTCTTATTTCAATAACTGCTCTGCCTATGCCTTATCCTGTTTTGCCTTTTGTCTACGCTCATCTTCTGCTTTTGTTTCCTCTTCTTCCTTCCTTTTTCATTTAGCTTCTACTTTTGTTTCCTCTTCTTCCTTCCTTTCGCATTCGGCCACCACCTGATCTAATTATTTCTTGAGCTGTCGTTCAACTTCTACTTTTGCTTCTTTCTCTTCCTTTCTTTTTCGGGCATCCTCCGCCTGTTTCTTTATCTGCTCTTCCTTTAGGTGTTTCTTACGCTAATCTTCATCCTCTTTCACCTTCTTTTCAACTTCTCGCTGAGATTTCGCTTCCTTTTCTTTCTGTTGGGAAGAAGAGCTATGGCCTGTTTTAGCTCGGGGCTTCTTGGCCTGGGAAGATGAGGTGCCTCCCAACTCGTGGATTCTCTCCTCCAAAGTTTGATCATCTTGGTCCTCCTGATTAGTCAATGCTTCCAGGGCGAGTTCTCTATCCTTGTTGTACCAGTTTCTTGCCCCATCTTCAGCTGGTCATTCAATATGTTGGTAGCTCCATTTGAACTTGGCCCGTTTGCAACGAGCAGGGACTATCCTCTTAGGATCGTATGTCCGGTAATCCAAAGGCGCTAGGAAAAATCCTCTGATTTTATCAGCTTCTTCCTCCACCTCTCTAAAATACTTGACCATATAAGCACCAATGGTGAGTGGTAGTGTGGTCCATGGCTTGTTCTTACCTTTATTAAGGACCTTCGAGAAGCCGGAAGTCATCTGATAACATAATTCCTGAAGTAGCATCCTGTCGGTGATGAATCGTGGCAAAGAATGGGGAGTCTTGAATGAACCGAAGACTCTGATGAAGATGCCTTCTCCAAATGGAAACCAATGTGCTACCTTGACTATCGTTTCCATGGCTCGCCAGGACATGCATGGGGTATCCTGACTGAATAATTTCCTATAGAGTGCAAGGATGAAACTTTGTGCAATTGGCTCTATATTCTGCTTATATTTGGAGTCCCAGAATACCTACAACTCCTTGTGAATTTGGCATGCTCGCTCCTGATCCCAGTTGTGAGCCCATCCCTCAAAGTGGCACTTGGTACAAGCTGCATCCAATAGATAGGAGGCCATGTAAAATTCAAATGAGTATCCCTCCTTCGGAGCCAGTGCTGTAGATATGTTGGTTTTGAGGGCCACTATTAGTAAATTGGCCCAATTGAAACAGGTGCCATATACGGTAACAAAATGCATCAGGGATACCCAAGAACCACTGAAAGTGGTGGCATCGGGACAACCATACATTCTAAAATCATAGCTGCTACGAGATTATAGACCTTTCTGAGGCATGCTACTTGATACTCCCGGTCCTTCTTAACTTTGAACTTCTCCGGTTCTTCCCATCATCCTCTCAAGGTGTCTGCTATTGGAACCACATGGGTAGTGGCCCATTCCTCTTTGAACATTTGTTCCCACTCTGGAAGTGCGTAGTAGTACTCCCCATCCTGGCCTTTTATATTTGAAAAAGCTTTCCCCTCGTGATCCCGAATCACCCACATCCTGGGGTCGATATTTTTTATGATCCAGTCAATAATTTTGGTGCATGGGAAGATAGATGGGTGGGCCCCTGCATAGTGAATCTTTGACCTCTTAACCTCCACATATACTTCACTTTATGGGAGGTCCTATGGGAACTCAAGTTGTGCGAACTCTTGGTATACTTGATACCAACTCATGCTTTCTCCTCTGTTGAATACACATGTGGTGTCCACGTAGATAGGGGGAGGAGATGTAAGTACTTCACTTTCTGTGATCTCTATCTCTGGGCTCTTGTTTTTTCTGTGAACTGCCCGGGGCCCCATGTCACTTGAGGCTGACAAGATGGAGATGCACTCTAACTCTGCTTCGAGGTTCCCTAAAATATTCATAAAACAGTCCCATGATAAGACAGATACCATATCAATAAATGCTCAATACTGCTTTTAACTCTGCCCAACTAAGGTCAAGGAGGGGGGGAAACTGTGACTTAGCAACCCATTGCCTAGGTCGCCAGGTCATGCTGACTTAAAACTTCAGAGGAAAGCAACCCTGTGACCTGGCAACTTGCAACTAGGTCGTGTTGACTTAAACTTCAGAGGAAAGCAACCCTGTGACCTGGCAACTTGCGACTAGGTCGTGGGGTCGCTGGGTCGCAATGATAAAAAATTCATGAGGATGCGACCTTGCGACTTAGCGACTTGCGACCTGGTCGCTGAGTTGCAAGGTCACAAAATTTCAGTTTTGAGCGAGATGCGACTTAGCGACTTAGAAACCGAGGCCGCTGGGTCACGGGAGTCGTGAGGTCGCGGGGTCGAAGGTCGCGCTAGGGCTGGGCAGACGATTTCGATGATGGCGCTGTCTTTTGTTTAACTTTTAAATTAAAACACTAAAGGGAGGCAGTGAGGAAAAACCATAAATTAAGATGAAGTGGTCATTAGAGGAAGAGACGGACATAGGGGAGGCTGGTTGGCTTCATCTACAACTCTGTATGAGAAAGGCAGGGTTTCGAGGTTTAGAAAAGATTCAGGTTCAAAGAGGATTTTAAATGGGGAATAGAAGGTGGCTTTCAAAGTGTTAAGATAAGGGGAAAGGGGAAAAAATAGAAAAAATGGAAACATCAAGAGGATTAGGCAACTTACCCAAGAAAATCGCGCTCCAGTTGGCCTGTCAGAAGCATTTTTTGCTCTCTGTCGTGTGAGTGAAATGTGACCTAGCGACCGTTTTACTTATAAAGGGGTCAAGCATGCGGAAAATAAATGAGGTCGCTGGGTCACGGAAAAGTCACGTTGATAAGATGTGAAACCCCGTGACACTGCGACCTTGCAACCTGGGGGTCGCAGGGTCGCAGGGTCACTAGGTCAGAATTGTTTAAAGTTGAATGCGGTACGCGACCTGATAGGCCACAAGGTCGCTGGGTTGCTGATTGGAGAAAATGACCTATTCTGCGACTTAGCAACTTAAGGCTTTTGAAAATATTTGAACTTCGGGCTTTGACTTCGCTTTTCATTGCTCGGGGGCTCAAAAAATTTAGAGGGTGAAATTTTTGAAGGGTTTTGTAGTGGCTACAACAAATGGCGATTTCATCTGTCGGCATTGTAGGGTCCAGAATCTCTATTGGCGTTTCATCTTGAGGGGGGTGGGAGGGCATAGCGCACTGTTCCTTTTACCTTGTGGGTCCCACTTCTTCTGTCTTCGAACCTTGTGCATTTTCTCTCCCTATCTACCTGCCCTTGGGTGCTGGTTTACCGTGTTCTCATTCTTGGAGACCGGATGGACAAGTTCACAGTAACCTCAGGGATTTTCAGATTTAGTATATTTTTTTTGGTCCTCATTGTGTTGCTCCACTACCAAGGGACCAGATGGCCCCGGTGGAGTCACTGCCTAAGAATCACGAGAATTTCTTTGCTACCAGCGAGCCTAGTCAGTACCCCGGCAGAGTTGTCGTATCGCCTTTTTGCATAGGAAACCTTTCTGAATCCTTTACCCTTTATTCATGTGCTTAATGCACTTATTAAAATGTGTTTGGGGCACTTATTTTCTGTGCTCAAGGCACTTATTTTATTTGGAAATTATTTCCTGGGTGGATGAGGGATCTCGACTTATTTTACTTGCAAGAGAGGTTGCTCCTGGTCTATATGAGGACTTGGGGTTTTCCTGTATTTCCGTTCGTCGCCTGAGGCTGACTCCTCCCTTTTCCATCTAATAACCATTTTAACCAAACATTTCCTTTTGCACAACAGTCCCTTGGGCCAACATACCAGGTAAGCTATTGTGTCTTGGTCCGAGGGCCTCAGTCATGTTCTCGCCATTGAGTGCCTATCACAGGTATGCTTGCCTCTTTTACACTCTGGGAGAAGATAATACACCGTCACAGATCTCAACTCAGTGTGCCACTTGGGTGATTTCCATATCCCCTTTCAAAATTTGGATTCCAAAGAAAAGAGATGGTTAATGGGGGCCTATGTGGAACAAGCGATTTATTGAAAACAAGAGAGGTAAAGAATGACAAAAAAAGACAAACTATGGTATAGGGTGTAGCGATGGCCCCGAGGGGCTGTCAGGTGAAATAGTGTTTAAGGTTGTGTCAATTCATAGGGAGGACTTCAGTCCTCCCTTCAAGAGTTTGTAACCTGTAAGTGTGGGGACCGACCTTCTCTCTAATCTGGAAAGGACCTATCCATAATGCCTAGAACTTGGAGTGTTTCCCTTTATCTTCATGAGCTTTATCCCATTTGAGGACAAGGTCGCCTACTTCAAAAACCTTGTTCCTGGCTGACTTCTTGTCAAACCATCGTTTTATCCATCCTTGGTGGATGGTGAATTTTTCCCGAGTTTTTTTCCTTTCCTCCTCAAGTTTCAACAGTGTGTCTATTCGGGCTTGTAAAGAAAGGCAAGGAGTGCCATGAGTCTTCTGAGATAATCGAAGGGCCGGGAGAGAAAAGTTGGGAGGAAGGATGGCTTCTTTTCTGTATACGAGGAAAAATGGGGAAGTGCCTAGGGAAGGTTTGGGTGTGATTCGATTTTCCCAAAGGGCATTATGGAGTGCCCTATGCCAATTTCGTTGTTGGGATAGCAGAGTATTTTTGATGATGCGGATTAGGTTCTTGTTGGTTGACTCATCTAACTCGTTTCCTTGAGGGTAATAGTTGGCAGAATGTTTAAGTACGATACCATTTTCTAGAGAAAAATCATATAATTTCAACGATGAGAAATATGTTGCATTATAAAAAACAAGGGAGGTTGGAATGACAAACTTGATCATGATGCATTAGGTGATGAAGGCTATTACCTCTTGATCATTGACTTGATGTAACGGTACTGCTTCAACCCACCTTGTGAAGTAGTCTGTGGCGGTGATGATGTACATGTGTTGCTTTGAAGAGTGTGGCAGGATTTCCCCAATCAAATCTAGCCCCCATTGTTGAAATGGTTCTTCCACTGCAATAGACTGTAACGGGGCCGAAGGCCGTATATCTCTATTTGCGGACTTCTGGCACTGCTGGAATTTTTAGACATATGCGTGTGCATCTTTAAACAAAGTAGGCCAATAAAAATCGGCACACATGATCTTGTGAGTGGTGGTGTCTCCTGCATAGTGCCCCCCTGTGAGGCCATCATGAAGTTCTCCCAATAATTTTTGTGCCTCATCCCATTCCAAACAGCATAGCAAGACACCGCTGTGATGTTTGCGAAACAACTTACCTTGCACTAGCTAGTAGGATACAGCTTTCAATCTCAACGCACACTTCTGCTTGGTAGTTAAAGTGGGGCCCATGGTGCCATGTTTCAGGTATTGCAGGAGATATATGTACCAAGAGGATGTATCTTGTGGGGTTGTGCTATCGGTTTGATACATATCGATCTCATGTTCCCAATTTTCTTCCTCGTTTCCCCATGAGTCTACTACCTCTGCGGCCATGCGATACAATCCTTGGCCTTTCATAGTGTGTGCTAGCTTGAATTCCAGGTCATATTCTTGAAGGCATGTCATCGAGTTTCCTCGTCGCTCACCCAAATCTTGTTGTACGAATAGTGAGCGAACAGCTAGGTGAGGCATGAAGACTGTGACATGATTTTTCAAAATGTACGGCCTGAAATGTTTAACTTCCTTGTATACTGGATAAGCTTGTTTGTCAATATATGGATAATTCATCTCGACGCCTTCTAACCCAGTGCTCATAAATGATATAGGCCGCTCATTGTGGCAGTCATATTTCTAAGTGAGGACGGCAGCCAAAGATGAATCTGAGGTAAAGGTGTACAAGATAAAGCCTTTGTTGAAATCCAGACTGTAAAGAGCAGGTGCTTCCACGATGGCTCGTTTGATGTTGTCGAATGCTTCTTTCTTGGGAGGATTCCATTTAAAGTTAGCGTTTTTCTTAATCATGCCTTGTAATGGTTTCATGATCTGAGCGAAATATGATATAAACTTTTGGAAAAAGTTGATTTTTCCAAGGAAGGACTGCATATCTTTCCTACCACTTGGGGGTGGTATTTGAGCTATGACCTTCGCACATTCCAGATCCACCACTATGTTGTCTCGAGTTATTATGTGTCCCAAAAAATTTTCTTCGGCGACGACGAACACACTTTTCTTTGGGTTCAGTGAGATCCCGTATTTCCAACATCTTTCAAAAATTTTCTTGAGGTGGTGTATGTGGTCAGATCTGTGCTTTGAAAACACGGTGACGTCGTCAAGGTATACTACCACGCTTTTCCCAATAATCCCTCTGAAGGCGATGTCCATAGCTCTTTGGAAGGTGGCACCGGCGTTAATCAGCCCAAAGGGCATGTGTCTGAAAGCAAATGTTCCCTACTTAGGTCTGAATGTGGTTTTGAGCCGATCGGACTCAACCACTAGTACTTGATTATACCTTGGAAACCCATCCAATAAAGAGAATATTTTTCACCCTGATACGGCTTGGAGGATTTACTCCATCGGGGGGACCAGATAGTTTTCTTTGTCGGAGGCCCTATTCAAATTCTTGAAGTCTACGCACAAACGGATCTTGCCGAATTTCTTGTGAACAGGGACCAAGTTGGACACCTAGGTCGAATGTCTAACTTTGAAAATTATCCACGCATCCAGGAGCTTCTTTAGTTCCTTTTCGATCATCGGTTCTAGAGCTGGGTGTACTTTTCTTAGTTTTTTTTGGAACGACCTCACTCCTTCCTTAATGCGTATGACGTGTTGGATGATCCGCGTATCATAAGTCCGAAGATCATCATACGTCCAGGATAACACATATCAGTATTTTTTAAATAATCCGGTGAATTTACAAGCTTGGGATCCTTGTCTGTCCCGAGGTTAATTTGTCGGTATGATAACGTGGAACTTTGCACCTTCGTGTTTGGGGGCCCCCAGAAATGGTTCTTTAATTCAAACAACTTTTCGAGTGACATGACCCTTTGGGTATGGGATTTTCCTTCCGATTTCTTAGTTCCTCCTGCAAAGCCCGATCATGATCCTCTTCTTCCATAATTGCGTCTTTGAATATATCTGTGTTGAGCATGAAATCCAGTACCTGTTGGTCATCATTGAAAACGCGTAAATTAGTAACATTGTCTGGTATGGACGGCTTTTATATAACTTCAATAGAAAATCCATCCCTAACTGGGGTGAACCTAGCAGCAGCGTTGGCAAGTGTATCAGCTACTGCATTATGCATTCTGAGTACATATTTAATACCAAAAGCATCAAAAGCTAAAATCAAGCACCATACCTCTTGCTGGTAACCTTTCAAATGGGGAGACAAGAAATGGATGGTGTTGCGTACCTGACGAGTAATAATCTCGAAATCACCAATTACCTTCAAACAACAGACTTTTAAATCTATGGCCTTTTGGAGTCCTAGTAACAGTGCCTCATACTCGGCTGTATTATTGGTGCACTGGAGCTCTAACCGGTAGGAAATTAGAAACTTGTTCTTCTGAGGGTCTAGCAAGATGCAGCCTGTGCCAGCCCCATCTTGGGTTTTGGAGCCATCATAGTATAGGGTCCATGTTTCATCTTTTGGTTGGACAAGGCTATCCGAGCCCATTGAGGATGTGCTAGGGGCATCAATTTATAAATAATCTTGTTTATATGGGGGGGATTTTTCAGCAACTAGAAGTAGCTCAGACTGAATGTCTTGGGTGATCGGGGTTTGGCAAGTCTGATAACAACCAAAGATAGACTCTAAGAAACACATACCGAGCTCTTCTTGTGTGAAACTGACTGGTTCATTAGTTGCATCCATTTTAGTCACAATATGTTTCATGTATGGTTCACTCTCGATCCGTATTTGGTTATTCCTGCCTTTGTAGGGGAGCCAAAGGTGGGACCAAACAGTGGAAAATTACCCCTGGAGCTTACTGGACCAATCTCTGCTCAACAAAAGGCCATAGGCCTCGAGGATATCCATGATTACTATGTCGATGCACTGATGCACTCTGGAGTCAGAGAATAAGCGGATAATGACGCTGTTTAGGTCGCCCACTATGGGGACTTGAGATCTGTCGAGTTGGATGATTCTGGTGTCAGTTTTCACAGGGCAGATGTTTAATTTCTTACACACGGATAAGGGCATAAAATTTTTGGATGCACCAGAATCAACGAGGAAGTTGTGGAAATTGAAGTTGAAGATCTTGAAGGAGAGGAGGAAAGGTGGCGTGGTTCCCCTGGAGTTAGTGTTCATGGCATTCACGATGGATTAGGGACTAGCAGTAGTTTGGGCAGACGTGATGCTTACAGGTTTGGTCACCGGTAGGCTGGAAAAGGTCTTAAGAATGATATCTTGTTGGTTAGCAATGCGAGCGAGCTCGTAGAGAGAGATATTGGCCCGGGTCTTCTTCATATCCTCAATAATGTTATACCTGGAATTTGTGTGCAAGGAAAGCTCGGTGGTGTTTTTAAAGGAAGCTGATGAAGCTTTAGCCTTAGTTGAACTAAATTTTTCAGGAGTCTTGTTTTGGTTCTCTGTGGTTGGGGGTAATATTTTTTGTAAGAAGGCTTTCCTTTTCTCCTCGAAAGACTGCTCCGGGACGTGACCTTTGCTCCTCAAACTGTATTTTCGAGGCGGTTTTATTTTGGGATCCCCTGCTAGGTTTATCACTGACGTGGGAAGGGAGCTTTCCTCGCGGATTAATTCAAAGGCAAGGACAACAGAACCTGTGTCTTCGTCCGAGGGAGAGACTTCCTTGTCCCTTGAATCATTTTCTTCTTCTAAATCCCCAGGGGTCTGATCTTCTAACATTTGATTGACAACAGCGTCCATACTATTAATCCACTGGGGACATGTTTTCTCTAAGTGCGAGGCCTGATGAAAAGAGTAGAAATTATCTCTCTCTATTTCCTCGACGTTGAGGCCAGCGCTAGAGTTGGACGGGGGCCGGTTCACAGTGGGATTATTCTTTCTGAAGAAAGGTTTCTGCATTTTAGCAGCTGGGATAGGCTCATTGTTCTTCCTCTTCAGATCAGAGACTTTTTTGGTCCGCAACTTAAGGGATTTTGTGATACTTTCAAAATCAAATGGGTCCTTATCTTTGTCCCCAGTTTTATGACTTGAGGATTGGGTTCTTTTCTTGGTTGTTTTTTGATCATCCTGACATTTGTGGTCAATGGCACCTATGGACAAAATGTTCTTTTCGACCGCAAGGGCGGTGGTATAGTTTGCTGCCAGGGTGGCCCTGGCCTCACACTTCATGAACACGGCAATATCCCATAGGAGTGCTCTCGTGTAGTAGTCAATGGTAATGGAATCATCCAAAGCCATGTTTGGGGGAAATTTGTTCAATATGGTGGTGAAACGTTGATTGAAATCCTTGACCTTCTCCTTTTTCTGACACTTCAGCGTGCTGAGCTCTGTGAGGAGCATCGAGGGGGTTTTATCTTCTGAGAATTTTTGCAGGAAGGTACGACAGAAGTTTTCCCAAGAAGGGATAGAAGCAATGGGGAGCAACCGATACCATGTTGCAGCTTTATTTTCTAGAGTATGAGGGAAAAGGAAACATGTTACATCGTCATACTGCACTCTCATCATCTGTAAAGACAGGTAGAAGTTTCTAATGTGGTCTTCGGCCAAAGTACCTTTCTCGGGGTCGAACTTAGAGAGATTTTTTTTAGGGTGTCGGGGCATGTCATGGAGGGGACCCTGGATTCCTAAGGGGAACTAAGCCATCCAAGCCAAAGGTTGTACGCGTCTGGCTCGTTTGTGGCGTGGTCTGTATAGATGTCCCCTCTCACTTTCGGATTCGCTACTCGTGCTAGACCCAAAGGCTTCGCCCTCATGGTGGGACTGCATGTCTTGGTTTTCCCCACGGTTTTCTGTATTTATGATGTTTCTTCAGTTGTAAAAAAAATGAAACCTGTTCTGGTTTCGGTGGGGTTGGTGGTCGGCATTTCGGCCTCGCCCATGGCCTCTGTCTCCCCTGCGTCTGTTACCTCAGCCTCTCCCAGATCCTTCCCCACGTGGTTCGTTGGCTTGCGTTTTATCATGTAAAGTCTGGTCTGGTGGGGGGGCGGTGTTGGGTTGAGGTTCAGTGATTTCGGGGTCGTCTTCTTCCCCCTCCCTATGGCTATCTGGTGGGGCTTCAGAATTTCGCTCAACTGCATCTACATAATCCTCGATCATAAGACCCACAAGCTGAGGAAGGGAGTTTACAAGGGTTCCTTGGCATGTATAATTAGCTACAGGGGTTCTAGGATTTGCCAAAGAACTAGTGACCGGGGCTTGTTGTAAACCCCTGACAAGGTCGAGGGCGATAGGGCGCAAGGCCCTCAGCTGGGCTAAAGTAACCTCATATAAATGGGGTTCATCCTTCTGGGAGTTTTCCAAAGGGGGAGTACTGGTATTGTCATGTATGGTATCCCCTTGGGGAGTTTGTAACGGGATGTTACTTGTGTGTTGGGAGGCTGCCATCAGGCCCTCCTTCTAGTGCCAAATCTGTTGATAGGAAAATTTGTCTGGCCAATAGTAGGGGATCTCCCCAGTAAAAAGTCCCAATTAGACTCTGAATCGTTTCTGATAGGGATCCCATTCAGGGTGTGGGTCCGGCTACCTGTGAATACTCCTCTTGGACGCAAATGAGCCCTGCAGAGTTATAGGTATACAGTTATCGAATGATACAAGATAAATATCAATGATTGTCAACGAGCATAAACACTACAAATAGCAAGATATAAAAGGAAACACGCAGCTGAAGGAGATGTTGTTAGCAGCATATCATTAAGGTCGTGTTTAAAAGATTGTTCAAACCATAGAAAAAACAGTTCTTCCTGGTAAGAACAACTTATGCGTACTTGGGCATTTTCGTGAATAAGATAGATGTCAATAATAAAGTTACAAACATCTCCTATGTAAATAACATACCATCATAAACACATGCAGTGAGCTGAAATGCATAAAGAGTATACTCAGAAAACGTAGATCAATTAATCAGAAGATATCAAACATATACGAAAAATACTCATAGTATTAACACATTGATTCTCATCAGATCCAAGAGTGGATTTAATACAAATTCTTGTATTCATTCATAAGGGGTTGTTCAATGCTTTACAACTCTCTTATCTCCTTAGGAGTCCAAAAAAAATATCCCTCTACAAGTCCTAGAAGGGAGTATATATAAGACAAAAGTGACCCTTGGGTGTCTTGACTCTTCGCTTTCCCGCCTGTTGGTATGCTTTGCGACTTGAATGGAAGGTGCGACCTACAACCTGATGGAGGATGCGATCTGCAACTTGACCATCTAAAATGTGACCTACAACCTTTCCTATAGGTTGTACCTTGCAATCTGATCATGGGAGCATGTGAGTGATTTCAAGGTTGAGAACATCCACTTGTTGTTCTTTGAGGAAATTTTTCCATGCACGATAGTCTACAACAACTGAGGAGATCAGAGGAGTATCTTCCCTTAACCTATGCAGGCATTCTAGGGCATTCGGGATCAGATTTTATCTCTTGATTGTGACTTGGTTGGATAAGGAATCTAGTTTGGTGTAAATCCAAACTGGCATCACGACGAACTTAACCAAGTTCTCCTGCGATGCCGGAAGATTAGGTGTAGCGGCAACTTGTCTAATAAGTTGCAGGAATTCCTGAATTTCCTGATTTACTTGTTCCCATGTCTTGTCTTCGCCCAATGTACCTAGAGATGGAATATGGTGCAGCTCAGCCATCGATTCAATGCCACTGATCAAATGCTCATAGGTGGTCATCACCTTCTCTAGGTATTTGAATAACTTCTCCTTGGATTGCACTTTTATGCGAATTTGGACCTTGTCATTCTGAGTGTGAATCCAATATTCTTGGGAAACGTTTCTGGAGCCTGCAGATATCTGTTTTTCCATTCTATCATTCTATCCAAGGCAGTGAAGGCCTCTTTCAGTTTCTCGTTTCTCTTCTTCGTTTTCGCTTGAGCTCTCAGTAGAGGTATGACTGTTTTCTTTATGGTGAACATCTCCTCATAAACCTGCCTCATGGTGGCTTCCAGCGTCACCAAATCTCTTTGGATGGTGAGTGTTACTTAATTAATAAGGGTATTTTTATCTTGGAGCTGTTGGATTTCTTCCCTTAGTGCTTTCTTTTCTTTCTCAAACCTAGCTTCCCTTTGTTCAGATTCTTGTAATCTATTTTGTAGGGAGAGGATTTCCCTACTCATCTGGCTCACGTTTTCTTCTGTGGCTGCGGTAAAAGTAGTGCTGGCTAATGCTATCATCACTGGATTGGTCCTAGTGTCCAAGACTATATCCTTTTCCGTCATGGCCGTGAATGGCGCGGTAGGGTTCCGTGCTAGGCATCTCCTCTTTTCCTGCCTGATTTTGAAAGTGAACTGATCATAAGTGAGTCTTGTCAGATTGAACACTTACTCCTCCTATCCTTCATAGGTTCCTGGTTCTAAGAGTGCAAAACGTGTGTTAATTGCAGGTACTTCGATGGGCAGCAACTCTGTCTGTACCCTTGATACTAGAGGAGGTGTCTCGGCGTCTTTGGAAAAATCATCTTTCGATCTTCGATCCTCTTCCTCTTTTCTCTTTTGTTCTTCTTCTTCTTTCAATAGCCGCTCCGCCTTTGCCTTATCCTGTTCTGCCTTTTTTCTACGCTCAGATTTTGCTTTTGTTTCCTCTTCTTCCTTCCTTTTTCATTCAGCTTCTTCTTTTGTTTCCTCTTCTTCCTTCCTTTTGTGTTTGGCCTCCAACTGATCTAATTCCCTCTTGATCTGTCGTTCAGCGTCTTCTTTTGCTTCCTTCTCTTCCTTTATTTTTTGGGCATCCTCCACCTGTTTCTTTCTCTGCTCTGCCTTCAGGTGTTTCTTACACTTATCTTCATCCTCTTTCACCTTCTTTTTAGCTTCTCGGTGAGATTTTTATTCCTTTTCTTTCTGTTGGGCAGAAGAGTTATGGCCTTTGTTAGTTCAGGGCTTCTTAGCCTGGGAAGATGAGGCGCCTCCCAACTCATGGATTCTATCCTCTAGAGTTTGATCATCCTGGTCCTCTCGATCATTCAATGCTTCGAGGGCAAGTTCTCTATCCTTGTTGTACCAGTTTCTTACCCCATATTCAGCTGGTCATTCAGTATGTTGGTAGCTCCATTTGAACTTGGCCCGTTTGCAAAGAGCAGGGACTATCCTCTCAGGATCGTATGTCTGGTAATCCAAAGGCACCAGCATAAATCCTCTGATTTGCTCAGCTTATACCTCCACCTCTCTAAAATCCTTGACCGTATAAGCACCAATTGTGAGTGGCATTGTGGACCATGGCTTCTTCTTACCTTTAGTAAGGACCTTCGAGAAGTCGGAAGTCATTTGATAACATACTTCCTAAAGTAGCATCCTGTCGGTGACGAATCGTGGCAGAGCATGGGGAGTCTTGAATGAACCAAAGAATCCGATGAAGGTGCCTTCTCCAAATGGAAACCAATGTGCTACCTTGACTATCGTTTCCATGGCTCGCCAGGACATGCATGGGGTATCCTGACCGAATAATTTCTTGTAGAGTGCAGGGATGAAACTATGTGTAATTGGATCTATATTCTGCTTATATTTGGAGTCCAAAAATACTTGCAACTCCTTGTGAATTGGGCGTCTTCACTCCTGATCCCAGTTGTGAGCCCATCCCTCAAAGTGGCACTTGGCGCAAACTGCATCCAATAGATAGTAGGCCATGTAAAATTCGGATGACTATCCCTCCTCGGGAGCTAGTGCTGCAGATATGTTGGTTTTGAGGGCCGCTATTAATAAATTGGCCCAATTGAAACGGGTGCCATATACAATAACAAAATGCATCAGGGATACCCAAGAACCGCTGAAAGTGGTGGCATCAGGATGACCATACATTCTACAAAGCATATCTGCTACGAGCTTATAGACCTTTCTAAGGCCTGCTACTTGATACTCCTGGTCCTTCTTGACTTTGAACTTCTCCAGTTCTTCCCACCATCCTCTTAGGGTGTCTGCTATTGGAACCGCATGGGTAGTGGCCCATTCCTCTGTGAACGTCTGTCCCCGCTTTGAAAGTGCATAGTATTACTCTACATCTTGGCCTTTTATAGTTGCAAAAGCTTTCCCCTCATGATTCCGAATCACCCACATCCTGGGGTCAATTTTTTGTATGATCTAGTCAATAATTTCTGCACATGGAAAGATAGATGGGTGGGCCCCTGCATAGTGAATCTTCAACCTCTTAACCTGCACATATACTTCCCGGTCTGGGAGGTCCTCTAGGAACTCAGGTTGTGCGAACTCTTGGTATAATTCATACCAACTCATGCTTTCTCCTCTGCTGAATACACATGTGGTGTCCCTGTAGATAAGGGGAGGAGACGTAAGTACTTCAATTTTTGTGAGCTCTATCTCTGGGCTCTTTTTTTTTTCTGTGAACTGTCGGGGGCCCCATGTCACTTTAGGCTGACGAGAAGAAGACGCACTCTAACTCTACTTCGAGGTTCCCTGTCATATTCGTAAAACAGTCCGAGGATAAGACAGATGCCATATCAATAAATGTTTAATACTTCTTTTAACTCTGCCCAACTAAGGTCAAGGAAGGGGGGAAACTATGACTTAGCAACCCATTGCCTGGGTCGCCGGGTCGCGCTGGCTTAAAACTTCAGAGGAAAGCGACCCTGCGACCCTGCGACTTGCGACTAGGTCATGGGGTCGCTGGGTCGCAATGATCAAAAATTCATGAGGATGTGACCTTGCAACTTAGCGACTTGCGACCGGGTCGCTGGGTCACTGAGTCGCAAGGTCGCAAAAAGTTCAGTTTTGAGTGAGATGCGACTTAGCGACTTAGTGACCGAGGTCATTGGGTCACGGGGGTCGTGAGGTTGCGTGGTCGGAGGTCGCGCTAGGGCTGGGTGGACGATTTCGATGGTGACGCGGTATTTTGTTTAATTTTTAACTTAAAACAATAAATGGAGGTAGTGAGGAAAAACCATAAATTAAGATGAAGTGGTCATTAGAGGAAGAGATAGACATAGGGGAGTCTAGTCGACTTCATCTACAAGTCTGTATGAGAAAGGCAGGGTTTGGAGGTTTAGAAAAGACTCAGGTTCAAAGAGGATCTGAAATGGGGAATAGCAGGTGGATTTAAAAGGGCTAAGATAAGGGGAAAGGGGAAAAAAATAGAAAAAATGGAAACATCAGGAGGATTAGGCAACTTATCCAAGAAAATCACGCTCCACTTGGCCTGTCAGAAGCATTTTTTTCTCCCGTCGCATGAGTGAAATGCTACCTAGCGACCCTTCTATTTATAAAGGGGTTGCACGTGCAAGAAATAAATGAGGTCGCTGGGTCACAGAAAAGCCGTGTTGATGAGATGTGTGACCCCGCAACCCTGCGACCTTGCGACCTGGGGGTCTCGGGTTTGCAAGGTCGCTAGGTCACAATTGTTTAAAGTTGAATGCAGTACAAGACTTAGCGACTTGGCGACTTGATAGGTCGTAAGGTCGTTGGGTCGCTGATTGGAGAAAATGACCTATTCTGCGACTTAGAGACTTAAGGCTTTTGAAAAGATTTGAACTTCAAGCTTTGACTTCGCTTTTCGATGCTCGGGGGCTCAAAATATTTAGAGGGTGAAATTTTTGGAGGGTGTTGTAGCGGCTACAACAAATGGCGATTCACTAGTAGGGTCCAAAATCTATGTCGGTGTTTCATCTTGAGGGGGGTGGGAGGGCATAGCGCATTGTTCCTTTCACCCTGTGGGTCCCACTTCTTCTGTCTTCGAACCTTGCACATTTTCTCTCCCTATCTGCCTGCCCTTGGGTGCTGGTTTACCGTGTTTTAATTCTTGGAGACTGGATGGACAAGTTCGGAGCAACCTCAAGGAATTTTAGATCCAGTATAGTTTTTTTGGTCCTCATTATGTTTCTCTACTACCAGCGAACCAGATGACCCCGGCAGAGTCACTGCCTAGGAATCACGAGCGTTGCTCCGCTACCAGCGAGCCTGGTCAGTACCTCGCAGGAGTTGTCGTATCGCCTCTTTGCACAGTAAGCCTTTCTCAATCCTTTACCCTTTATTCATGTTCTTAATGCACTTATTAAATTGTGCTCGGAGCACTTATTTTCCGTGCTCAGGGCACTTATTTTATTTGGCAATTATTGCCTGGGTGGATGAGGGATCCCGACTTATTTCACTTGCAAGAAAGGTTGCTCCTGGTCTATATGAGGACTTGGGGTTTTCCTGGATTTTCGCTCGTCTCTTGAGGCTGATTCCTCCCTTTTCCATCTAGTAACCATTTTAACCAAACATTTCCTTTTGCAGAGCAGTCCCTTGGGCCAGCATACCAGGTAAGCTATCGCGTCTTGGTCTGAGGGCCTTAGTCATGTTCTCGCCATTGAGTGCCTATCACAGGTATGCTTGCCTCTTTTACACTCTAGGAGGATATAATACACCTTCACAGATCCTGACTCAGTGTGCCACTTGGGTAACTTCCATATCCCCTTTCAAAATTTGCATGCCAAAGAAAAGAGATGGTTAATGGGGGCCTGTGTGGAACAAGCGATTTATTGAAAACAAGAAAGGTAAAGAACGAAAAAACAAGACAAACTATGGTACAAGGTGTAGCGATGGCCTCGAGGAGCTGTTAGGTGAAATAGTGTTTAAGGTCATGTCCATTCATAGGGAGGACTTCAGTCCTCCCTTCAAGAGTTTGTAACCTGTAAGTGTGGGGACCGACCTTCTCTCTAATCTAGAAAGGACCTATCCATAATGCCTGGAACTTGGAGTGTTTCCCTTTATATTCATTAGCTTTATCCCATTTGAGGGCAAGGTTGCCTAATTCAAAAACTTTGTTCCTGGTTGACTTCTTGTCAAACCATTGTTTTATCTATCCTTGGTGGATGGAGAATTTTTCCCAAGTTTTTTGCCTTTCCTCCTCAAGTTTCAATAGTGTGTATATCCGGGCTTGTAAAGCAGGGCAAGGAGTGCCATGAGTCTCCTGAGATAATCGGAGGGCCAGGAGAGACAAGTTGGGAGGAAGGATGGCTTCTTTTCCGTATACGAGGAAAGATGGGGAAGTGCCTAGGGAAGGTTTGGGTGTGACTCGATCTGCCCAGAGGGCATTGTGGAGTGCCCTATGACAATTTCATTGTTGGGACAACAGAGTATTTTTGATGATGTGGATTAGGTTCTTGTTGGTTGACACGGCTAACCCATTTCCTTGAGGGTAATAGTTGGCAGAATGTTTAAGTACGATATCATTTTCTAGAGAAAAATCATATAATTTCAACGATGAGAAATATGTTGCATTATAAAAAACAAGGGAGGTTGGAACGCCAAACCTGATCATGATGCACTGGGTGATGAAGGCTATTACCTCTTTATCATTGACTTGACATAACGGTACCGCTTCAACCCACCTTGTGAAGTAGTCTGTGGCGGTGAGGATGTACCTATGTTGCTTTGAAGAGTGTGGCCGGATTTCCCTAATCACGTCTAGCCCCCATTGTTGAAATGGTTCTTCCACTGTGACAGACTGTAACGGGGCCGAAGGCAGTATATCTCTATTTGCGAACTTCTAGCACTACTGGCATTTCCAGACATATGCGTGTGCATCTTTAAACAAAGTAGGCCAATAAAAACCAGCACGCATGATCTTGTGAGCGGTGGTGTCTCCTGCACAGTGCCCCCCTGCAGGGCCATCATGAATTTCTTCCAATACTTTTTGTGCCTCATCCCATTCCAAACAACGTAGCAAGACACTGATGTGATGTTTGCGAAACAACTTACCCTGCACTAGCTGGTAGGATACAGCTTTCAATCTCAACGCATGCTTTTACTTGGTAGTTAAAGCGGGGCCCATGGTGCCATGTTTCAGGTATTGCAGGAGATTTATGTACCAAGAGGATGTATCCTGTGGGATTATGCTATCATTTTGATACATATCGATCTCATGTTCCCAATTTTATTCCTCATTGCCCCATGAGTCTACTACCTTTTTCGTGTAGCAAAGCACATCAAAAACATGCAACATCGGTACTTATTAGATGAAGAATTAAATTTTGTATCCAAAAAGTACTCCCGCTCAAAATTTGAGTAAAGCTGTAGGGAGATAAGTTGAAAATACGAGTTGAATATATATATCTATATATATATATATATATATATATATATATATATAGATATATAGATATATATATATTACTCAAAAAATGGTGATTCACCCCATGGTTGACATCATCATCATCTTGAATCCTATTGGTTCTTACAAAGTTTATTTTAGTTGTACATTTTTGTTTTGACTCAAAATTTATTTATTGACAACTCATCTATATATATATAATATTGAAGAAAATAAATTTTAAACATAAACAACACAAAGTGAGTTCAACATCCCACCATTCAAATAATTATTGCAAAAAGAAAATAAGAATAAAAATAATTCCAATAATGCTTAACCTTCAAAAACTACATTATTGGAGTACAAGAGTAATGTTTTGATATCATGAATGGTAGAATTTCAAAATTTTATCTTCATATCCATAGCCTCAACGTATCCTCACCCATGTAATCTTCTCCATATATAAAAATCTTTATCTGTAATAGAATCGCGTAAAATGCACTAGCATAAGAAAGTTGTTGAAACTTGAAATATATATATATATATATATATATATATATATATATATATATATATATATATATATATATATATTTTATATTTTTCCATATTGGCGCTAAATATTTACTGAAGAAGCTGAAATATTGTTTTGAGAAGTTGATTCTCTAGCAGTGATAAGGTTTTGTATACACAGTCAAGATGGCAGCAGCAAGCACAAGCCTAACTAATCCCCAACTACCACAGTTTAGTGGGAAGAATTATGATTATTGGGCTATTACAATGAAGGACCTCTTCTCCTCACAAGATATTTGGGAGATGGTGGAAAATGGTTTCCAAGAACCAGCAGATGTAGCAGCATATAATTCTTTGACACAAGCACAAAGAGATTTGTTAAGAGAAAATAATAAGAAGGACTCCAAAGCCCTCTTCTATTTTTTCCAAGCAGTACATGAGAGTATTTTCCCAAGGATGTCAGCAGCAACGAAGTCCAAGGAGGCATGGTATACCCTTTATATAGCCTATCAAGCCATGGAAAAGGTGAAGACAAAAAAACTTCAAATGCTGAGAAGAGATTTTGAAACTATTTGTATGAAAGATTCTGATAACATAGACTCATTCTTTACACATGTGCAGGTTGGTTACCCAAATCAGGTATCATGGAGAGACACTTGAATAAATGAGAATAGTTGAGAAAGTCTTAAGAAGTCTATCATCAAGGTTTGATGCCATAATAGTGGCCATAGAAGAGACAAATGATCTCTCACAGTTTTCAGTGGATGAGCTTCATGCATCACTGATGTCTTATGAGAACATACTGAACAGAGCAAAAAACTCCTCATTGGAGCATGCATTTAAGACACAAATGTCTTTTGGTAAAGGTAGAGGTTGAGGAAGATCAAACTACCGAGGAAGAGGAAGAAGCCCACACAAAGGTGGAAGAAACAACCCTACAAGCACAAGTGGAAGAGGCAGCAATCAGAATCCAAGCCAAGGCTTAAGCCAGATCAAGCATAAGGATAGAGGTATGATAAATCTCAAGTCCAATTTTAGTATTGAAAAAAGTATGGTCATTATGCAAATGAATGTAGAAAGAAGAAAAATGACATCGGCAGTAAACCAAGTGTAAATTTTACAAAAGAAAATTAGAACCATGGTAGCGTGTTTTTAGCCTGTAATGTAGAACAAGAAAAACAAGAAGATGCATGGTTCTTAGATTCAGGGTGTAGTAACCATATGAATGGAAACATAGAATGTTTTCCAATCTAGATGAGAGTTTAAAATCTGAAGTGACAACGGGGACTGATAGCAAGGTCTTTGTCATGGGAAAAGGAAGAGTAAACATACTGACAAAGAAGGGAGAGAAGAAGTTCATGCCAGATGTATATTACATCCCTGGCTTGAAATGTAACCTTCTAATCATTGGATAGCTCGTGCAAAAGGGCTACAATGTGTTTTTTAAGAATGATGTGTTCACATTCATGGATAAACCTCCAAGTAGACAGCTCATTGCAAAAGTGCATATGACAAGCAATAGAATGTTTCCTCTCAAGATCAGATCAGAATTGAAGGAAGGAGGCATTGTAGCAGTTGTCACACAAGAAATATTTCAAGAAGAAGTGAAAGATGAGAACTTGTTATGGAATTTGAGATTTGGACATCTCAATTTCGGAGGTTTGAACTTGTTGCATAGAAAAGACATGGTAAAGGGATTACCACTCATAGAGAAACCAGACAGCCTATGTGAAGGCTACATATTGGGCAAACAACACAGAGAATCCTTTCCAGCAGGAAAGAGTATAAAGGCAAAGGCACCTTTGGAGATTTTCCACTCAGATTTGTGTGGACCAATGCAAATGCCATCATTAGCTGGCAGTCATTATATCTTGACATTTATAGATGATTACACAAGGAAGACATGGGTATATTTCCTAAAATAGAAAAGCGAAGTGTTTGAACAGTTTTACCACTACAAAGCTCTTGTTGGGAAGCAAAGTGGACACTACATAAAAGTGTTGAGAATTGATAGAGGTGGAGAATATATCTCCAAATACTTCCTATGTTTATGTAGGGAGCATTTAATACACAAGACTTTTACCACAAGGTATACACCTTAGAAAAATGGTGTGGCAGAAAGAAAGAATAGGACCCCATGGACATGGTAAGAAGTATGTTGAAGGCAAAGCATTTGCCAAATCAGTATTGGGCATAAGTTGTCTCTTGTGGAGCTTATATTATTAATAGATGTCCAACCAAGATTGTTATGAACAGAGTTCCAGAAGAAGCATGGAGTGGAACAAAGCAATTTTTCACTCACATGAGAGTGTTTGGATGCGTGGCATATGCACATGTCTTAGATCAGTTAAGGAAGAAGTTGGACAACAAGGGGGAGAAATGTATATTTCTTGGATACAATGATGAATCCAAGGCTTACAAGCTTTATAATCCATTAACCAAGAAAGTAATAATCAGTAGAGATGTTCAGTTCGTAGATGAAGAAGCTTGGGATGGAAGTTTAGAGAAGACAGTCAATGTGAAGACATGTATTTCACATGAAGACAAAGAGGAATTGATTGTAGAAAGTAAATCCTCAACGGTGGCTCCTTCTCCATCTACACAAGACCAACAGAGCACACCACAAGCAAGCAATAGAACATCATTGAGAAATCAAGGAAGTGCTTCTCCAAGCACACCACAGGGATCAGCAACTCCCTTGAGTTCAAGTGAAACTCCAAGCACATCTCCAGCAAATACAAGAAGACCAAGATTCAGAAATTTAAGTGAAATTTATGAGCAAGAAGAACTTGATAATAATGCTGGTCTGAATTCTTTATTTGCATTATTTTATCATTTTGATGACCGAATCCATTTTGAAGATGCAGTAAAAGAAGAGAAATGGATTGAAACAATGAATGAAGAGATAGGAGCAATAGAAAAGAATGACACATGGGAGTTAGTGGACCTCCCACAAGGAAAAGAAGTTATTGGAGTGAAATGGGTCTATAAGACCAAGAGAAACATTTAAGGCAAGATAGAAAGGCACAAAGCAAGGCTAGTTCTCAAAGGCTACAAGCAGCAGCAAGGAAGAGACTATGACGAAACCTTTGCACCAGTTGCAAGGATGGAGACATTGCGGACAATGTTGTCTATAGCAGCACAAAAAAAATGGAAAGTTTATCAAATTGATGTGAAGTCAGCATTCTTGAATGGAGTGTTGAAAAATGAGGTGTATCATTAGGGGAATTTTGAGGTCTAAAATGGGCCTCCTAAGGAAAATTTACAATTAAAATTCACTTTATGAGAACCAATCACATTTTAGGGGGTGACATCATCCCTAATGGTTGAGGTGGCATTGCTTGAGTTAAAGGTACTTACTTGTCACATTCTCAATGGTGAATAAAAACTCATGGTTAACCATGGTAATGCTCTAAGTACTTTTAAAGTCAAAGTAAAGTACTCATAATAAATGTCATTTCACACTTTTTGAATAAAAATATATTATATTCATTTCATATTTATTGAAAGAAGCAATGTATATCCCTATACATTTATTATATTATATTATATTATATTATATTATTTGTATATAGTATATAAATTACATGTTATTATACAACTTAAATAATATAAATTTTAATTAATATCATATAATATAATTAAGAATTTATAAATTTATATTTATATTTTATTTTAAGTTATTTAAGTACAAAGGACAAATGCATTAGTTGTTCAATGATAATGACTTTTTCTTAAAAAACTCATTTTTATTTATAGTCACATCAATACAATATTTTTTATTAATTTTGTTTTGGTACAACTTTTGAATTGAATTTAACTATGGTTACATGGATTGTAGTGCAAAAAGTGAATTGCGAATTCATAAATATCATTTTATTGGTTTAGCTATTATTTTATTATTTCATTAGGATGCCCATTTTAGACCTCAAAATTCCCCTGATGGTTGAACAACCTCCTGACTATGAAATAGAAGGCCAAGAACACAAGGTGTGTAAGCTACAAAAATCTCTTTATGGGATTAAACAAGCACCACGAGCATGGTACAATAGGATTGTTGCTTACCTGGTGGACAATGTGTTTGACAAGTGTGATGGTGAACCCACACTCTACATCAAAGAAAATGACCGTAAGATCCTTTTTGTTGTTTTATATGTAGATGATTTGATTTTTCCAGGCAGTGATGTTTTTCTCATTGCTGATTTCAAAGCAATCATGAAAATTGAGTTTGAAATGACTGACTTGGGTTTGTTAAGATATTATTTGGCAATAGAAGTAAAGCGAACAGAAAAGGGGATTTTTGTCTCCCAAAAAAAGTATGTTGAAGAAGTTTTAAAAAGGTTCAATATGCATAACAGAAAGCCATCATCAACTCCAACTGTCATGGGGTTGAAGTTGAGCAAGGAAGATTGCAACAAAAATGTCAATCTGACATTGTACAAAAGCATGGTTAGCAGTCTAATGTATTTGACTACAACTAGGCTTGACATGATGTATACAGTAAGATTGATATCCAAATTCATGGAGACACCCAAGGAGACACATTGGTAAGTAGCCAAGAGAAAATTAAGGTCTGTAAATGGAACAAAGGAATATGGTGTTCTATACTCCAAAATTGATGATTTTAAGCTGATTGGTTACACTAACAGTGATTGGGCTGGAAGTGTTGATGACAGAAAGAGCACCTCAGGGTATGTTTTTCATTTTGGATCAGGAGCCATTTCATGGGCTTCCAAGAAGCAGCCAATAGTTTCATTATCAACAACAGAAGATGAATATGTAGTAGCAACAATAGCATCATGTCAAGCAGTTTAGATGAGAAGGATGTTGAGGGATCTATGTCATGAAAAAAACAAGGGAACCACAATTTTCTGTGATAACAACTCAGCAATTGCATTTTCAAATAATTTTGTTTTCCACAAGAGAACAAAGCATATTGATGCCAAATACCATTTCATAAGGGAATTAGTTAACAATGGTGAAATTGTTTTGCCGCATTGCAGGTCAGAGGAATAGTTTGTTGATATCCTCCCAAAGACATTGGGACATAAAAGTTTTGTGTATCTCAGAAAGTGTCTGGGAATGATTGATGTCAACAGTTGTGATTAAGGGGAGTGTTGTAAATTCTCCCAACCACCGCCATGAATAAAGAGTGGCAGCAACCCACATCTCATTGAATTTTTGTTGCAGGGAAGGACGAGGCTCAGGACTCAAATCTACAGGTTTTGTTCGCTTCACACAAAAATATGAAAATAGAGTACTCGAAGCCTTTCTCTGCGTTATTTCTCACCCACCACATTGACTTACCGTTGCCCACAATTTCACAACCTCCAGTTTTTTTGGTTTACCCTTAAGCCTTTTCGTTGAATGTTATATTTCTACCAATGCGATATCGGTGAGACCCACCATACCTTTGCCGCATTTGCAATCTGCTACAAATCCTTTCCATTTCCTTTATTTCTTACTTTTTCGTATTACGCACTTATCACTGCTTTACCGTTACAACCCGCACTTTGCAACATTTAACATTTACCTTTTAAGCACCCTCACCAAACCTTGCGATGTTGCGATGCGACATCGTCATCGCACATCGCAAAACTTAGAAATCGCATTTTGCACATTTTCTAGTTTACCTTTTAGTGTGCCCACACCTCGTACTTCGCAAGTTTTATGATTTATGTTTTTGACCACCCACAAGTTTGCACTTCACAAAGTTTACGACTTACCTTTAAGCCGCTCGCAAGTTATTCTATTTAGGTTGCGATGCAATCGTAATCGCACGTGGCAAGCTCGGGAGGGTGGCGCCTGCAATCGCATATCGCAAAGTTTAAAGAACAACGCCCGCAAGTTAAAGTTTTTATGTTGCGATGCGATAAGTGCCACGTCACATCGCAATCGCAAGTTTTATGTTTTTCCCCTATTGCAAAATGTTAAAAGTTATAATCATTGGTATGCAATTTGCGATGGAGGCATGGACGCGATGTGGTTTCGCAGGTAGAACACATAGTATTTCAAGTCTAGTCTTTTTTGTGTTGTACGTTGTTTTGTGTTTTGTACCTTGTTTCGTGTAGAAACAGAAGAATCGAGCGAAAGGACGATTTGTTGGTTCTACGTCCAATTCAGCGTTAAAATGCATTTAATCTTCAGGCTTCCGCCAATTTTGTATAAACCGAATGTAATTTCATTTTGTAGATCGTGAAGGAATGAGATGAATGAATAGAGAAAAGTTGAATAAATTAAAAATCCTCTCCTATGTGTTTCTTGCTCAGTCTGTCTATGTATGAATTTTATTTCTGCAGTTGTCGAGAGAATCGCATCTCTCTGTTGTTTTATTCATAATTTCCAACAATTTTAATAGATATTATTAAAGTTTAAGATTTAACGTTATTTATATTAGATATTTTAAAACCTTAATAGATATTAGTAAATTTTAATATTTAAAGTTATTTATATTAAATATTTTAAAATTTAATAGATATTAGTAAAGTATAATGTTTAAATTTATTTATATTTTCAAATTTATAATTAATATAGATATAATTAAAAAAAATAAAAAATTAACCATTAAAAATATCATTACAAAATGAGATTTCAATTAATCTGTATCCAGTAATCTGCTACGAAGGCAGTCACTAATAAATATACGCGTACTCATAATGTGCATATGAATGCGCAATTTTTTTCCAACTCATACAATTAATATGAAAACAATAGCTCACTCGCTCTTTATGCTCTGAGTTGACTTTAAGATTGGTTGGTGAGTAATATTCTTGTGAGTTTAATTTGGTATCAATTTAGGCTTCTTATATGCATTGCATTGCAAGCTTTCAATCTGCGTCTCCCTTTCAAGGAATTCTAAGTCTGCTTTGCCCTGTAAGATATCTCTCTCCCTCCCTCCCTCATCAAATTTATGTTGCGTTCTTTTTACATATCTGGTTTTTAATTGCATAATACTTTTGAGCTTTTCTAAACTACTCTCATTCTGTCACTAATCCATGACAATTATCATACTCTGCCCTTGTATACTTCAGTATATGCAATTTGGTCTTTTCATGGATTCTTTGTTGATGTTTGGCATTCCAAGTGGTATTGTTGGTGTATTTCTTCTGAAAACAAAGCGTGGAAAACGTTTGGAGTGGGTGCTTCATCCACTGGAACACCCATTTAATATTTACCACACTCTATACAATTATTTCCAGAAACGGAACAATAAATTGATAATACAATTTCGAACTCTGAAAATCTACATATTCAACTTCCAAATGGTTTCAATATGATAATGTTGTGTCTACTTGATTTTCTCAGGTAATTTTCGATTGAAGATGGCAGACACAAAAGATATCCAGCCTCTTGTCTGTGACAGTGGATCTGGGATGCTCAAGGTGAGTATATCTACTTACTTTAAATCCGTAAGATAAATGCTGTACTGAATATTAGCTCTCTACTTAATTTAAATCCACAAAATAAATGTTTTAGTGAATGTTAGCAGTATTTATGATGAACCAGATCGGATTTGCTGGTGATGATGGTCCAACAACAGTGTTTCCCACGGTTGTTGGTAGCCCAAATCATGCTGAACCAAATGACACATATGTAGGTGATGAGATTCAATCAAAGAGAAAAATTATTACCTTGAAATTTAAGTATCCAATCAAGCGAGGAATTATTACCAACTGGGATGATATGGAGAGGATTTGGCATCATGCATTTTACAAGGAACTAGAAATTGCTCCACAATATCACCCTATCCTTCTAACCGAGGCACCTCTAAATCCCAAGGAAAACAGAGAGAAGATGACTCGGATTATGTTTGAGACTTTCAATACACCTGCAATGTATGTTGCACATCAAGCTATCCTCTCTCTCTATGCAACTGGCCGAACTACTGGTAAGCATGTTGTGCCATCTTCAAAACTAAATGCAATTTTGATTTTCAAGAATGGGTAGAAAAATAGAGATCAGATAGTGATTACCCACAATATCAAATACACTATTAATATCATAATAGCTATAAATATATAGGACATAAAATACTAGGTTAAACATATCTAGATCACGACCACATAAGTTGTGATACCATCTTCAAAACTAAATGCAATTTTGATTTTCAAGAACTCTTCAAAAATATTAATAATTATAAATATATAAGACATAAAACACCAGTTTCTACACATCTAGATCACGACCACAACTCAACTCATGTACCATCTTCAAAACTAAATACAATTTTGATTTTCAAGAACTCCTCAAGAATCCATCATGTATTGGGTACGCAGGTATTGTTGTTGACTCTGGTGATGGTGTCACCCACACAATTCCAATACATGAAGGCTATGTTCTTCCTCATGCCCTAGGGTTAGATGTTGCTGGTCGGGATCTAACAGATGCATTGATGAAGATGCTGACTGAAAGAGGCTACTCATTCACCACTACTGCAGAGCGGGAAATTGTTGGTGATATGAAAGAGAAGGTTGCTTATGTAGCCCTTGACTATGACCAGGAGCTTGAGACAGCCGAGACCAGTTCTTCACTGGAAAAGAGTTATGAGCTTCCTGATGGGCAAGTGATCACCATTGGTGCAAAGCGTTTCAGATGTGGTGAGGTGTTGTTCCAACCTTCTCTCATTGGAATGCAAACTGTGGGTATCCATGAGACAATTTATAATTCCATCATGATGTGTGACGAAGATGTCAGAGATGAGCTGTATGGAAATATCGTTCTCAGTGGAGGATCTACAATGTTTCCTGGTTTTGCAGATCGTATGAGCAAGGAGATCACTGCCCTGGCCCCACGTAATATGAAGATTGAGGTAATTGCACCGTCTGAAAGGAGGTACAGTGCCTGGATTGGAGGGTCAATCTTGGCATCTCTGAGCATTTTCCAGCAGGTGATTATCTGCAATTTATTATCTTTTTGGGTTTATATGTAATTTATATGTACTATGACAACATTTGAACTTTAATGCCTTTGCTGCATGCAGATGTGGATTACCAAGACTGACTATAATGATTATGGTTCATCAATTGTTCACAGAAAGTGCTTTCCCATTTCATTGGTTTAATAGTTTTTCAAAATTCTGAAGTAAAGTTGTTCTTGTTATACATTTCAGTGAATGGATTAAATCACTGATTATTGTTTTGATGCTGAGATATATTTTCAAATAAAAGGAAACACTCAATTTCGAATGAAAGAATGTTCAATTTTCTGTTAATCAGTCAATGGTGCTTTTTGGGATATTTTTTACATGTTCAATTTTTTTGGGCTAATTCAATTTTCATAAACGTAGTTTCGAAGCTCAATCTCTTACCTGAGATTTAAATTTGAGATTTGGTATAAAGAAAATCCAAACACTTCGGCCACACTTCGCACAAAGTAATTAATTAATTAATTAATTAACTTTATAACCTATAAAGTAGCTAATAAATTAATAAATTAATTTGTAAAGTAACTAATTAATTAGTTTACACCTTATAATCTATAATAATAAAGCACTCTTGCGCCTAGAGGCGCATCTATAGCCCAATATGACCCCGATGTCAGGTATGTCACGTCCTCATACAAAATGTCTGCTTAAGTTTTAAATTAAAAAAAAAATAAAAAAAATAAAAATCGCATTGTGCTAGAACATATATCAATTTCTAATACAATTATGTATTATTTATATAATTTGAATGGATAGTAAATTATATACGTGAATTTGAATGGATCATAACTTTACCTTTAACAAAAAAAATTACCACATTGAATTTCCAAATTAAGTAAAATTTTAAACATCTTTACTCTTTACTAAAGTCAATACCATTTCCTAAATCAAAGGAAAATAGTTAATTCAACACAAACAATCAAAATCCAAAATATTTTAATATTTCTTTTAATTAAATATTTGTAAAATGAATTTATACTTACTCTAGAGCTATGGTAAATAAATAAAAATATATATAAACTAGATGTATGGTAAATAAATAAAAATTATTTTTATATTTATTCCATAAACCTTTTTATATTTAAAAACTTTAAAAAGAGGTTTTATTTAGATGAAGCCTATGAGACGAAAGCGCGTGTGTTTAGGGGGTGAGATAGACACTGATCCACTGAGCTAAATTGGGCTACAGATGCACTAGATGCATTGATTTCAAGGTAGGTGGTGATTTATAATACAATTTGATTGCTTGCACTAAATTTGTTGATTTCAATTTAGATGTCAATTTATAATTATATTTGATTACTTGCACTAGATGAATTGGTTTCAATTTAGATGATTTCTAATCCTTATTCTGATTGTTTGCACTAAATGCATTGATTTCAGCAGTAGATGGCGTATTTCTAATCCTATTTGATTTATTTGAGTAAATGCATTGATTTCAATGTAGATGTTGGTTTCTAGAGAGAGAGAGAGAGAGAGAGAGTGATAAGGAAGATGGAGAGAGAGGGAGAGAGGAAAAAAGGAGGAAAGAGAGATATTAATGGGGGATAGGGAGAGAAGGGGAAAGAGATATAGATGGAAGGTGAAGAGAGGGAAGAAGAGAGAGATGGGGAGAGGGGGTGATTGAAAAATATATTGATATATATGGAGTACGAGAGCGCGTGTGTTTAGGGAGATGAGATAGAGAGACAAAAAAGAATAGATGGAGGGGGATATAGATATGGATGGAGGGTAGAGAGAGGGAGGAATATTTCTCACACTAGATGGATTGATATAAGTGGAGATGGTGATTTATAATCCTATTTGATTATGTGCACTAGATGCATCGATTTTAGTGTATATATTTATTTCTAATGATATTTGATTACTTGGACTAGATGCATTGATTTCAATGGAGGCGGTGATTTCTAATACAATTTGATTGCTTGCACTGAATGTGTTGATTTCAATTTAGATGTCGATTTATAATTATATTTCATTACTTGCACTAGATGACTTAATTTCAATGTAGATGTTTTCTAATACTATTTTATTGTTTTCACTAAATGCATTGATTTCAGTGTAGATGGCGATTTCTAATCCTATTTGATTTCTTTGAGTAAATGCATTGATTTTAGTGTAGATGTTGGTTGCTAGAGAGAGAGTGTGAGTGATAAGGAAGATGGAGAAAGAGAGAGAGAGAGAGGACAAAAGGAGGAAAGGGAGATATTAGCGGGGGAGAGGGAGATAAGGGGAAGAGAGGGAAGAAGAGAGAGATGGGGAAAGATGGTGATTGACAAAGAGAATGATATATATGGAGTGCGAGAGCATGTGTGTTTAGGGGGGTGAGATAGAGACAAAAAAACAAGAGATGGATGGGGATATAGATATGGATGGAGGGTGGAGAGAGGGAAGAATATTTCTTGCACTAGATGGATTGATTTAAGTGGAGATGGTGATTTATAATCCTATTTGATTATTTGCACTAGATGCATCGATTTTAGTGTAGATATTTATTTCTAATGATTTATGATTAATTGCACTAGATGCATTGATTTCAGTGTAGGTGATCATTCACATTATTTGATTGTTTCGCATTGATGTGTTGATTTCAATTTGATTGCACTCAAGTTTGGTGAATTCAAAATAGGTTTGCACCTTGAGAGATTTGATCCTCTACGTTTGATAGATCCAGAAAGTTTAAATGGATCTAGGTCAAGTTATTTTCTGGCTACCAATTTAAAGGGACGTCTTTATGTCCATTATAGATTTGAAGAACAATCAAGAGAGGTCAATTATTTAACCCCTCTCATAACTTCACCAAATTTAAACTATATATTTAATATATTAACAATTGCCCCAATGTGTAAAAAGAGGAAGTTGAAAATGTTGTACATTGATTTTCATAATAAATAATTAATGGATATATTA
The DNA here is from genome assembly GCA_034641835.2 of Pinus albicaulis. Classification (NCBI taxonomy): domain Eukaryota; kingdom Viridiplantae; phylum Streptophyta; class Pinopsida; order Pinales; family Pinaceae; genus Pinus; species Pinus albicaulis. Next base: position 1,933,797,424 of record CM076578.1, read on the forward strand.
AATTTTATTTTTTATTTTCAATTTTAATTATAATTATAATTATAGTTTGTAAGTTATATATATAAATATATATGTGTGTGTTTATATTTTTTTTTAAATTTAGCAAAATAATTATTATCACAATGTTGTAGTGGTTACAATCATCTTTTAAAACTTTTCTTTTGCTTACATTTTGGAGTCTAACATTCTTTTCAGAGGAGCTTATCTTGCACTGTTATCAGTTATTCATGCTTTGATTGATAATTATCCTTTACCTATGATTGTGTTCACTTTATTTTCACCTAGTTAATATTTCTAAGTCACAAGCTAACCTCCTAATTTAATCTTGCACAAAAGTTTTGGGCTTGCCTCCTGAAACTGTGCAACTAATGCGGGCAAGCAGCCTTAATGACTAGAATTGCGCAATCATGACTGGCGGCTAGTCTTGAGCTCGGAAATTGTGCAATCATGGAAGACAGCCCAACACTGAGCCTAGAAACTGCACAATCCCTCACTGAGCTCAGAAACTGCACAATGCACTAAGCCAGAAATTTTTCGAGTTCCCAAAATTGTGCAATCTTTCCTAGTGATGTGCATGGCAAGTTTTTCTCAAAAAAACAGAAAAGTTGAAAAAGAAAAAAGCATCCCTAAAATTTAGGGATTTATTTTTAGTAACCCAAAAGAGGCATATTTGCTATTTTTGGAAGCTTTTGCCATGTGTCTCTTTTTCCTTGATTTCAGGCATGCGTGTCATAAACCCTAATTTTCTCAAATGTATTTAAATGATGTCCCTAGAGCTCATTTTCACACTTGATCTTGAAGCTCTAGCATTCTCGAGGAGATCAAGGAACCTTCATTGCAATCATCGTCGCTTTTCCGGGTGAGTTTCGCAGTTATCATTTGGCTTGTGGGAGTCTTATTTTGTGTGTTTCTTTGCATGCATGTTGGTGTTTCAACTTGCTTGTAACAACCCTAGTAAAAATCCATGTGAAAATAAATATTATACCACGATTGATGGGACACGTATTCCAAGCTAAGTGGTAAGCAAAACATCCTAATGGGTGTTCAATTTGGTTTATTATGAGTAAAGCAAATTGTCAAAGGAAATGAAAAAGGCTTTGGAAAGGCATGAGGCATTAATTCACACTTTATTTATGGAAATAATGGAAAATGAAGAAAATAGAGGCCTCATCAATAAAAAGGATTTTAAGGATCAATTGGAAAGATTTTTCTCACATTTTTGGAGCTCTCTCATTATTCTGTTTCTCTCTCATACTCTTGGATAATTAGAGTTTTCTTGGAGCACTCTTGGAAAGAGTGGATACTTGGTGATTTGGAGCACGAAGGCAAAGGAAGAGCAGGAAAGCACAAGATGACATCAGGATTAACATCTACAATCAGTTTTGAGTACAAGTACCGAAATGCATGTATGTTTTCCTCACTAGTTTTTGCATTCATGGTGTATGCATGTGCATTTTCCTAGCCTTTCCATTTCCTGGATAGCAATGGTGTTGTGGGATTATTTCCATTAATTGTTTTCTGGTTGGTTCTCATGATTGTTTTATTTGTGGGTTGAGTTATTAGTTCCCAGAGTTATTAGTTCTCGAAGCCTTGGTTGGAAAAACTCTCTAGAGCCTGGCAGACAACTGTGGGTTGAGTCATGGAAACCTTGGTTGGACAAACACTCTAGAGCCCGAAGAATAATTGTTGGGTTGAGTTACTAGTCTTGGAGCCTTGGTTGGACAAACGCTCTGGATCCCTAGGAGGGTTGAGTTGCCGGTCTTGGATCCTTGGTTGGAAAAATGATTTGGAGCCCGAAAATACTTGGGTTGAGTTACCAGTCCTAGAAGCCCTCATTGGAAAAACACTCTAGAAGCCCTGTAATAGTTGGGGTTGAGTTACTAGTTTTGGAAGCCCTAGTTGGCACAAACACTCTGGAACCCTGTAAAAACTTGGATAGAGTCATGCTTGGAATATGGCACGACGGTGATTGGATGAAGTGAGGCTTGGCTCTGCCAATCTATGGTCTGGTGGAACATGGAAATCCCATCTCTGGTTGGTTTTTACATTCAGAAATGAAGAGCTCATTCCTTTGGTATTTGGTATGCAAATGTACTGGTTATTATGTGGATTTAATTCTTGTTATATCCATGGTATTTATTTTGTTATTATGTTGGTTATAAGCATGTATTTTATCAGTGATGATGTATGGTGCTATCCGTGTTTTTTCCTAGAAATGAATATACATTGTATCTATGGTGAAACAGATTGTATTGCAACTTATGATGTAAGGGAGCAATGCTTCTTAGCAATTCTCAAATAAGTATTAGACCCATATGTTTAATTGTGTTGTTTATACCTGTAGATGCAATTTTTGTGACATGTTTAACAAAATTATTGTCCTAGCTGGGTGGGGTCACATGAGTTCCCGATGATGTGATGTTATGTATCATCTCCTGAAGTTACAGGAAGTTCTAGGCAGTGACCAGGGCTTAGGGGCTAAAAATGTGGGACACATATCAGAGTTGTAGACCCATAATTGACTGTTTGGGGTCATAACCGCTACCTTGACAAGGAAAGCCCATATCTAAGGGTCTATTACGGCTCCCTTTCCCTTGCATGCCTACAGCTAAGCCTCAAATGCTTTAAAAATGAGTTCCCCCTCAGGGAACAGGGCTCTAGAAGGTTGATTTACCTCTTGGGGATGTCAATGATGCAGTGTAATGTTTGTTTGTCATGTTTCCATTGGTTCCACTTCCTCAAAGTCATCTAGGAGGTTTAATCTCATATTAGTAGCCTCTCGTCACATGTTTACCCTGGTTGGCCGATTACTTAGGTAGATGTGGGAAGAGGGTGTTATAGAGTGGTATCAGAGCATGGTTCAACTCTAGGACTCAATGGGTGGTGTTTTGATCATGTGTTTATGTTGGTTTCATCCATGTGTATTATGCTTGTATTCTATGTCTGATTATTGCATATGCATGGTGTTGGTCATGGTTATAGTGGTGTCACGATGGGAAAGTTGTTGATGTCGTTGGGACATGTGTCATCATGTGGGTATGACTTGTTATGTGTGGTTCTTGCTTATGTATTGTTCGTGCACACTTGTGTACATATTGTTACATATAGTACATGTATTGATTGCTTAAGCTAGGGTTACATATTGGTCATTCTTCAGTGTTATCCATGTATGATTTCTTGTATGATGTCATATGTTGAACATGCATTGGTCGTCCATGATTAGATATACATTTCAAGTGGGTGCATTTGGTCAAGTTTTCATTCGTTTGATTGAGGTTGTTGTGCATAAGGTCATTGTATGTAATTAGGTCATCATGACGATTTGGTATGTTATGATGTTAATGTGTTGGCTTAGACAGAGTAGGAGATGTAGATCATTAAAATGAAGTTGCAACAATGGAATTTAGGGTAAGAGAAGATCATCATACAATTTTGTATGCTTAGCATGCAGGGATGTGATTCATGGTTGTTGTAAGCATTAGGGTTACTTATATCTTTTCATTCTATTATTATTATGGTTATATATGTGATAAATACTAGTTGATCGGCGTAGTCATATGCATTATGGTTATGTGTATGACTTTCATTCTATTGATGTTATGGTTACATACATTATAGATGCTAGTTGATTAGTGTGGATATATGTACATGTGTCAGTGGAAACCTATGGTGGTATGCATTGCTATTATTGTTTTATGTTGGATAACTTATATTTTTTTGATGAGAATGTTATAGGTAAACTTGTTGTTATTGTATGATAGTTAGCTTCATGATCAGGGTTATTTGTTAACATTTTGATGTTATATGTACTATACTAATTTGGATTGGCCATGCAGATGGTTAAGGTTATGAAATTTAGGTATGAGTCAATCTAATTATGATACTGTGTTGTATTATGTCTCGACTGACTTTGCATATGTGATCATTATGCATGAATGGCAAGTGTTGATGAGCTTATGATGTGAACACGTTAGTCGATCACTACTATGGATATCATGATCTTATTAATTTTTGATTTGATGTATTGTGAAGTTATATCATGCTAATCTAGATTGATTTTGGAGACAAGATAACCTCCCCTGAGATACATTGAGGTATGTACTATGCTAATTTGGATTGGCCATGCAGATGGTTAAGGTTATGACATTTAGGTATGAGTCAATCTAATTATGATAGTGTGTTGTATTATGTCTCGACTGACTTTGCATATGTGATCATTATGGATGAATGGAAAATTTTGATGAGCTTATGATGTGAACACGTTAGTCGATCACTACTATGGATATCATGATTTTATTAATTTTTGAGTTGATGTATTGTGAAGTTATATCATGCTAATCTAGATTTATTTTGGAGACAAGATAACTTCCCCTGAGATACATTGAGGTATGAGTTTTCTTATGGTGTGTACTTGGTGCTTGATTGTTTGATTATGTCATCTATCTGGTGTTGAGTATTTGGTGTCCATTATGTTTTCTAGTTGATTTATCTAAGATGGTACGATTATAGTTTGTTTGAATGTTTGACTAATCACATGATATGAGTATGTGTTTATAAGATTTCATGAAGAAATGATCTTGTTTTAAGATGGTTGTACTAATGCATATGTGTTGGGACAAATGATATGTGCTTGAGTATAAGTAGGTGATATTTGTAGCATTATGTATTATGACTGATGAATGTGAGTTGATTTTTTATTATGACATGGTTGTTAGTCTTGGTAAAATTTGATTTCGAATTGTTGTATTGATGTTTGGTACATATGGATGACATGTGTTTTCCACAACAAGGTAAGGCAAATAACATGTTGTATGTTTATTTATACACTGACAGTTATGTGTTTATGGCAGTATGATGCAGAGGATTCCATGGCAAAAGGGACTACCATGAAATCTTGAAGAAGGCTCAGGTTGAACTCTCCTTTGGAAGTGTTGGGAAGCCATAGGGAATTGCGTCATGGTGTTTGTCACTAGTATTTTGTTTTCAGTATTTTTGATTTGTTTTCTCTTGATTTGCATTCTTGATTGTGATTAGTGCATGATCATTCCACTTTGGTTGCAGTGTCATATTTTTATTGGTTTTCATGTTTTTCTTCTTGTGGGATTTCTCGTTCTTGTTTTTTTTATGTTTTGAGAGTCTTGCGAATTGGTTGGAAAAGATGAAAGTTGATGGAGTTTTTGGTACCCAATAAGTAATGTAAGACTTGGATGAAGTGTAGTGCATGAGTAAGCACAGCAGAAGGTAAGAATATGACATTCATTTGGATTGGTTGAGTCCATTAGGTAAATGGACAGTGGCAGAGTAGGTAAAGTGAATGGAGATAATATGTTAGATTCCTTGGTTGTGTATGTTGTGCATGAATAAAGGAAGTTCTCTTAACCTAGACCTTATGATATCTAGAAATTGCATTGTGAACATTATTATGTTGATTTTTACATATGTATACATGTATGTATGTATGTATGTATGTACGTATATATGTCGTGGCTGATAGGGTTATCATGGATCATGATTGTTTAATGATAATGTATATATGTATACATGTATGTATGCATGTCGTTGTTTGATAGGATGATGATTGATTTATGCTAATAATTATATATATGTATGTATTTATGTATTTATGTCACTGTATGATAGGGTTTTCAAGGATCAGTCTTGTGGAGGAATGATTGATTATGTGAGTGAATGACATGAAGAGGTTCCTGGCTATAAGGAATCACGTGGCAGAGTATCCTTGGTTTATCTATGAGGTCACTATCATGTGGATATGATTTAATGTTATATTCTTGTACTATGCCTATGTTTATGTTATGGACAATAATGGTGAAGGGTGCATCAGTGAAGTGAAAGTAGTGTGATTTGCAGCATACTAGGATAAACATGGATAGTAGAAAGACATTAGAAGCAATATTTATTGTGGGGTCAGTGTGTGGTCTATGGATGTGCAGTACTATTTTTGTGTATATGTTGTGTGTGTTTTATATTTAGTGATTGTACCTATGGTGATGTGTACATGTAACATATGTAGTGTTGTGTACATATGATGTTGTATTCATGTTGTATACATATGGTGTTGTGTATATATTGCATATGAAGTGCTAGCTATATATGGTGCTATGTACATGTTGGATATGTGGTGTTGTGTGTATACCGTATTGTGCACATGTTGGATAAGTAGTATTGTGTGCATAGGGTGTTTTGCGCATGTTGGATATGCGGTATTGTGTATGCATGGTGCTATGTACCTATTGTATATGCAGTGCTATGTACATATGGTATTGTGTGAATGTTGTACATATGGTGCTATGTACATATGGTGTTGTATGCATGCTTGTACATGTGGTGGTATGTACATGTTGTACAAGCGATGTTGTGTGCAGGTGTTGTTGTTTACATGTCATGCATGTGACATTGTGTACATGTGGTGTCGTGTACATATCATGCATGTGGTCTTGTGTACATTTGGTATTGTGTAAACGTTGTATAGGTGGTGCAATGTACATTTGGCATTGTGTACACTTTGTGTAGGTGGTTCTGTGTACATTTGATGTTGTGCACATGTTGTGCAGGTAGTTTTGTGTACAGGTGGTATTGTGTACATGTTGTGCATATGGTACTGGAATACATGTGGTATTGTGTGTATGTCGTACATGTTATGTTGTGAGAATGTGGTACTATGTATGTGCATGGTGTAGTCGTGGTATTGCGACATGTGTATTTTTTGTGCTATACTTTGTATATGTATTTTGTTTTATTTTACACTGTGTGTAGGTGTATGTGTTTTGTTATGGTGTAGGCATATGTATGTGTCGTGTTAAACACCAAGTCTAAGTGTATGTGTTATGTTGCGTGCCAGATGTGGGTGCATGAATTGTGTGGTGTTGTGCACCTTATGTGGATCTACATATGGTGATGTATATTGTGTGTATGTGTATGTGATTAAAGAGAAGAAAGGGCATTGGGTGCTTTCTGGGTGTGGCAATTGATCTGGTGTGTGTAAAGAAAGAGAAAAGGAAGAAGTATGCACCGATGAAGGATAAGTATCAGTATTTTATTTTAGTTTTATTATACATGTAATATATGATTCTAACTTATGATGGTTACATGTGATTTATGATTATGGTTTATGGTGATTTCATGTGATTCGTGATTTTAATTTATGCTGGTTTCATTCTGAGCTAACCAGATGTGACAAGAACCTTTAGTTACATTTGTTGTGACGAGAAGTAAATAGGATTGCTAGTGTACCTTATCGACGAGCTACCAATGAGGTATGATTTGAGTTTATTTTGATTTATTTTGAATCTAATGGAAAGTATGTGCTCGGTAAAAGAAGCATGTAATTCCCGGTTTGGGATGGTTGAAACCAACTGCAAGAATTAGCAGTAATAACAAAAGGAATTGAAACATGCAGCAATATGATGGTAAAACACTTCAGGATTTGGGCCATTGTGGGACACTGGTACCCAATAGTTTCCATTGATTACCATGAGCATGATATGACTGGTATAATGGTTTTGAGATAGGGATGTGTCTTGGTTTTTGTATCTTCCGATGCGAGGAAGCCTTTCCAAGTGATGAAATGCCTAGGAAGGGGGTGCTAACAGAACTTGGAAGGTGAGTGACTGCATGGAAGGGGATTACCAAATTGCCCGAGAGACTGTGTAGAAGAGAAGGTAAGGTAAGGGATGGATTTTTTTTGGTCATTAGCATTTCCATATGGAATCATATTCACATTCAGAGTGTGCCCCGGAACAATGAGTTGATAAATGTTCACTAAGAGGATAAGTGGCGCAGGATTGTAGCGCTGGATATTGGATGCAGCTTTGAATTTCGCAAGGGATTCCATTTTTGTTGATATGGGCATCATATCCTTCTATTTGATGGTTGAGAAAATGTGTATATGTGTATATTATTGTTAATACTCTATCGAGTTGGTTGATAAAGCTACATGAACATTATGGTTATTCCATGGTTGAAGCGAATGTGTATTAGTATATATGTTTGTTATTTTAAAGACCATAATGAGTTGTGTTATAAAGCTACAGTAAACGGTACGATTTTCATGTTTTAGTAGGTGGTCATTATAAATATTGCAACGAGTTGTGTTATAAAGCTCCATAGGAAGCATGTTTTGTTTTTAGCAGTTTTATGGTTTATATGTGTGATTGAACACTGAGGATAGTGTTCCTCCAAGGGGGAGGGTTCTGTGATATTCGTAGTAAAAATACATATAATACCACCATTTATGGGAGACGTATTCCAAGTTCAGTATTAGTTAAAATATCTGAGTGGGTGTTCAATTCAGTTTATTATGGCTAAAGGAAATTGGAAAAGGCAATGGTAAAGGCTTTGGAAAGGCATGAGGCATTAATTCGCATTTTATTTATGAAAATAATGGAAAATAAAAAAAATAGAGGCCTCTTCAATAAAAAGGCTTCTGAGGATTAGTTCGAAATATTTTGTTCACATTTTGGAGTTCTCCCATTTCTCTCTCTCTGTCATACTCTTAGATACTCAGAGAAGAGTGGATACTTGGTGATTTGGAGAAAGAAGGAAAAGGAAGAGCATGAAAGCACAAGAGGAAATAGGCATCAGCATCTACAACCAGTTCTGAGTGTAGGTATCAAGTTGCATGTATGTTTTCCTCACTAGTTTTGGCATGCATGGTGTATGCATGCGAATTTTCCTAGCCTTTCCATTTCTTGGATATCCATGGTGTTGTGGGTTTATTTCCATTGATTGTTTTCTGTGTGGTTCTCATGAGTCCTTTAGTTGTGGGTGGAGTTTTTAGTTCCTGGAGCCATGGTTGGACAAACGCTCTGGAGCCTGACGGACAACTGTGGGTTAAGTTATTAGTCCTGTAAGCCTTCATTGGAAAAACGCTCTAGAGCCCGATGGATAGTTGTTGGGTTGAGTTACTAGTCCTGGATCCTTGGTTGTGAAAACACGTTGGAGCCCTAGGTGGGTTGAGTTACTAGTCCTGGAGCCTTGGTTGGACAAACACTCTAGAGCCCGAAAATAGATAGTGTTGAGTTACTAGTCCTGGAAGCCTTGGTTCAACAAATGCTCTGGAAGCCCTGTAACAGTTGAGGCTAAGTTACCAGACTTGGAAGCCCTGGTTGCAACAAATAATACGGAGCCCTCGAACAACTTCTATAGATATCAATATGTGATGGTTAGTGATGTCCGACTGTGAGGTGGAATCACTAGTTTGGGGTTGAAACAGTTTGGTCTCTAGAGCCCTAGTTTGGTGTTTATTGATGTGTTTGATAAAGTCCCAAATTCATGGTTGGAATATAGCATGAGGGTGATTGGCTAATGTGATACTTGTCTCAACCAATATATGGTCAAGTGTAACATGGAAGTCCCATCTCCGGTTGGTTTTTACATTCAGAAATGAAGAGCTCATTCCTTAAGTATTTCATATGAAAATTTATTGGTTATTATGTGGATTTCATTGATGTTATATCCATGGTATTTATGTTGTTATTATGTTCGTTATAAGCATGTATTTTATCAGTGATGATGTATGGCGCTATCTATGTTTTTTCCTGGAAATGAATATAAAACATATCTATGGTAAAATAGATTGTATTTCAAATTATGATGTAAGGGAGAAATGCTTCTTAGTGATTCCTAGATAATTTTTAGACCCTTATGTTTAATTATGTTGTTTACACCTATAAATGCAATTTTTGTGACATGTTTGATGAAATTCCTTAATTTTTTGGGTGGGGTCGGATGAGCTCCCGATGATGTGATTGTTTCCATGTATTTTTTTTAATGTTATGTATCCTCTCTTGAAGTTACAGAAAGTTCTAGGTAGTGACCTGGGCTCAGGGGCTAAAAATATGGCACAAATCCCTAAGCTATGGGCATATAATTGATTGTTTGGGGCCATAAAATCTACCTTATCAAGGCAAGCCCAAGGCTAAGGGTTTATAACCACTTCCTTTCCCTTACATTCCTACGGATAAGGATCTATAACTTCTCCATTTCCTTTACATGTCCACGGCTCAGCCGCAAATGGGTTAAAAATGAGTTCCCCCTAAGGGAACAGGGTTATGGAAGGTTGGGTTACCTCCTGGGGATTTTTTGATGGGAAATTTTTTTCGGCCAACAGTATGGGATCTCCTAGGTAAAAATTCCCAATTATACTTTGAACTGTTTGTGGTAGGGATCCCATTCAAGGTGTGGGTCCGGATATCACTGAATACTCCTTCTCCTGGATGCAAATGAGCCCTGCAGAGTTATAGGTATACATTTATCGAATGATACAAGATAAACATCGATGATTGTCAACGAGCATAAAAACTTCAAATAGCAAGATATAAAAGGAAAAATGCAGCTAAAGGAGATGTTGTTATCATCATATCATTAAGTTCATGTTTGTAAGATTGTTCAAACCATAGAAGAAACAGTTCTTTCTAGTAAGAAAAACTTATGCATACTTGGGCGTTTTCGTGAATAAGATAGATGTCAATAATAAAGCTTGAAACATCTCCTATGTAAATAAAATACCATCATAAACACATGCAGTGAGCTGAAATGCATAATGAGTATAATCAGAAAATGCAGATCAATTAATCATAAGATATCAGACATATACGAAAATTACTCATAGTATTAACACATTGATTCTCATCGGATCCAATAGTGGATTGAAGACAAATGCTTGTATTCATTCATAAGGGGTTGTTCAATGCTTTACAACTCTCTTCTCTCCTTAGGAGTCCAAAAAATGGATCCCTCTACAAGTCCCCGAAGGGAGTATATATAAGACAAAAGTGACCCTTGGGTGTCTTGACTCTTTTCTTTTCCGCCTATTAGTATGCTTTACGACCTGAATAGAAGGTGCAACCTATGACCTGATGGAGGATGTGACCTGCGACCTGGGACCCTTCTTGTAGGTTGTACCTTGCGATCTGATCATGGGAGCATGTAAGTGATTGTGAGGTCGATAACATCCACTTGTTGTTCTTTGAGGAAATTTTTCCATGCACGATAGTATGTAGCAACTGGGGAGATCAGAGGAGTATATTCCCTTAACCTGTGCAGGTATTCTAGGGCGTTTGGGATCAGAGTTTCTCTCTTGATTGTGACCTGGTTGGATAAGAAAGCCAGTTTGATGTAAATCCAAACTGGTGTCATGACAAACTTAACCAAGTTCTCTTGCGATGCCGGAAGATCAGGTGTAGCGGCGGCTTGTCTAATAGGTTGCAGGAATGCCTGAATTTCATGATTTACTTGTTCCGATGTCTTGTCTTCACCCAATGTACCTAGAGAGGGAATATGGTGCAGCTCAGCCATCGATTCAATGCCGCGATCAAATCCTCATAGGCGGTCATCACCTTCTCTAGGTCTTTGAATAACTTCTCCTTGGATTTCACTTTTATGCGAATTCGGACCTTGTCGTTTTGAGTGTGAATCCAATATTTCTTGGGAAAATTATCTGAAGCCTGCGAACATATGTTTGTCCATTCTATCATTCTATACAAGGCAGTGGAGGTATCTTTCATTTGCTCATTTCTCTTCTTCATTTCCGCTTGAGCTCTCAATAGAGGTGCGACTGTTTGCTTTATGGTGAACATCTCCTTGTAAACCTACCTCATGGTGGCTTCCAGCGTCACCAAATCTCTTTGGATGGTGAGTGGTACTTTGTTAATAAGGGTGTTTTTATCTTGGAGCTGTTGGATTTCTTCCTTTAGTTCTTTCTTTTCTTGCTCCGACTTGGCTTCCGTTTGTTCAGAGTCTTGTAATCTATTTTGTAGGGAGAGGATTTCCCTACTCACCCGGCTCACGTTTTCTTCTGTGGCTGCGGCGAAAGCAGTGCTGGCTGATGCTATTATCACTGGATTGGTCCTAGTGTCCAGAACTATATCCTTTTCTGTCATGGCCATGAATAGCGTGGCAGGGTTCCGTGCTAGGAATCTCTTCTTTTCCTTCCTGATTTTGAAAGTGAACTGATCATAAGTGAGTCTCGTCAGATTGAACACTTCCTCCTTCTGTCCTTCAGAGGTGCTTAGTTCTGAGAGTGAAAAACATGTGTTAATTTTAGGTACTTTGATGGGCGGCAGCTTTGTCTGTACCCTTGTTACTAGAAGAGGTGTCTCGGTGTCTTTGGAAAAATCATCTTTCGATCTTTGGTCCTCTTCCTCTTTTCTCTTTTGTTCTTCTTATTCTTTCAATATCTTCTCTGCCTCTGCCTTATCCTGTTTTTTCTTTTGTCTGCGCTCATCTTCTGCTTTTTTTTCCTCTTCTTCCTTCCTTTTTCGTTCAGCTTCTACTTTTGTTTCCTCTTCTTCCTTCCTTTTGCGTTCAGCCTCCACCTGATCTAATTCTTTCTTGAGCTACTGTTCAGCTTCTGATTTTGATTCCTACTCTTCCTTTATTTTCCCGGCATCCTCTACCTGTTTCTTTCTCTGCTCTGCCTTCAGGTGTTTCTTACGCTTATCGTCATCCTCTTTCGCCTTCTTTTCAGCTTCTCGCTGAGCTTTTGCTTCTTTTTATTGCTATTGGGAGGAAGAGCTATGTCCTGTGTTAGTTTGTGACTTCTTGGCCTGGGAAGATGAGGCGCCTCCCAACTCGTGGATTCCCTCCTCTAGAGTTTGATCATCTTGTTACTCCTGATCAGTCAATGCTTCCAGGGCGAGTTCTCTATCCTTGTTGTACCAGTTTCTTACCCCATCTTCAGCTGGTCGTTCAGTATGTTGGTAGCTCCATTTGAACTTGGCCCATTTGCAATGAGCAGGGACTATCCTCTCAGGATCGTATGTCCAGTAATCCAAAGGCGCCAGAAAAAATCCTCTGATTTTCTCAGCTTTTGCCTCCACCTCTCTGAAATCCTTGATCGTCTAAGCACCAATGGTGAGCAGCAGTATGGGCCATGGCTTCTTCTTACCTTTAGTAAGGACCTTCGAGAAGCTGGAAGTCATCTGATAGCATACTTCCTGAAGTAGCATCATCTCATTGATGAATCATGGCAAAGCATGGGGAGTCTTGAATGAACCGAAGACTCGGATGAAGGTGCCTTCTCCAAATGGAAACCAATGTGCTACCTTGACTATCATTTCCATGGCTCGCCAGGACATGCATGGGGTATCCTGACTGAATAATCTCGTAGAGTGCAGGGATGAAACTATGTGAAATTAGCTCTATATTCTGCTTATATTTGGAGTCCCATAATACCTACAACTCCTTGTGAATTGGGCGTGCTCGCTCCTGACCCCAGTTGTGAACCCATCCCTCAAAGTGGCACTGGGCACAAACTGTATCCAATAGATAGGAGGCCATGTAAAATTCGGATGAGCATCCCTCCTCAGGAGCCAGTGCTGTAGATATGTTGATTTTGAGGGTCACTATTAGTAAATTGGCCCAATTGAAACGGGTGCCATATACGGTAAAAAAATTCATCAGGGATACCCAAGAATCGCTGAAAGTGGTGGCATCGAGATGACCACACATTCTACAAAGCATAGCTGCTACGAGCTTATATACCTTTCTGAGGCCTGCTACTTTATACTCCTAGTCCTTCTTGACTTTTAACTTCTCTGGTTCTTCCCATCATCCTCTCAGGGTGTCTGCTATTGGAACCACATGGGTAGTGGCCCATTCCTCTGTGAACATCTGTTCTCACTCTGGAAGTGCATAGTGGTACTCCGCATCCTGGCCTTTTATATTTGCAAAAGCTTTCCCCTCATGATCCCGAATCACCCACATCCTGGGGTCGATATTTTGTATGATCCAGTCAATAATTTTGGCACATGGGAAGATATATGGGTGGGCACCTACATAGTGAATCTTTGACCTCTTAACCTTCACATATACTTCCCAGTATGGGAGGTCCTCTGGGAACTCAGGTTGTGCGAACTCTTGGTATACTTGATACCAACTCATGCTTTCTCCTCTGCTGAATACACATGTGGTGTCACCGTAGATAGGGGGAGGAGACGTAAGTACTTCGCTTTCTGTGATCTCTATCTCTGGGCTCTTATTTTTTCTGTGAACTGTCGGGGGCCCCATGTCACTTGAGGCTGATGAGCCAGAGACGCACTCTAACTCTGCTTCGAGTTTCCCTGGCATATTCATAAAACAATCCCAGAATAAGACAGATTCCATATCAATAAATGCTCAATACTTCTTTTGACTCTGCCCAACTAAGGTCAAGGAAGGGGGGAAACTATGACTTAGCGACCCATTCCCTAGGTCAGCAGTATCGCCAGTTCGCAATGATAAAAAATTCATGAGGATGCAACCTTGTGACTTAGTGACTTGCGACCGGTTTGCTGAGTCGCAAGGTCGTAAAAATTTCAGTTTTGAGCGAGATGCAACTTAGCGACTTAGCGACTTAGCGACTCTAGAGGAATAGACAGACACAGGGGAGGCTGGTTGGCTTCATCTACAAGTTTGTATGAGAAAGGCAGGGTTTGGAGGTTTAGAAAAGACTCAGGTTCAAAGAGGATCTGAAATGGGGAATAGAAGGTGGCTTTAAAAGAGTTAAGATAAGGGGAAAGGGGAAAAATGGAAAAAATGGAAACATCAGGAGGATTAGGCAACTTACCCGAGAAAATTGCGCTCGAGTTGGCCTGTCAGAAGCGTTTTTTGCTCTCCGTCGCATGAGAGAAATGCGACCTAGAGACCCTTCTATTTATAAAGGGGTCGCGCGTGTGGGCAATAAATGAGGTCGCTGGGTCGCGGAAAATCTGCATTAATGAGATGTGCAACCCTGCGACCCTATGACCATGCAACCTGGGGGTCGCGGGGTCGCAAGGTCGCTAGGTTGCAATTGTTTAAAGTTGAATGTGGTACGCGACCTCATAGGTCGCAAGGTCACTGGGTCGCTGATTAGAGAAAATGACTTATTCTGCGACTTAGCGACTTAAGGCTTTTGAAAATATTTGAACTTCAGGCTTTGACTTCGCTTTTCGATGCTCGGGGGCTCAAAACATTTAGAGGGCGAAATTTTTGGAGGGTGTTGTAGCGGCTACAAAAAATGGCGATTCACTGGTAGGGTCCAGAATATCTGTTCGTGTTTCATCCTGAGGGGGCTAGGAGGGCATAACGCACTTTTCCTTTCACCCTGTGGGCCCCACTTCTTCCGTCTTCAAACCTTGCGCATTTTCTCTCCCTATCTGCCTGCCCTTGGGTGCTAGTTTACCGTGTTTTCATTCTTGGAGACCGGATGGACAAGTTCGGAGTAACATCAGGGATTTTCGGATCTAGTATAGTTTGCTTGGTCCTCATTGTGTTGCTCTACTGCCAGTAGACTAGATGGCCCTGGTGGAGTCACTGCCTAGGAATCACAAGTGTTTCTCTACTGCCAGTGATCTTGGTCAGTACCCCGACGGAGTCGTCGTATCGCCTCTCTGCACAGGAAGCCTTTCTCAATCCTTTACCCTTTATTCATGTGCTTAATGCACTTATTAAAATGTGCTCGTGGCACTTATTTTCTGTGCTCAGGGCACTTATTTTATTTGGCAATTATTGCCTGGGCAGATGAGGGTTCCCAACTTATTTTACTTGCAAGAGAGGTTGCTCCTGGTCTATATGAGGACTTGGGGTTATCCTGGATTTTCATTCGTTGCCTGAGGCTAAATCCTCCCTTTTCCATCTAGTAACCGTTTAAACTGAACATTTCCTTTTTCATAGCAATCCCTTGGGCCAACATACCAGGTAAGCTATTTCATCTTGGTCCGAGGGCCTCAGTCATGTTCTCACCATTGAGTGCCTATCACAGGTATGCTTTCCTCTTTTACACTCTGGGAGGAGATAATACACCGTCACAGATCTCGACTTAGTGTGCCACTTGGGTAACTTCCATATCCCCTTTCAAAATTTGGATGCCAAAGAAAAGAGATGGTTAATGGGAGCCTGTGTGGAACAAGAAATTTATTGAAAACAAGAAAGGTAAAGAACGAAAAAACAAGACAAACTATGGTAGAGGGTGTAGCGACGGCCCCGAGGGGCTGTCAAGTGAAATAGTGTTTAAGGTCGTGTCCATTCACAGGGACGACTTCAGTCCTCCCTTCAAGATTTTGTAACCTGTAAGTGTGGGGACCAACCTTCTCTCTAATCTGGAAAGGACCTATCCATAATTCCTGGAACTTGGAGTGTTTCCCTTTATCTTCATGAGCTTTATCCCATTTGAGGACAGGGTCGCCTACTTCAAAAACCTTGTTCCTGGATGACTTCTTGTCAAGCCATAATTTTATCTGTCCTTGGTGGACGGCGAATTTTTCCTGAGTTTTTTTCCTTTCCTCCTCAAGTTTCAATAGTGTGTCTATTCGGGCTTGTAAAGCAGGGCAAGGAGTGCCATGAGTCTCCTGAGATAATCAGAGGGCTGGGAGAGACAAGTTGGGAGGAAGGATAGCTTCTTTTCCATATACGAGGAAAAATGGGGAAGTGCCTAGGGAAGGTTTGGGTGTGACTCGATCTACCTAGAGGGCATTTTGGAGTGCCCTATGCCGATTTCGTTGTTGGGACAACAGAGTATTTTTTATGATGCGAATTAGGTTCTTGTTGGTTGACTCATCTAACCCGTTTCCTTGAGGGTAATAGTTGGCAGAATGTTTAAGTACGATACCATTTTCTAGAGAAAAATCATATAATTTTAATGATGAGAAATATGTTGCATTATCAAAAACAAGGGAGGTTGTAACGCCAAACCTAATCATGATGCATTGGGTGATGAAGGCTATTACCTCTTGATTGTTGACTTGACGTAACAGTATCACTTCAACCCACCTTGTGAAGTAGTCTGTGGCAGTGAGGATGTACATGTGTTGCTTTGCAGAGTGTGGTAGGATTTCCCCAATCACATATAGCCCCCATTGTTGAAACGATTCTTCCACTGCGACAAACTGTAATGGGGACGAAGGCCATATATCTCTATTTGCAAACTTTTGGCACTGCTGGCATTTCCGGACATATGCGTGTGCATCTTTAAACAAAGTAGGCCAATAAAAACCGGCACGCATGATCTTGTGAGCGATGGTGTCTCTTGCATAGTGCCCCCATGTAGGGCCATCGTGAAGTTCTGCCAATACTTTTTGTGCCTCATCCCATTCCAAATAGTGTAGCAAGACACCATTGTGATGTTTGCAAAACAACTTACCCTGCACTAGCTGGTAGGATACAGCTTTCAATCTCAATGCATGCTTTTTCTTGGTAGTTAAAGCGGGGCCCATGCTGTCGTGTTTCAGGTATTGCAGGAGATCTATGTACGAAGAGGATGTATCCTGTGGGGTTGTGCTATTAGTTTGATACATATCGATCTCATGTTCCCAATTTTCTTCCTCTTTTCCCCGTGAGTCTACTTCCTCTGCGGCCATGCGACACAATACTTGGCCTTTCACAGTGTGTATTTGCTTGAATTCCAAGTCATATTCTTGAAGGCATGTAATCCAGTTGCCTCATCGCTCACCCAGCTGTTGTTGTACGAATAGTGAGCGAACAACTGGGTGAGGCACGAAGAGTGTGACATGATTTTTCAAAATGTACGGCCTGAAATGTTTAACTTCCTTGTATACCGCATAAGCTTGTTTGTCAATATCTGGATAATTCAGCTCGGCGCCTTGTAACCCAATGCTCATAAATGATATAGGCCGCTCATTGTGGCAGTCATGTTTTTGATTGAGGATGGAGGCCAAAGATGAATCTGAGGCAAAGGTGTACAAGATAAAGCCTTTGCTGAAATCTAGACTGTAAAGAGTAGGTGCTTCCATGATGGCTCATTTGATGTTATCGAATGCTTCTTTCTTGGGAGGATTCCATTTAAAGTTAGCATTTTTCTTAATCATGCCTTGTAATGGTTTCACGATCTAAGTGAAATTTGATATAAACTTTCAGAAAAAGTTTATTTTGGCAAGGAAGGACTGCATAGCTTTCCTACCACTTGGGGGTGGTATTTGAGCTATGACATTCGCATGTTCCGGATCCACCACTATGCCATCTTGAGTTATTATGTGTCCCAACAATTTTCCTTCGACAACGGCGAACACGCTTTTCTTTGGGTTCAGTGAGATCCCGTATTTCCGACATCTTTCAAAAAAAAAATTGAGGTGGTGTATGTGGTTAGATCTATGCTTTGAAAACACGGTGATGTCGTCAAGGTATACTGCCATGCTTTTCCCAATAAGCCCTCTAAAGGCAATGTCCATAGCTCTTTGGAAGGTGGCATTGGTGTTAATCATCCCAAAGGGTATGCATCTGAAAGAAAATGTTCCCCACTTAGTTCTGAATGTGGTTTTGAGCCGATCTGGCTCAGCCACTAGTACTTGATTATACCTTGAAAACCCATCCAATAGAGAGAACAATTCTGACCCTGATACGGCTTGGAGGATTTGCTCCATAGGGGGGATCGGATAGTTGTCTTTGTCGGAAGCCCTGTTCAAATTCCTGAAGTCTACACACAAATGGATCTCACTGGATTTCTTGCGAATAGGGACCAAGTTGGACACCCAGGTCGAATGTCTAACTTTGAAAATTATCCGTGCATCCATGAGCTTCTTTAGTTCCTTTTGGATCATCAGTTCTAGAGCTGGGTGTACTTTTCTCAATTTTTTTTGGAAGGGTCTCACTCCTTCCTTAATGGGTATGACGTGTTGGATTATCCACATATCATAAGTCTGAAGATCGTCATACGTCCAGGCAAACACATCTCGGTATTTTTTAAATAATTTGGTGAATGCTTGTTTCTCCTAAGGGGTGCACTCGTTACCTAAATTTACAAGCTTGGGATCCTTGTCTGTCCCGAGGTTAATTTTTCAGTGTACTAACGTGGAACTTTGCACCTTCGTGTTTGGGGGCCCTCGGAAGCGGTTCTGTAAGTTGAACAACTTTTCGAGTGACACGACCCCTTTGGGTATGGGATTTTCCTTCCGATTTCTTAGCTCCTCCTGCAAAGCCTGATCATGATCCTCTTCTTCCATAACTGCGTCTTTGAATATATCTGTGTTGAGCATGAAATCCAGTACCTGTTGGTCATCATTGAAAACGCGTAAATTAGTAACATTGTCTGGTATGGACGGCTAATATATAACTTCAATAGAAAATCCATCCCTAAGTGGGGTGAACCTAGCAGCAGCGTTGGAAAGTGTATCGGCTACTGCATTATGCATTTTGAGTATAGATTTAATACCAAAAGCATCAAAAGCTGAAATCAAACACCATACCTCTTTCCAGTAACCTTTCAGATGGGGAGACAAGAAATGGATGGTGTTGCGTACCTAACGAGTGATAATCTCAGAATCGCCAATTACCTTCAAAAAAACGGACTTTTAAATCTATGGCCTTATGGGGTCCTAGTAACAGTGCCTCATACTCAGCTGTATTATTGGTGCACTAGAACTCTAACCAGTAGGAAATTAGAAACTTTTTCTTCTAAGGGCCTAGCAAGATGCAACCTGCGCTAGCCCCGTCTTGGGTTTTGGAGCCATCATAGTATAGGGTCCATGTTTCATCTTCTGGTTGGACAAGGCTATCCAAGCCCGTTGAGGATGTGCTAGGGGCATCAGTTTCTAAAGAATCTTGGTTGGATGGGGGGGATTTTTCAGCAACCAGAAGCAACTCAGACTAAATGTCTTGGGTGATTGGGGATTGGCGAGTTTGATAACAACTAAATATGGACTCTAAGAAACACATACCGAGCTCTTCTTGTGCAAAACTGACTGGTTCGTTAGTTGCATCCAGGTCAGCCACAGTATGTTTCATGTATGGTTCACTCTTGATCCGTATTTGGTTATTCCTGCCTTTGTAGGGGAGCCAAAGGTGGTACCAATCAGTGGCAAAGTACCCCTGGACCTTACTAGACCAATCTCTTCTCAACAAAAGGCCATAGGCCTCGGGGATATCCATGATTACTATTTCGATGCACTGATGCACTCTAGAGTCGGAGGATAAGTGGATAATGACATTGTTTAGTTCACCCACTACGGGGACTTGAGATCTGCCGAGATGGATGATTTTGACGTCAGTTTTCTCAGGGCGGATATTTAATTTCTTGCACACAGATAAGGGCATAACATTCGTGGATGCACTGGAATCGACGAGGAAGTTGTGGAAATTGAATTTAAAGATCTCTAAGGAGAGGAGGAAAGGTGGCGTGGTTCCCTTGGAGTTGGTGTTCATGGCATTCACGATGAATTGGGGACTAGCAGCAATTTGGGCAGACGTGATGCTTACGGGTTTGGTCACCGATAGGTTGGAAAATGTCTTAAGAATGAGATCTTGTTGGTTAGTAATGCGAGCGAGCTCTTAGAGAGAGATATTGGCATGGGTCTTCTTCATAACCTCAATAATGTTATACCTGGAATCTGTGTGCGAGGCAAGCTCGGTGGTGTTTTTAGAGGAAGCTGATGAAGCTTTAGCCTTGGGGCCTTCTCGGGGATTAGTTGAACTAAATTTTTTAGGAGTCTTGTTTTGGTTCTCTATGGTTAGGGGTAAGATTTTCCGTAAGAAGGATTTCCTTTTCTCCTCGAAAGACTGCTCTGGGACGGGACCTTTTCTCCTCAAACGATATTTTCGAGGCAGTTTGGTTTTGGGATCGTCTTCTAGGTTTATCACTGATGTGGGAAGGGAGCTTTCCCCGTGGATTACTTCAAAGGCAAGGACAGCAGAACCTGCATATTCGTCTGAGGGAGAGACTTCCTCATCCCCTGAATCATTGTTCTTCTAAATCCCCAGGGGTCTATTCTTCTAACAACTAATTGACAACGGTGTCGATACTATTCATCCACTAGGGACATTTTTTTTGTCTGAGTGCAAGGCCTGATGAAAAGAGAAAAAATTATCTCTGCCTATTTCCTCGACGTTGAGGCTAGCACTAGAGTTGGACGGGGGCTGGTTCACGGCAGGATTATTATTTCTGAAGAAAGTTTTATGTGTTTTAGCAGTTGGGATAGGCTCATTGTTCTTCCTCTTCACATCAGAGACTTTGTTGATTAGCAACTTAAGGGATTTTGTGATACTTTCAAAATCAAAGGGGTCCTTATATTTGTCCCCGGTTTTATGACTTGAGGATTGGATTCTTTTCATGGTTGTTTTTTTATCATCCCAACCTTTGTGGTCAATGGCACCTATGGATAGCTTGTACTTTTTGACTGCAAGGGTGGTGGTATAGTTTGCTGCCAGGCTGACCCTAGCCTCATGCTTCACAAACACGGCAATATCTCGTAGGAGTGCTCTTGTGTAGTATTCAATGGTAATGGAATCATCCAAAACCATTTTTGGGAGAAATTTGTTCAATATGGTGGCGAAACATTGATTGAAATCCTTGACCTTCTCCTTTTTCTGACACTTCAGGGTGTTGAGCTCTATGAGGAGCATCAAGGGGGTTTTATCTTCTGAGAATTTTTATAGGAAGGTATGATGGAAGTGTTCCCAACAAGGGATAGAAGCAACGGGGAGAGACCGATACCATGTTGTAGCTTTATTTTCTAGAGTATGAGGGAAAAGGTGACATGCTACGTCGTCATACTGCACTCTCATCATCTGTAAAGACAGGTAGAAGTTGCTAATGTGGTCTTCGGCCAAAGTACCTTTCTCGTGGTCGAACTTAGGGAGATATTTTTCAGGGTGTCGGGGCATGTCATGGAGGGGAGCCTGAATTCCTAAGGGGGACTGAGCCATCCAAGCCAAATGTTGTACGCGTCTGGCCAGTTGGTGGCATGGTCTGTATACACATCCCCTATCACTTTCAGATTCGCTACTCGTGCCAGACTCGGAGGCTTCGCCCTCATGGTTGGACTGCATGTCTTGATTTTCCCCATGGTTTGTTGTATTTCTGATGTTTCTCCAATTGTAAAGAAAAGGAAACCTATTCTAGTTTCGGTGGGGTTGGTGGTCAGAATTTTGCCCTCGGCCATGACCTCTGTCTCCCCTGCCTCTGTTAACTCAGCCTCTCCTGGCTCCTTCCCTGTGTGGTTTGTTGGCTTGCATGTTATCATGTAAATTCTAGTCTGGTTGGGGGCCGGTGTTGGGTTGAGGTTCGTTGATTTTGAGGTCATCTTCTTCCCCCTCCCTAGGCCTATCTAGAGGGGCTTTGGAATTTCACTCAACTGGGTCTACATAATCCTCGATCATAAGACCCACAAGCTGAGGAAGGGAGTTGACAAGGGTTCCTTTACGTGTATGATTAGTTGTAGGGGTTCTAGGATTTACCAAGGAACTAGTGACTGGGGCTCGCTGTAAACCCCTGACAAGGTCGTGGGCGATAAGGCGCAGGGCCCTCAGCTGGGCTAAAATAACCTCATAGAAATGGGGTTCCTCCTCTTGGGAGTTTTCCAAAGGGGGGGCGTATTGTCATGTATGGTCTCTCCGGGGATTTTGTAATGGAGCACAGGTGTTGGGAGGTCAGCCATCAGCCCCTCCTTCTAGCGCCAAATTGTTGACGGGAAAATTTGTCCGGCCAACAGTAGGGGATCTCCCCAGTAAAAATTCCCAACTAGACTCTAAACCGTTTGTGATAGGGATCCCGTTCAGGGTGTGGGTCTGGCTACCACTGAATACTCCTTCTCTTTGATGCAAATGAGCCCTGCAGAGTTATAGGTATACAGTTATCGAATGATACAAGACAAATATCGATGATTGTCAATGAGCATAAACACTACAAATAGCAAGATATAAAAGGAAACGCGCAGCTGAAGGAGATTTTGTTAGCAGCATATCATTAAGGTCATGTTTGTAAGATTTTTCAAACCATAGAAGAAACAGTTATGCCTGGAAAGAACAACTTATGTGTACTTGGGCATTTTCGTGAATAAGATAGATGTCAATAATAAAGTTACAAACATATCCTATGTAAATAACATACCATCATAAACACATGCAATGAGTTGAAATGCATAAAGAGTATAATCAGAAAACGTAGATCAATTAATCATAAGATATCAGACATATACGAAAAATACTCATAGTATTAACACATTGATTCTCATCGGATCCAATAGTGGATTTAAGACAAATGCTTGTATTCATTCATAAGGGGTTGTTAAATGCTTTCCAAATCTTTTCTCTCCTTAGGAGTCCAAAAAAAATATCCCTCTACAAGTCCCCAAAGGGAGTATATATAAGACAAAAGTGACCCTTGGGTGTCTTGACTCTTCACTTTCCCACTTGTTGGTATGCTTTGCGACCTGAATGGAAGGTGCGACCTATGACCTGACGGAGCATGCGACCTGTGGCCTGACCATGTAAGATGCGACCTGTGACCCTTCCTGTAGGTTGTACCTTGCGATCTGATCATAGGAGCGTGTGAGTTATTTCGAGGTCGGGAACATCCACTTGTTGTTCTTTGAGGAAATTTTTCCATGCACGATAGTCTATAGCAACTGGGGAGATCAGGGGAGTATCTTCCCTTAACCTGTGCAAGCATTCTAGGGCATTCGAGATCATAGTTTCTCTCTTGATTGTGACTTGGTTGGGTAAGGAAGCTAGTTTGGTGTAAATCCAAACTGGCATCACAACGAACTTAACCAAGTTCTCCTGCAATGCCGGAAGATCAGGTGTAGCGGCGACTTGTCTAATCGGCTGCAGGAATGCTTGAATTTCATGATTTACTTGTTCCCATGTCTTGTCTTCACCCAATGTACCTAGATAGGGAATATAGTGCAACTCAAACATCGATTCAATGTCACTGATCAAATTCTCATAGGTGGTCATCACCTTCTCTAGGTCTTTGAATAACTTCTCCTTGGATTTCACTTTTATGCGAATTTGGACCTTGTCATTCTGAGTGTCAATCCAATCTTTCTTGGGTAAATTTTCTAGAGCCTACAGATATCTATTTGTCCACTCTATCATTCTATCGAAGGCAATGGAGGCCCTTTCAGTTTCTCGTTTCTCTTCTTCGTTTCCACTTGAGCTCTTAGTAGAGGTGCGACTGTTTGATTTATGGTGAACATCTCCTTGTAAACCTGGCTCATGGTGGCTTCCAATGTCACCAAATCTCTCTGGATGGTAAGTGGTACTTCTTTAATAAGGGTGTTTTTATCTTGGAGTTGTTGGATTGCTTCCCTTAGTGCTTTCTTTTCTTGCTCCGACCTGGCTTCCCTTTGTTCAGAGTCTTGTAATATATTTTGTAGGGAGATGATTTCCCTACACATCCGGCTGATGTTTTCTTCTGTGTCTACGGCGAAAGTAGTGCCGGCTAATGCTATCATCACTGGATTGGTCCTAGTGTCCAAGACTATATCCTTTTCCGTCGTGGTCATGAATGGCGCAGCAGGGTTCCATGCTAGGCATCTCCTCTTTTCCTGCCTGATTTTTAAAGTGAATTGATCATAAGTGAGTCTCGTTAGATTGAACACTTCCTCCTCCTCTCCTTCAAAGGTGTCTGATCATAAGAGTGTAAAACGTCTGTTAATTTCAGGTAATTCAATGGGCGGCATGTTTTTCTGTACCACTGTTACTAGAGGAGGTGTCTCAACGCCTTTGGAAAAATCGTCTTTCGATCTTCGATCCTCTTCCTCTTTTCTCTTTTGTTCTTCTTCTTCTTTCAATAGCCGCTTTGCCTCTACCTTATCTTGTTCTGCCTTTTATCTGTGCTTAGCTTTTGCTTTTGTTTCCTCTTCTTCCTTCATTTTTCGTTCGGCTTCTACTTTTGTTTCCTCTTCTTCCTTCCTTTTGCGTTCGGCCTCCACCTGATCTAATTCTTTCTTGAGCTATCGATCAGCTTCTACTTTTACTTCCTACTCTTCCTTTCATTTTCGGGAATCCTCTGCCTGTTTCTTTCTCTACTCTACCTTCAGGTGTTTCTTATGCTAATCTTCATCCTCTTTCACCTTCTTTTCAGCTTCTCGCTGAGCTTTTCCTTCCTTTTCTTTCTGTTGGGCGGAAGAGCTATGACTTGTGTTAGTTCAGGGATTCTTGGCCTGGGAAGACGAGGCACCTCCCAAATCGTGGATTCTCTCCTATAGATTTTGATCATCTTGGTCCTCCCGATCAGTCAATGCTTCCGGGGTGAGTTCTCTACCCTTGTTGTACCAGTTTCTTACCCAATCTTCAACTGGTCGTTCAGTATGTTGGTAGCTCCATTTGAACTTGGCCCATTTGCAATGAGCAGGGACTATCCTCTCAGGATCGTATGTCTAGTAATCCAAAGGCGCTAGGAAAAATCCTCTGATTTGCTCAGCTTCTTCCTCCACCTCTTTGAAATCCTTGACCGTATAAGCACCAATGGCGAGTGGCAGTGTGGTCCATGGCTTCCTCTTACCTTTATTAAGGACCTTTGAGAAGCTGGAAGTCATCTGATAACATACTTCCTGAAGTAGGGTGCAGCCGATTGGCCGAATGTCAGTGGCAGGAATATGAAAGTCTTGGATAAGGCTGGGCTCGGATGAGGTGCCTTCTCCAAATGGAAACCAATGTGCTACCTTGACTATCATTTCCATGGCTCGCCAGGACATGCATGGGGTATCCTGATCGAATAATTTCCCGTAGAATGAAGGGATGAAACTATGTGCAATTTGCTCTATATTCTGCTTATATTTGGAGTCCTAGAATACCTACAACTCCTTATGAATTGGGCGTGCTCTCTCCTGATTCCAGTTGTGAGCCCATCCCTCAAAGTGGCACCTGGCACAAAATGCATCCAATAGATAGGAGGCCATGTAAAATTTGGACGAGTATCCCTCCTCGGGAGCCAATGCTACATATATGTTGGTTTTGAGGGCCGCTATTAGTAAATTGGCCCAATTGAAATGAGTGCCATATACGGTAACAAAATGCATCAGGGATACCCAAGAACCGCTGAAAGTGGTGGCATCGGGACGACCATACATTCTACAAAGCATAGCTGCTACAAGCTTATAGACCTTTCTGAGGCCTGCTATTTGATACTCTTGGTCCTTCTTGACTTCGAACTTCTCCGGTTCTTCCCACCATCCTCTCATGGTGTCTGCTATTGGAAATACATGGGTACTGGCCCATTCCTCTGTGAACGTCTATTCCCGATTTGGAAGTGTCCAGTAGTACTCTTCATCCTAGCCTTTTATATTTGCAAAATATTTCCCCTCATGATCCTTTATCACCCACATCCTGGAGTCGATATTTTGTATGATCCAGTCAATAATTTTGGCGCATGGGAAGATAGATGGGTGGGCCCCTGCATAGTGAATCTTTGACCTCTTAACTTGCACATATACTTCCCGGTCTGGGAGGTACTCTGGGAACTCAGGTTGTGCGAACTCTTGCTATACTTGATACCAAATCATGCTTTCTCCTCTGCTGAATACACATGTGGTGTCCCCATAGATAGGGGGAGGATACGTAAGTACTTCGCTTTCTATGATCTCTATCTCTAGGCTCTTGTTTTTTTTGTGAACTGCCGGGGGCCCAATGTCACTTGAGGCTGACGAGACAGAGACTCACTCTAACTCTGCTTCGAGGTTCCCTGGAATATTCATAAAACACTCCCAGGATAAGACAGATGCCATATCAATAAATGCTCAATACTGCTTTTAACTCTGCCCAACTAAGGTCAAGGAAGGGGGGAAACTATGACTTAGCGACCCATTGCCTGGGTCACCGGGTCGCACTGGCTTAAAAATTCAGAGGAAAGTGACCCTGTGACCTGGAGACTTGAGACTAGGTCACAGGGTCGTTGTGTCGCAATGATCAAGAATTCATGAGGATGTGACCTTGCGACTTAGCGACTTGCGACCAAGTCATTGGGTCGCTGAGTCGCAAGGTCGCAAAAAGTTCAGTTTTGAGTGAGATGTGACTTAGCAACTTAGCGGCTTAGTGACCGAGGTTGCTGGGTCGTGGGGGTTGTGAGGTCATGAGGTTGGAGGTCACGCTAGGGCTGGGTGGACGATTTCGACAGCGGCACAGTCTTTTGTTTAATTTTTAACTTAAAACAATAAATGGAGGCAGTGAGGAAAAACCATAAACTAAGATGAAGTGGTCATTAGAGGAAGAGACAGACACAGGGGAGTCTCGTTGGCTTCATCTACAAGTCTGTATGAGAAAGGTAGAAAAGACTCAGGTTCAAAGAGGATCTAAAATGGGGAATAACAGGTGGCTTTGAAAGGGCTAAGATAAGGGGAAAGGGGAAAAAAATAGAAAAAATGGAAACATCAGGAGGATTAGGCAACTTACTCGAGAAAATCACGCTCCAGTTGACTCGTCAAAAGTGTTTTTTGCTCTCCATCGCGTGAGTGAAATGTGACATAACAACCCTTCTATTTATAAAGGGGTTGCATGTGCAGGAAATAAATGAGGTTTCTAGGTTGCAGAAAAGCTGCGTTGATGAGATGTGCGACCTGGCGACCCTGCGACCTTGCGACCTAGGTGTCACAGGATCGCAGGGTCACTAGGTCACAATTGTTTAAAGTTGAATGCGGTACGCGACTCGGTGACTTGGCGACCTAATCGGTTGTTGGGTTACTGGATCACTAATTGGAGAAAATTACCTATTCTATGACTTAACAACTTAAGGCTTTTGAAAATATTTTAACGTCAGGCTTTGACTTCGCTTTTCGATGCTCGGGGGCTCAAAAAAATTTAGAGGGTGAAATTTTGGGAGGGTGTTGTAGCGGCTACAACAGGACTATATAAAGCATAATCATCAATGAGTTTTTCTTTTCCTTTGGATTTGTTGCCACATGCTTGCAAAGAAGACTTGTTTGAATGTTGTTTCTTGCGAATAGTACTCTCCCTTTGAGACCTTTTTTTCCTTGTCTGCTCCCATTTTAGACGAGCTAGTCTCCCTTTTAAAATGCCCCGATATTGTTTGGCATTGACCCAAACCCACTTCCCAGTTTTGGCTGATGAGGCAATTTTCACTTGCCCTATTTCATTTGTTTCCATGGGTTCTAAAGTTTCTTGTCCCATTATCATGATGATATTAAGGGAAATCAAAGTCTCTGCCCAAAACTGACCCTTTGTTTTATGCTTAACTCTTCAATATCTGTTGGTCTAACCACTAAAACTTGCTGCTCTGCCCACTGTCCACTGAAAACTTGCTGCTCTGCCCTTGCTGCTTTGCCCATTGTGCCTGTCCTCTGTGCTGCTCTCTCCACTGTCCACTACTGTCCTATGTGCTGCTTTTCTGGTGCTCTGAACAACCTCTCTCTCAAATCGTCTCTGAAGAACCTCTCTCAAACTTGCAGCCATGAAGGCAATACAACACAATCTCCATTTAATACCACCTACTGGAATTCAACAACTCTCAACACTCCTCCATTGGGATCAATTTTTTGTTCTTATACGGCTTCAATTTAAGTGCTTATACGGCTTCAAATTTGTATGGAGCCGTAAATTTGAGTTTGTCATGCATCACGAGAGAGGAATCATCTAAAACGCAGGCCAAAATTTCAGTAAAATAGAGGTCCAAATGTAATCTGTTCCGAATATTTCAAAGCTCCAACTAGGACCGCGGTTATGTATTGCTTTTCCCCAAGTTAGACATTACCAGGAAAATTCATGCACATACAAAATGCCCAAATGCTAATGTAATCCCTCTGTTTCTTCTCGTCTGCGTTCGTTCGAGATGTGTATATATGTGTGCGTTTTTTAGAATTTAGTATGAAAAATGCTCCGTTCTCCGTTTTCGATCGTTCGAATGACTGCATAAGAATGAAACATTTTCAAATACCTTACTCCCTTTTTAAAATATGTTATTAACTAAACCTCTATCATCATAATTAAATAATTAATATTTTGAAAATTTAAATTTCTTTATGCCACTAAAAAATAATGCGAGTGCTACATATGGAAAAGGATAATGGTATTTATATAACCGTTAGTCGTGGTGCATTGAATGGAATGGACCACTTCAAGTGCACACGCAACTTGCCCAAAAGTATTTTGGAGAGTAGTGTAAAGCCATGTAAGGTTCGAATGTACCACGATGATTATGTTAGGGTGGTCACGTAAGTGGTGGTGTAAATTTTTTTTATATATACTAAATATTAAAACATTTAAATTATTATATATTTTATATTAAAATTCAAAACACTTAATTTATTATATATTTTAATTAAACATCAAAATACTTAATTTAGTTTACATTTTATATTATTTTTTAAATTATAAAAAAAATATTATAATTTTATTTTAAATTACTATTATTGATGATGATGATGGTGGTTAACTTCTATTGAGACCAATCTTTGGTCTATCGGACTTAAAGAAAAAGAGTTATTTAGTTTGATTTAAAATTTTATTCCTATGCTCAAAAAGCTTCGAGAGAAGCGTCTAGAGCTCACTATAATTTTGACATCTTAAAAAGCTAGAAAAGTCGAGTGTTGTAACAAAGATTATGAAATTGAGCTCTAATGTGGTTGTATGCGCGGCACTATAAGAGGAAGTGATTTTCATTAAAAAAATTAATATATAAATTAAACATATCTATATTAAAAAACATAAAATAAGATTTTTAATTATGAATATTTACTTATATTTTAGTAAAGAGTTTCTTAATTTTTAAATACACTCTATTACAATATCATAAGCTAATACTATGACTTATTAGTACTACAAGCTCAAAAAACCATAACTTACTTTATTTAACATTGATTTATATGACATTTTTTTTTAATTCGTCAATTTAATTAAAAGAATAAAAAGAACATAGTTATTTTGAAAATAATATTTATTTTGTGTATCCTATTAAGAATATTCTACAATATTTTATAGAAGTTAAATCCTCATTATCCATAGTAATGAAAAATAATGTAGTGCAGAGATATATACATAGAAGTTACACTCTTAAGGGTGCAAGGGATAGAAGGTATGGAGTGGAAATAAAGGGTAAAATGCTATGCCGTGTACGCAAAAGCACCAATAAAGTGTGGGGTGGGATGTCCCGTGAAAGTGGGTCCCAAAAAAGCTAAAGATTATTGACTATCGAACTCACGGTGTAGACTTTATATGCACTTCGTCTATCTATTTTGAAAATTTTGTTCTATGTTTTTTTGAAAATATATATGATTAATTAATATATTAATTTTCTGAAAAGGTTTTTTGGATGAAACTGTGTATAGAATTAATAATTAATATTTTATTTCTGGTTTCTAATGATGGGTAGAGGATATATCAAAAATTTTAGATAAGATATTGTTTTATCTTTAAATTTTTTTACTAATATGAATAATTATGAAAATCCTCATTATATTAATATATTATTATTTTTTATATAATTATTAATAATAATAATTTAAAATAAAGTTATAATTTAGTTATTTTTTTTAAAAATTTTTTTAATCTTAGTAATGTGAGATGTATCATGAAAGAAGTGTTTTGATGTTTATTATAGATTGATGGCTATCGACCTTTACCACCAACCATTTAATTTATATGATTGCGCTAGTTATTTAACTTATTGGAAACAAAAGAGATATAAGACAATATTTAAAAAATGACGAAAAAAACTAAAAATTATAATGAATAACAACTCCTTCAATAATTATTAGAGAACATTTTCACATGAGGCTTAAGGTAGTGTTCATATCCATTAAAGATCATAAATAAATCTCAATAAATTTTATTAAGTGTATAGAAAATTGTTAATATTGAAATAAGTAAAGAATGTGATACTTATAACTAAGAATTATGAAAACAAGTACTTAAATTGGTTAATTAAAGTAAGGTTATGTTATCATCTCCATCCCGGTACAAGTCTCCCATGTTTGTGCTCATGCTCATGTTTATGTGCACTTATACTTATGAAAATAGGTAGGGGGCATGGACTAGTAAGTAATTTTGGCATCACCACTTGTGGCTTCTTAGCCAAAAGGGGGATTTTGTAGCATTGGTATCCCAATGTTATGTGTAAAATATAACAATTGCTTGTTGTGTGCGTTGGTTGGAATATTTTAGTGAAAATAAAATTAACAAATTTATTTAACCTCTATGGATTCATAATGCTTTATCGTTGTATTGTTTCCTTCAATTTTCCAAGGTCCCATACCATTTGTTCTTGTTGCCCATTTGTGTCGTTGAACTTTTTCTTCATTTCTACACTCATAGGTTGTATGTCCATTTCTTTTATCCATCTATCCACCATACATATCCCATAGCTAATTCCATTCCTTTATTAACATGCTCACGAGTTTAGATAAATGTCTTTCGGATTATTCACATCATTAGGATTAGGTCGACGTTTCGAACCATCTAATGTGGTTCATGCTCACGAGTGTTCTTTCAAACTCGTGATGTCTTCTCAAGACAACATCTCAACCTTTGTACTATGCCCAAGCTTCATATACATTCATATATTTTTTTGCAAAGAAGAATACTTGTTGAATTATTATATTTCTATATGTCCATGTGTGTATCTTGTGTATCTTGGTCCCTTGGCCTACGAAGGTGTATGATTAAATGGCATTTAATACATTTTTTAATGATTTTAGTCCCTTCTTTTGTATCTTAAGGACCACACCTCTTGTTTGTTGTGTTATAAAGTGATTATAAGGTATATATTGTGACAAATGGTGGAAGATATTTCTTATACGAATCTTGCGATAATTGATTGGCTAAGGTATTTAAAACTCCTTAAGAGTTAGGATTGATATTTTCTTCATGGATCCACTTGTATTTACCAAATATTAACACAACCATGTCTCATGTATTAGTGATACCAAATGTGACATATATTTATTATTCATTATCATGAAATTACATATGGATACTTATCTTATAGATCTTTTGGAAATTGAGTCTCGAACTATGAATCTCCACCCAACTCGTAGATAGTTGTAGCCAAGTCTCACTTGCATCTATCTCTCCTTGTTCTTTTGTACTTTCTTCTTCTTCCATCCTTATATACTTTGCAGATTACGGATATGGATGACATTTATGCTATGTTTGTGAACGACCTTGAGGAGGGAAAAAAACCTTCTTTATAGAGTTATCAATGGAGCTGAAAGGGTGCTAGAAGGGGTCGGGCCAACTTTACTTTAGGAGGCTAGACTTTGCCAACATGGAGATACACATATAATATAAAATTTTGATTTTATTTTTTTGTTTTCAATGTCCAAATGGGACATGATAAAAACAATTTTCTTTTTATTCGAAAAACTAATTCTTCTAGCATGATGAACATTCTTAAGCATAATAAAATCAATATAGATTATGAATACCGAACATAGTTACAAATTCTTATAAATGGGCCATTGATTACTATTTCCCATATCAATTGTTTCTATTAGTTGGCGGCCTTTCTTTTCTCCTAGTGGCATTTCTTCTTGCTTTATTCACTTCATCTCAATGGTAAAAAAAAGACACATTAGATGGATTGCGAGCACAACCAAATATGTACCTCTCGGATATGTATTCCTTGAGCGATGGAAGTTCAAGTAGAGTGGATGAAGGTCAAATATATAGTATGTCTAATAGACGAAATTAACTACAGGTGAGTAGATCATAAGAAAAATTCATAGACGCATGGAATTTTTTTGTTGTTGAAGGGGGAGTCGTGTTATTATGATGTTGAGAGCATAGCCAACATTGAGTTTCCTTGAGGTGCCAACATTTAGTAAAAATATGGGTACCCAAAGACCTTCTTCAAGTAAACACGGATTTTTATCTCAACGAGAGGATATATCACATTGCTCCATCATCGCTACATGGTTTGGGGCTATTTTACATGGATGGCATAAATGCTTCTTACGATGGATTAATTGAATTGATGGAGTATCTCAAACCCCAGTTACAATTACGGGAGATTGGATGGGGGCTGGTCCAATATATGCCGGGTATGTGGAGATATGAATTAGATGCAAATTATATACAACTAATAGACAATGATAAAAAATAAAGGAATGCCTATCTATATTAACGGAAGGCCAAAAGCATCGTGGAATATTGAAGGTTTTATAAACAATACACAACCGGGACAAAAAAAATAAGCAACCCAATTGCATATTTGAGGCACGTGAAGGAAACTGTGTATTTGTATGTGCAATAGGATCGATAGCTCCAACATAAGATTTGTTAATCAATTACAATTTGAATTGAATTGATACGAGACATTGCCATTATGGGGGGTGGTAGATAACCTCTCATTAAATATTCTTATATGTTATGTTTAAAAACAGAATCACGCACCAATAAGAAGAAGTAGCATGGTAAGTTGAGAAATTAAGCGCTAAAATGCTCAAATTAACTCAAATTTGTGCTATTTTTTCTTACCTCATAGTCCCATTTATGCAGGTCCTTTGCCATAAAAATTTGGCTTTGAAAATGCCATAATTACTCACATGCATGGTATAGGACTAGTCCTTTATTCACCATGCTTGTATGGGTTTATATATCCATCAATTAAATGTTTATGTTGATACTTATTATTTAAGTTTTTTTTTAAATTTTACTTGCTCTAATTATATTATTATTTGGCAAGTTGATATGCATGTAAAAGCACATGCACATTCGAAGTAAGCAAATAACAATTTCGCTTTACATTTAATGTGAAATTTTGATTCTTTATTTATATAATCGAAATAACAAATTTTCTTTTGTTGAAATATGTATTCCAAGCCCCGTGACAATTATTTTCTTGATGAGGAAGAGTTGTGGTCATCACCCAACTTTGAGGTCACAATAAGGAAGTACGTGAAGAAAACCTACAAACAACTTTTTTGAGATGTTTATATTAGGGATCACGATCCCTGCGATCGAGGCAAGAATCAAGAAATTGAGAGAATATATTGAGACATACAAGGTAATAACCATATTTTAAAGTGAGTTTTTGGTTTATGTCATAAGCTTTATTATGAAAGTAAACATTTTTTTAACTTTTATATTTTTTTAATTGAAAAAAATATTTTCTCTCTTATGTAGTGTTATTTGGAGGAACTTTCCCCCCGCATCGAGTAAGTTGATCCTCAAATCGATGTTGGTACTAGTGGAACCGAGAAGACATGACATGAGCATATGGCCATCACTAAAACCCCCACATACATCTGCTCCCCAGATCGACACTAGATCCATGCCATTGGCTCTAACCAATGAGCACATGACCCCCGAGCCAAACACACAACCAAGCTCTGGATTAGGTGGTTATAGAGGTGACCCTAGTACTAATTCAATTATTGGGCTCATCTCCTAAAGCATCATGTGTTAAGAGCACGGGGAAAATTACGTGCACATTTTTGGTGAATGAAGAAGGACTTCTAATAAAAAAAAAGCAAAATTTCTTAGTATTTTTTTGATGTTTTAAATGTTTCATGTTTGCTATATAAAACATATGTCATATATATTATAATTTTTGAATTAACGATCGTGTTTTTTTTACATGTAGATAACAACTTATTTTTATACAAATGGACGACAAAGCATTATATGTTTTTGGGCCCACCATACGCGAAAGGTGGAATTTTCCAAAATTCAAACCTTAAAAAAGAGGTTATGGACTACCTTGAAGATCTATTCGTGGTAGATACCTTAAAATAAAACCAAATTCATCGCCGTAATAAAAAAAATGCTAAAATATTAGGAGACTAGTATAGGAAAAACTTGATAGATAAACCTAGTTATGAGTTGCCTCCTGTGATTCATAAGGTGGAATGTAAGTGCCTCATCGAGGACTCAAAGTGGAAGCAAATGAGAAAATAAGGGAAAAAACCACCCGGTCAAGCAAGTTATAAATTATAGTATATAACATACTTGAAACATTTCATAGGCTCCTTGAAATTTCAAAGGCAACCAAGGCAAGGATTGAGAAGCATGGGCAACCCAAACTGGGCTAGGGCGACTATTTGAAGTTATAGGCACGAATTGTAAGTACCCAAAAATTCTTAACAATATTATATGTTATATCGCCTTCAAAATTTTGGTAATTGTAGTGGAAAATAACAAAAAACAATACTTTTATGAAATGCAAGGTGTTGTATTCGGAACTGAAGCCACGAAGGAAGACCTCGAGATTAGTTTCAAGGACAAGGTAAATAAAAAACAATCCACATTAACCTTTCATTATTTATAAAATATAATCATGTTTGATATAAATCTAATGTGTTGCTTTAATTTAATTAGCAGGGGAGTAGTACAAATATGGATGATGCCATTACTACTAAGTATCATTACTCTAATAATGCACATCATCCAAAACATTTTGGTGCTCCTAAGGAACCCCATGACAGTGGGGTGTAACCCTAAGATATTGCATCAATAAGTGAGGCCCATGGCAATAACAGGGTAACTATATATTAATCATATACTTAATAATTGTGTACTTATAAAGTATGTAATTATATTTTGTTTTAACTTATTCATTTACGATTGTATACTTATAAATTTTGTGGTTTAATTGACAGATCATGCCATACAGGAGTATCCTCAAACAGAAGAGGACCACAAGGCAATCATTGCAATGGTGTCGACTAGTGCACAAGGTAAATAATTACATTGCAAAGGTATCTTTTATTATTAAAAAAATACTTCAATGATATTCAATAACTGGGCCATATAAATTTAATAATTTTTTTAGGTGATGCTCCCCCACAACATCCTCAACTCTACGAGAACATCACGACCAGGGGTGCAATGTGTTAGAGGAGCCAGTTACAATCATCATCCGAATAACCCCTGGCGAGAAGATGAAAGTATAGAAATGTATGAAATACTTAAGAATTATGTAGGTTGTAATAAGAAGAGGAAAAACAAAATTTTATGATGTACAATGTTATAATCTATTGTATAAGACAGATTGTTGTATTGATGTATAGAAAGATATATTGATCTATAATTATTTTTGAATAAGTTCTCGCATACTTTTTTGTACTTATGTTATAAAAATATGAATGACACTTTCTTAGAAGTTTCCAAAGGATCAATGTCAACAAATATGTTTCTTTATCAATTTTTGGTTTTGCTAGTGTGCACTACAAGGAAAAGACCCTCTAGCGGAGGTTATAAAGGAGGTTTTTAATGTTATAAAATTGGCCAAATTTGTCAAAAAAACATATGCTACCACATCCATTTATGGTTACGGAGGTTTTGGCGGAGCTTTTAACGGAAATTCAACACAACAAAAAAAAAGGGCAGCCGGAGGTTATTACGAATGTTTTTTTCATCGGTGCGCTAATCAGGATTTAACGCACCGGTGCGTACCTGTGGACAACGCCCTGGGGCGGTATAAGGAGAATGCACCGTGCCGTTAAGGTATAAAACAACATCGGGCGTAGTGTTGGTGATACAACGCACGAGGCAGTTATAATTGGTCTTGGGAATTAAGTGGTGCCCATAGGTCGTATCAACGCGCCGGTGTGTAGACTTATAGAAACGCACCGGTGCATCCTTTCACACAAATGCACCGAGATTTATAATTGGTATTGCGTGCGGTGCAAATATTTCATACAAATACATCGGTGCGTATAGACTCTTAAACGCCCTGGTGCGCATTATCACACAAATGCACAAAGATTTATAATTGCTATCGGTATTCGTGCGGTGCCCATAGGTCATCTAAATGCACCGGTGCGTATAGACACAATAACGCCCCGGTGCATAATATCACACAAACACATCGAGATTTATAATTGGTATTTGTATTCGTGCGGTACTAATAGGTTGTAAAAAGGCACTGGTGCGTAGATAGACATAAACTCATCGGAGAGCCGTACCGCACAAACGCCTCGATATTTTTAACCAGTTTTGGTATTTGTGTGGTGCCCATAGGTTGTAAAAATGCACTGGGGTGCTTAAGAATACAAGCACACCGGTGTAAGTATACACACACCGGTTTTCATTTTGTATTTTTTAGAAACATCGACCTGTGACAGTGCAATTATTGTGATTATTTTAAATTCATTATTCATCAAAAGTAGACACATCTTATAACAATATTCATATGAATTAAATTTTTATTAGTGCATTTGAGAACGACAATGGAGAACGCAATAGCGACAATAGAGAACACAATAGAATAAATTAAAACATTTATTATTATATATATATATATATATATATATATATATATATATATATATATATATATATATATATATATATATATATATATAATACATTCTTTGTCATACAAAATGGGATAGTTATTGGTATCCCATTATCTTTCAATTGGGACACTATGTCCATTACATTAAAGAAAATGTCTGATTTCACAGACATTTTTCAAAAAATACATTGCCTTGCTTTTAAATCCAAACATAGTGATCATCGTTCTTCGCTTGAACTGCTATCACTGCTATAGCTACTTCCATGACTTGGGGGTTATTTTCAGAAATGTTTTGTTCACGATGTTGATTGTTTTCTTCTTCTTCACCTTCCATCTAGAAACATAAAAATAAAGTGTAATGAGTGTATATAAATTGGTGAGAATAATGAAAATTGCAATATTAAATAATATACATCAATGTAAAACGAAAAGAGATGATGTACCAATGCAACAATTGACTCATCAACTATACACATTCTTTCAAAACCATGTAACATGCCATCTTTCAAGATTTGATTTGTTGGCGCAGTGCCATACTTTGTTTCCTGCAAGTTATATACCCCATAACAAATCATATATTT
The DNA here is from genome assembly GCA_034641835.2 of Pinus albicaulis. Taxonomy (NCBI): domain Eukaryota; kingdom Viridiplantae; phylum Streptophyta; class Pinopsida; order Pinales; family Pinaceae; genus Pinus; species Pinus albicaulis. The sequence continues at coordinate 1,933,834,906 of CM076578.1, forward strand.
AATATAAAATATTTATTTTTTCTATTAATTATAAACGGAGCTATGTAAAACAAGATCGATAGATGCTTACAAATTCCACAATTAAATTCTGATATGCCAACATATACAGAACCCAAATTTAACCCAATTTCAATCAATTCCTTTAATGGTTCTTCTTTGTATGTTAGCACTTGTTTGAAGACATTCAATGATGATTTTTATAAAACAACTTAAAAAATACAAAAATGAAATCTAGTTAAGTTGTTATAAGGAAGTAACAATTACTCACAAACTTAGATAGCAATCATTTTCTTCCTTGTCGTCCTATTTTATGTGCTGAATGGGTTCCATTTTCTTTTCTTTTCTACAAGAAAATACTTGAAAATAAATATTTAATGCTAAATTTTTTATTTATTTTACCTAATGATCGAAAAAATCAATGATTACATATTACATTTGAAGCAAGTTGTTGTTGAGATGGCTCCTCCAACGATGCAATTTTGTCAATTTCTTTTACCATCTCCTTGTACACCATTATGGACATTCCTACTGGCATATTTCTGATATCGGCTCATTCATCTTTTGAGATTTTCATAATCTTCCTGAAAATGTAACATGACAATAAACTATTTAATTATTATATTGATATATGAAAAGTAAGTATAAAAAAAGTGATATTTATAAATAATTCTAGACAAACATTTAAAGGAATATTACTTTTTCATTCCTTCCTTTTTTTTTGTACGTTTTTTCTACTAAAATTCTGACATGTCTCATTGACCAATTCTTTGGAAACTATTCCTGTAGTTTACATAAAATTTGGTTATTGGAATCATTGGATTGGTTTTTGTATTGTAAGTGGAAAGAACATATATACATTCATTCCACTAGATCCCTCAAACTTTTGTAAAAGTTTTTCCCCCTTTCATTAACCTCCAGCACCACTCCAGATGAGCTAAGGACCAATTCATTTTCATTTGCATGTTCTATTTTTTTTCTTTTCTTAGAACAATGTTCTTTTTCTGAGTTTTTGGTCCCTGTAGAACATTAAACAGATGTGAATTAATAGAATTTTTCACACATGCTATCTAATAATTTTAATTATATTATTAATGAAAACTAAAAAAAAAAACTCATATTGGATCGATAGTATTTTTTCATTCACCTGATTCATCCTTTTACAATTTTTCCATCAAGCTTTTACGCTCTTCTGGTCTTAGATCAAAAATAATCTTATCGAGCTTCGTCATTTTGTGACTCTACATGATACACAGTAAACAATACATATTAGTTAAACTTACATATAGTTCAAAAATAATTTTTTTGTAAAAAATTTACAAAGAACTTGCATTTTTTCATTTTCTTGATGTGTTATCAGTATTTTTGTTACTTGATCTCTTGTCACTCATTTCTTTATCAATCTCAAACATGTACCATATCATTCAATAATATATTTATAAATAAATTGTCAACTTTTCAAGTAAAAAAAATATCTCAAAAAACCAATGCGCCATTCATGGTTTACGCACCAACGTCGGTGCGTGTCTCTCTTCCAAACGCACCGCCAAAACAGTATAATAGACCGTATGGTGCTCTATGTCAACAGGGAGCACAAGTGTGTTACATGTCAATGACCGCACCAGTTAACCATGATAAAATAATAAAAATTGTCCAATGTTAGTTTTTCGCATAAATCGGTGCCATATTTTACATATGACGCCTTAGATTAAAAAAAAATAAAAATCACATTACATTGTGTGTAGTGCACCTTAAATAAAGAGCTAGGTGCACTACGTACTGGCGCAGATAAAATGTTTTTTTTTTAAATTCATGCCAGGGCCCACATGGATTGGGATCTGACTATGCTAATCGTCCCGTCGGTTGGATGTCTTAGGTATATATTTAGCAATACAAACCCTATAAAAATAAATTGAAAAGGCCTAATTCTGAAATCACAGAAAGAGGAAGAATAAAGGGGAGAAACAAAAAGAATGTAAGGTTTCTATCTTTTGAAAGTTTTTTGTTTTTTGTTTTGTTTTTTTTTGTTTTTTTTTTTTTTTTTTTTTTTTTTTCGAAACAGAACATTTGCAGTGCGCCATAATGAAATAGCGTACCGGCTGCATATTTTACAAATGGTGCACTGAAAAAATATTTTGTTTTTCTAATTTTTTATCACAGTGCTTGTGTGGTGCGCTGGGAGAACAGAGCGCATCGGTGCGGTATTCCGCACAGGGCACACCGATAACTTTTTTATTTTTTTTAATTTTTACGCAAGGGCCGACATGGATTGGGATTAGACTATGCAGGTCCTCCCGTTGGTTGGATGTCTTAGGCTTATATTTAGCAATAAAAACCCTATAAATATAAATTGAAAATTGCTAATTCTGAAATCACAGAAAGTGGGAGAAGAAAGGGCAGAAACAAAAAGAATGTAGGGTTTGTTTCTAAAATGGTTTTTTTTCAAAACATCACGTTTGCGGTGCGCCCTAATGAAATAGCGCACTAGTGCCATATGTTACATATGGCGCACTGATAAAAACATATTTTATTTTTTAAAATTTTTATCACTGTACTTTCGCGGTGTGCTGCTATAACCGAGCGCACTGGTGCACTATGTTACACAGGATGCACCAACGAAAAAAAGTCTGTATTTTTTTAAGATTGACGCAAGGGCCAACATGGATTGAGATCCGACTATGCATGTCCTCTTGTTGGTTGGATATATTAGGATTATCTTTAGCAATACAAATCCTATAAATATAAATTGAAAAGGCCTAATTCTGCAATCACAGAAAGTGGGAGAAGAAAGGGCGGAAACAAAAAGAATGTAGGGTTTGTTTCTAGAATGGTTTTTTTTGCAAAACAACACGTTTGCGGTGTGCCATAATGAAATAGTGCACTGGTGCCATATGTTACATATGGCGCATTGATAAAAACATTTTTTGTTTTTTTTTTCACTGTACTTTCGCAGTGCGCTTCTATAACGGAGCACATCGGTGCACTCTGTTACGCAGGGCACACCGACGAAAAATAATATGTATTTTTTTAATATTGACGCAAGGGCCAGCATGGATTGGGATCCAAATATGAAAGTTGTCTCGTGGGCTGGATGTCTTATGACTATATAAACCCTATAAATCTAAATTGAAAAGAAAGAGGGAGAAGAAAGGGCAGAAACAAAAGGAATCTAGGTTTTTTTTTGTAAAAATGGATTTCTTTTTTATTTTTGTTTATGAAAACTACAGAAAAGGTAAAAACAAACTGCAGAAAAAAAAATTAAAAAAACAGTAGGCTTTGATTTTTTAATTTTACTTCATAAAAAAAACTACAAAAAAAAAATAATAATAATAGACTTAGATTTCTTATTTTACTGCATAGAAAAAACTGCAGAAAAAAGTACAAAAAAACAATAAAATTACTCACATCATTTGAAATTCTATGGTACAGGGTTTGACTAACCAGAGGTTTGGAATTCTAATTGTTTGAATACTTCTGTTCGAACGTATTTCCCTGCTCCACAGTGCTCTCGTGCTCTGTTTGCTCCAGGTATGTACCCTGCAAATCTCTGGCTGAAATTTTTTGCAAAAATAGTGAAATAATGAAAAGTATTTAGTATTTAAAGAAATGTTTTATGAAATTAGATTTTCGAAAATATTTTGCCGCCCATTTTTCAATTTACCGCTTTTTTTTCACTTAAAGAAATAGGGTTGCACTTTTTTTATTTGCGGTTATTCGTTTACCGGTGCGTCCTTTAATTTAACTGCACCGGTGCGTCATTTTATAAAACGGCATCGGTGCGCAAAATAAAAAACTCATCGGTCCGGTTATCTGTACATTACGCACCGGAATGACATTGAAGTTTGTGCACCAAAATTTATTGTTGTTTTGCTCAAATGTAGGGAGAAAATATCATATATTATATGGAATGGAAAATTATTCAAAATCCAGCTCATTCCATAATATTTCTCAAAGTCAATCGCGGAGTTCTCCCTATCCATGTGGAGACGTAATATTACTTCAGATTTGTTTTATTTTTTCATTATCTAATTGAATTTATATATGTTTTTTATCCATGCAGTCAATCATGCACAACTTAATTAAATTTAGAATGTATATAAATTTGCAGGTTCATGTAGATTCAGCATCGAGTTAAGATGCACAAAATATTCAAACTGCTCCAAAACGTCGGAAGTTCTTATCAGGAGCTGCATACTGCAAGGCGCATTTGGTAGATGAAAATGGATATCCGCTTCACCCTGCCAATTGTAACAATATTGCATCTTCTAGTCACAATCCTGGGACAATGATGGTAATTATAATTATAATTTTTTGGTATATATACTGATTAATATGTAATTATTTCAACATCAAACCAATTTATAATCATGCAATATTGTCAACGTGATTATTAATTGATATCATATATTTTGTACTAATCATGTTCAATTATTTTTTTTAATTATTAGGATTCTAGTGATGATGAATGACCTACCTACCATCTTCCATTGCACCCCACGACAATGTCAAATTGAGAGAAGATTGAATTAAGAGAAAAAATCGGAGAGAAACGATACCAAGAATGGTTGAATCAACCACCAATTCAATTCCTGCTACGTCCAGATTCACCAATAAGGAATGACTACAACAATAGTAGTTCTTCACAAGCTGGCAATGGAGGCAATCAAATAGAGGTTGGTATGGATGATTACTTAAGGGATACGACTGCCATGGAGACAATGTTGTTAGGTGCATTCCAAAATGATGATCAGCTAGGGGATGATGCTCATATCGCTGACACCTTTTTCGAAAGCCTTAAATTTGCTTCCACCACCCCTCTCTTTGGACTTGGCGGTTAGTCAAAGTCTACCCAGTTGGGGACAACAATGTTACTGTACAACTTCAAAGAAAATTTTGGCTTGTCGAATGCATGTTTCTCGAAAATTTTGAGGTAAGTTACCATAAAGTACTCCCCTTATATAAATTTGAAATATAATCAGTACATTGCAATGAACATTACAAATGTTAAATTTTATGAACGTTAATAATTATATCAACATTAATGTACATTTAATATTAATGTATTTTTCCATGATCACCAACTACAGGTTATTCAAAGATAAGGTTCTTCTGAGCGATAATGTCTTACCCAGTAGCTGTGAAGAGGAAAAGACATTGTTGAAAATGTTGGGTGTTGAGTACATATCATATCATGCATGTCCAAATGATTGTATTCTATATAGAGGAGAATATGCAGACAAAGAGATGTGTCCGGAATGTGGGCATGACAAGTATGATAAATCAAAAAAGAATGGTAAATCACGTATTAGTCCTCCTTTTAAGATATTGAGGCACATGCCTATAATCCGAAGGATTCAAAGGCTCTTTCGTTGCAAAGAATTAGCTATGTTGCAGGGATGGCATGCCTCACACAGAAGTGAGTTGGGAGTTATGTGAATCCCAACTAATTCAATAGCCATGAAGCATATAGAGGATACATGGCCCAAAAAATTCAAGAATGAAGTATGAAGTCTATGACTCAGCATAGCCATGGATGGCGTCAACCCATATTCCCTCCAGAACACCAACTATTATGTTTGGCCTATAGTAGTGATCAATAACAATATCCCCCCATGGTTGTCCGTGAAGAATGAACATCTTATGTTGGCTCTCATAGTCCTTGGTAGAAGACAAGTGTAGAATATGGATGTCTACTTACAACCACTAGTAGATGAATTGAAGGAATTATGGGATGGGATAAATGTATACGATGTATCAAGACCCATCGCAGCAGAGAGGAGTTTTAGATTGTATGGCATATGTGCTTACACGACACATGATTATCCAGGCTTAGGAGTTTGCTATGGTAAATTACATGTTTAATTTATTGATTTGTTTATATATAATGTAACAATATTCTTTCACATATTAGTTATTTAATTCGTTTTTATAATATTTGTTCTGATCTTCATGATATTCTTTAACATGCCATGCATATTAATTAATGTATAAAAATATAATCTCGTAGGTCTTGTAACAAAAGGGTATTTTGGATGTACATGTTGTGGACCTTCTTTGAAAGCTAGATGGTCCAAGGACCTACGAAAGCCAGTGTATGATTGCTCTAGGATATTCCTACCAGAACAACACCCTTACAGAAGAGCAACATCTGCTTTTAATGGTAAATGAGAGAGAACCCAAAGGCCTCCAATAATGACACCATCTGAATGGCTTAGAGCATATGAGAGAGAGAAGGAGAAGGAGCTCATAGAAATGTTTGATTCAAATGGGGAGCCTAAGTTCGATGATCCAGATTTCTTCAACACCTATGTTGAGAAATTGCCCATTGGGATGAAAAGGAAATCTATCTTTTATGACCTCCCATATTGGGAGCATCTTAATATTGCCCACTTATTAGATCCCATGCATATATTTAAAAATGTTTCATATTCTTTATGGAGACACAGATCATCGAAACAAAGTGACACATTGGCTATTAGGAAAGATATTATTACTTCAAAAACTAAAAATAAATATTGGCCAAGACGATTAGAAAGTACGGGATCAGAGGTAGGCGCTGGTCCCTATAATTCATGGTTTTTCAAAGAAGGTGATGTCCCATGGGCTTAAAAAAAATATGATATATCTTTGGCAAAGGAAGTTATAATGGATGTGAGGGTGCCAACTTCATACACGTCTTCACTATGGCACTGCTTCACCGTGGATGACCATTTTTCGGGGTTGAAATCCCATGACCCTTTGAATCTTCTAAGAGTACGTATAATGTCAAAAGCATGATTTTATTATTTTTTATATTAATAAATTTTATCCCATGCGGGGATCATAAAACATAACTAATTTTGTATATTATTGCATGTGTTTATAACTTTTCAGTGTCATTATCCTTTGTTTGTGCATGGGTGTGTGAAACATGAATTCCCATGTATGTGGCCATATGGACACCATTTTCGCACAGAAAATGCCGATGCTAGAAACATCGCAGAAGACTGTGGAGTGGAAGTCAAGTTCGATCAATCTAGTCAATCTAGCCACCGTGATCAACAACTAGTATGAGGGACGTTAGGTTACGTCGGAAAGATACAAGAGATCATTGAAGTGGATTTTTCTTCTTTCCAATGTGTTAATTTTAGGTGCAAATGGTGGGACACCTTTGATCGGAATAATGTAAAGGAAGATCACGATAGTAGGTTGATATGTATCAACTCTAGAAAGATGTGGGATGAAGCTAAGGAGCCCTATGTTTTCCCTAAACACTTCAACCAGGTATTTTTTTACCCAGATGTGTTGGATATGGATTGGTGGTTCGTATTGACACATGACCCTAGATCAAAACATATTTTTGAGAACAATAGTGTTATCATGCCATGCGAGCTAGAAGATAATGAGGGTGATCATGAGAATCGAGAGTGATATGGTAAATGTGTTATTTCATCAATATTTATACTTTTTAAGATTGGTTTTTTGAAATATTAATATAATATGTATTTTGAATTAATTGGTAATTTGCATTGTGTTAATGTTAAAATCAATAATTCACTTGATAATTTGGTATTATGTTGATCTCGAAAACAATGGCCTATTGTATAAATTAATTCTTTTTTTGTATCTAAGATCATAATAAAATAATTATAATTCTAAAGTACAAGAATTTATTTGCATTATTTTCTAAACTTTATTATGTTACAATAAATCATATTATTCTAGATTTATTATTTTACAATTATTTAAAATTTACACATTTAAAAATTTAAAAATTTGAATAAATTCATTTCACATTAATACAATTAAAATTTTACAAATATTTTACATACAATTACAATTATAATTATAATTATAATTAAAATTACAATTACAATTACAATTTTACAATTCCACGTACAATTACAATTACAATTACAATTTTACAATTTTAAAAATTACAATTACAATTACAATTACAATTTTAGAAATTCACATATATACCATTACAATTACAATTTTAGAATTTTAAATACAATTAGAAATACAAATATTACAAATTTACAATATCATGATCATTTGGTATTAAATTAATTAATAAACATCACGTTCATGATAACCATCATACAAACATCATATTTGACTAAAAAACACATTCAAAATTGCTAACTGCATCATCGTGATCATGATCATCTAACAAAACACAATTAACATTATATATTAACATCATCAGTACAACACAAACATCAAATATACATCTCATGCTATCACATACACATCTATTTGCAAGCTGCACATTAAATGAACATATCTAACATGACCTAACAACATACACATCATGATGATCACCAACATGTAAATTAAGTACAACTACAACATGAACATAAAATACATGGACCATATATATATATATATATATATATATATATATATATATAACTGAATAATGTTAAAAATACACAACTATAATATAAATGTCATGGATCTGCTGGTGGTAGTACAACATCAATATCGTACAAGTGGCCGACAATCCAGCCTCATCTCCATGATGACTACTAGTAGATGCTAGTGGAGGCTCATGCAAATCTAGCGTGACACGAGGTTGTGAACGATTATGAGATGATGGTACGCTGTGCCTCGCAGACTGTCCATCATGTGCTGCGACTCGATCGTAACGTGCAACAGTCCTCGTCAGTCGCGTAAAAGTTGTCGTAACTCCTACGACATGCCGCATCAGGCTGTACATGTCACGCGTCATGCCTCTCCACATCCATGATAGCCTGTCATTAGCCTCTATGTCTCTGAAATCAGCGGGATTGATGCCTACCTCAACAATCAATGCAATGAGTTGGTCGCCCAACTCCATCCTATATCTAGCATCACTAAGACGTTGACCGCGCACTGGCGCACCAGCAAGAGCAGGTCTCTGATCTGGACCAGCCTCCTGATGATCCTTGGCAATATCTGGCATGCCCTCATCCTCATCATGAGGATCCACACCTGGATCAGGTGGTGGTGGCGGCATCTCCTCACCATCAAAAGTGCTAATGTCTGCAAAATATATACAATTACAAAACAATAATTAGAGGATTTTATTACATAATTTAATAAAAACAAGTTAAAGAACATGTTAGAATAAATTTAAATAAAATAGTAATATTACCTCTATCATCTGGTGGCTCATCAGCTGTGAAGAGGATGTTGGCACACCCTAGCCAATCCAACCCTGCATAAGGACTGGGGACCAAAATGAAGGGATGCTCATCAACACTGGCCAGCAACTCCAGTGCATCATCTGATATCCTCGCTGGAAAAAGAGTCTCCTCCCTCTTGGGCATCATCTGCCCCCACATGTGCATACATGCCTCAGTAATCGGCCTATGAGGCTGTCGAAGAAAAGAAGGCCTCGTCTCTGGAAACCTCTCAAAAAATAAACAAAAAATATCTGAAGCAAAAGGGAACTTGACCCTCCCTTGTGCATGAGCACGACATCTATCTAATGCTGTATAGAACTACCGCAAAAAAATGGCAGACCACCTGACAAGTCGTGGCTGCTGTAGTAAAGAATCAACATAATATAAAAGCTGGAAACTAATGCATTTCCCGTCACTAGTGTTGTGCAAAATGGTCGAAATGATAAGTGAGATACACTGGACATCCTCACGACCAAACACACCAATACGTAACTGTCCCCCAACTACCTGAAACTCTGTAGGAGATACTAAATTTTCTCCAATGTATCTCTAAGAGTAAACTAACTGACTCCCTGCCACACAGCCAGCTGGAACCTCGGGGAATGAGGGAAAATATACCCCTCTCCTTGATAGCCCTGTAATAAAATATACATCCTCCTCAGTGGGCGTGTACCACTGGTTGATACCAACTTGGAAAGCCTGTTGTTGGGAATTCCACCTTAGGATAAGATGTCTCAAAAACAAACTATGGGACTTTAGGGAAGTAGCCTCCTCATAGAACTTGAGGAGGCCTACCTGCCTAAGGAGCCCTTGCGTCGCTGCTGTAATAGGGTGAGGGTACGCATCTCTCTCCCTCTCCCTTGCCTCCCACAGACGAACCATGTTATACTATTCCGCCTGTTGTTGTTGTTGTTGCCCCTCTTCTCTCCTTTCACGTCTCTGAATGATTGACATATTAAACACAATTTTTTTGTTAAATGACACATGTATTTACAAATATAGGTATATATTTATTTTTTGAAAAATAAATAAAACAAGAGTCGAAGCGCCAAAAACACAGTCACGCACTGGTCCTGGTGCTGCCATTCACATACGCACCGTATACTGGCACCTCACGATATCAACCGGTATCTGTAGCTATGATGCTCCGTAAAAAAAAATTAGCGCATCGTTCACTATGTGCAGCAACACGAGGCCTAAGGCGCTGACTTCACTATCCGCCCGGGGCTTATAACTAAGTCAACACACCGCCCTCCTGCTACTGTACATAGTCGTCATTGTGGTATTTTAATATGTCACACCGTTGACCTAGGCCAAATACGGTAAGCCGTGCGCTGACAAAAATAGCCGGCCCGGGGCGGTTATCTCAGTCAAGGCACCGCTCCACCACAATTGAACTAGGTCAACGGTGTGGCCAGGTAGCCGACCGCACCGCTCTTTTTAAAGAAATTTAAATAACACAGTGCGCTTGTGGTATCCACCCCAAAATCAGTGCGAATTCCCTGAACCAGCTTTGGTCACCCCCAAACCGCTGGACAGTAATGTCGACTAGTGGTTTTGATGCGCTAAAAAAATTACCCACCCCGGCTGGTAAGTCCATCAACGCACCAAGTTACCCCATCAACACACCAAGTTACCACGATACACCATTTTGAATGGTGCGGCCTAATCGATCAGACCGCAGTTTTTAATTTTTTTAAAAATAACACAGTGCACCTCGCGGTACCACCTCAGAACTAGTGCGGATACCGTTAGCACCGGTTGTGGTGCAGCCTGTAAATTTTCAGGCAGCACCGCAAACCGGTGTGAGCCGAACGGCTCGAGCACACTGCGTGACAATTTTTTTTTTTTAATGGTTAATTTTAAGGTTTTTTGAAATTCTAATATGCTAAAAGGTTTAATTATGGAAAAATAATAAAAATAACTGTACATTTACCCATCGAGGAGGCATATTGGCTGTAGAACTTGCAAAATAAAAATTTTCCACTGTTTTATAAAATTCAAGTTGAAGATTGGTGGCAATGCACAACAGCAGTGCATGCAATAAGTGCAATGGGAGCACAGATGTCAGGGCGGCTCAAACAAGGATAACTTGCACCAGTGCTTGAGAGCTTTGTAGCACTGATAGAAGTGAAACATGTTGTTTTTTGGCCGTAATTTTTTTCTATTTAACCCTATTCCGGTGCGTGTGGTTTTTTCTGTATACAAATGTATTTAACTATGCTCAAATCAGGTATTTCCTTGCTTCTCGTGCGCTTAGAGGCACTGGGAGACCATGCGGTAACGCATCGATGCTCTATAGTAATAAGACGCACCGGCATGTCGTCTTGTGAACCAATGATTTGGGTAGTTTTTTTCCGTAATTTTGTTTTTCTTAACTCGTTTAGTGCACGACATTTGGGGCCCCGTGCATTTCTGGCCACATATCACTCCGTTGAAGTTTCTGTTCTGTGCGCTTTTTATGAGACACCAGGGTAGCTTAGAGGTAACACACTGGTGCTCTATAGTAATAAGACGCATCAGGAACGTTTTCCAGTGAACCAATGATTTCTACGGTTTTTTCGCCGTAATTTTGTTTTTTTTAACCCTTTTCCGGTGCGCGGTATTACTGGAGCCCCGATGTGTTACAGTAATTTCGCACTGGGCGGCTTCTATTCCGCATGCTTTTATGAGACACCAGGGCAGCTTAGAAGTAATGCACCAGTGTTCTATAGTAATAAGACGCACCGAGAACGTTGTCCGTTGAACTAATGATTTCTGTGGTTTTTTTGCCGTAATTTTTTTTTAACCCTTTTCCGGTGCGCAGTATTACTAGAGCCCCGGTGCATTTCAGTAATTCCGCACTGGCCGGTTTCTATTCTGCGCGCTTTTTATGAGACACCGGGGCGGCTTAGAAGTAACGCACCGGTGCTCTATAGTAATAAGATGCACCGAGAATGTTTTCCGGTGAACTAATGATTTGGGTGGTTTTTTGGGCATAATTTTGTTTTTTTAACACTTTTATGGTGCGTGGCATTTATGGGGCCTTGGTGCATTTCACTCATTCTTCCCCGGGTCGTTTCTGTTCTGTGCGCTTTTTATGAGACACCGGTGCTGACAGGTTGACACGCACCAGAGTTGTTACTTAATAAAAGGCACCGGGCGGGTGTGTACGGAGCGCACGGTTTCTTGTGTGCCAATGTTTTATGCAGTTTTTTTGCATTTGTTCCTTGGAGGCTCAAAAAATATCTTAGCCACCTTTTGGTATAACAAAATATTATAGGTGGCTAACACCTTTTATTTCATTTTGAGAAATTATAGATTGCCTTGTCACACATGCATTGATTGTAATTTGTTTTTATTTTTTGTATAAATACTTCAGTTTTGGAAGTATCAAGGGTCGATTGATTGAGATCAGAACTATTTTTGAAGCTTTTTCAAAGCATTGGAGCATCAATAATAATTAGACCATTCATAGGATTCTTGTGGCTTAAATATTGGCGATGTTTTTCTTCTGTTATTATCAAGGAAAATTTTAAGAAACCCCCCAAATTTATATGTATAATAAATGGGCGAATCCCCAATGTATATAGAAAAATGTATAGGGTATTTTTTCATTAATATAATATACATATATAATTTTTTGGCGAATCTTTCACTAAATTATAAAATTTTCTTAAATATTGGCGAATTTTTCACTAGGTTGTAAATTATTGATTAATCTTCTAAAAAACTAGAAAACATTGTAAAATATTAGTGATTCATTACCAATGTATAGAAAAATATGTAATAATAAGGAAAATAATTATTTAAGAATTATGATATACAATTTTCCATGTTTTGGAAAAGAAATATCACGGGTAATGTTGCTCTAGGTTCTTGTTATACACTATTGAAAATCCTTTTTCATGTTTTTATTATGTTTTAACACGAATGTCTTATCACATCACAAGGGGAAATTAATTGGAAAGGCACCCCCAAAGGTATGTAATGTTGAACGAAATAAATTTTTTTGCTCAAACTTGGTCTTTATGCATCTAGATAACCCTGCCATATTCTATGTAATTCATATTCTATAGGCTTCACATGAAAATAAGGTCTATGAATAGCTATATCAAAATCATGAATATTTACATAATTTTTTTTGCTTTTTTATACATCACTTTTATAAAAGGTAGATACTTCTCTAATTCCTCAAGTTCAAATAAACCAACAACTTTAAAATATGGTGTTTCATCATAATATGTAGGTTTTTCACCTACTTTTGGATCATAACTATTGTAGTCGTTGTTGTAATTTATTATATAGTTAACAACTCTAATAATGTTGACTTGGTAAAAAATTATTTGAAATCACACAAATAAAAAATGAGAATGAATGGAGGATGAATATGCAGAGAAACTTAATTCCTACACGATGAAAAAAAAGTAATAACACAAACTCATTAAAAATCTACAATGGGCCAGTTAAAAAATCTAACACAAATATAAAAAATAGTCTATGCATGTTCATTACTTGGAATAATATGTCACAAAACAATGATCATCAAGGGGCTTTTCATTTCAAGAATAGTACTACACTAAACAGTCTATTGTTCTCAACTAATTACATGTGATGTTTTTTTGTATTGGTATCAAAGTATAATTGCATTAGATGAATGTCCTTCTCATGATAATATGACTTCTATGATGAACACATAGGATCCTAGTGCATAGACCATTTTTTTATTCACTTAACTAAGCAGAGCTCATTTTCCTCTCTTAAAAAACAATAAGTATTTTTAAAGAAAATATAAAAGAAAATAGTAGATTCTAAAAGGTGAATATTCTTTTGTGACACCACAACGTGAGAGGAAATAAAAATAAAAATAAAATAAAACATATACTTCGATAATCAAATATATAAAGAAAATAATAATAATTATGGAAAACATATTGAATGCCTAGATAATAAGTGAATTCATATATTAATCCTAATATCATATCAATCTCAAATGAACATGACAAAAAAACAAACAAAATACATTTTTACTCAACAAAGGTCTTTAACTTTAACCGAACCCCTTAAATCAATAAAATAAGATGAAACAAATCATGCCTTAACAACATGATCAATTAACATCAAATAAAAACTAGAAGAATTTAAGAGATCATAATTTTAACCAAAATAAACCAAAAATTTTCAAACTTGGAAAAATGATCCAAATGCAACAAACAAACAAACCATTAAGAGTGACCCAGATATTAGAGCTACAAAAAAAAAAAAAAACTCATCTAATTGAAATGAACCCATTATTACTTAGTAAAAGCCTTGTTAAAGTACTTATTTATCCTTTAATACAAGGACACTACCTATGTAAAAAATATAGATCCTCACCTCATAAAATTATTGCTTCATTTTCTATCACATACAAGAAACAGATAAAGTAATAGTTAATTATCAAGACATCAATCTTAAAAAAATATTGCAGCAAGGAAATATGGATTCAATGTTACAATAAAGAATAGAAAGTATAGAACATGTTATTACCTCAAATTCAATGTAAAAATGGCATATATTATTAGTAATGTTGTTGTGATAAATAATTTAGAAGCTGCACCAAAAATAGAGGAACTGCAAATTTAATCAAATAAAAGGAATCACCTCATTTGTACTATTCCATTCAAATTTTCTTACACAACCTATGGAACATGTATACCAAAATAAGTGTCCTTTGGGACTTCATATATATTGGAATAGATAAAATATTGTGGTATATAAATTTTCCACTTCTCAATTTCATCGTCATTTGCTTCATTCTGAACAAAATATTTTCCACATGAACTGTAATTTTGATCCTCCAAAATATCATTTTCCATATCAATTTTATTAGAGAAGTTTGTTGTATTGTCTTCACCACTTCTATCACAATATGATTTCCAAAGAGCTAGTGCTATTTCATATGGAAAACAATTAATGTCATACTTTGTTACATATAATTTTAGGCATATATCCATATGTTTATCAAGTCCGTTCCTCCAATTTGACTTCAAATATGATAGTGCACTAAATATCCTCTCAGCCTCTACTGATCACAAAATATGGTTTGAAAAAAATATTCTAATTTGAAATATTATGATATGTTTTCTTGTAAGTATTAGCTAGCATCTAAAATATTCCATAATCTTGTTATCACACGATATTCTAGAGGATTCTCCAAAACATGAAATTGTTTCCACATTGTTTCAGCAAAGTGCATAGCTTGTTGAAATAATTTTGATGAATCCAAAATACCTTGAATTTAAAAAATGATAATTTAATATTTTAATCCATATTTTAATATTTTTTTGAAACCTTTAATTAGTTTATAAATATTTTTCTTTGCTGGCTTCTTAATAATGTATGCCTCAAATTTCTCCTAAGGTATATTTTATTCTTTATATTATTTAAAGATCTTTTCGATTCCTTGGAACCCATTTTCTTATTTCATGGTTAACTCCTTTCTGTTACCTTTATATTCCCTTTTCATTACTAAACCCACCTCATATTTTTTTTCCTTGATGATGGGTGGAGTGTCCACTTGAAACATTGGACATTTCAAATATTGACATGTAGTTTATTCCAAAAAAAAATCTCAACAATGGTTGAAAATGTTGATGATGAAGTAGCCTATGATAGAAAACCTTGTGAAAAGGATAAATATGATAGGATTCTTGTCAAGAGGTTGATTAAGGGATCATATGAGTTCCCATGAGACATCAAATGCTCAATTAACATCTGGAATGCTGAAGGAAACTATCCAAATATGAAAAATAATTATGCCAATATATATGACTTGTAATGATTGGAGTAATAATTCCTTTATGCATACTTTATATATTCATTTATTCGTTTATGATTGAATGCATGTATGATAATGATACCTAGGTTGAATATGATGAATGAAGAATCTTTTGGTATGACAAGATTTGTATAATCCTTTTGATTCAACCATGAATCAGTATCTCATGATTGATTCACTTATAATGAGTGAATGGGTAACAAAATCATGTTATGAATTTGTATAACACACGATAGTGAATTGCAATAGAGCTAATGTGTGAAACAATATTGTTGATGGATATGGAAGGATATAGTATTACACAAATGTCCACTTGTCTCCCTGCTTATATTGCCATTATATGCAATAACCTTCTGGAAAATAGTGAGGAGCACCTATAAAGGAGAGGATTCCTAAGGTAATATATAGTAGAGAAAGGAATTTCCTTGTATTATGTTCGAGGTACATATGGGGGGTGACTAGATGATGTGTTGAGGTATTGGTTAGGCCTTCCAATTGATGATGGTGGAATACATGATATAGAAATGTATGATTTTGAAATCAAGCGACAAGGATGGATTGAGTAGATGTGATCATGAGTATCGACACATCGGTTTATTGGAATAAATATTTAGTTTCATCTTGTAATCATAGGTATGCTAAGTAACACATGTACATTGAAACATAGTTCCATTTAATTGAGTATGATTAACAACTAAAAATGATTGAATTATTAGTTTGTTAATATTATTATGAGAACACCTCATGGATGGTAGTAAATATTGAAAGAAAGGATTATAGGCATAGATAATCACTTTTATTTGGTTGATTAAAAAATTTAGGTTGTAGGTGGAATGGTCTCAAATATGAAAATGAGTGTAATTCTGTAAGAAATATTAGGTACTATGCTAAGAGCCAAACACCATGAGAAGGAATCTCATACTTATGAAATTTATGAATTAGACTTGGAATTTATAAGTTGTATATATATATATATATATATATATATATATATATATATTGTAACTGTATGTGTATGATACATGATAGATGATGGCTACTAAAGATGGAAAGCCTTGAAGGAAGGTCATTGTTATGACAAAGGAACCCTATATTGTTATAACATGACACACACACACACACACACACACACACATATATAATTTCATATTTGATTGAGAATATAGAGAAAAGAGAAAATTCTTATTACATTATCTCATATATAAATAGATGTATATTGATAATAATTTTTTTGGATTAATTATAAATATAAATATAAATAAATTGTACTTTTATTTTATTTTTTATAATTATAAATAAGTGGATATTCTGAATCTCACTCAATGTATTTATTAAATTATATTATCAAAATTACAATCAAATAATTTACTCTAATATCAATTTTAAAATGAAAAAACCTAATATCAATTTTAAAATAAGAAAAAAATGTTTTAAAACATTACATGGTTATACAAATGTCTAGAATTTTTTTTTCTTTTTAAATATAATAATTATCAATTTTAAAATAAGGAAAAAAATGTTTTAAAACATTTCATTGGCTATACAAGTTACTAGAAAAAAAAATAATAATTGAAAGGAAAGCACATTGATACACGATTTTCTTACCACATGCTCTCATTAATTAAAGAATTTATCATGAGTCCAATTTCAGATTCTTAATGTTGCCCAAAAAAATCATTTAAAATCGTCCACTTCCCACTCATATAGCTATTGAAACTTCTTATATATATTGACTATATGATATAAGTCAATAGAAAGTTAATTTTGGTTGATTTGGGGTTTTTATTATCTTTCAGTAAGGAAATATAAAGAAGTATGGCACCTCGTTCCTTCCCTCCACCCATAGATGTCAAATCTCGAAGTTCGTCACAACAAAATTGGTCAGGATTTCTTAATATTGGATCTCCACATATTAGAAGCTCAGAGTGAAGAAAAGAAGAAAATGTATAGCCTTGTTGGAGACCAACCCAAAAGCATAAGAAGTTTAAGGAAGAATCCAACCCAAAAGCATAAGAAGCTTCTCGAAGAATCCAACCCAAAAGCATAAGAAGCTTCAACAAGAATTATGCGCAAAATGCGTCTGTACTAACGCTACTCCAGATGAGGTCACAGATATTGTGAGTTTATTCAAACCCTACAGAGATGTGGAAGAAAAGAGTGTTTCTTATTGATTTCAAAACACTCGCTGCAACAAGAGACGGAAGGAACAAAAAATTTCCATGCCGGAGTCTTCTCAATATGAGAAGGAAATCACCGAGCTCTCTTTGGCGCCACACTGCACCTCTTCAACCCCTGCTAAACTCTACATTGTTTGTTTATGTTTTCAATAATTTTAACTATTTTCCTAACAAATTATTATTCTGTGGTGTTGTCTGTGTTCAGCCCCAACCTGCAACATTACTTGTGAGACTTCGATGAATATAGCTACATTTTTATCTCAAGTAAGTATATTATCGATTCTCAATTTCTATGATTTGGATATTAATAGGGAAATATTTTGTTAAATGCACAAGAAAGCAATCCAAGATGTTTTCAAAGGGATTTTAGCATAACTCATTTCAAGTTTCGAAATGTTCTTGAAATTTTGATGGATATGCACAAAGTTAAACAGTTAACAATTAGCTTTATTCATATCAATCAGATTACCAAAATATTGAGAAAAATAAAATTAAAATGAAAATCCAAGTCAAATAATTGGCTAGGCTAGTTCCTCTTTATAAGATTTCCAACCTATTCAAGAAATGCAATGAGCCTTCAGTGTTAAAAGTTAAATCAAATATTTTCTTTTGTTACATACTTTTCCTCTTCCGCTGTTAGATATTACATTTACATCCAAATTCCTTCGCTTTTATTATTGATTTCAAACATATATGCACATGAATTTTCCCCATCCAGCTACCAATTTTCAAAATTTTCAAATACGTTGTTCATATTCTAGTTTTCAAAGTTCTCAAATACGTTGTTCAAATTCTAATTTAAGTTACATTTTATTTAATGAGTAGGGACTAGAAATTTCAACAGAATATGAAAAGAGGGGAGAATTGCCAAATTGTTCCCTCTGCACCTAGATGGGAACCTAAGGCCACCAACGCTAAAAAGAAAGGGAGGTGATGGATAACTCACTCTTCGTACTGTAGATATTCAGATACAAGTGTTGAGATTGCAACAAGATGATGAGCTTAGTGGAAAGAAGTCGCCTTCACTAAGTGGGCCCGCAGGCTATTTTTGGCGCAAGTCTATTTTTAGACATGTCGATCATATTCTATGAGTTGCAGGATGTTATTTGTGGATGGTTGGTCAATTTGGAAAAATAGATGGACTTCTATTTTTAGACATATTGGGCAGAATCTATTTTTAGATTGCCATTCTAAAAATAGATATGTCGAATATTATTAGCTCTTAATAATATTTGGACTATAAACATTATCTTATTCTCTTGGAGCACTTCAGTTAAGTGCACAGATGTGGCATAGGAGCTGACAGAAGGAATTACACTATTCCTGAGGGTCAAGTGGAGCTATTGCATGGATACTTAAGTTAGAACTCATGTGACAGAGTTTGGTGGAGTTATTGAGGTAGTTGATGGAGTTGTGTTCAGTTTAACTGAGTTAAACATAGTTGAGCTAGTTGTATCTAGTCTAACTGATTGATGCACTAGTGAGAGTGGTGTGAATTAATTATTAATTAATTCACTAATTATTAACTCATTAATCAACTAAAGAATACATCAGTTAACTACAGTGCATGGACAGTTTCAGTGGAGACCAGTGAAGAGGTAGGTGAAAGAGCAGTGTGACTATCAGTTGTGACTATAGTGTTGCATGATTTGCAACAATCAGTGATTGGAGATTCCAATGAGGATTGCGTGAGCAAGGCTAGACCAATTCGAGTTCATTCAGAGCCATTCTTCAGCAGTGATTGCACAGTAGAGGAAAGCTATCAGGTGGCAGAGATTAGAGCATGTGATTTGCTAGATCGGGCTTGATTAGTGTGTAACAATTGGAGATTGTACTGAGAGCTTTGTGAGGAGTTTTTTATAATGATTGTTACATGATCTCTATGAAATATAATATACAGATAGTTGGGGGTTTTCAGCTTTAATCTTTCCCATAAAATACTGTGTTCATATGTGTGATTGTTTATGGTTTTAATGTGCACATGCGATTGTTTTTATTTCCGCAATTAATGATCAATGGTAGAAGAGATTCTGTATTGTGCATGAAGTTAAAATAGTGTGTGATCAGGAGTATCTTGGTGTATAACATATCAGTTATCAAATTTCTACATGGTATCAGAGGGATATTGATCATTGGAGCAATTGCAAAACATTGAAGCAGTTGAGTTTTGTGCTGGTGGAATTCGAATTTGCAGCAGTGTTTTCTTGGTGTCGAAGTTGAGATGTATTTCAACAGATTGCGATTGGAGTATGCCCTTGAGGGCAGCTTGAATTATATTTCATGGAAGGACATGATGGAGGCAGTGCTGGATGACAATGGGTTGAAGGAGTTCATAGATTCAGAAATTCCAAAACCTGCTTCTAGCGATGATGCCGCACTTGACGCATAGGAAAATAAGACAGAAAAGTGTCGAAGAATTCTGTTGGAAGGTGTAAAGGATCACATAGTGTCCAACCTTTATGGTAAGGCTTCTCCATTCTTGATGTGGAAAGCGTTGACAGACTTATTCCAAAGCAAGAGCGACCAGAGGAAGTTGGCGCTCAAGGATAAACTCAGGAACATAAAAATGGAGAAAGGCGACAGTATGCCCAAGTACCTCACGAAGTTGTCCAGTGCAGGGATGAGCTGGGAAGTGTGGGCTCTCCTTGGGCTTCCGAAGAGTTGGAATTGCTATCAGGACTCTGTCAATGGTCAGGAGAAATTTCCAGGATGGGAGCGACTTTGGTCGGATCTTGTGCAAGAGGAGATAAGGCGAAGTACCAGGGACGGATCTTCATCAAAGAAATCAGATGAAGGAAATTGCGCTCTGGCTGCCAAAGCAAGGAAGGGGAAGAGCAAGAAGAATGCTTCTCAATACAGTGTGAAAGGCAAGAAGCAAGACATGTCCAAGGTGAAGTGCTTTCACTGTCATCAACACGGACATTACGCCACTAATTGTCCACAGAAGAAGAAAAATAAGCAGGCTGCTGGATCTGCAGCTGGAGAGGCCTTAGCCTCGCAGTTTGAGCTAGATTTTTCACTGATCGCATGCTTGGTCTCAAGTGTGATGGGTTCAGTGTGGTTTCTTGACAGTGGTGCGTCTTTTCATATGACCGGAGACAAAGATTTGTTTACTGATCTGGATGAGAAAGATCTTGGAGTTCACATCGAGATGGGCGATGATGGTAGATACAGTGCGACCAGTATCAACACCATTTCCTTTGAGAGGGAGTATGGTAAACCCTTCGTATTGAAGGAAGTGATGCATGTTCCAGGATTGAAGAAGAATCTTATCTCTGTGGCGATGTTAGAAGACAAGGGATATGATGTTGTCTTTAGTGAGAAAAAGGCTTTCCTGCACAGTAAGGCAACTGGTGAAACACGGAGGATAGGGGTTCGAGTTAAGAACCTTTATCAGTTGCAGGTAGATGGCTGTGAAACAATGGTAGGCAAGGCAGAAGGAGTGGTGAGCCGGGATGATGGCGAGCTGTGGCACAGGATATTGGGCCACCTTCACCATGGAGCTTTGAAAATTTTGCAGCAAATTTCTACCGGGCTTCCCAAAGGTACACTTGTGCAGTCAGATTAGTGCAAGGGATGTACTTTGGGAAAATTTGTGAAAGCCACCTTTCACGATAAGGATAGTCGCGCCACAAAGATCCTTGAGAGAATTCACACATACGTGTGTGGACCTTTCTCAGTAGCTTCGACAGCAAAGCACAGGTACTATGTGATATTTGTTGATGATTTTTCTCGGAAGTGCTGGATCTTCTTCATGCAGAAGAAGAGCGAGACATACTCAAAGTTTTGTGAGTTCAAGGCATTGGTTGAGAAAGAATCGGGGAAGTAGGTGAAGGCTCTTAGGAGCGACAATGGTGGTGAATTCATCTCTGGCGAGTTCAAGGACTTTTGCAGCGCAGAAGGAATTCGAAGAGAGCTCATAGCGCCTCATAACCCACAACAGAATGGGGTTGCTGAGCGAAAGAACAAAACGATCATGGGTGCTGCATGGGCGATGTTGCATGATCAGGGCCTTCTCATACACTTGTGGGCTGAGGCATGCAATACTACGGTTTATGTGCAAAACCATTGTCCTCACAGGATACTTGGCATGAGTACACCCGAGGAGGCGTTTTCTGGTAAGAAGCTTGATATTTCCCATTTGAGGATTTTTGGTTCACCTGTTTACATTCATGTGATGAAGGATGCCAGGAAGAAGGTGGAGCTGACTGCAAAGGTTGGGATATTTGTGGGGTACACTGATACGCCCCACAACTATCATGTGTATTTTCCAGACAGTCGCAAGATTGTTGTGCGAAGGGATATCAAATTTCATGAGGAGAAAGCCATGAAGTGTTCACTTGAGAGGGAGCCACACTTGCATGTAGATGAGGAGCTATTAGTTCCCAAGGATGAGCCTTAGGATGTGGATTAGCCACAAGAGGAGGTTCATGGAGTGGAAAAGACCACTCATGCAACGCCAACCATCAGAGGGCGGAAGCGCACTACAGAAGCTAAGCGACTGGCTCAAGATGCAGAGAAGATTGTAGGAGCACCTACATCACAGCGCAGAAAGAGACAGTGACCTAACCGGTATACTGGATACATGGCTCTTATGAGCAAGTGTATTGTGACAGAGCCATCATCTTTCGAGGAAGCTGTGGAGGATCCCGCATGGGTAGATTCCATGGTGGAAGAGTTTGATTCGATTGTCAAAAACAGTGCATGGGAGTTTGTCCAAAGGCCGGAAGGGAAATCAGTGGTAGGTTCGAGATGGATCTAAAAAGTGAAGCAAGAAATTGACGGGAGTGTGGAGAAGTACAAGGCAAGATTTGTTGCCCGAGACTTCTCACAGATTGAGGGGATCGATTATGAGGAAACCTTTGCACCTGTCGCAAGGTATTCTTCCATACGGACGATTCTTGCTCTCTCAGTGCAGATGGGGTGGCACATTCATCAGATGGATGTGAAGACTGCGTTCCTCAACAGAGTGATTGAGGAGGAGGTGTACATAGAGCAGCCCGAAGGTTTCTAGATCTTCAGCAGCAAGTCGCATGTGTGCAGGCTCAAGAGAGCGCTGTATGGGTTGAAACAAGCACCTCGTGCTTGGTACACACGGATAGACAGTTATTTCACCGGACTTGGATTCTCCAAGAGTGAGGCGGATTCGAAACTATACCAGATTGTGGTGGAGGGTAAGTTGCTGATCATTGTACTTTATGTAGATGATTTGATTTTGACGAGTGATGAACTGTTGATACACTCATGCAAGGCTAATATTGCAAAGGAGTTTGAGATGAAGGACTTGGGCCTCCTTCATTATTTCCTGGGATTGGAAATTTGGCAGCACAGTGATGGACTGTTTATGTCTCAAGGCAAGTATGCCCTGGAGATACTGGAGAAGTTCAACATGCATGGCTGCAAGCCTATCGACACTCCTCTTCCTGGTGGTTGGAGGAAAGAGGATGCTACATCGGCAGAGGTAGTGGATGCCACTATTTATCGACATTTGGTGGGGTTGCTTATGTATCTGGTCAATACACGACCCGACATATGCTATGCTGTTAACCAGCTTTCACAAGCTATGGTTAAGCCTACCAAGCTCTTTTGGAAGGTAGGCAAGCATGTATTGAGATATCTCAGAGGCACATTGGGATATGGATTATGGTACAAACAGTCGGATGAGGTGAAGCTGTGTGGCTTCACGGATGCAGATTGGGCAGGGAGCCCAACGGACAGAAAGAGAACATCTGGAGGGATTTTTAGTATCAGGTCGACAAAAATATTTTGGTACAGCAGGAAGCAAAGATCCGTGGCACTTAGTTCAGTAGAGGCCGAGTATATGGCAGCGATTTTGGCTGCATGCGACACTATATGGATGAGGAAGATCTTGGTCGGGTTGTTCAGTTCACACTTAGATCCTACTGTGATATATTGTGATAATCAGAGTTGCATCAAACTCTCGGTTAATCCAGTATTTCATGATAGATCTAAACACATTGATATCCGGTATCATCATATCAGAGATTGTGTGCAGTGGAAGATCATGTTACTTTCATACATTCCCACGGAGGATTAGGATGTTGATATCTTGGCGAAGGTGCTCATCAGGAGAAAATTCGAATACCACAGGGGCATGATAGGGGTGGTAGATAATCCTTATCTTGTTGAGAGGGAGTGTTGAGATTGCAACAAGATGATGAGCTTAGTGGAAAGAAGTCGCCTTCACTAAGTGGGCCCGCAGGCTATTTTTGGCGCAAGTCTATTTTTAGACATGTCGATCATATTCTATGAGTTGGAGGATGCTATTTGTGGATGGTTGGTCAAGTTGGAAAAATAGATGGACTTCTATTTTTAGACATATTGGGTGGAATCTATTTTTAGATTGCCAGTCTAAAAATAGATATGTCGAATATTATTAACTCTTAATAATATTTGGACTATAAACATTATCTTATTCTCTTGGAGCACTTCAGTTAAGTGCACAGATGTGGCACAGGAGCTGACAGAAGGAATTACGCTATTCCCGAGGGTTAAGTGGAGCTATTGCATGGATACTTCAGTTAGAACTCATGTGACAGAGTTTGGTGGAGTTGATTGAGGAAGTTAGTGGAGTTGTATTCAGTTTAACTCAGTTAAACATAGTTGAGCTAGTTGTATCTAGTCTAACCGATTGATACACTAGTGAGAGTGGTGTGAATTAATTATTAATTAATTCACTAATTATTAACTCATTAATCAACTAAAGAATACATCAGTTAACTACAGTGCATGGACAGTTTCAGTGGAGACCAGTGAAGAGGTAGGTGAAAGAGCAGTGTGACTATCAGTTGTGACTATAGTGTTGCATGATTTGTAACAACCAGTGATTGGAGATGCCAATGAGGATTGCATGATCAAGGTTGGACCAATTCGAGTTCATTCAAAGCCATTCTTCAGCAGTGATTGCGCAGTAGAGGCAGGCTATCAGGTGGCAGAGATTGGAGCATGTGATTTGCTAGATCGGACCTGATTAGTGTGTAACAATTGGAGATTGTACTGAGAGCTTGTGAGGAGCTTTGTATAATGATTGTTACATGATCTCTATGACATATAATATACAGATAGTTGGGGGTTTTCAGCTTTAAGCTTTCCCATAAAATATTGTGTTCATATGTGTGATTGTTTATGGTTTTAATGTGCGCATGCGATTGTTTTTATTTCCACAATTAATGATCAATGGTAGAAGAGATTTTGTATTGTGCATGAAGTTAAAATAGTGTGTGATTAGGATAATCTCGGTGTATAACTTATCAGTTATCAAATTTCTACAACAAGGAAGGTGGTGAAGACTCAGATAATTAAAGCTATCTCATTTTTGCCTTATTCAGTGAATCTTTTGTATGCGGCTATTCAAAGATTATGTATTATCATAGATCTCTTTTGTAACTGGCCAATTTCATTACTGAATTTATGCCTACGTTTGATTCTGTAATAACTTAGATCTCTTGTGTAACTGGACAACTTCGTCACTGAGTTTATGGCTACGTTTGATCCTGCAGTAACTGGGAAGTTTTGTATGTAATCTTGAAATGTTTGTCGAGTAATTCTTTTAAATTTAAGAATGTGTCCGTATGAATGATAAGACTGTCGTTGGATTTGGAAGATTATTCCTTAAAAATTCATGCTTGTTAATGTAATAACCTCTAAAATTATTAGTAACAGACTTTTCTATGGTATTGGATGTTTTTTTTATTGGAAGGACAATGTGGCATTCCCTCCCATGTTGGTTATCAAATTAGGTATAAGTAGCCAAAACCTCAAATAGGGTTAGTTTTTTGAAACTCAGTGTTCTTTTGTGATTGTATTATTTTGTTTTTTATAAGATTAAGGTTATGTGTTAAAAGTATTAGATATTTTCCTTACAAATTTTAGTGGAATTGGTTAATATATTTTATTTTATTTTTGAAATTTTTTTAGATAAATTTATGTGTTGGATTGAGGTTATATTTTATTTGAATTAAAAGTAACTCGTGTGTTAATTTTGAACCCATAATTTTTTTGTTTGTTTGTTTTTTAATTATTTATGATAAAATCACTTTTTAGATTTTGAGTAATTTTTTTGGAATTGTAGAATCTAGCTTTGTATGTATTTAAAGATACATTTCAAGAAATGAAAAATAGCTAGAATTGTATTTCATAATTTTCATAAAAAAAATACATATGTAGAATCATCATTTCCTTACTTTCTAAGGAAATGTTTTCATAATTTTCATTAAAAAAATAAAAATATAAAATAATTAGAGATCATTTACTTCTTAAGAAAATGTTTTCATACTTAGTTAAAAGACACTAAGAATCAAGTAAAAAAAAGTTAATAACACCACCTAGACTTATTCCGAAATTGTGAAAGTTTAAAATCCATGGCTTCAGGGGTTAAATTTGACGGGTCCTCCTACCCATCATAGAGCTTTTTTATGATGATCTCATTTTGAAAGTAAAAAAAAAAAAAACAATGTATACCTGCAAATATTGAAGCCAATGCAGTTAAACTTTGAAGAGATTAGGGTGAAAAACAACGTGCCACTGCTAAAAATAAATTTCCAAACTTTTATTTTTAATTAGATTTATTTTTTAGAAAATATAACATTTTAGTTTAAATTTCAAAAAGATTTTGCTAAAATGGTGTTTAACGTGTTAATATTAGATATTGTCAATAAAGGTATTAAAATGATAGTAAAGGTCACTTGAACTTACTAAAGTTAAGATGAATCCTTTCCTAGAGAAGAGTCTCCTACTCATGAGGCTAAGTTAAAGGAGTCTCGTCTTGTAGGAATTCCATGGAGGAAGGAAAATATTCCATGAAATCGAACATTCTGAGCAAATTACAAGAATATTTTGTTAAAAAATGTCTACCCTCGAGATATCAGAATTTTCCACACATTATAGTGTTGGAAAAATAGTCCAAGTGATTTTTAATTTGAAGCATTGATACATAAAAATACTAAAATATTCTCATTAAGCTATAACTCACTTAGATAAAGAAAACAACTATTTATATAAACATCATCTTCAAATTCACACAATCCATAATGTCAATTTCCCTATTATCTTTAAATCTCTAGCTTAATGGGGAAATAAATTATTTACCCCTCCTAACAATATTTTAAAATAAAATGTATAACATAAAAAACATACCCACTTCTAAAGCCTCATTTAGGAATGTATAACATAAAAAAAAAACACCCACTTCTGAAACATAATCTAGGCTTACAAAATGTGACCACTGTAAATCCATTTTAACTTTGGATCCACCAAACCTCAAAAGGGTTCAAAATTTTTTTTTTTTCACTTAGTGAAAATAGGTTTGTGTCATAAGTTATTTGATATCTCTCTTGGCTTGGTAGACTCATAAGTTAAGATGGATATATTTTGGAAAATTTTTACGCTTTAAATATGTTATGTTCCACATGAATACCATGGGTTCTCATACCATGTGTCAATACCATGGGTAAATACCATGAAATTATTTTTATTTTTCCCAGAGGGATCAAATCTCTTAAGATGCAAACCTATTTAGAGTGAAAGGAGATTTGATCCACTATATTTAGAGCTAAGATGTATATAAGTTGTTTTAATTCCCCTCTCCCTTAAAATAACGTGGGCTAACCTCTAGACTTATTTTTTTTATAAAATAAATTTGGGGCGATTTGAAATATAAATTGTTTTTTTACCCTCTCCCTTAAAATAAGGTGGACTAACCTCTAGACGTAATTTTTTTATAAAATAAATTTGGGGCGATTCAAAATAATGAAATAATATACTATGATACAAAAAATCCACCCAATAAAAATTTAAAACCCTTTAATTTCAACCATGGGCGAAAAATTTGCCCCTAAAATTTTCTATGGTTATTATGTTTCATTGCCATCTTTCATTGTAATCATCTGAATTCTAATTGTAAAGCATAAAGCGTGATGAATAGGATTTACTATTGAGTACCTTATTCTGGTTGCGTTTACAATCATAATGTTTTCCACCGAAGGCCAAACTAAAGAATTCTTAATTTCTCTTTAGTTCTGTTGAATATCTTCATATTTCTGTCACAATCCATTATAAATTCAAAAGATCCAGTAAATACTCCTAGCTTGCCCTGTGTTTACTCTGTGTAAATTTGATGCAAATATCGAGTTATATTTTGACTCCATTGCCCAATGATATTAATAAATTGAATACAATTAATTTTCTAAAAACCAAACCAAAACCCAAAACCCAAGTACAATCATAACTAGCCTAAAAACTTATCCAAACAAAGTTAAATATTAAAGAGAGAGCCCTCTCTGAAACTGGCATGGCTAGATCCCAGTTTGCAATTTTTTTTTGATGTTGGCCTATGTGATTAGTTCTCACAATCTCTAGTAAATTAGAGAACGCTAACATAGTGGCGACCATAATGGGGACAAAATTTATCTTCCTCAGAAAGTACATCAAAGTTAAGATCTGATTACCGATGGTGGACAATGACCAGACACAAGAAGACTGCATTATTCACCTGGCGACTCCATGATTCAAAGAACCTGGCTTTTGAGCATTCATGTGACTCAACAACAATCTGAAAAAATTTTATACTGAACAAGATGACAAGGTTTGTGACATATCTTTTATCTCGTGAAGATTTAAATGCATTCAAGAAATCAGTTATCAGAATTTCATCTTGATGAAGATATTTTAGTGGTTGTCTTTCTAATTTTGAAATCAAGGAAATTTAGTCCTGAAGCTAAATGATGTTTTCTGGAGGTAGTTGTTGAATGATATGAAAATGGTATTGAACTTTTGAATTCTCAAATTTAGTCCTATAATTTCCAAGATCCTCAAGAATTTTTGGAAAATCTGCCTTCTCCTAAGCAAGAGGAAATTGTACTACCTCTTTGAGGATGATTGTGCTTTCAAGTACCAAACTAAATATGTGGGTTCAAGGTTTAATATTGAGGACACAACTACTCAACTAGTCATTGAAGGCGTAGAAGCAAAAATCATACATCATGATTTTATTGATCCTGTAACATATTATATGGAGGTTCTTTTTAGCTCAAGTTTTCAAACATGTATTCTCTATAAGGATCAAATACATCAACAGTTGCCATTACAATTTTGGTTATGGGGACACATAATCAAGTTATACTGCTGATTTTCCTGACAAGCAGTCAAGTTTTCCATCTGTTTTTGCTGCTACTTGACTGGCTACACTGGCATTATTGTATCATTTAGAACAACATAAATTCCAGTAGAGTAGGGTAGGTAGGTTTGCAAATAAGCCCTGATTTTCCTGACAAGTTGTCAAGTTTTCCATCTATATCTATTGATACTTGACTGGCTGCACTGGCATTATTGTATCATTTAGAACAATAGAAATTTCAGTAGAGTAGGGTAGGTAGGTGTGAAAATAAGCTAAGTAACTATGAGCATTTTTCCAGTTGTAGTTTCAGATTGCTTTCTAGTTTTTAGTTCAACTATATTCCAGACTTTATTTTGCAGAGAGTGTTGATTTTGAACTGAGCCTTCTCAACCACAGAGGTTTTGTAGCAAATTAAGTTGCAGATTTGGGATCAACCCAATGGATCAGGCCACTAGTCTACGGTGTTCTTGACACCTTCTGAAGGAGCTTCCATCCCCAGCTGGAGCCACTGTTAGACTCCTGTATTTCACAGTATCACAAGGTGACTGATTATTTATCAGATATCTCATACTGAAAATAATATTCCATGGCTATCATTTATTTTCAGGAAAAAAGGGAAATCCTGACTATCAAGAACATCAAATGAATCTATCTTCCTTTTCAGTTCAGTTTCAAGAGGAAAGTGTTTCTGATTAAGTGTGAAGGTGAGCAAACTCCATATTGCCCCCATTCATTCCATCTACCCTCTTCCTACCCTTCATTTTTCCTAATTATGGACTCTAACGCCCTAAATCCCATTTAAACCTTGAGACCCACATACATAACCTTTGGGACTTATCCCTTCATAAAACCACTTATATCTAAGTCTGAAGTCTTAATGCTACAGCTCCACCCACCCACTAAAAGCCATATACTTACCTCTTTCTCGCACTTTTCACCCTATAATTTTAACCTTTTCTTCTTAACTCATCGTTGAAACATAAAACTCCGCTGATGCGATTTGGTGGGACCCATCTAACCATTATACATTACTGAATCTGCATGAAAACCTTTGTATTCATCATTTTCCTTACCTTTGCGTTTTCACACTTTCCAGCGTTTAGCGCGTCATATTTCTCACTTCGCACATTCTGTAACTTAGCTTTTAAGCACCTGCAAGTTATTGTGTTTAAGTTGCAATGCGATCGCATATCACACATTGCAAGCTCAAGAGGATAGCTTGCACAGCGCCCACAAGTTAAATGTTTTAAGTTGTGATATAACCCAATCACAATCTCAAATCACAAAGTTTAAAGAATAAGTGTGGAGGTAAGAGTTAAATTCTCCGAAGTGTGATAGTGGGACCCGATCACATTAAAAAATCGCAAGTTTTAAAAGATAGTGCAAAGGGTTCATTTTAAATTTTCCGAAGTGCGATGCTCAATGCCAGGTGGGACTTGATCGCATAACGCACATCACAAGCCTTAGAAGATAAGTGCTAAAGAAAATTTAAAAATAGTGAAATGTGAAGTGTGATGTTGGCGAAGATGCGATGTGGTTCTGAGATGAAATCTAAAGGATTTTAGGTCCAGGCATATGAGTTTTGTGCGCCATTTTATGAAGAAATAGGGTTAAACACAACAGAAAGGACTCAGGTAGAATATAGATACCACGGGTCAAGACAGGTAAAGGGCGTTCATACAACATATTTTGCCAGCACAACACTCAGTTTTCCAGCACAGTACAAAAAAGGTGGTGACTCAGCAACAACCTTCAAGCAAAACAGGGCCAGAAACGCAGATGCACTCCTTTTAGATCGCTTTCTTTCCTTTCAGTTCATTTTGATAAATTATAGATTGCCTTGTCACACAGACATTGATTGTAATTTGTTTTTATTTTTTTTATAAATACTTCAATTTTGGAAGTATCAAGGGTCGATTGATTGAGATCAGAACTATTTTTTTCTATTGAAGTATTGTAAGATTTTTCTTACCACTGAAGCATCAATAATAATAAGACCATTCACAGAATTCTTGTGGCTTAAATACTGGTGATGTTTTTCTTTTGTTATTATGTTTCATTGTCATCTTTCATTGTAATCATCTGAATTCTAATTGTAAAGAAGAAAGTGTGATGAATATGATTTACTGTTGAGTACCTTATTCTGGATGCGTTTACAATCATAATGTTTTCCACTGAAGGCCAAACTAAGGAATTCTTAATTTCTCTTTAGTTTTGCCGAATATCTTCATATTTCTGTCATAATCCATTTATAAATTTGAAAGATCCAGTAAAAACATCTAGCTTGCCTTGTGTTTACTCTATGAAAAGTCGATGCAACTATCCAGTTATATTTTGACTCCATTGACCAATAGATATTAATAAATTGAATACAATCAATTTTCCAAAAACCAAAACAAAACCCAAAGCCCAAGTACAATCATAAATAGCCTAAAAACTTATCCAAACAAAGTTAAATATTAAAGAGAGAGCCCTCTCTGAAACTGGCATGGCTAGATCCCAGTTTCCAAAGTTGGTTTGATGTTTGCCTATGTGATTAGTTCTCACAATATCTAGTAAATTACAGAATGCTAACAACACACACGCCTATTACCAATACACCATATGTTAGTTCATATTATATGTACGAACCCACATATATTTATGTTTTGTAATGTTTGCCGAAAGGGGGAGAAGGGGCCAACCTCGTGGGGCCAGACCCAAGTCATGGAACAGAGGCCTGTGATCATGGCAGAGCACCAGAGGGCTAACTCCTAAGCACAAAGTTAAATAGTTAAACCTCAATTAATTAACCTTAATACTCATTAATAAGCACTAATCTAGATTAGCACTAAGCGTGATTTTAAAAGGTTAAACACGCTTAATTAAAGCTAATTGCACTTAATTAGCGTAATGTGGATTAATTATATTGAACAATATTAGTTTGGTGGTATGCCAAATCTGGCGGAACTGCCAGTTTTAGTGCCAACTAACCGGATTTAGCTCCCGTTAGCTAAATTTAGGCCAAAATTTGTGGGAAAAAATGAAAGGGTCATAAATTTTGGAGTTTTCAACCAAATAAGGTGCAGAAAGAGGCTAGATGACCATTTTTGGGTATTCTGGAATCATTGGTGTAGGTTTCAAGCAGAAAAGCATTGTAAACACATAATTTTACAAATTTGAGCATAATATAGAGGCCCAAGCCATGGAAGCTGGACCAAGGAGATGTAGCCCAGGAGGGGTGAACTCCTTTATCAAATTCCTATGTTGATGTGTTGTATGGTGATGTAATGTACTTTTATTTGTTGTTGTTCATCCTTTATTTTGTGTTAAATTGTTCATAAAATTAACATGGAAAACACTCATGAGACTCAATAATTTGCAACAGAACTTGAACCCTTAAGCACACATAAGGCATTGTTTTCAGAATCAAAAAGAGTAATTAGCACAAAAACACTAACACACTTCATTCAGATCAATAGTTCAGGAGGAGGGGTTCTTGGTTTCGTTGAACTCCACACCTTCCTCCACGATCCGCAGTCTCATGAATTTATTGATGCAAGTGGGGTATTTGGGGTCCAAAAGGCTTCCAATGGGGAGGAATGATCAGGTGCTCAGTTTTATGCTAAAAAATAAAAGTTATCAGAAAGGCGTGAAACCTAAACGACCGTGTAGTGCTCATCGTTCTGAATTTTGAAAACTTTTTTTCACGCGAAATGGAGTCTATATGCTCTGAGAAATGAGTTATGTCCATTTTCACAAAAAAATTTGGTCAACTTCCTCCGGCGAATGACAACCTGCCAAGTGGTAGCATCTGATTGGTTTTCAAAATTTATGATGTGGATATTTATTATTGTTTTTCGAGTGGTCCAATGTGGAGAGGGAATGTGGTGCAACCTAGCGCCGCCACATGCCCCCCCACCCTCCATGGTGGTGTAAAATGTTTGGTTGAAGACCAGATGGAGGCTCTGGGGTTTGACCCCGCGACCTCCCACACAACATGCACGATTATTACCAATACACCATACGTTAGTTCTTATTATATATACGAACCCACATATATTTATGTTTTGTAATTTTTTCCGACAGGGGAGATTGGGCCAGCCCCTTAGGGCCTGCCCCAAGCCATGGAATCGATTAACGTAAGCGTTAATACAGATTAGTACTAAGCGCAATTTTAAAAGGTTAAACATGCTTAATTAATTCTAATTGCACTTAATTAGCATAACGTAGATTAATTATATTAAACAGGATTAGTTTGGCAGTCCACCAAATTTGGCAGAACTGCTAGTTTTAGCGCCAACTAATGGAATCAAGCTCCAGTTAGCTAAATTTAGGCCATAAATTGTGGGAAACACTGAAAAGGTCATAACATTTGGATTTTTCAACCAAATGACCATTTTTTGGAATTCTGGACTGATTGGTGCAGGTTTTAGGAGAAAAAAAACATTGTAAATGCGTAATTTTCCAAATTTGAGCATAATATAGAGGCCCAAACCATGGAAGCTGGACTAAGGAGATGTAGCCCAGGAGGGGTGATTGGTTTTCGTTGTATGGTGATGTATTTTACTTTTATTTTCTCATGTTCAGCCTTTATTTTGTGTTAAATTGTTCATAAAATTAACGTGAAAACAAAACTCATGAGACTCAATAATTTGCAAGAGAAATTGAACCCTTAAGCACACATAAGACATTGTTTTTAGAATCTGAAAGAGTAATTAGCACAACAACACTAACATACTTAATTTATATCATTTTTAGTATCAGAGCTTTAGGTTTTGTTGTGCAAGAAGGGACCTAATTGTTTGCAAGTTTGTGTCATGCTTACAAGGTTAAAAATCAAAAGAGGAGAAGGGAATCTTGTTGAAAGCCCTGTAGTTGGGTGAAGATGAAGAAGGGAAAGGTTTCCAAAGTCTTCAACATCAACACATCCTCAAGTTGAAGTTGAATCTTCAATGAACATGTCTCTTGAAGGAGAACCTACCATGAAAGAAGATGAAAGAACATTTAGGAAGGCATTATTTGATATGACTTAGATGGTTAAGGTCCTCTATGAGGACAGGAATTTAAGGATGCAAGGAGAAAGTTGTAGGCATCCAAGAGGAGAGGGTTCTCTAGGAGGAGGAGGCAATGGAGATGGTAAGAAGCCAATATCCACTCCACCATCATCCTCACCACTGTCTACACCTTCCTCCTCATAATCTTCCACTACCACAACTTTTCAATCTGTTCATTCACATACCTCAAAAGGAATTGGTAAAACACCATTAAACTTGATGTCAAATTTTAGCTACCGATGTATAATGACGAAGTGGATGCATAGAAGCTAGATAATTGGATTCATCAGTTGGAGGTTTATTGTAAAATTCAGAACCTTCAAGAGGATGACATAAATATTCAGTTTGCTTCTTTGAGAATGGAGGGCACAACACTTGTATGGTGGGAAGCAAGGACTCAAGATGAAATTGAAAGAAAGGACTGGCATAATTGTAGACAATTAAAACGGAAAAGTGTGCAAGATTACACTCATGAATTTAGGAGAAGGGCTCTTATTTTGGGTGTCAATTTATTTTCTCAAGAAACTTTGTTAAAGTATATTGGGGGTTTTCACATCTATCTTAGACATACTATTCTCATGTTCAATCCCACAAAATTATATTATTTTTTCATTCAATCCATACATCTAGAAGCAAGAGGGAAACATAGTGCAGATGAGAAAAGTGATAGTTTCCTTGAGTATGAAGGTAAAGGAAAGGGTAAGTTTAATGGAAGAGGAAATAAAAATGGTTCTATCAAAATAGAGAAAGAGAAACTCACATGTAAACATTGTTCGAAAAATGACCATGATGAAGACTATTGTTGGCAACTCCATCTAGAGTTGAAGCCAAATAAACTTAAAAACAAAGAGAAGGAGAAAATTGTTGCAAACATTGAACATGACTTAGGTTCAGATTCAGGAGATGAAACCAAGATTACAACAATGGGTTTGAAAGGTAAGAACATAGCAAACACTAGTTCTTCAAGTTTTTCTAATGTAACTCAAGATGAAGATACAAGAATTGAACTATTTCATATTAGAGTCGTTTCAAAGCATACCGAAATAGACACACTATTTGATAGTGGTTCTCAAACTAATTTTATTTTGAAGACTTAGTTAAGAGGTTAAATCTTGAAACTGTTACAGATCCAAGACCCTATCCTTTAGGTTGGATATTAAAGAATGAAAACTTGAAAGTAACAAGGAAGTGCATCCTAAGGTTTGCAATCAATTCAAACTTTCTTGACGAAGTTGAACTTGATGTAGTTCCGCTTGAGATTTCAGGTATTGTTTTTGGAATTCCTTATCTTTATGATAGGAGGGAAATATTTTATCGCCATGAGAATAAGTATCACTTGTTTAAGGATGGAATTGAGTACATAGTTAAAGCGCATAAGAAGATGAGAAGTTTTTCTCTTATACATGCAGGAGAAATGAAGAGAATAGTGAATGCAAGTCAAAATTTGGCATTGTTAATGTTCAAGCATAGTGATGTTTTGAATGAGACCTTTCAAAAAGATGCATCAAATGATCAAGATGATTTCTTTGAAGTTTCTAATTTTTGTAATAAGGTGTTTTAGGACTCTAACATGTTGCCTTTGAAAATAGGTAAACACACTAGTAAAAAATGGCTAATTAGTTACTAAAAAAATGACTAAAATTTGCATATAAATAACCATTTTTCGGCCGGTGACCAATAGTAGCTAATTTACAGTATCTTATAACGCGACCAACTTTTAATCATTTTTAGCTTAGTCATTAATTAGTTGCCTCAATTTTGTTGTCTAGTAGTATATTTGGTCATTAATTTAGTCATTGATTTGGTCATTGTAGTCATTGATTTGGTCATTGATTTAGTCATTGATTTGGTCATCGATTTAGTTATTAATTTGATTATTGATTTGGTCATTGATTTTATTGTCTAGTAGTATATTTGGTCATTGATTTGGTCATTAATTGCCACAATTAATAACCACTTATACAAAAAAATATATTACTAAATTATCACCATCTAAAACTAATTAATGACAAAAAAATATGACCAAAATGTTGGTTGTGTTATAAGATAATGTAAATTAGCTACTAATAGTCATATATATGCAAATTTTAGTCATCATTTGAAACCAATTAATGACCAAATAAATATGAGTAAATTTTGGTCATGTTATAAGCTACTGTAAATTAGCTACTAATAGTCATATATATGCACAATTTAGTCGTCATTTGTAATCACAAATTTATCATTTGTAGTAGTCATTTTTTTTTTTGATAGTTTCATATTCATTATATAAATGACTAATAGTTTATATTCATTTCATTTAATTTCACTAACAATCGTTATAAGCAACTAATTTATTAGTATATTAATTTTATTTGTGTTCATCATTAATAAACATAAGCTACTAATTTAGTAGTTTTAGATGGATTTTATGTGTTCATTATTAATCAACATAAATTAATTAGTATGATTTTGCAATTAAATTTAATAAAAATGTCATACAATGTACATGTTCATCTAATATGAAAACAAAAAGTTACATATGTTAATTACAATACTATGTAATATCGAGTGCAACTATAAATAATTCCAACCACATAAATTATATTATATAAAATGTCAAGTATTACAATATGAGTTTCCAACTTAATATTAGTTGGAGTAAAATTTAAACATGAAATAATGTTCCATTACTTCAAACATTATCATTTTTTTGCCAAGGCATTGCAAGTGAATTCACCAACTATGAAGACTTGATCATCAGTCTCTATGTGTGTCTTATGCAAGATATTGACTCTACGGGTACCATTAGACCAATTCTCTTCTCTCTTTAATTTTCATTTTGTCGCTCTAGTGTTATTTGTTCTCCTCTTTCTTCAATCCTTGCTTCTTACCATCAATATTGAGTTCCTTTTCTGACAAAAAAAAGAGAGGATACAATGCAATGTATAAGACATGAAAGTCGATGAACAATAGAATATAAAATAAATTAGACTATAAAATATTTATACGATATATACCTCAACATCAGCAATATTGTTAATGCCAATTTTCCCCATAAAAGCAAGAAACTTGAACAAGTTTTCTTCAGTTGGGAAATAGTGGCAGCTATGTCGCCTGATGACCTGTATAAACAAAGAAAATAAAATGTCACAAATAAACACAACAGAGCTAGCAATTTTTACTAAGAATGTCTCATGCTCCACTTTTGTAGTTATATCGTTTCCTCTAGTTATCTCCAAGAAGCAACGACACTTCAACAATAAAACTCGTCAGTAGAAACTAATGGGCGGAGAAAAGTATTGTTCACACAAGATTACAACAAAAAACTAAAAAAGAATAAGACAAGACTTTGTAAATTGCGATACTAACCAGGAATATAGCTTCAATATAGTAATCTTCAATTATCAACGTACTATTCCAGGGGAAAAAGGAATACAATTCCCATAAGCCAACAAATTATGTATGCCA
The DNA here is from genome assembly GCA_034641835.2 of Pinus albicaulis. Classification (NCBI taxonomy): domain Eukaryota; kingdom Viridiplantae; phylum Streptophyta; class Pinopsida; order Pinales; family Pinaceae; genus Pinus; species Pinus albicaulis. The sequence continues at coordinate 1,933,872,651 of CM076578.1, forward strand.
CTTGTTTTCCCTATAATTAATTGAGTGAAATTAGCACATGCAATTTCCATTTAGAATCTATGAAATAATTCTATAAATATTCAAAGCAAACTTAATGCTACTCATTCAATTTTCTTTGATGCAGAAAAAACTGAAGAGTTTTGTAATTCATCGTGTCCAAAATCATTTCTTATTGTCATGATTGTTTTTTTTAATGATCAAGCAACGGGCCTATATTTGATTAGAAAACATATTTTTCATAATATATTCCATTTTTCTAATTCAAAGCTAGATTTCCTTCCAGTTTATGACGTTCAAACAAACTGGAATCATATTCCTTTAACAAGTCACTGTTGTAATATACTACTAAACGAACAGCTATGTAATGAAGTTATTAGTGGTGGAATACTAATAAATCACAAATACAGGCAAGAAATAACACCATTATGTACTAAGCATGCCAAGTCTTTATCCTCTTAGTTGGGAATATTTCTTCATGAAAATAACATATTGGACAAAGAGAAATTTTCTAAAACTAACCAACGCCAGTGTATCTAGCAACATTGACATTTCTATTGGCATCCCCTCAAAATCTCTGGAAGTATCAAACAAGTGTAGTGCACTTCCCTGTAAGGTCAAAGTTTGGAAATGGAATATGTTGTCCCTTAGTCTAATCAAGTTTTAACTTGCCTTTGATAACTTAGAGAGAATGGGAATCGAATGTAGAAAAATGAAAAAAAACAACTTTTATTCATTCACACTTACCTAGTTCCTAAACAAGCATTGAAGCACTATACAAATCCAAGCATGTTTCACATTCCACCAAGAAACATAATTCCGTATTTTGATTGCAACCCTTGAGGCTTTCTCAAATTTGTAAACAAGTAACATCATAAATATTTTTTCTTAGTTCTAAGACCTTATCTTGTGTGGAGCTTGAGAAAATATGTGCATAAACATATCACATTATAGCATGTTGTGGAGTACATTTACAAGAAACCAATCATTCAAAATTTTATATTTTGTCAAGGTTGAGGCATGTGTTAAATGCCCATTATCTGCATCTTTGCACAATGGTGTCAAATAATTTGAAGGTTCTTATCTTGCTAGTATGATCTAATTATTTCTTTGTGCAAGATGTTTTTTCACTCTCATTATTAAAATTTTGATGTTATGAACAATATATAGATACAATGGATGCTTTGAATAATAAATGAGGTAATTATTTTTCCATCAATATTGTTTAGTATTTGCATATGGTGTAAATTCAATAGTTATATTGGTGGTTTTTGCAATGACCTATCTTGAAGGCTTACACCATATCTACTTTCCCATGCTAAACCATAGTTTTGTTTAGAGAGTCCATTAGCCTCTGCCTTAAATTCTCTATAAATATGATGGAATGATATCTTCAAGAATTGTGCCTTGACTATCTTCAGCTACTCCAAAATGGGTTGTGAAAACAATTCTTCCATCCTAAAGCTACCATTGAACCAATTGATAACCAAGGAATCCCCAAAGACTTGGAATTCAATCACCTCTCCTCTACTACTACTGTTAACAAAAATTTAGTGCCTTTATTTCATCATAGTTGTTAGAGCCTGTACCAATAGATGCTTCAAATTTTGAAGATATGAGTATAATAGAATCACTAAGGTATAGGATACCTCCTGCAACATATTCTTCTTGCTGCAATGTATTCTTCTTGTTGACCTTGATTGGCACTGTTGAAAATTGAAATAACACCATTCCCACTCTTAACAATAGAAGGATGGATCAATGTCCTTTCTTTACCAGTGTTAGGGGATTTTTTACTTTGAAAGCTCAGTCATGACTGGGAGACACATTGAAACGATGGCTAAAACTTACCTTGAAAGATCTCAGAGTTTTTGGCAAGCCAGATACATCAAAACACCATAAGACGCAATGCCTTACAACCCTTTAAGTCTTTATTCAAAACACAATTTTTTAAAAAGAGAATCTTTTGTTCATGGTAGATCTGTTGAATCAAAGTGATTAAGCCACCAAAAGAGAAGCCAACCTGTAGCAGAGGATAACGAAGAGCATTGATAGCTCTCTTACAAACTTTAACTAGCCACCACCTAGAAAAATTGTGAAATTGAGCTGCCAAAGCTGCCTAATAGAAGATGGAATTATGAGGCATTTAATATAGTATTAAATGTTTTTGTTGTTAGTTAGGTATTTGGTTGATATGCAATGTACACCTCTTCTCCTACTATGTAATGACTCAATGAGACATTGCAACATCTAATGAATTAATGAATCCACTCTTTCTCATTCTACTGTGTATTCATGTCCACATACATGTGAGAAAAAAAAATTCATTTTAGAAATACAAGTGTGGATTTGTGGAGTCTGTTTCTAGAGAAAGGATGGATACTCATTTAAGTTGAGTGCAGTGATTCTTATAATATTTTAATATTTTCACTCCCACCAGAAGACTTCATTTCTTTAACTAGTGATGGAGATGTTCAACAGTGGACTTATGTTGTACCGAATCCTGCGGCTGGAGTATATTATGTGCCATCTACCCCATTGTATGGACATGGTCCTTGCATTCCACATGGTGATAAGTTGATAAGTTGAGGTAGGTATCCATTGGGGCTAGTATGTGTGCTGAAATTACAGATGGTGGTCGAGTGCATACTTGGAGGACTGCGATGAATGGCGGGCTTATAAGAATGGTAGTTCCATAAAAGGAAGCTTTGAAACCACTTGGCCATGAGGAAAGCCACATGGATATTGTGATTTTTAATCTAGGTTTGTACCTTGGTTTCTGCAAAGCACGATCTCTGTATTAGATTTATTGGTTTTATATTTTTATTGGCTTATATTTTTAATGTTTGTATACTTGCTATTATACTCTCTGAAGGAAGTGTAAATACTAAGAGGTTTTTGATTACCATTATCTTTGTGGGGTAGTAGACATGAAATATTTTTGCTTCGTTGAAACTATGTTTTCTATTTACTATGGGTTTAGATAACAAGAAATTCATTCTGTGCGGGTCTCAAGACTGCCATGAAAGTAATATGTGTAGCAGTATCCTTGATAGTAGCTGTTAAGAAGAAAACCATGGGTCGAATGGGACCAAGGAAGAAACCAATGAAATCTAACAGCGAATCAGGAATAAAAGGGCATTCTTGAATATTCAACTATAGTTCCATTTGGTTACAATTCTATTAAGACTTCTATATGTGGATTCTCCTTTTTGTAAACCACACTTATCAACTTATGGATAATGTAGAACTTTGTAAATGATATTCATATTTATATTGTATCGATGAATTTTGAATTGATCTACTCTTATTACGAAGAAATGGTAACAAGCTTCCTTGCAAGCGTTTGTAGGCAACATGCAGGTCCTTTTATCTGTTGTGAGATACTTGCAAAGAAAAATTATGCTTACAGTCTCTAAAGGGTGCAAGGATCTTTTTAGACTGCCTTTTGCACATTCTTGGTTGAATTTTGAAGGCATTTCTGATTTTGACATTAGCTACATGTAGAATGTAAAATATGCTTACAGTCTCTAAAGGGTGCGAGGATCGTTTTATACTGCCTTTTGCACATTCTTAGTTGAATTTTTAAGGCATTTCTGATTTTGACATTAGCTGCATGTAGAATTTTGAGCCTGTACCATGTTTAACTAATAACTCACTACCCCGATTTCCAAAAGGAGGTTGCTATTGAAATTTTTAATGATAAATTGCAGTGGGTAAGACATGCTTCTATGCTCAAGAATTTAAAGAGAATAGTGTAGCTTCAAATGCTGGATGGAGCAATTTAGATCTGGTATAGTAGCGTTTAAATATGCTCAGAATCTTGACAAAGAATCATCTGTCATAATCCTATGCCTCTTGTAATTGTTTGTTGGTTTGTCTACAATATAGAGTAGGTTGCTTTTGAATGAATTGGTTGACATCCTTTTAGAGATTCAAGGCTCTGTTTCAATTAATATTGCTTCTCTATGAAATCTAATGAAATATGGCTTCTGATTTGTGGCATGCAATTTTTAATGCCAAGGGAATGCTATGCCTAGTGAAGGCACTGAGAGGCAGATATAACAACTCAAATTGGACAAAAGATAACAAAGGCAAGCCATCCTGGAATGAGTCAAAGGGACTATGTATATGTATGCAATCAAACTGTGAGAACCGTGTGAATTAATAGCACAAGGAAAAACCCACAAAAATATTGCAGAAGGTAGGCCAAAGAATCATAGAATTGATGATATCAAATCAATTTCTCGACTCATGAAGTGACACTAAGTGTAGGAACTTTTTAGGTTTTCCTTTTGTGAAGCCTGTCATCACATGGGTAGATATTTTCTGTTGAATAACCAAAGATTCAAGTTAAATATGTCATGAGTGAATGGGTAGCTGCCAACAGAGATGTAAAAATGTATAACTTCTGTTCATAGTAGAGCCGTTGAATCAAAGTGATTAAGCGAACAAAAGAGAAGCCAACCTGTAGTAGAGGATAACAAAGAACATTGATAGTTGTCATAAAATTTTTAACTAGTCACCACCTTGAAAATTTGTGAAATTGAGCTGCCAAATAGAAGACACAATTATGATGCATTTAATATAGTATTAAATGTGGTTGTTGTTAGTTTCGTATTTGGGAGATATGCAATGTACTCCTCTCCTCCTACTATGGAATGACTCAATGAGACGTTGCATCATCTAATGAATTAATGAATCCACTCTTTCTCATTCTACTGTGTATTCATGTCCATGTACATGACTGCAAAAAAAAATACATTTTAGAATTGCAAGTGTGGATTTGTGCAGATTGTTTCTAGAGAAAGGATGGATACTCATTTATATTGAGTGCAGTGATTCTTATAATATTTTAATATTTTCACTCCCACCAGAAGACTTCATTGCTTTAACTAGTGATGGAGATGTTCATCAATGGACTCATGATGTACCAAATCCTGCGGCTGGAGTATATAATGTGCCAGCTACCCCATTGTCTGGACATGGTCCTTACATTCCACATGGTGATAAGTTGAGGCAGGTATCCATTGGGGTTGGTATGTGTGCTGGAATTACAGATGGTGATCGAGTGCATACTTGGAGGAATGCGATGAAGGGTGGGCTTATAGGCATGGTAGTTCCAAAGAAGGAAGCTTTGACACCACTTGGCCATGAGGAAAGCCACAAGGATACTGCAATTGTTAATCTAGGTTTGTACCTTGGTTTCTACAAATCACAATATTTTTATTAGATTTATTGGTTTTGTATTTTTATTGGTTTATATTTTTAATTTCTATATACTTGATGTTATACTCTCTGAAGTAAGTGTAAATACTAAGAGGTTTTTTCTTACCATTATCTTTGTGGGCCGGTAGTAGATATGAAAGATGTTGGCTTTGCTGCAACTGTGTTTTCTATGTACGAGGGGTTAAGATAACAAGAATATTCATTATGTTGTAGGTCTCAGGACTTCCACAAAAGTAATATGTGTAGCAAGATCCATGATAGTAGTTTTCAAGAAGAAAACCAAAGGTCGAATGGGACCAAGGAAGAAACCAATGAAATCTAGCAGCAAATGAGGAATAGAAGTGCATTCTTGAATATTCAACTACAATTCCATTTGGTTACAATTCTATTAAGACTTATATATGTGGATTCTCCTTTTTGTAAACCACCGTTATCAACTTATGCTAATGTACAACTTTGTAAATGATATTCATCTATATATTGTATCGATGAATTTTGAACTGATCCACTCCTATTATGAAGAAATGGTAACAAGCTTCCTTGCAAGAATTTGTAGGAAACATGCAGGTCCTTTTATCTGTTGTGAGATACTTGCAAATAAAATTTCTACTTACAGTCTCTAAAGGGTGCAAGAATTTCTTGGTTGAATTTTGAAGGAATTTCTGATTTTGACATGAGCTACATGTAGAATGTGGAGCCTGTACCCTGTATAACTAATAAATCACTACCCCAATTTCCAAAAGGAGGATGCTATTGAAATTGTAACGATGAATTGCAGTGGGTAAGACACACTTCTATGCTCCAGAATTTAAAGAGAATATTGTAGCTTCAAATGCGGGATGCAGCCACTTAGATCTCGTATAGCAGCGTTGAAATATGGTCAGAATCTTGACAAAAAATCATCTGTCAGAATCCTATGCCTCTTGGAATTGTTTGTTGGTTTGTCTACAATATAGAGTAGGTTGCTTTTGAACGGATTGGTTGACATCCTTTTCGAGATTCGAGGCTCTGTTGCAATTCATATTGCTTCTCTATGTGATCTAACCAAATCATGGCTTTTGATTCGTGGCATGCAATTTTTAGTGCCAAGGGAATGCTATGGCTAGTGAAGGCACTGAGGGGCAGATTAATAACCTTTAATTCTGACCTCCTACACAAACCACCAAAGAGTATCTCTTGAATCATGAAGAAAATAAATAATTATAACTGAACACTCGACATATTCTTCTGCAAATGCTCAAAATTTTGTAACAGATATTGACAATCAATATTCCAGGAAAAAAATGTCTGGTAAGAAGAAAAATATATGTACCTCAATTTCTGATCCATCCTGGTCTCCAACTGCACCACCACTCAGCAGGCTCTTACGCTTATCTACCTTTGGCTTTGGAAGATATGTAACAATAGCTACACAATTCAACAGAGAAAACATACAACATGCTTATTCTTTGAAATTAAATCCACAACAACATCCTTCAAAGGGTGCAATTATAGCCCAAAAATATGCAAATTCTCAAGTGTAATCTGCATGCACATTCAAACTTATGGTGGCTTTTCCTAAAAGTAGCAAATGGATCATACTCAGGATCACTAGGATCTGGAGCATATCCTAGATGAGAAAAGAATACATGAGCATACACACTCCCATTATTCTTTACATCCTGGAAATAAATACAAAAATTACACCATTATACTTCAATATGCTAAAATCTATTCTAGCCTCCACCAAGTATATCAACCAATCCAAGTGTTTTATATTGACAACTTATATGCCAACCGATATTCAAATCGAATAGTCCAAAATCTAATATGGTAGAAAGTAAGATCACATTACAAGTATTAACAGAAAAACAATTATATATACCAAAACCAAAATTTACATTGAATTATCTCAAATACCTTTGAAGGATGGTAAACTATTCTATGTTTTTGAACATTGTTTGGGCCCCAGACTACAAAAGGTACATTGGTTTCTTGCCAGACAAGAGTTGCTTCATTTCTAAAATCATAGAACCTCTCATTCTCAGAGAGATAGCCACATATCCTGAATCATTTACAAAGTATGGAAAAATAAGGTTGGAGTTCACAAATTCATGACAACCACAATGTGAACCACCACGATAGTACATAAACTAAGCCCCAATTAATGGTAGTTGGGTTTTAACATTGTTACTAGGAAAATATAACAAGACACTCTCTAATGACAATGACACTTTAATAAAATAATAATAAAAGGAGACTCGAATAGTGTTCCATTCCGGATAAATAATCTAGTTCGCATATCTAAATGGAATTAATGTCCATTAAGTGTATCATCGTATATTCCCTCAATTGGAATAAGAATAAATGCGATTTAGCATAACAAGGCTTAGTCACAGTGCACAATAAACATTTGAAGAGGTTTAGTTGCATCCCGATAAATGTTGCAAAAGGCTTAGTTATATGTTCGATGGATTGCAAGGAAGTTAGGTTTTATCAATTTCATTTATTTCTAAGCCTTAAGGATATTCATTTCCTTGCACGGGACTTGGGCATATTCTCTCCGGTAGATATATTATGCTAAGTTAACTTAGCAACCAATCCATCAAATTTTAATTTTTGCACTCGCAATCTCTTAGGAAATTCTCGTTAAATTTAATTCATAGAAGTCCAACCAAAATGGAACCGAAATTGGCCAAATCATTAAGAAAAAGGTCATAAGCTATTTTAAGCAAGTTTTTCGGAGTTAAGTTACTTCATTCTGACCAAAAATATAAAGTTGAAACATCTAGCGTGAATCATGAAAGCAAAAGACCCTCACCCTATAAAATTTCTTGGTTGCGGCATTTCTTTATCTAGAGAGATGAAATCGCTTAACAAGCCTCGAAGAGATCTAGATCTCCTTAAATTACAACTAATTTGCTTTGGGTTTGTGTGCAACTTTCATGTGTGCTAGACTATAGCGTGTAACATAATAGCCCAATCCTCCAGTGGTATATTCCATATTAGAATGTTGGCAAATTGATTACATTGATAACTATGATATTATAATACTTGTAAAAAGCAAAGTAAATATCAATCTACATGTTTGTCCAAGTCATAGATAATGCATACAATTATAATCTAAGTTTGCAAAAGATCAGTAAGTGTTTCCTTGAAAACTCCGTATGAATAGGAGACTCCAAACTGATTCTTTGCCTCCTTCAACCAGATCATAGCAATTTCATCCCAATGGTGAACGACCCCAAACACAAAGCGGACTGCATTTAGGGCACACCATGAACACCACCACAACCGACCTCACAGCCAACCCAATCAGCCCCTCGAATGGCAAGTTTTCCAATGCCGTCTATGGGAATCTTAGATGCCAAACAACCACAATGGCAGTAAAATGATGGATGGGAAGTTAATACTCCAAAACCCTACCGAGACCAAAGGTTGGGAAGGTATGTGATACAATAACAAAAAATAATTCTCCGAGCCTACTAGAAGAGCTCTACTGGTACATGATATTCAACTCTATAATATTTTTTGGTAAAGTCTATCATGTTTGCAACTTTCCATTGCCATGATGGCATTATTGAATTTCGGATACCCCGAGTTCCTTTATTGATGTCGAGTCGGCACTACAATATTTTTGCCTTAGATTTAATTTGGCAATTAGTCTAATTGGACAAAAAGATAACAAAGACAAGCCATCCTGGAATGAGTCAAAGGGATTGTGTATATGTATGCAATCAAACTTTGAGAACCATGGGAATTCATTAGCACAAGGAAAAACCCACAAAAATATTGCAGAAGATAGGCCAAAGAATCATAGAATTGATGATATCAAATCAATTTCTTGACTCATGGAGTGACACTAAGTGTAGGAACTTTATATGTTTTCCTTTTGTGAAGCCTGCCATCACATGGGTAGATATTATCTGCTAAATAAACAAAGAATCAAGCTAGAGATGTCGTGAGTGAGTGGGTAGTTGCCAAGAGAGATGTCAAAATGTATAGCTTTTGTTCATGGTAGAGCCACTGAATCAAAGTGATTAAGCCACCAAAAGAGAAGCCAACATGTAGGAGAGGATAACGAAGAACATTGATAGCTATCATACAAATTTTAACTAGTCACCACCTAGAAAATTTGTGAAATTGAGCTGCCAGAGCTGCCAAATAGAAGATGTAGTTATGAGGCATTTAATATAGTATTAAATGTGGTTGTTGTTAGTTAGGTATTTGGTAGATATGAAATGTACTCCTCTTCTCCTACTATGTAATGACTTAATGAGACATTGAATTATCTAATGAATTAATGAATCCACTCTTTCTCATTCCACTGTGTATTCATGTCCACGTACATGTGTGCCAAAAAAAATACATTTCAGAAATGCAAGTGTGGATTTGTACAGAATGTATCTAGTGAAAGGATGGGTACTCATTTATGTTGAGTGCAGTGATTCTTATAATATTTTAATATTTTCACTCCCACCAGAAGACTTCATTGCTTTAACTAGTGATGGAGATGTTCATTAGTGGACTCATGGTGTACCTACAGGAGCCTTTCTCTAGCAGGCCGTAGGCCTTACTCTGCTGTATAGTGGGCCGTGAAGGTATGTATCTTCCCAGGTGGGCAACAGACTTAATTTGGTGAAGGCTGGTAGACATGGAGGCATGTTTTAGGAGAAGACTTGTGACAAAGGGAGGATAGATTGTCTTGGATAAAGACCACATCAGTTGAAGGATGTTTTGGAAGTGTTTGAGGACTGTAGCAGTGAAGCTTCATACACTAACCAGGAGTAGCCATCAGCAGCAGTAATATCTAGCATTTAGGTCGATGATTGTTCAGTTTGGTCAGATTATAGAATCTCCTTGATGAATTGCATGTAACCCTATCCAGCCCAAGCTCCTTTAGCTCTATGACAGTTCAACTAATTCAGAATTGTATTGTGATTGGGTCATCTATTTATCTAAGGACTATGATTCTAGATCTTCTAATTAACAAGTCAATATTGAATTTTGATTATTTCTCTCTCTCTCTATGCTGAGCAATTTGATGATTATAATGAGAAGGATTGATAAAGGGTTTTCCCCATCTTGGGGTTTTTCCCTGGCTTGAGCCATATCATAGTGTTCTCTTGTCTTGGCTTGTCTTCTGGATCTATTGTTTATGATATTTCTTAGTTTAAATTCAGTTATGATTCATATAATTGCTAACAAAAATAATATGGTTTAAGTGAATGGGCTTCTATGGAATTCTGAAGTAACTGTCCTATGCAAAGATCATGTAATTTTAACATGGTATCAGAGCAAGGAGAGGACAAGTCCAAGCTAGAGTGAAAAACCTTGTTGGATAAAAACCTATGGTCTGTGATATCCTGCACAAGAAATGGATCTCAAAATATTCAAATGAGAGAGAGGGAGAAAACCCTTTCACCTAGATAAGCCCTAATACAAGATTCAGACTCAGCCCAAGGTATAATGAATTAGTTCCACATTTCATGATTTGGATGGCTTCTGTGATCTGAGGATTTGGATTAGGACCCACTATTTCAAGTCCGTGTATATGCCTTGCTCAGCTGTGGCATGGAAATACATTGGAAGATCTCGTCCTTATAATTTATCTTCAGAATCAGTGAATAGTTGCTGCTTCATTAGGTTCTTTCAGCTCTGCATCATCAATCCAAGGAGATGTCAATGCATGCACTAGTTTTAGAAAGATCATACATTGATCCAAGCTCAAGAGTTCAAAGCTAGCCATTGTAATTCCAATGAATTTTAGCAATGCAAGTATCCTCTGGTTAATTCTTCCTTTCCTTTCTCAGTGGCCCATATATCTTTTCAGCGTTGACTGCAGTCCCTCCTCTCGGCTCATTATCTAAAGTAGGTTGTATCTAGGGGAGTGTGAATCAAGTAGGTCTGCTACCTATTTCAAGCACAAGAATACACAATTCAGATTTTTCTCTTTTGGGGTTGACATCAATCAGGGAATGGTAAGTCATTACTATCATATGTTTATCAACTAGCAGCATGGGAAATAGCTACTTCAGCATCAAGTTTCTCAGATGCACTGTACTATTGGCTTGATGTGTTAAGATATCATTAGATTATAATATTGGTTCTGTTGTATATTTATAAGTACAAATTCAAATATCTGCTCAACAACGACTATAGATATCGAAATAGGTTAGGATTCGTATGACACTTTATTTCTTTGACATCATTGTTGCATGATTGATCTTCGCTCTATGGATTTAGCATTGTATTTACAATACTGGATAGCCTAAATCATTGATGTTCAGTTCCAAGATGTTGTTTGATGTCTCAATTAAAATATCATATGAACTCAATCGTCATTTCAGAAAATCAATCTCTGGTAATTCATATCAGCCTTGAAGACATTTCAAGATTATCCTCAGTAAGTAAGGAAGATTCGTAAGAGACATGAGGCTTTTGCACAAAGTTACATTAGAAGGCTATATATTGATATATGGTTGATCATGTACAATCTTGCAATTCTAGTGATCAAGCTCATTATTTGGATACAGGGAATAAGATGCTCTGGAATCATTAAGTAATGGATATAATATATGCTCTGGTTATTTATCCTTACAGCTCACTTATTATCTATCTCCTTGTATCTCTCCATATGGCACCTCTTCAGGTTTTATTTGAAGCATAGATCTTATATTAAGAAGTCAGGAAGTGCACAGATTGAGAAGATGATTTATCAAAGTCAGTGAAATTTCTCACTGTCCTTTCTCAAAAGGAATCATATGTTATGCACCAGTGATAGTTAAGGCCATCAATTGTATTCATCTCAAGAGTACTTGATGGAAATTAATAATTTCTATGAACAATATTCCCATGATGTTTATGGATGGTGAGACAGTACACCTGCATACCTTATATGATCTAGTATCTTTCGAAAAAGAAGATCAGTGATAAAGGAAGTAACCTTGTAAATAGTGACCTATGTTTGATCTGGTGGTCTTCCTGTCATCAATCTTGCAACAAGAAGCATAGTTGACACTTAGTAAATATTTCTATAATAAACTTGAAACTCTTAAGGAAGAATAGTCTTCCTGAAATATGAAGGCCTTCTATTAGTCACCATGTATCATGTCTATGGCATCAGAAGCTATGGTCATATGATTTAACTCCTGTAACCTGACAGCCCTGTTCACAATTGAAGCTGACTTCAGAATTCAGTGGTCACTTCAAAAAATCTTATCTTTTGGAAGGTTGTCTATTGAGAAGTAGCTACAATGATCTCCCTAGAAAAGTAATTGCAGCTCCTTTGATAAGAGGAGTAGCTCTCCTAACGACATAACCTCATGCTAAGTCTCTTCTCTCACATGGGAAGATCATGATTGAAGTTCAGATGATCACCTTAAGAGGGATTTATAAAATCCGTGAATTAATATCAGATGGTTACACTCTCAAAATAATTATACATCTATTGATGTTGTCTTTCATTACATGCCTAGATTCTAGTGGTCATCTGCTCATTAAACTAAAATGATCCATATTTTATCACTGTAAGTTGTAGGGTTGTCAGTATGTAAGAGCACATATAGGTGCTATATCTTCTGGGATCCACCATGGATGAATCATTGACTGAAGTCAGTTACTTTGAGAAAGCATGGCTTATTATGAAGCCGCTCGTATTGAAGAATCTCTTCAGTGAGTCATTTGTGCTCACTACCATTGCAGAAGAAGTATTTCACATAGCATTGGATATGGTTTAGCAGAGGACACTCCTGTTTTATGGCATGCTTCAGTGATTGTTGGACATTATGCACCCTAGAAAGACAAGTATAGGCTATGATCTCCCTAAGAGGAAGTAAGATCAGTCAAATATCTTCTCCATCTAGATGTACAAGAAGCAGAAGATTGCTAATACATAGTCTTTCTGATTTATTTGAAGAAAAAAACCCTAGACACCATGAAACCCTAAAGGCAAAAAAATTACCCTAGGTCACTACATGCAATCGCAGATTTGAATTGAATTGATTGGGTAAATTTTGGCACTTCTTGTTCATGCTGATTTGACATAACATAGGGAAAAATTTGTTAAGTAATATAACATATTACTTAAATATAATAGAGCATATTTTTGGCTGTAATAAAGTGCTTTTCAGACTTGGTATTTACTTCTATAAACGTGCCTTGAGGGTTGTAACTTGTTGGCATTGAATTACATTTGCTTGGTATATTTTCTCTTGAGTTGTCTAGTGATTTGGGCCGAAACAAAGTGAAATACTTGCTCTATTTTCTGCTATAATTAAATAATTCAGATCAGCCCTAAGGCTGAAAATTAACAAGGATTAAATCCAGAAAACCTGCAGTAAGAGGTAAAATTTCATATTCCCATTAATTGGCCTAGATCCTAAATTTATAGAGGAAATTAGTTGTTTTCCTTCATTGGATAAGAAGCCCAACATTTCTTTGGATGGGATCCCAGCAATCATTGAATCCCATGAGCCAATGTTGGGGTCAAAATGACAATAAACTTTCTTTTCCACAAATCTTTCATGCATATTTATAATTTTTGTGACAGAAATTTTGCTTTCAAAACTAAAATATAGCTCAACTACAATATACCTTCGATCACTGTAATCCTATTCTGGGATAAAAATTTTGCATGGTAGACATGCCTCTATTGTTGTAAGTAGACCACAAATCACTACTGAAAATATTTCTCATATATTGCCACACAATATGCCCATTTCAGTCTTTCCTCTACTTTCCCACACTATCAAAGAATCCAAAGGCAAAGAACCAAGACCTCCCATCATCTATTATTATCTTCTCCTTTGGGTTGTATTTAACTGCAACGATACCCAATGTTTATGTTTGAGATTTCTTGCTAATTTAGGTCATCATATGTCTACATATCAAATCAGAATAGCTCCTACAAAACTTTTGTGATGGATGTTTTAATATTTTCCCTTCATGTTTTTGAAAATTGTAACATTTTCTTCAACAATATATGTTGGGGACTTTATGTAACATTAATCTCAATTTTTTAATGCACTATATTGGCTCAATGTATCAATGCCCTAATGGTGTGTAAAATTCTGGTCTTGATCTTCACTATTTCCTATGTCCCATGGAAATGGATACAGATAAAGAGAAAGCATATCTAGCCTTCAGATGTGGCACTATGCCAAAATATGTATAGTTATATCTCAGCAAATATATGAATAATACATTCAACATGTCATTGAAATTTTCAGTAGTCAATGCTAAGTGTTGACTGGATCTCTATTGTAAGTCAATATGTCTGTTTGCTGCTGAATGGAGTTGTGAAGCTCCCATTTGATCTAGCCTTGAATTTTAGAAAGCATATTGGCCCTATTCCCTATATGAAGGGACTCTTGGTTGAATATTGAGCTCTAGGAGCTCCTGGGGGCTTGGGGTACTTATTGAGCTAAGCGACCATAGGATGAGTGGTTCACCCTCCCCTAGTGGTGCGTTGTGTACAAGGTGAGTGGTTCACCTTCCCCAGTGATACCCTATGGTGATTGACATGTGTGTAGGGTGAGTGGTTCACCTTCCCCCTGTGATCTCATGGTAACCCAACCAACCCTATGGCATGTCACAATACAAAGTCAACCTTGGAAAGAAATGTGTAAATTGTAAATTGGGTATCCAAGGTGCACACATCTACTTCTAGGTTGCATGTACCTATTCGAGTGGCACATACACTACTTGTGGTGTGGACCTGATTTTCATACAATTAGAGGCGGCACACACATCCTTCGATATGATTTAGGTTGCCTCCTCTATTTTAGGGGCATCCCTAGTTCCTTATTACAACAATGCTAACCCAAGTAACAAATCCTTGATAAGTGCGGAGTATAACTATTGCTGGACTACGTAACTCGAAAGAAGGGAAGAGGAGTTGAAGATGATGCCAACAAGGTCAGCATGTCTCAGATCTGATGGTCGATGGCGAGGGATGTGGGCAAGGAAATCTCTCCTTGTCTAGGTCTTTTGGAACCATTGAGAAATCCAATTGTATGATCATGGGGGTAGTAGAGGAGTGAGGGCTACTCCTAACACCCGAGGTCGAAAGGAAGAAGTTTTTTATTATTCTTTGTCCATTGTGTTGTGGATGGGAGGAGGTTTGGTGAGCAGGAGGCGCCTTGCGCTATCTCAAAAGATTTCCTCCGACTCTCTGAGGATAGCTCCACTAAAGCATGGTACTATATCTACGAGCCAATCTCAAAGATATTTGTTTGTCTCGTAAAAAGGGGGGGGTGGGTGTTGTGGTGAACCCCAAGGTCTCACCCTTCTCCCATTTGCTACATACTGAGACTCTACCTACCACCTATTATTTCAGTCAGACGAAACAAACCAAAAGTAAGAGGTAATAGTTCTAGAAATCCCAAGGTGAATGGAGCCATGTGAGACTTGAATTTTGTATGTAAATATCTCCCTGATAATGAGGGCTAGGCATCTTTGGTTTGGGTATCAGAAAAAAAGTGAAGAGGCAGCCCCTAGAATCCCTGTAGAGACAATGGTAACGTCCACTAAACTCACAATAAATGAGGACTTAAAATCCATGAGTGGCTAATCCATGCTATAGAATCTGCACCTAGCTAGGGCATCCTCACACCTAGGAAACCCTCCACATGGTTTCCAACATACTTCATCAACATCTGCCCTTTTCTCTGCAATAGAGGAGCTATTGCACAAATCTAGGCTTCATCAACAAGCCCTCACCTAGGACATCGATCCAACTCGCATCAAATCATCACCAAGAGATCATCTGCAACTCCATGTTGTTACTCTCTTGCCTAGGGTTTTGTGCAAACTGTTGTAGCTTCATATCTCTAGTTAGGATCCAAAAACCCTCCAAAAATCTGCTACAACAGTCCGCCAATAATTGTGTTCCCTTGTCACCCTTTGTCGTCCTTCTAGGCTTCCAATCTGTTGTTGTAGGTCCCTAAGAAACCACCTCAAGGCACCTTATAGCTCTCGAAAAAACTACAGCAAGGAGTTTGACACCTGAACAAGGGGTTACACCTTCAGTTTGGGTTGCGGTGTCTCCTTAGGAGCTATGGCTATGTGAGAGGACCCTTACTAGAAGTCTCTCGGCCTCCCAACAAGCCTCAATGCATGTTGTTGTTCCTACATCACCTGTGGCCCAAAACGGAATACTAAACATGGTAAACATGCCCAGAAAACCCTTCAAACTTATCTCTTCTCCTGCGGCCTAGTCAGTAAGGAATCTGATGTCTTTTATTGCCTTTTCAAGCCTCCACGTTGGCTGAAATAGGCCTATGACATCTGCAGTATAACAAAGCAAGAAGTCCGCACCAAATCCATGAGAAACCCTCTCCAAAATGCTGCCAAAACACGTCCTTCTTGCGTCCCTTCTCCCTACTTCATATCCATTGTCAAATCAGTGCCCAAACATGATATTCAATGCACTTCTTGGATGCTCAAATGATCACATATCACCTCATATTTATACTAAATAAGAGGGCTTCTTCCAACGTCATATTTAGGGCTTTGCACAGTTGTCTCAAGGCTTAATATCATCAAGCCGACCTAGACAATCATGTGCAAAACCCAAGATATCCTTGAAAAATTCAGAACTCCATTTCTACAACTCGGAATCGAATGATTCTAATTACATTAGAATGGTCTCGCTGAGATCTATCATCCTCGTCCATCACATGTCGAAATGTGCTCATGGTTTTGGCCCAATTCTCGATGGGTGAAAAACTCCAAGCTTGGGTTCCAAGCCCACAAGCGACTCTTGTGGCGATTTACCCTCCAATCCCTAAACCTTAGGGCTTGGAGTACGTCCCAAGCTACAAAAAAATCAATAGCCCAAAGTTTACTAACTGAACAAACTAAATCTTTTAGGAAAATAGAAATAAAGCAAAATGCCAATTCACAAAGTGAAAATAGATTCAAGAAAACCAAAACCCCGTCACCATTTGAGTGCCAATGACAAGTGGGCAAAGAAATAAGGTTCAGTGAAGTAGGAAAAGGTTGTGCATAGCATTCGACGATGAAAAAAATGAATGAATATAAGAATATCCATGTCATCATTACATGGGTAGCAATTCAAACACAATAAACGGGAAACCCAGTATAGAACTTAAACGGTCCCCCTGCTTTGAATGTTTTCACAAAAAAGTCCAAGGAGACTGAATATGGATACTTTCCACCGGTATCGCACTGCATCTTTTGTATCTGAGTCTTCACATAATCAAAGGGAAAACTACATGTAGATGCAAAAAAAACATAAACAACACTTGCACCAACCACAGTTGTAGCTTCAAAAAGGCCCATGGTGTCCTTGAAAAATTCTACAAACTGATCATAAGAAGCAAGCATGCCCATATTTAAGGCCATTGCTCAGAAACTATTGGACCCACCACTTTCCATAGGGCGAGAACCCCTTCATCACCAATAATACGGTATAGTGCATGGAATGATTTTTTGTAATGTTGTTGTTGCGCAGCAGGCAGAGTTGCATTCGCTTGCATGCGAATGAGAGCTTAATCTGTAGGACTTCCAACACATGCTCCAATAGCTTTTGTTGTCAATCCACAAAGAGCCTTCTTATAGAGAGGTAGTGGTTTCCCATCATTAACAGCAATTGCTTTGTTTGTCAATATCCTAAATGATCCAAGACGTGTTGTTGTATAGGTTGCCTATCTTAATGGACCAGCTAATAACCCCTTGTAAAAAGCACCAAATCCCTTGTTCCTTAGCATGTTCTTTGCAACATTATAACCCGAACCTTGACCCAACTAAATGCGCACCTTGATCATGTCCACAAGTTGGATGGCACACGTGGTGAGCATACTAGAGGCTCCTCCATTGACAAATTGCTTCACTCCATTCCACACGATTCATGTCTTGGGCTTCTCCCCTACCATCTCTCTGAAGAACTCGAACACCCGATCGATTTGAAACTGACCTCATTCCTCTTCTTGACATCAACATTGATATGAGAAAAAACCAGCAAGAAGAATTTGTCTGTCTATGCATCCTCAGCAAGAAAGAAGAATAGGAAGAGATTTGATCTTCGTTGTGCTGCAATGCCTCCTATTGGAGGGGTGAACTAGCACAAGTCTCCAATTTTAATTGCTTCGAGGATGACAAAAACGAATGTCTTCTATTGCCACTATCTCCTCACCCAAAGAGGAAACGCCTAATGCGTAAATTTATTTTTAACAATATAAAAAGTTTTAGAAAAATACATTATTAATAGCACAATGTAACAATGTTTATAAAACTAATATATATACTAGAAATTACCCCTAAAGGTGCAAAGGTACACCGAAGGAATAGAAGATTTAATAAGATCATCTCACCACATACAGAGCCAACTAATTGTTATATGAATGCACATAAGTTCTATCAAACTCTCCACTGCAAGCGCCATGAGGCGAGCCCATTGCTCACAACCTAGGCATGAGTACAAAGTGTTGACAAACCTTTCACTAAGTGTGCCACGCCCAACTATATATCTTTTCTAAGCCACACAGTGATGCTAGCCCTAGATTTCTGTCAAGGCATGAGATAGATCTCTGTCGAGGTCCTAGATCCCAACAACTCGTATTCCCATTGTTGCCCCTTAGCGTTTGGGAAAGTGTTCCTTTTTGAGACAAATGAATGATCCAACAAGTAGACGGGAATGTGTGTAAATCTCACATCTCATAAAGATAAGCATCTGTTTGATGGGAGAAATTTCAACTTTAAAATTGGAGTTAGTTTATGCAAATCTTAGCCTGGACTAACATTTTTAAACATGGAGATAATCTTTAAAATTGATGTCGAAACAATCCAGACTCTCTCACAACACACTTCAAGGAACTATTTTTTCGAAACTCTTTTATAGATATTAAGTTTGACATAATTGGACCGACATGGAGGAATGGTAAATGGGGATCTTATGGCATTTAAAAAATACTAGACCACTTCTTTGTGAAGAAAGGTCTAGCTAACCATCTCGCCAATTTGAGCTCATGGGTTCTTCCCTTGCAAATATATGATCACTTTCCTCTCTTTTTAGTATGGACAGACATTTCAAAAGGGAATCCCACTCCCTTTAAGTTTAACCATTTTTGGTTGAATGACCCATAATTCACCTCAATGGTCTAAGACTTCTAGACAAAATTCAATCCGAGCATTGGAAATTCAGCTACGGACAATCTCTCTATAAGTAGAAAAAACTAAATTAGGTAATTCGTTTATTGGCTTTTCATCTAAAAAAAGAAAGGGGTAGAGAAATTATACAAATCAATGCCCATATTAAATCTCTGGAAGATCCACATTCAACAAACTACTTCTCGGAGGCTTCCAAATAGAAATTAGCAGAATTTACACAAAAAAAAGGTAAATACTTTTGCGTCAAGCATAGGAATGGCAATAGAAGAGTCGTCAAATGTGGACTGATGAAGGGGACAAAAATAATAGATATTTCCACAACTAGACTTTGAAGGATTGTATGCAAAATTCTATTTGGAAAATCAAGAACGACGCTAGGGAAATTCTTTATGGACAAAATGATATTCAGAAAGAAGCATTCAGATATTTCCAATCATCACTGAGAGTAAGAGATGCTCCTTCCTCTCAGAAATATATGGACTCCGTTTCTCTATATCAACAAATGTTTGACTCAGAGAATCTCCTCTATATTTTAGGAGTATGAAGTCTCATTATTTGTGAAGGAGCAAGGATCTATACCCTAAAATCAAGTGGGAATAGGGATCTCCTCTCTGGTTGATAGGGAGTGATGATAAACATCACTTTTGTATTATCCTCATCATGTGTCATGCACTAGGCCAGGACTAACAATTGTACATTTAAGTGAAGGGCATGGAGGAAGAATGGCGAATGGAATATTGAATAAACATCTACAATTTCCTTAACGAGAGATAATCTGAAATAGGAAGTGGACTGATACTCTTTGAGGATTGGACAGGTATCCAAGACAAGAGTTGTCGAAAAGGACCGATATTCTTTGAGGATTGGGAATCCAAGATAATAATAGTCCTAAAATGACATACCTAGGGAACATTCAAGTGGGGTATGCCCCAATTTAGAAAGGAAATTGCCAATACACCCACCCATGCCCCAATTCAAAAAGGAAATTGCTAATACACCCATTGGTAAAAAATTTGGACCTTTTAGGGATTCATGATTGGAAAATAATTTGATTGTTGAACCTTTCTTTGGAAAAGAATCTGAACCTTTTTGAGATTCATGATTTAAACTCTTGCAAAGCCCGTGCTATTTTTCTATCATCCTTATCAATTTAGTGTCATGTCGTTTTTCGAATAGCTATTGAATGTTTATGGCAAACTCAATCTATACTTCTTGTATTTGGGGAGAAATGCTTGCCAAAATATCATTTTTTGAAAGACGTGTACCTATGAGGATTTGACTTAAGGCATTCAAGTGTTTTAATTTATGCACTATTAGTAGTATCATAGCCACAACATGTAGTTGCATTTATCAGTAGTCCATAGGTACATGTCCCCTGCATTTTCTGCATCCCTTCACTCCAGGGAGGGGAAACATAGATGTCTCAAGGCATCACTGGGATGTAAGAGATAGACATTTTTCCATCCCCGAGATGTCCCACTATCTCCAGGGGATGTCCCAAGAAATTTACAGGTGCTACATTGATGCCATGCTATACTCAATGGAAATGGGGAGAGCCACTGCATGTTTTAACAGTTGAAGGGTTTTGTAAGACACCACCTTTTATCCCATCTTCATTTCTTCTATGTCCAGGAAAATACCATTTTCTGTGCAATTTTAACAATTTCCAGAATATGGTAGGATGGTAGATATTGAATTAAGTACCATGAATATGTTTTCAATTTGAAAAAAATGTCTATGAAAGAGTCCAAAACTTCAACAATTCCATACAAATCAATAAAAAAACAGTTTCCATAAAATCCACTGACATTTAAAATTCATATAAATTTCCTTCAAAAGAATTTGACATTAACTACACTTAACAACAGTGTTGCATGACAGAAATTTGGAAAAATTCAGTGAGGATCTAAAATCTAACTCGAAAAAAAATAGCTAAACAATAAAAAAATGAACAAAAAAAACCTAAAGAAAAAAATTCGACTTTTTCGCTGCTTCTGCCATTTTTTTCGAAAATTGGCAAAAGGGAGTATTTTTGACTCAATGAATCATTTCAATAATATCTCACCAATTAATTAGTGGTTTATGCAAATATTGTTTAACAATGCATTAACGAAACCAATGGAATTCATTGCAAACATTGTTTATGCACATCTGATTCTTTAGCTTAAAGGAGTAAGCTACTATGACATACACCATAGATTTGTCAGGCACTTGGATTACTAGCTATGAATCAATAATTTTTATACACATTGTATATACTGGTTTGTTACGTTCATCTCACCATATCCAAAATATTATATGAGATGAACATTACCTAACAAGGAAAAATGATGCATATGAGGATGTCATAGTTCACTTACTATTTCCAATAATCGCCACAATAGCATTGTCCAGCTTTCAAATGTTGGAAAGGATTGGCACCCTAACACTGAAAAATTTCTCTACAATATGGGAGAGTGGAAATCACCACATACTCAAAGTTTATGATGACCCAGATAGGTGTCTCGAGGTTGTCTGTAAAAGACCAATTGTAAATGTCGGCTTCTCCCTGTGTTGACAATAATATTTTTCTTTGGCTTCTCCTTCACAACATTAGTGTAAATCGTATGAGAAGCATACCCTACTACCTTTCATCATCCCAAACAATCTTTCCAACTCTGCAGAAAGTTTATCTGATAGATATATAACCTTTCTCCCACAAGAAATGTATACATCTACTTATTCATCCCAATCCAGCTGCATCCAAATATCTTTTTGGTAGAAGCTAGAAATGGAAATCGATGAAAAGAAAACTGATGATAGCCTGATATGCCGCTACCAGAGTGAACATATGAAACATGATTAAAATCTTGGCCAGGCATGAATTTTTGAAATGTCTGTGTGTCTATAGGAATTTGTTGAACAGGTCTGTCCATCGTTACATTATGCGTTATTGCAACCTAGGCATACTCTTGTGACGCAAATACAGAGTGGAACTCCTGTTTATTGCCTCCTACTTGATTGAACTACTGAAATCCTAGTGCAGACAATTCCTGTGTATCTAAAGCTCTGTTTCTTAACTGTGTCAAACTACTTGGGGCCAGAAATTCAAGACTATGTGAGTGCTGCTTAGATGTATTTAATACAGAACATTGTACAAAACCTGAATGATCTGTAGCCATAGCCATCGACAAATTACCAATCGGGGATGATACAACCTGTAAGTTGTAGGCCGGAGTGGACATTTCCTTACTTGTTTCTACCACAAATTCTTGTTGGGGATTCGAAATAGGTACCAAATTTACATCTTGATGGGAATGAAACATAACAACATGTTGCAACATTTCCTTATCAATAGATTCAATCTCAGCAGATAGCATCTATCCCTTCATGCATGACTCTTCTGGCTGAACCTGTTCCCTAATGGCAAGTTCAGGCTCAACTCCCTTCATCTTTTGATTATGTTCAAACATCTCAACATGTTCAAACCCCATTGAAGAACTAGTTACTGAGCAAAATGCAGGAACAATTGATAAAACCTCAAGCTGGGGATTCGGCAATGCTGATGCACAATGTTGAGACCACATTGACATCTGACCATGTTCAAACCCCATTAACAAACTAGGCACTGAATAGGTCACAGAAACAGTTATCAAATAGGGTTCAACTGTAATAGAGCTATTCTTCGAACAAAATAAGTGACCTTTCTGTAAGACAATTTTCATAGTTTTTCTTGAAGACAATTTGTCCCACTCTAGATTTTTAATTTATCGTTTTGGTAAGAGGCTTGTGACTGGGACCCCTTCGTCACACAGAAGATGGCCCAGAAAGGAATTGAAGTGACTTTCATTTTATTATTCTCCAGATTCACAAGAGATCGACTTGCAAGTTCTATTAAGTTTGCGTATGCGGTTGTCCGTTTCAACTTATGAACATGAAGCCCCAAGTGTATGTGCATCTTCTGCGTCCTGAAAATCAGGTATGTACCTAGCAGCAATATTGTGCCACGTTCTCTCCAAAAGAGACTTGAGATTTGGGGATTGTGAAACTTTCATTAAAAAATATCCTCCTTTTAAAATGATCTGTAAACCGAGAAGATAAACTTACAAAAATTAATCGATGTGCATGATTTTTTTAAACAATAGAAGGTCTTGAAGGAGGCAATGCTTGTAGCAGATCAGCATGAGTGTGATGTTAATATGTTAGTAGGGCCGCTACAGGGGATTTTTTCGGTTGTTGTATCGAATATGGGAGCAGAGGAATATTTATAGAATCACTTCCTGGTGTGAGAGGAACATGTTAAACAATACAAAAAATTAAATAACTTACCTTATCTTGATTCTCCCGGCACAGAAAGATTGACGATTGGATTTGATTTCTTCAACAAATTTAAATAACTTCAACACATTCACTTTATCTAGATTCTCCTAGCATAGAAATATTGGCAATAAATTGAAACAAAAACATCTCCAAGTAAGTTACCTTTCTGTAAACAACTTGAAACAGGAACATCATCAATACTGGCAACTAAGGCCTCAGTGAGTTGAGTAGATGGCTCCTGTACTGATTCAAAAGTAGAATCATCTTCATTTAAATCAGGTGTGCGAATCTCCCTATAAGGTGCACGGGCTACCTCTGTAACAGCTGATAGAAACACGTTATGATAATCTGACTCCGTATGACGTCCAGAATGATCATCCAAAGGTTGCATAGCAGAATAATCTCTTGATTCATCTTGGTTCAAATAACTAGCTTCTGTAATAAGGGCACGGGACTGCTCTTCTTTAGTCTTCGACTCATTTGTTCCTCTTCATAGGCGCTTCGGAAGTTTTGTCGTCCTTCAAATTTCGAAGCAATGAAATGATCTTGCTCAGCAGCAATCAAGGCGTTTCCTTTGGAGTCTCCATCAATAATCCCTTTTGTTGAATATGGCGTTGGAGAACGGTACCTCTACGAATTCTGCAGATGCAATGGACGGCCGTGGCGGGAGGCAACAGGAGGAGAAGGGAGAGCAAAATTGTTTCTCAATAGAAAAATCAAACTCTTTGAGCATGTGTCGTCTTCAGCAACCTTGAAGGAAAAACATCTTCTTCCCTGTTTGCAGGTGGGAATTGGGAGTAGGCGGAAATTGGGAGCGGGAATTGAAATTAATTTAAAATTAAATTTAAATTTAAAAATTAAATGTTAATAATAATATTAAAATATATATATATATATATATATATATATATATATATATATATATAAGGTATTAAATTAAAATTTTAATAAAGTATTAAATTGTATATAAATTATTTAATAGGTAAAACTTATAAATTATTAGTTTTATGAAGTGTTATTTAAAAATTAAAATTATATGGTTTTTTCTTGTTTTAATAAAGACATTAAAATGTATGATAATCTGTCTTCTCTTAAAGTTTGATAATTATTGTTTTTTTTCCACTAAACTTTTACTTATCATAATGAGACTAATTGTCTAGATTAGCATTATGAGAGGTTATGACCAATGGAGGAATTTTTATTGGGTATTTTATCTTTACTAATATTTGCACAACATTACCAAACTATGCACACTACTAATAACTCTCAAGGCCTTTACCAATGGACATGAAAAGGGCCTTAGACTAGGAATATGGGCACCATTATTATTCTTTGCAAGATAAGAATTAGTATGAGGGAAGGTAAAAAAGGCTTTTATTTCTAAAATGAACCTTTTCATGCTCAAGGGCCATGAATTTGGCATTGAACAACCACGTAGATCCTCTCTAAATAATCTTAGGAATATATGGGATATCAATTATATTAGGAATTTGTTCACGCCATGTATAGGATTTAAGGAATGTACTATGGGTAGGAGAGGTAAACAAGGGGCATTAGGCCTTACAAGAAGCTTGTTAGTGTCAAGGGAAATGAGCTAGACTTAAAAACCACATAGATATTTTTTAAAGAATTTGGTCTTAAGTTGGGATATGGGCACCATAGGATTATTTCTCACCATATATCAGAGTTAGTGCCTATGTTATGGTTAGGAGAGGAAAACAATTTCCTTTGTCCCTAAATTAATCTTTCTCATGCTCAATTTCCATGAATAAGACCTCTCGCTAGGAATATGGGCATTTAGTATGTTTTGCATAATAAGAATGGATCCCATGGCCTTTAATATGGCCAAAGAAGGACATTAAAGAAAAGGGACTTAAGTCTTAAATAATTAGTGCCCATTAAAAAAGCTTCAAACCACCACATAAATTATATTCTCTAAGCGATATTCATTGGCCTCTGGAAGGGATGTGTCTGTCATTCAAAGGTTTTACACACTATGATTGGGTCTTGGAGCCTCATCATTAGACCTTAATGAAATTAGGAGGCTTTCAAATCACATATGATGCTTACAAGTGTAGGCTTGGTCAAAATAGGAACATCATAAGGGGCTTAGGCCTTATTTGAATCTTTGATGATTAAGCTTTGGAAGTAGTTCTCAAAGAACAACACATAACCTCTATAGGGGATCTTAGGAATCTATGGCGGATCTTTAGTGTCATTGGTATGTTTTACATAGTAAGAATGGGTCTTGGGCTTGTATTATTGCAAAGGGATGCAAACAATGGCCTCAATCCCAAAATGAAACTTCTTTGGCTCACATTGCATGAAAAATACCATAAAGAACTGCAATATAAATCATCTTTGAGGAATTTTAGGCCTCCATCTAGGATAAGGGTTCCATTATGAGGTTTTCCACATCATATATGGAGGGAGTTAGGTCTTATATCTTGGCCAAGGAATGGAAAAGGGCCTTATGCCTAAAACAAGTCTTTCTTGTATTTAATGTCCATGAGCATAATATTATAATGGAAATATAGGAACAACGAGTATGTTTTACATAATAAAGATGGGTTTTATGGCCTTTGTGATGGAAATTGAAGGAAAACAAGATCCTTAGTCCCAAACGTCGACCACACATATCCTATATTCTAAGATATATCTAACCTTTAGGTGTGATATGGATGCTATTTGAAGATTTTTGTGACATATTTAGGTCTTGGGGCCTTTAAGTTTGGCCTTAATATAATTATGAGTCTTTTTGCACCACGTATGGCACTTGGGGCCTTAACCATGGTCAAGGAAGGATCATAAGGTTCTTGGGTCATGTTTGAATCTTCCCATGATCAATATTCTTGAACAAGTATTCTAATTACTACATTGAACATCTCTAGGGGATATTTGGCCTATATGGGGGATCTTTGTCACCATGGGTATGGTTTACATGGTAAGAATGGGTCTTTGGGAATGTACTATCTTGAGGGCAAGAGAAAAGAGGGCCTTAGGCCCTAAATAAAGATTATTGAGTTCAAGGAGCATGAATTAACCCCCCAAACAACCACATAGATACTCTCTAAGGGATATTCGGATTTCAACTTGGATATGGGAGCCATGGCATGTTATTCTAGATAATTAAAGAGCCACGTGAATTGTTAGTATGTATGGGTTTCTAATAATATTGTGTGCACATTCTAAGAATGTGAATGCATTATTAGAATTCTTGAACATTTTTGTAATGCGTGTATCTATAAAATAATATAGCTTTAGAGTAAACTTCTAGATTTATATCAATTGACCATGTATAAATCAACATACTTTGAATTCAAATTAATGTAATCATTCTTTAATGAATCTAGTGCAATAATCAACCATGGTATGTAACAATGCCATAAAAAACCCATAACAAATAATGTGTCCACAATTAAAAATTACTAACATAAATGACTAATTCATATACTGTTGTTGTACTTGTTATTTGATCATATTTTTATTCTTGGACTATAATAGTCATTTACATTAATCCTTATTAATTTTGTCACTTATTATCTAGTCATATATTTTAATCCTAGATTGAATTAGTCATTTGAGTTAGTCGTTTTTAGTTTAGTCACTTATTATCTAGTCGTATATTTTATTCCTAGACTAAATTAGTCATTTAAGTTAGTCATTTTTACTTTAGTCACTTATTATCTAGTCGTATATTTTATTCTTAGACTAAATTAGTCATTTAAGTTGGTCATTTTTAGTTCGGTCCTAGTACCCATGTGAGCTGAGATCAATGAGCCTAAGCAGGATAATGTGGCTGAGATAGAGCCGTTGGAAAAAACATACTATAGGGGTCATAGGTAGGTGTTTGATCCACAGATTTTGGAAGGTGCCCTGCCTTCTTCACCAACAAAGAAGTTACAAAAGAAGAAAGAAAATATGGTAGAGAAGGATGTAAATGAGGCAACCATTCATGATGAGGATGACCTCCATGAAACCAAACTGGATTTTGACCTTGTTGACCTAGATGAGGATGATGATGATGATATCACTAGTGTAGTCATCAAGGGGAAGGATGCAAAGATTAGAGATCCCCAAAATAATCTTGACAGGTCCAAATTTATCATAAACTTCCTTGAGCAGGAAAAGCAACAGTTGAAGACTAAGCATGTCATTGATGAGGTCAATTAAATCACAACTCAAAGGGATGCAGAAAAAGCCAAGGTTATGTTACAAGAGACACTTTAAAATCATGGTTTACTTGAAGAAAAATATGAAAAAGCACCAAGAGGCAGACCTAGAACTAGAGGGATGAAAATAGCTCTAGCTCTAGAAAGGAAAAAAGAGGTTGAACTTGCTGATAAGTTAACCCTAAATGAACAAATTGCAATGGTAATCAATGAAAACTAAGAACCGTGGCTTTATAGAGAAAATCAACATTTGGAGAATATTTTGGAGAAATAAAATAGAGACAATGTCCTACTGAGGAGGAATGTCAGACATTATGCCCAAAAGGAGAAAATTGCAATGGCCAAGCTCAAAAGAGCCAAAGTAAATATTGAGGCTTTGACCATTCTTGAGGAGAAAATAAAGTTAGATATACCTGCAGAGGCTTCACTCCAAGCCTTGCCACATCATCAGCCATCATTTCACCAATTTTGAAGAGTTTTGGGTCAATTTTGCAAATTCTGTGTTTTTATTGAATTTTTGGATAGTCAGGTCACAGAGACAAGTGTCAAACGCGTAGCA
This sequence comes from Pinus albicaulis, assembly GCA_034641835.2. Lineage (NCBI taxonomy): Eukaryota > Viridiplantae > Streptophyta > Pinopsida > Pinales > Pinaceae > Pinus > Pinus albicaulis. Next base: position 1,933,901,019 of record CM076578.1, read on the forward strand.
CCCTTGGCGATGCCCTCTTTTTTGAGCCATCTTCTGAGCAACAGGTCACCACCATTAGATGCAAAATGGTCAATACATCTCAGAAAACCACTTTTCAAGACTTGGTATGCAAAACTAACAAGTGAAAAAGGAAAAAAACCACCAAAAAATCATGTTTCTGCCTCATTTTTGGCCTTGACGCTACGCCCTGAGAAATCTTGGGAGGATTTAGTTTTCATGGGGAAAATGAGCTTCATGTTAAAAAATAAAGGCATATATAGAAACTAGACTTGAAGGAATTTCTAAAAAACTTTCTTGGAGCCAATTTGGACACCTGCAACCCTGTCAAAAATAGCCTACAATATAGAGGGCACGTTTACAAAAGTGAGGGCATGTTTACCAAAGAGAGGGCACATATGATAGTTTGCTAATATTTTTCAAATTTCACTGCAAATTTGAGTTTTGTCTTGAAAATCATGATTTCAATTATGTAATTGAGCATGGTAAATGTAAATATGATTTGGATAATTTACCTAGAGGTATATTCATGATGTAAATGTACTAATCAAATTCAAATGAATAAGTTTCAATGTAATTAGGGAGGAGTCACTTAGAGCTTCATACACTCCAACTTTCAGTTCAGAATTTTGTGGATCTCACCCCCAACTCAGGAATTTGACTCCTGAGGATGTGAGAATGTAGTTTTGATATCTATGTCTTCCCTTTCTTCACTCTTAGCAAGGGTTGGAATCAGTTTGGATGCTAGTGTATTGATCAAGAACCAGTTTGGCCTGGAAATTAATGAAGAATTGCAACTATTTCCTTGGGATTCATGTGGTATGCATGTTTGGCATTTTTTTTTCTCTATGATCATTTGTATGAATGTTTTGTAAGCTCATAAACATTTTATGTCTATTATATGGTAAATTTCAAGTTGATAGGCAGAATACATGTTTTTCATGCTCTATTTTGGGAAATTTGTCATACTTTGTCCATTTTCTTCAACTTAGGAAGAATACATCTCCTATGCTCTTCCTAGCTCCTCATTAGTCTTAAACCATCTCACCAAATAACCTTTAAGTGCTAAGATTTCTACCTACCTTTCCCCATCGAATGGACTACACTTCCATCTCATTTTCCCTGACCTAGTCCCCTTGACCTAATCCTCATCTAGAAAACCCAACCCAATCAAATCAAATCAAACCCTTTTGCATTTCATAGCTAGTTTAAAACCTTTTCATCGAGCCCTCTTGGCTGTGATTTTTGTGGAGAGATCCCTCTCCAACTTGGTATGGCTAGATACCAAGTTAAAAGGTTGGTATGTGGTTACCTCTGTTGGGATTCCTTCTTCAGCCTTAGGAATCTGGCGGAGTTATAAAAAGTATAAAAATGTAAGGTTATGACGTGACAAGGTGATGGAATGAGGGTAATAAAATGGAAATAAGGGTGAAAGTGTATGGCATTTTGAAGACATTTTGGAGGCCCAACATGGGGATAAAAAACGACATCTTATAAAAAGACATAATTGACAACTCTTTGAGATGGACATTCCCCCAAAATATATTCTAAGGAAAAAAGTCTGGTACAACAATGCCCATCCCAATGTTAACATTTTTTGTTGGACATTAAATCATGCTAAATTCTTGATAATATATAATACTTTAAAAATAGGTATTTAGGGCCCCTCAATGTGTGCTTTATGTCTTGAAGCTTCAAAATATACAAAACACATCTTCTTAGATTTCCAATGTTTAAATAAAGTATAGGATTTATATTTTAAAAACGTATTTCACAGAGTTATATGTCCAAAAAATCGGATAGATATGTTGGTAAATTGACATTATCATTATAGAGGCTCCTTCAAGGGCAAGCCACATTTTAAGAAGTTTTCGATTGCATTTCCTAAGTTTCTAATTTGGAAGATCTAGGAAGCCCACAACAAAGATATTTTCAACCAATTCATTCCTCTACGTGGTAGGGTTGCAAATAAATCCTTTCTTCCTCGACTGTATTTCTATTCCGAAAATATTTATTTCAATTATAATTCTTCCTTGGATACTTTTGAGAAAGCATAATTCTTCCTTTGATAGCTTCGAGCAAGCATGGTGGCTACATTTAGAAAATTTGAATATTTTTTCAGTGCCTACAATTATTCCTCCCAAATCATGGTGGTAGGTTCAATATAATAAAATATACTTATTCAAATGGTGGACATCAAAGGATTCTCATATTCTCTCTTTTTTTACAGTTCTTTGAAATGAAATCTAGGGGAGGTAGGTGTTACAGGGGGTTGGTCACATTCTTTCACCCAGGAGGAAAAATTAAAGGAAAATTTGCTTAGAAGCTAGGGATAATGGAAAATAATCTAGCCAAATCCGTTGCACTCTTCAATGCATTACTTTTCCTTATTCTCTTCATCATAGACATCTCATTGTCATAGGAAACTCTCTTATCATCATAGACACTTGAAACTATGAACCCAAGCAAAGTATCTCAGATTGGGAGGAATTATAAGTATAATTTGGTTTCTAGATTACAACATGGATTTCCAAATTGAATGGTTCCACATCCAACAAATAAATAATCAATTGGTCCATTGCTAGGCCAATTTGGTGATCCAGCTAGGAAAAACGGGGGCTTTTATTTCAATGAGAAACATTTCACATAACCTATCCATAGTTTCACGATTTTTGTAGGTAACACCTCATTTGGAATCATTGAGGACATGAAGGAAGAGTTAAATCCACCTAGAGGAAATATGTCACTCTTTATTTTTCCTCTTCTTTCCATAATGGTTCACATATGCACCAACTTGGGAAATATTATTTGCAGTCTCATCACACGTCGTAAGGGTGGGATAATTCTAATTGAGTTAATGGATTATGAATTAGAGATAACTCAAGTCAATGGATCCCTCGATCGTCATTGGAGCCTACATGAAAATAAGAAGTTAGCGGCATAGGTGAATTTATCTTGAGATCAAAAATAGATTCATCTCTATTTTTCTCTCCATTTAAAAGGCTTTGGTTGGTTGTGGTTATGGATTTAAATGAGTTGCAAGATAATTTTAGTACTTTCATAAGCATGGGAATAGTTTGAGTGTAATTTAAGCAGACTTGGATGTAATTTCCAAGAATATTTTGGCATTGGAAGACTTAGTAGGAGTTAGTGATGAGGTTTTGGTTATCTTTTCACCTACATTTGAAGCAAAGGGTTGAAGTCTTAGAAGTGGTAGTATTAAAACTTTTAAACATTGATTTGGAGAGCTCTCCATGAATTATTTTTTAGCTAATGGGCCTCATGAAAGGTGCTCCTCTCTCCTATGCTCCAAAAGAATAGTCTAATGCCCCTCAACTACCATCAATTAGTTTTCCTCCAAAAATTAAGCAATATGTTTCTTGAAAATGCATAGTTTTGATACATTTTCTAACATGTCTTACTTTATGCTTAGCCTTAGTTGGTTTAGTTTTTATGTTTGTAATATTTGGAAAGTTTGGGGTCTTTACTAGAATGAATGTCTTGCATATCACATCATAAAGCAATATGGATTAGATTCTCTCCATTACTATGTGTTTTTGGCTCTATAGTTTCATCCTTTGTATCACATGTGTGCTTTAGCCAAAAATATTTAATAATTAAATAAAATTTCCACGTTTTTGTTTAAAAAATATTATCATTATAATGAAAAATGATATCTTCCTTTATCACCTAGTAAGTCTAGTCAAGATCAGACATCCTTATTCCATCCCCACTTGCGATGAAGATGGGTTTGGCTAGAATTTGAAGCAATTTTAGCCTTTAGCAAGCCTCTTATCTTCCATCTTGTTTAACCTCTTCTTATATATTAGATACCTAGTCATGGCCATGCTCTCAATGGGGGAAAGACTTGATTCAATGGGGAGGATATGATAGGGTGAATTTCCTTTAAGTTTGAGATTATGAGTTACAATATTATTTTAGATTTTCTCAGTCTTTCTCCACATATTGCATCCCCAAACCTCACATCCATATAATATAATACGAGTAATGATAGTCTCAAAGATAAGGTTTTTTGTTTTCATAATCCCATTTGAGAATTTTGTTGATTTATAATCGTTTTTAAGTACATAATAAGCTTTCCACCTACCATTAATCCTTTTCTCAGTGCTATAATGGCAATTAAAATTTTGATTGATATCCATTCCAATATATTTGTAGGAAGACACTTCTTCCAAATTGTTGTTTTCATATACAAAAGTATCATATGTGGTCATTTTGGATTTAATTATCATAACTTGTATTTTATCACTATTAATATTCATACTATCCTGAAATAGAAATCCCATTTTGGCTTTAATTATAATAACTTTTGTTTTTTACTATTAGTAGTCATACCATCTTAAAGTAGAAATCCCATTTCGAATTTAATTATCATAACTTTGTTTTGTCACTATTACTCATCTCGAAATAGAAATTCTTAATTTAAAGATATCTAGCTAAAAGAACAATATCATCAACCTAAAGAAAAAGAGTGATAAGTACACCATGGCATACCAAAAAGAATACATAATAGTAAAATTATTTTGTTAAAATAAATTGTGTAATTCATGTTTTTCTTATTACAATATTTAAAAATAAGTTAACTCTTTACTATCACTTTTGGTAAATTTAAGTTTTCACCCAAAAAAAATTTAATAAATTGGATTTTAGCAATTAATATTAACTTGAAATTGGCATTTTTTTGTTTGTTTTACGAAAATGTTTAAATAAAATTCAATTTTTTTATTAATATATTGTTTGATTAAAACGGGGGTAGAAAATTAATTTGGAATTTAATAGTAATTCATATTAAATTGAAAAAAATGAGAGATTTTGATTTTAATGTCAATTTTTTTTAAAGTGGAAAATCTGTCAAAACTCAGTTGCTATACTACTAACTAAATTATTTTTGGTTGCTTTCTCGGAATGAAAGTTCACTGTTCTTCAAGAAAAATCACGCTACGTCGAATGATCCAGTTAGTGGTCCTTAAGAGGGAAAATTTTTTGTTTCAATTTATTCATATACATTTTCACATTTGAAAAATTTTGATGTGATATTCACCATTTCTATATATTTTTTGTTTAAATTTATTTATTTAAATAAAAAAAATTTATAATTTTTTTAATGTAATTTTAATTAATAATAATTTTTCATTTAAAATAAAGTATTAATCAACAAGAAATACCAGAATTTCTAGGACGTCTGTAGTACTCACAGCCTACCACGTCAGCGTCTACGCGAATTTCGACGTGGACAGGGTTATCATGGTCATTAAGAACAAGGAGATAAACGCTCATTCTGCACACGCACATAGCAGCAGGCCAGGCCATGCCATGCCACAATAGTTGGTGCATCGGTGTGAAATTTAGTGTTGTTTTGAAAGGAATTGTTTTAAGTGTGATTTTTTGGAGTTTTGGTGAAAAATTTTAAGATAAAATTTTGATTTTTGTTATTTAAATTGTTTTTTAATTGTTAACCTTTAAAATATTTCAATTGTGCAAAGTTATCTATCAAACTTCTGTTTTCATTAAATTCTTACTGAATTTAAAAAATATTAAAAAAAAAATCTACTTTAAAAAACCTTAAAAAATCATACTAAAAACTACACTTTTTGAAATAGGGTGGGTAGTGATAGGTTGGAGTGAGTAATGATTCTTCCTCTCTTGCTATTTCTATTTGTAAATATTTAGCTGCGAATCTTCAATATTATATGTATACCAAAAACATATCATATATAGTGTACTACACTAACAAGTTAAAGATATGTAATAATTAAAGATATTGGAGAAAGAGTCATATGCTTTTTATCTTACTCGGTTGTTGTGTTTTTCTTGTTGCGATTCTTTTGCGTTTATGTTTCTCCTCTAACATTTTGTTCCTGCTTTAAGTATCTTCCCATTGCATTATTTTTGGGTTTTTTCAAATATTACTTTACATTTTTTGAAAGTTTCTTTCACTATGTTTATTTTGTTTTGGCTTTTGTTTTTTACTTTTCACTTTATTTTTTTGGTTTGGTTTTCTATCTTAAAGTTGATGTTTATGTAGTCATATGGTACAGGGTTGTTTTTTCATTTGACTTTGGAGATTTTATATACACATATAATACATTATAATTAAAATCACAAATGTGTTTTTCATAAGAATTTGTGTGGACTTTGATTTTGAAAAATTAATAATTCTAGAAGCATTTAAGCTATTTCTTAATGATTCATGTCTAATATTTAATAAGTCGAATAAAAATAATTGTGTTTAAAATGCTGATTTTATTATTAATATGGATATTTTGTTAAAAATTACCCAAGAAACTTTAAAAAACCATAAGACTTTAAAATAAGAGAAAGGATGGTAGCAAGTTAAAATGGAGGCATCAAGCACTAAAAGACCCTCTCAACCCACGACCCAAGAAATGACAATAAACCTTAAAAGTTGTCCATGGAATAACCAACAAGCAAATGATGTTTCAAAGATCAATCATTCTCAAATCTAATCTCATCCTCCCTTAAAAAAACCACTTATCAAATCCTTTTGAACTCTTAAGAGATGGCCCAACATCAGAAAATGAAGAGGAAAAATGTTTTATGCAAGTGGACACGAACTTATAATTGTCCACTTGCCACTTCTTGCTGGAAACACGAACATGTATTATTATTTGTATTTTTTGTAAAGATTTTTCACTTTGTTTTTTCCTTTTATTTTTCTATATTTTTTGTTGTTTGTTTTTCTTGAGTTTTGATTTTGAAGTTGATGTTGCTTTAGCTATCTCTATCATTTGTAACTTCACTATTGGAGGATGATGTCTTTAAAAGTATTGTGATTCTATAGACAAATGCATCAACAAATAGGAACCAAAACCAGTATTGTTTTCCTCCACAAGAATCTATGTGGAGGTAGATCTTGAGAAAGGAATTCCCAAAGTGGTCAAGTTATTCCTTCAATATTAGTCTTACATACAACAATTTGACTATGAATGACGACCTTTCAAATGTGGATTTTGTCACGAAATTGGACATTTTGTCAAAAAATTGCTTCAAGGAACCTTAGGAAACCCATGACACTCGAAAAGATGAGAAAATATGGAAATATGTTAAAAGGAAGGCATCAAGTAGTAAATGAGCTTCGCAACCCATGACACAAATAACAACAAAGAACCATCAAAGTTATTTATTGAAGAACCTTAAGGAAAATAATACTCGAAAGGTCAATCATTCTCATCCTCCCTTAATCAAAACAACTTCCAAATCCTTTTGAACTCTCTCGACAGAGCCCAACAACATAAAATTAAGGGTCTAACCAAACTTTTATGCAATTAGAACAAGAACTTGTATTTTCCACTTGCCACTTGCCTTGATGGAAACACCCTAAATATTGACTAGGGAGGAAGACCCTATCAGATTTAAAAACTATACTGAGAGGAGGGGAGTTGAATCAATATAAGGCAATTTTACACTTATTTAAATATTTCAATCATAAAATAATGCACCAGTCACATAAGAGCATTGAACACAATATATATGTGGAAACCTATCTTGGAGAAAACCACAAAACTTCTTTTATTTATTTGATTGAAACAAAAACCAACCTACTGTTATAATATTTGTAACCACCAACCTATAGGAGACTCCAATCCCATCAAATTTGCAAGCACCATCTTACTGGAGGCACCAACCCCCTCAAACTTGAAAGCACCAACTTGCAATAGGAACCAATCCCCTCAACTTCGCAAGAAAAAAATTTCTAGAGGCACCAACCCCCTCAGATTTACAAGCATTGACTTGCAAGAGACACCAATACCCTTTAGATATGTTGATCAAATTTATTTTACCTTCTAGATCTCTATTTCATCACAATTTTAGAATAGATCTAGACGCATTTTTAATTCTTATATTGAAAACAACCTTTAATTCAAATCTCCTTTCTCTTTTTTCTTTCTTAATGCAAACCTTTTCTTTCTAGTTCACTAGGAGTCTTTTCCAATGCTTCACAATACACCATTCTATTCTACACACTCCTTACTGACCGAGATCTCACACTTCTAAACTACATACACTTTGTTTATGCATGTTTAGTCAATCTTCCAATGCATCGTCTTTATGCTTGCTTTTTGTGTCTTACAGCATGAAATATCTACAAATCTCCTATTATTTCACACAATTTGCACGTTCACTCCACCTTTATTCTTTTGACATGATTATATAATTCTTATGTATCATCTCACCTCAATCACATTTCTTGACGGTGTAATTCTCTCTCATGTGCTCTGATCACCACCATGTTCTTTCACTGCTAGTTTCTATTTCTAACTTTCTGCGTGCTCTTTTCTTCATTTTTATTTATCTTTTTGCATTTTCCTCCTTGGAATTTTTTTCTTTTAATGCTACAAGATTAATCCTTGTAACTGAATCCCTAGTGTGGCTTTGACTGTTAGAACCATGACCTCTCTCAATGGCTACTTCCTTGTTTATTTCAACAAAACTAGTACATTGGAAACTTCCGTCAAACATTGCTTTTTCATGGAACTTGGAGTTGTTGGAACTTTTCTACTTACACAAAGTACCGAGACCAAAATCCCGAGACCATTCAACAAAATTCATTGGAATGTAATCCTTGTCATTTGCTACAACTAACAATTGATTGTATTGTCACTTTGAAACTTCACCCCTTGGGATTATCCACTACCATTCCAAATTCACCATATGTTTTTTTTTATGACCCAAATTTCAACTAATTATAATCCTAACCTTTCAAAAGTAGACAACTACTTTTCTATAACTTTCAGACTTCACCCCTTGGGAAGGTCCATTATCGATCCATTTGAAACTTCAATACTCTCATGAATCGAGGCCTAATATGAGATCCACACATGTTGTGAATGTTGTTGTCATATGGTTTTCATCTATCAATAGTAGAAGAACTAAAATGATCTAACATGTAAGTACCTTACCAAGAAACCTCTTGGTACAAATATCAAGGTCATTGATTCTATTATATCGTGTCACCTTGGACCAATCATTAAGTCCCACTTGTTATTTTTCCACACGTTTTGTGATGTCACCAACCATATGTCCAATTGGACACCCAAAAAATTCCAAAAAATGAGTTCCATGTGTCATTTCTTCATTGCCACATCATCTATGCTACCTGTCCTACTCTTCATTTCAAGGGCTAACTTTATTGGCCTTCTCAGTCTCTCAGCCTTCTCAACCTTTTTGAACATCAACCTTCTTAGTCCTTTGGCACACTCAACCTTCTTGGTTTTCTCCGACTTTAGCATGAGCCCTCTCCTGCATTAGTGAGCTAATATTACTAGCCGTTTGCTGAAAACATACTATTTTTTCATTGTTTTGCGGTAGGAAACTTAATCATTGAAGTATTTTTCTTTTCACTATTTTATCTCTTTAGCCTTCTTACCTTTCTTACTTATGCTTTCTTAGTTTAATCTTCCTTGACATTACTGACAACACCAATCAACAATATACAATTTTTCATTGATGGAAACCCTTGGCATTGGTGCATTCATCTAAACCAATTATTGGCTATCATTGTACTGAAAACCAATCTTCAACTTCAACTATGTTTAGATCCATTTTAGTGTCTAATATATATGCCAATGGATGGTTTCTCCCCTTGCATCTTGCTCAAAACTCCAATGGTCAACTCTCCCCCTGAATTTCGCTCACAAATCCAATGGTTAAGAAAGTTAACTCTCCTCCTTTGACATCAATGGAAAAATGGACGTGTCCACAAATGCTTGATATCAATTGGTCAAGCAAGTTAACTTCCCCCCTGGGACCTCCATCAGGTTATTAATACCAATTTCACATATGTATGTTTGATACAGACTAATTATTCATTTGAACTCCCTAGAATTGAGGCATCCCCTTATTTTAAACTCCCCCCTAATTTGATGACACCAATAAATGGATTGATACCAATAGTGTATGAGCCAAGTGAACCAATTCTGATTACAGGACTTATGAAAATTCTTGAAATTGTCTATTTCATTGTTCTTCTCCAATAACTCATTTTCTAAAATACTAACGTGTCTTGAAGATCTTCCATTTTTGGAAACTATATCACCACTGAGAGGGGGGGAGGGGTGAATCAGTAGTGTGAGAACTTATTCAAATTTTATCTAATTATTTAATATTTAACATTTATAAAATGAAACACATAATTAGAGATTAGTGTATCAAAATAAACTAGAAACCATGAAAACATTCACACAATGGACACAAATATTTCTGGTGGAAAACCCTTCCTCGGGAAAAAAACCACTCTGCTGATGTTGCGCTGCTCAATTATTTTATTATATGTTGAATAAATTATATATGGATCAACTCACTCCTATGAGACGGAAGACTCAACTTCTTTCACAGTATGCTAACACCTATCAGACCTGAAATTTTTTCTCTCACGGATATACAGACGACCATCTGCTAAAGGCCACCACGATTAAATATCCTCGCTCAGTTACTCTTGAACTAAAAATTGACTCTATAGATTTTGATATTTTGGTACTATCATGACCAATTAGCCTCTCCCATTTTCTACTGAACTATCCAACCACCATTGGATGGAGAAAAATCCTTCATTGACTGAATATGCCAAGTCACTGTATACTCAAAGCCTCATGCCTTCACTTCCTCCATGTGAGCCTCATTTCATATATTTTCAGAATGGACTCCTAAAACATCCTCAACATGAGAATTTTAGTAGCATAACATCAAAGCTCTAACAAATTTGCAGCACTAACTTCCATAAAAAACTCCACACTAAAACTCAAGATCATCTGCAAAAAAATCTCCTCAAAGTTTACTCCAATCCACACATCAACAACTCACTCACCGCATAATATTATTGCTAAAACATACAACTCACTCATTTCATAATGTTATGGCTTAAAAATACTTCATCTCACTATTGGTACAACTGCAAATTGATTCAAAAAATATGCATACTATGGATCACATATTTTTCACACTCTTCTCCACACACACTCACTCCATCAACACAACTAGAAAATCAAACATAATAATAATAAGCTATCTATAATATAAAAATCAACTCAAGTGCTTAAATCTATAAATTCACATAGCTAATGGGCTCCACAAATGTGTTCATATGATAGATTCGATCTGAATTCAACTCATTGACTTATTTAACCACTAACTCCACTAGCCTTTCTGATATTTCTAACTCTAATCAGCATATGACCTACAACACCAAGATCCTTTTGACATCGATGCCAACACTAAAATGCCAACAACCATACCCCATGCTGAAAAAACTAATGAGATAAGAGAGATATCACTCCCAACCTTTGTCTTAGAAACTCAATGGCTCCTTGGGATTTTCTATCTATTCTTTTGTGGCAACAACACATTTAAATCTAATAATTTGATGAACTACTTGGTCTCTTAATAAATGATATTTAAAATGAATATGTTTTGTCATTGAATGCATTACAAGATTCTTGGAGATGTTAATTGCACTAGCATTATCACACATAATGAAAATGGGTTGAGCATATTCAACCTTGATATCTTTCAGAGTTTGTTTCATCCATTGGATTTGATTGGAACATGTAGCTGTTGTTATGTACTCATCTGAAACTATAGACAATGAAATAGATTTCTACTTTTTACTCAAGCATGACACTATCTAATTACTCAAAAATAAAGTTTCACCACTTGTGTTCTTATTTCCATCAACACTACTTGCCCAATCTGCGTCCATGAGTGTTGTTAGAGTGATGTTTTTGCTCCTTGAGTACCATAGGCCATAATAAATAGTTCCCTTAATATATCTAAAGATTCTTTTAAATTCATTCACATGGATCCCTTTGGGTGTAGAGTGAAATCTGGTTACCAATCCTAAAAATTTAATTACATTAGGCCTTGAGGATGTTAGATATAGAAGGATTTAGATCATTGACCTATACATGGCCTGATTTGCATCACAAGATTCATCATTTTTTCTCACCTTGCACCCTATGACCATAGGTGTGTTGACAAGTGCACAATATTCCATGCTAAATTTCTTTAATATTTATCTTAGGTATTTGGTTTGAGAGATAAAAATACCTTTATCTCATTGAGAAACTTGTAATCTAAGGAGGAATGACAATTCTCCCAACATGGAAATATCAAAATCCTTTTGTATGTCCATGCTAGAAAATGTAACTATGTTTGGTCTTCATGTAATTAACTCGAGTCATCTTGTAATATACTTGAAAACATAATAAAGAATTGTTATTATTATTATTATTATTATTTTGACTTATTAAAGCATATGTTTCATGCTTGGGTCACCATGTTTTAGTTCAAATTACCCATTGATGAATTCTAGTATTTATTCTGAGTTAATAGAGTCATTGTACATTTAAAAAGACCTTCTTAGGATTTTGAATCACATAAAAAGGTTTCATATTGATTAAAATATGAATTATGTGACCTTCACACCAAGTCAGCCTAAAGGGGATCATGTCGACCTAATAGACACCTATTTGACCTCATCTAGAGCCTATAAAAGGAAGGAAATCGGATTCATTTGGAGCACAGTCTCTCACAACAAGTTCAATATCTCTTGTAGTTGGGAAACGTTCAAATTTTGTTGCTGGGAAGCCGAAAGAAGTGTGAGTTTAGGGAAGTCTAAAGAGAAGAGAAAAAATGAAATTTTTGTGCCTCTCTCTCTGTTTTGTGCACTAGATTGGGAGATCGAAGTCTTCCAAGTTTTGTTGTTTCTCGAAGTCGTTTGTTGGAAGTTGTTTCCTTGTCGAAGTTGCTGGAAAGGGGTTGAAGATCTTGGAGGCTAACTTGGCATGGAGGGAAGGTCTAGTATATGTCTAGGGTGAAGAGTCTCAAAGAATACTACTGAAAGGAATAATTATCTTGACTAGTTTTTCCCCTCGAGGCGGACTTTTCCCTAGCATAGTACGTACATTGGTGTCTATTGTTTTATGTGTTGTTACTTTGGTAATTTCTTGATGAACTAAAAGAAAAAAGATATAAAGAATCATAATAACAAGAAACATCACAAGTAATTATAAAGAATAAGAAAATATTTCTGCCTTTATGATTTTCTAACATGGTATTAGAGCTTTGGTGAAGAAGGAAGAAAAAACACATTCTTTAACACTTGATCAAGGAATCATTCAAAGGATCATCTCAGGGAAGTACTCTATTTCACTCTAAGAAGATTTCTAACACAATCAAGGGAGAAAAAAAACTTGAAGGAGACTCAAACTATAGGTCCTGAAAAAATATAATTGACCTCATCCTTGAAAAGAATCAGGTACTGGACTTGGTCACGGGAAAGGTAAAGAAGTCTACAGAAGATTCCAGTGATGGTGACAAAGTGAAATATAGGGAACTAAAATTGGTGACCATGACTCTAATGGTAGAAGAAATAAAGTAAAACCTTGTCCCATTCATAGCCAACATTGACCATGCTCACGAAATGTATGAAGCCTTGTCAAATTTATTCACTATTAAGAACATTGGTTAAGTAACCAGTTTGAAGAATGAACTAAGGACTATAAATATGAATAAAGAAGACATAGTAGCCTCCTTATTTGTGAATATAGCAAGAATTAGGGGTGATATTTTAGCCATTGATGAAATTGATCTAGAAAAATAACTTGTGATCACTTCCCTATTGGTATTCCCACCTACTTAGGGTGCATTTACCATAGGACTTAATAGTTGGAAGTTAGCTCCTGCCTTTGGATAACTATGGACTACTTGCAGTCCGGAAGAATTAAGGATCTCATTAGCTACCAATCCTGAAGGAGTATCAAATTCCTATATTTCTCAACATAAAGGAAAGAAATCGAAATGACCAAGAAAGAAAGTTGACATGTCTAAGGTAGAATGTTATCAATCCCATAAGAAGGGTCACTATAAGAGCGATTGTACTGAAAATCCAAGAAACAAGAAAAGAGAAAGAGATCAAGCTAATATTGCTGAAGAAGGAGACCCGAAGAAAGTCAAGCCCGGAGAATTTGACATTAGGGACTTACACTACTAAGCCCTTTGATTGTAGCCTTAGATATATTAATTTATATTTTTGATGTTTTATAATTTTTAGTTTTTTAACATATTTTTGGAAAATATTTTTTTTTTTAATTTTTTTTTTTATAAGTTTATAGGTATCCCTAAAGCTTTGGAGGGAGCCCTCAACAAATCCCAAAGATAAGTATCTCATTTCATTTTAGTTTTTCGTTTCATGTACTTATTTAAGTTTTGATTATATTAATATTAATCACCTTTCTCCCTCAATTGTCTTGATTATGAAAACATCTGCTATACTCTCAAGGAGTATAAAGGAGGACCTCTCAAGGCAAGGTTTGTCAAGAAACAAAGGTATGCTTTAAACCATTGACTAATTTATGATAAATGTTCATTCATTTGACAATATATTACATATAACATTGTTTTTTATAGCTATAGTGAATCATATTGATTCTTATTTTGGGTAGTTCATTACTTGATAAATCTATGCCACTCTTATCCTTAACTAATTATATAGAACCTTAGTTAGGTTATATGGAAAAAAAACCTTACCTATGTTGATTTTTGTGTAGCTTGGGAGAAAATCCAAGCCATAGGGTTCAGGGTTTGGAGGAAAAAGCACCACAAGGGTAGCTTGTAGGCTTGGAACCCAAGTGTGGGGTTTTGCAACCTTCGTGATTTGGGCCAAAATCGTGATGAGAAATCGACATGTGATAGATTAGGATGATAGTGCTCAGTGAGACAATTCCAACGCAATGATAATCGTCCAATTCTGAGTTGTCGTTAGAGAGAAATGAATTTTTGATGTTGACAAGCTAATCACTGGTTATTGAGTCATGTCGGCTTGATGTAAATAACTCCCATAAGCGTGTCTCTTCATAATTCGTGGAATCCTTTTCTTTAGCTATGAAAGGTGGGTGAATGAATGTGTTTTAGTCATCCATTGTCTGGGACATACACCTCAAGTAAGCTCTAAAATTTGGAGGTCAGCCATAGCAAGGAGAGGGCTAAAGACAACACGGGAATAAGTCTGAGTAGGAGGCCAAGGAGACAACGTGAAGGGTATATTTGGAGGTCAAGCTACAACAGGGAATTGGAGACTTGGTTGAGGATTGTTTCATAGTCGAAACAACTCTAAGGTAGGGTTTTTCTAGGGCTAAGGTGCTGGATAGGTTGGCCAAGGAGCATAGAAGCTACACACTATTTTTTGAGGTATGTTTTGGCATGTGTTGGGGGTTGATTCATGATTCAATGTTGCTATGCTAGGCTCTCTCGAGAGGACTGGAATTCAATTAAAACACACAGGGTCCGGGACTCAATTCTCCTCATGTTTGATCTGGATGGGTCATTTGCTGCGTTTCAACTAATAGACCACCACATTGGAACAAAGGCTTGTTCCTTGTCATTCATTTTGTGCTGCTATCTGTATTTTGTAATAGAGATGCAGTATCCTTCTTTTGCTACTACCTATATTTTGTAATAGAGGTGCACAACTTGTAGGAGGGTGAGGAGTAATTGTAATTGATTGAATGAGAGAGGAATCTTCAAAACCCATTGCTCACAAATTCAACCTATGAGAAAATTAGCTTGATATACTAATACTAGTTATATATATGTTGTACAATCTATGTAGTAATTTCAACCATAAGAAAATTATTATGGTTATATATATAGTACCACTAATATATGTTGTACAATTTCCGTGAGTTGGAGGTCTCTGCCAACCACTCTTTCTTAATGTCAACTCAAGCTACACATTGCGTTTTGGAGGTATAATTTCATGAAGTTCATACATCCCCGAGATTGGTTTGTTTTGTATATCAAATCATTTTCAGTGAGTTCGAGTTCTGAGTCAGTTTTCTTTATGTGAACTCAAGCTACAATGAAGTGTTTTTTATAAAGTATGTGTCCGAGATTGATGTGTCATGATGCAAGAAGATGTGTCATTCAACTAAGTTATATTGGATTCTACATATTCAAAAGCAATCTGAATGGCAGGCAAAAAGTAATGAAAGGGCCCAATAATCCATGTCATCATATTCAATTAATGTCAGTCCTCTGTCACAATCATCAAATCAAATTCAAATTATAAAGTAAAAAAATTCTGCTTTATTATAACTTTTCTATGATGTTGGCGTAGTTTACCACCAACATGGAAGTGAAAATTCCGGCTCGTAAAAAACTTTTGTACTGGCATAGCTTATATAACGGAGAGTCTTGCTCTTGTTAAACAGTTTACCTCTGTAATTTGTGTTTCGCCATTGTCTGAGGCTTTTCCTCTGCGTTTTGCAAGAAAGTATCTATTACAATTCACGCTACTTACAAGTTACATAATTTTCATCAGATTTGTTGCAATTAAGAAATGGAGGGCAGCAAATTCAAAAGCTGAAAACTAGATGACAGAGTATTCATAAACCACACCAACAATATTACAATAGATAATAGGGTATTTAATTTTCACTAGAAGTATTGCAATTCAAAATGGAGGGCAAAAAATTCAAAAGCTGAAAACTAGATTACAGAGTATTCATAAATCACACAACCAATATTTTACTAATAAGGTATTTAAATAAATCACACAAACGATATTACAATAGATAATATGGTATTTAAAACAGATCACAGTATTCAAAAATCAGATAGATAATACCTTATTACAATGGATAATAAGGTATTTAAAACTGATCACTGTATTCAAAAATCAGATAGATGATAAAAGAGTATTTAAAACTAGATCACAGAGTATTCAAAACTCGTGCTGCATCAAAAAGTATTCAAAGATTACAAACACAGCAGAGTTACAGTGGATGACGAGGATTCAGAAATAAATGGATAACGTGTCTGGGTGGAGTATGGAAAAATAGCCTACAGTGTGGATTATTTTCTTTGGTTGGAATTTAGTGGTTTTTTATTTTTTCTTTCTTAAAATATTTTAATTAGGGAAGGGTTGAATAGTATTTTTTGATGGTGGAAATAAATTCATGGTTTTTATTTTTGTGTTTTTGAGAAGAATCTAATTGTGGAGTATTTGAATTATATTTTTGATGATGTAAATGGATTCAAGACCATTAAAAAAACAAGTGAAATAAGTGGGACACCCAAGATCTTAAATCTTAAAATTGTTTTTGTTTTGAGAAAATCTAATTGTGGAGTGTTTCAATTGTATTTTTGATAATGAAAATAGATTCAACACCATTAAAAAAACAACAAGTAGGACACCCAAATATTAAAATATTAAAACATGACAGCTGTAAATCCAAAATCGTAAAACTTGACTGTTCTAATCAAGGTTTCTAAAAATATTCCAATTAAATATATCAAAATCATGATTTTTTCTTTTCTTTTCAAAAACCTACTTTTTGACAGTCAAATACATATAAAAAATTCCAAAACGGTCAAAATCTTTTATTGAAATTGTGAAGATGGGTTTGAGAAATTTAAAAACCATCAAAATCTTTTATTGAAATTGTGAAGATAGGTCTGAGAAATGTGAAAACCATCAAATTTCATCGAGTGAGTCTCTTTTGAAATTCCAACCCTGATTCAAAATATTCACAAATAGATGTGATAGCATATCAATCATGGCACAATATTTAAAAAAAAAGTCCAAGAATATTTAATTCAAATATAGATGTTTCATTTTCAAGAAAAAAGCTGAAAAAAGGAGTAGAGTTTATTTTTTGAAAGAATAAAAAGGGGAGTAGAGATTAGATTTGAAAGGCTGTAAGGGTTTTTTTTAATTTGAAGAGTGTTTTTCTTAAAATTGTATTTTAATTCATTCCAGTACATTGTCTATCTCAAATTTTATTAATGTGATTAGATTTGATAAGACATTAAAAAAATAAATTTAGTTATTGGTGTAGTCTATATAGGATGTTCATGAGTTGTAGTCAGTCTTATTCATTTTTAAAAATTTTCAATGTAATTGGATTTTGTTAATATGGTTGGATTTGGAAGAGACAGTTAAGAAAAATAATTTGAATTATGTTAATAATTATTATCTTCATATGTTTAATTTGATCAATGTGATTGTATTTTGATTGGATTTGAAAGAGACATTTACAAAAAAAAAAAAAAAAAACTATATTAAAAGTTAGTGTTCACCTAATAGATAGTGGCTAGTCTTTGTCAAATTGTGTACATATGAGCAAGTATTTTTTTTTAAATAAATTAATTATACATTTCAAAAAAAATATATCTATATATATAATGATGATGGTAGTGGTTACCGCCGCTTATATATATATATATATATATATATATATATATATATATATATAAAATTAATTAATTTAAAATATTAAAAAGTAATGAAAATTATTAAAAATATAATAAACATAACTGTAATTAAATAAAACTTTTACAAAAAAATTAATTCATAATTATTAAATTATATTTTTAAAATAAATTTAAAACTAATATCTATATATATATATATATATAAAATTTGTATTTTAAGATTTTATTATAAAACAATTATATGAATTCTCATTCCTTTTTTTTTTTTGTAAATTCAGTGGGACCTTGCCATTTCTATTTATATTTTAAGACAGGTTACAAAAAATATAAAGTCATTCTTGGCCTCAACCTGCCCAAAAGGGAAACCAGGTTTATTGACCTTCTAAAAACATGGTTTGCATCCCAAAATTGGAATTGTCTCTTGCGTCTATGATTTTCTTGCACTAACTTCTCCTCTACTTTAATATATACAACCATACAGAAATTTTAAAAGTTCAAAATTAACAAGTTTTCATCAATCTAGACATCATCTACCCCTCAGATGAGGACACTGGGGCAGGGTCTTTGGCATTAGACCCTGGCATTTCTGCCTGGTTCAGTTGTTGCAGAATCTTCTGGAGGGTCTTCTCCATGCGACCCACTTTTTCGTCTAATCTGCTAACCCTGTCTGCAGTCTGGTATTGAGTGATCTTCAGATGCTGCTGATTGTCCTGAATCTCCAAGAGTTGGGCCTGGGTACGTGGGTCTGGTTGCATTGTTTCTGTCTTTACCTGAACTGTATGGTCACTCTGGATTGCCTTTGCTATCAGACATTTTAATATCCAATATGTATGAACTGTTTGATTAAATAGAGTAAACCTGCCCCTTGTATGACCTGGATCTGTTATAAAATTGAGGATCTCTGCCTCTGTCTCCATATCCTCTGGTTCCTGCTGAATTTCTTGTTCCCATCCACGGATATCATTTCTGACTGCCGAAGGATTGCTCATAACATAATTTACTGCCAGTGTTTCTAGGTGTTCCAAATATGTTTTCCGCCCCCTATTCTTCGGAGCGGGTTCAGTCTGAGCACGTTGCTTTCCCTTATCCATGGCTGTTCTATGGTGTCGCTTTCCCATGGCTGAGTGGAACTTATTAACTAACACTGGCATACAGAAGTAAACCAAATGAGAAAAGGTTTTAAGAAACTGCATGCACCTTACGGTGCCCTTGGATATTTGTTTGTCAGAGTTGGCTAAACCCCTCTGTTTCATATCATTTTTATACTTCTGGGACATCAGATGAGACGGAGGTTCAGCCAACCTCTTACGACTGGGGTTACGACTACTAAGGGAGATGGTAGGACTCTTGAAATTTTCTTCAGTATAAAACGAGCTTTGGTTAGACAGGCACAAGCCTTGTTCGGGCTCTGACCATACCGACTCTGTCATCCCCTTCAAATTATAAACTATAACATTCATATAATTTGGATTTACTTTGCCCAGACAAGAAGTTAACATAGGATGGCTGAGGTTCTCTACAGTTAAATTGGTTAGGCCTTGGCTCTGACTGAGGGAGTATGACCTACTGTTACTGCTTTGACTCCTCGTATTACCATTAATATTCCCAGAAATGGATAGTAGGAGGTTTCTATTCGAGACGTGACACCCTATAAGAACCTGGCTATCTCGGTGGTTAGACATAGAACTGAGGGTTTTAATCCCATACCATCGCACAGAGTATGCATCAGGTATTTGAGAGTAACAAGGGTCGCGGAAACAAGGGGGAACCAGGTTCAATTCTGGTTCCAGATGGTTAATAAACAACAGAAACGACAACATTTCTAAACTATCAGCTTCATTGTATACCATAGCTGCTGCAAATAACATCATAAGCGCAGAGGTTATTGTAAAGACATACCCGTACAGAGTCTCGCTATAACCAGGTTGCAAGGCTGTAGCTCTCCTCCGCTGCTTCCTCCAATCTTTCGCATGAAAGAGATAATGCATGCAAGACGGAGAAGGCAAGGTTAAAAGACTTACCGCTTTCTGACCTGCTTTACCGCTGGTCTGACAGACACCCTGGCCATCATGCGCCAATGATCCTTTGCCGGCGCTCACACACTCCACTTCGCTGGTCTGACAGACCATGTTTAAATGATCGTAATTATAAATGACAGGAGCGCTTGCCAAGTTGCCTCCTCCCTTTGTCATGATGGCATGTGTACACCCTGATCGGGGGAATAAATTCTCATTTTTTTTTAAGGTTGATAATCAATACTACAAAAGTAATGATGATTTTATAGGAATATGTGATTGTATATGTAGCTTTGTCTATGATTTAGAACTTCACAAAATCATGTGAAACTAGATGAAATAGTGGAATGAATTATTTATTTATTTATTTATAATTTCTATTGAAATATAAATTTGCTTTATAAAAATCAAAATTTCCCCATCTTATTGTCATTATTTGCCACAAGGGAAACCAAATTAACTAATAAAGACCTAACATCAAAAATTTCTAATTAGATAGTTGCCTCTAAAACATTATTTGAGATTGTTGAAAAAATAACAACTTAATAGCTACTAGTTATCCTAACCATACATCTAATTGTTAAAATAAAATTCTGTAACCAAAATTTCAACCAAGAATTCAGAACAATTATTGTTTATGGGAAGATGTCACTGGGGTTGGGTACTCTGCATTGGAACCTACTGGAGGTGTCCTTTGATATGTACTTACTAGGCGATCATCAAGGTTGACCATGTAGGAGGGTTGGTGGTGTTTGACTCTTTGAAATGGCGTAATGTCATTTTTTAAATTTATTTTAATTTTCCAGAAATTATTCTATGAATTTTTTTAGGAAAATCGTATAATAATTCTTGGGGAGAGTTTGACTAATTCATAATCAATAATTGCAAATTTTCTAGACAAATTCCATTGTAAAACCCCAACTATTTATTATTTACTATTAAGAAAGAAATTACATCAAAATTCATAGAACCTAACAAATAGATTAGTTGGGGAAATCTTCTCGTCAGGATTCCCCTATCTGTAATTGTGTGTTGCTTCAACATTATAATCACTATTCCAAAATTTAGTTCTCGCTAAGTACCAGTAGCTAGGGTATATGTCTCAATACCAAAACCCCTCCTCACTAGATTAGTTAGGGTAGATCAATGACCACCAAAACTAACCCTCTACATAATGTGGGCTCTCACCCAGATATGCTCCAGCTCTTCTCTTCTTTAATAGTCATAACTATCATAATACCATGGGTAAATACCATGAGTAATCTAAATATCATAGATATTTTTATTCTCTTATTAAAATGACTTGTAATATTATTTTTCCTTAATCACTTTTCAATCAATTGATATCTAAATAGTACATCATTACTTTTTGGCTAGGCTAGGCTATACTACACTATGTTCCCAATACTTAAAAAAAAAAACATTATATTCCACCCTGAAATTGCTTGACACCACACCATTATAATCTCAATACCGGGATCCCAAATGAATCTAAAGAATATCTGTTACATCATTGAAATGGAATTCAAAATATACATGCTAGGACCAATCCCTAGTTCCCGAATGAATATGAAGAAAGCTCTGCTAAACTCCTGTTGCACGAGTAAGACACTATCTATTCTTGTACCTCTTTGCCTTTCATTTGTGCTCCCCTGCTTGGTCAAGCCTTGCCACCCGAGGGAATATTCCACATAGATCGCACTGCCAACTAGGAAACACTCCTCATAAGTTCCCATTTGATAAAGTGCCAACTTATAATCTCCCTCCAATCTAACTGTTGGAGGCTTACAATCACATAAAATTCAAATATCACAGAATATTCATAAATCATACAATTAATATTACAATCGAGTATTTAAAACAGATCACAGAAGCTTAAAAAATAAGATAGATTCACAAATAAATGGGATACCGTGTCAGTGAGGGTGGTGTATTAAAAAATCACTAGCAAAAATCAAGAGAGTCGTGTTACAGTAGGCGACAGTATTCGAAACTGGATGACAGAGTGTTCAGACTATTCACAAACAGATGCTATAGCGTATCAATGATGGCACAGTAATTAAAAAAAAATGTAGCACGAGTAATAATTGAAATGAGAGTATGAAGTATAGATGGCTACAAAAAGGCCAGCTATATTAATTCAAATATAGATGTTTCAATTTCAAAATTAAATCGGAGTAGAGATTAGATTTGAACGGATGTTTTTTATTTCAAAATAGTGTATTTTTATTCAACATTTTATTAACTCTATTAAATTATGGATGTTAAATTTTATTAATGTGATTGGATTCTATGAGAAACTTAAAAATAAATCCAGTCATATTAATAGTTTATAAGAGATATGTTCGTGAGTTGTGGTCAGTTTTATTGGCAAATTTTATTCATTTAATTGGATTTTGTTAATATGATTGGATTTGAAAGATACCTGTAGGAAAAATAGATTTAATTATGTTAAAGAGTCAATGTTGTCTACATATGTATTATTATTTCTCAATCACTGTTTTAATAAGTTTTCATTTAAAAAATACAAATAAATTAATTATACATTTTAAGTATGAGGGTTTTCCGCAGTGCATTATATTAGATATCATTTTTGGGATTCAACTGCATTAATTTAGTCATTCAGCTATGACCATTTCCATGAGAGGTAGTCGTATCTGACTAATTTCTCATGGTTTTTGAATAGTCCACTTAGCGCTCATTGCATTGGGTTCTCATGATTTTTGAATAGTCTACTTAGCACTCATTGCATCGGGTGATGCTCACGGCGGTGAGAAGAAGTGGGATTGAAACTAGTGAAATGAATCACATAGCGTCCCGATCGGATAAAATAGCACACTCACTCCCCCCCTTAATGACTACTTGTCATGAGTGATTCACAAAGTCTAGTTGTGGTCAAACATAACAAAGAATATGTCGACATCCATATAAAAGAGCAACCATCCACCGGAATGCATGGGTACCAACCGCTGCAACCGCTAGTCCTGTAGGATGTCCTTCGCATACATGATTCTGTCGACCGTTATCACTGCATATATGTACCTACAAATCCACCACCATCAGGCGAATTGCATGTGCAGAACCTCCAAAAAACACAATCTGCCTCTCTTGGACAGATCCGCAACTTCTCCGATCTGCTCCTCTCGCAAATCGTCCAGCGAAGTTGAGGCTTCCCGCGGATCTTCCAATCTGCCTCTCCCGGATAGATCCGCAACTTCTTCGATCTGCTCCTCTCGCAAATCGTCAAACGAAGATGAGGCTTCCCGCGGATCCCCATGAAGTTGAGTTGGCGTCTTCCTGAATAAAAAATCCGCGCCCAGAATAAAAATCCTGGCGCGAGTTTATCGTGCGCTTCCGCGCCATTCCCGTGATTTGGCGCGCTGGCACGAGTATGTACTGAACAGTTGCGCCAATTACGCTTCTCAGCACGACTGTCAGCTAAGAAAGTGCGCCAACCCCCTTCTTCTCAGAGATTAATGAATCATCTGACACTGAGCCAGGTGTTACTGCAGTCCACCTACTCGATTGAGCACAAAGCTCTGCTGAGAACAAAGCTCTCATGTACATGCGGCCACTCGTGTACATGCGGCCACAAAGGCTCCTCTAGCCACAAAGGCAACCAGCCACAAAGGCTCTACAAAGTGGTTTTAAGATCACCACGAACTTTCAAATGCCTTTAAAAGGCTTACATTTCATACTTCAACATTTTGGAGTTTCTGGGTACATACAATGACCATTACAACACCTGGACTTGCTTATAACATGCTAGGGAGTCTATTCCACAAACCACACTAACTCAAACAAACATCTATTTTGTTGTCCACCATAAACGTTGTTGCTGCTCCTTTACCTCATCTGTTCATTGTTCACATCTTGGGCATCTTTGTCTGTTCAAATAACTTCTTGGAACTCCACGTTTCACCTGTCATTCGTTAGAGTTGCAAATTCTAACAAAATAACTTTGCCTACATTGAGTTAGCTAGGCTCAATAAGGCTCAATAATATTAAAACATGATTCCAATAAAATACAACATAAAATCTTCAAATTTAGTTCCCTCTCTGCCCAAAGATGATTATTTCCCAAACATACCAGTAACCATTCCAATGATACCTGTGAGGGGTCCACTGATAAAGAAACGGAACATAGGCACTCACAACCACACGAAGAGAACACAATTTTCCCTTCAAGAACATTAATCCAGGACTCCACGGTCCAATCCTCCGTTACGTTTCAGTATCCACTCCCCTGGCAACATAATGCCACTTCCCCTACAATATCAAGGCTAGTCACTGTTTTCAAGCATACTGCCTCATGCTCGCTGACAATCTGCAACACGATCTCGATCATCCTCCAATCTCTGAAGTAGCTCCAATTGATGTCGTTTTCACTGTCATGTGTTCATCATTCCCTGCAAATTTGCTTAGTGTTGGAATGACCAGTTCCAACACACACTTAGAATTGTGACATTAGTTGGTCATACTAATGTCACTTAAATTACAACCTATTTCATTGTCATGACAGTTAATCAATACATTGCAACATCACTAGAGAATTAAAAAATACATTTCGACAAATAGCATACACTTATCTATATATCGAGCAGCTCCAACACCCAAGCCGTCTTCAACACAATGGCCACACAAACTCTCTGCAATATTGATTCCAAGGAGTTCATCTTCATATATGAACGAAGCAAAACCTCCATTAATCGAACAACCTCGTTGATACCTGACAAACTGTGCACACTTCCTCCGCAAATACTTTTGATCCTTGTCAAAAAACACGAAATGGTTCGTTCAGCTCCTCTTTAGAATCAGTATTCTTTCTCGCCATGAGATTAAGAAACTCAGGAAAATCAATGGTACCGTTGCCATCTTGATTGATATCTGACTACTCGGTCCAACTTGAAATGCTAACATTTGTTCACAGCGCCTATATATGCATGGACACTGGAGACTACTATATCCATTCCAGCTCCTGTAATAGCTACTTTCGCGGTCAAATAAGACTGCCGCCCCACGATATTCTCAAGAGGTCATAAGGATTTTTTGCCTCGGTGGTTCAATAACATACGCCCAAGGATTCACAGAAGGAATCTTTAAATACAACAAAAAAAATGGATCTGCCTCACGTTGAATCTGCCCAATATAAAATGTCGTCAACACGATTATACAAAAAACTGAATAAGCCTCAATTATCTTGTCGGGTAACAACTGCTTTCCGCCGGAACCATTCTTCGTCATCGATTGCATCGATCTCAACATAATAAAATTAAAAACCCATTCCTGTGCTTGCTACTAGAACGAATTCAGAAATTTGATCTCCTCACCTGCATTTTTAATCGTTTTCTGGGCTATTCCAAGTCTTCAATGGACAGTGATTTCTTCTGTTCCGCAACAGCTTTGAACTGCCGAAAAACAACATCCAATTCCTCTCCATTCAAATCATAACCAAGCTGCAATAACCGTGTCCTCAAGGCATGGCGACCACTAAGCTTACCAAGAACAATTCCAAATTCATTAATGTCACTCTCCTGCAAATCTAGTTTTGTAAAATGCCCGCGGCAATGGCAGCGAGCCCATCCGATCTGAAGCCTTCGCAACTGGTAAGCACCAGAACTTTAAAATTGGGAAAGGAACATGCGAGGAGCTCAAGGCTCTCGTCGGTAATCACCATGCGCATAAGCCTGAGTTCTTCCGCCCTCAGTCATCATTTGATTTTCACAACAATTAAAATAATTTTGATTCAAAAGAGGAATGTAGAAGAAGAATCTCCACTCAACACTGCTTTGAACAAGAAATCATATTCATCATCAACCTTGCGTGCCATCCTCACTATAAAACCAGCGCACACACATATCATGGTTTGAAGAAGCCTTCAAACTGATTCCACAGTTAAATGATGAATCCTTCACGCCCATTTTAGGCCTTGAAGAACCCCCACAATCATTTCAACATGTTGGGAATCTCTCATGTTAAAAGAAAATTTTCATTTCGCTTCTTGCCCTCTGTGAATAAAGACTTTGTAGAATTTTCCTATTATAGATAGCTTCTATTGAATTCACAGCAAACTGTAAAGCACTTAAAACATTTCAACTTTCAGAGAAAGACGGTCTACTTGCGAATCCTTTACACTCACCAGACTCCCATAAACAACTAAAAAACTCCCCAACATCTGAAACCTAACGCAGACGCTTTCCACACATTTACCGTCATCATAAACGAGTTCAGGGAGCGTGTAGTAAAGTCTCACCATTGCCTTCGTAGAACAACCCTCAGGGAGTCGAAATCCGTCAGACCCTGGCTCCTCTGAGGCCTTCAAATCAAACCCTACAAAACCCGACTCGAGCATCACCGCGTGGACGGCCATCACCAGCAATCGGTGGCCACTTTCTGCATTCCCCCGCTCTGCCAACAAAACCCTCTTAAGAAAAAATGGGACAGACCTTCGGCCTCCTCTCTAATGGGTTCGGCCTCCTCAAACCTCAAGATGGACAAACAAATGTAAATATAAATACACTCAATTATTTTTCTCGGCCCAGGAGGGGCCAGGGCCGAGGCCCAGGCCCTTACGGGCTCTGAAGCTCTGATACCAAGATAAAATAGCACACTCTATATAAATTCTATATTATGAATCAAGGAAATTACACACATATTTATACAAGCAAAAGTCTCAAGATCGGAATTCTATCTTAGACGTACAGTAGTGTGGTTGAGAGATTCTCTAAACCAAACACTAAACTAGGAGAAACTATATTCTAGCTAATTCCTATTATGTAGGAACGAACTCTTCAAATGGAGAATTACAACCATAGACAAGTAGGAATTAATTATTTCTAACTCAATCATCACTTCCGGGGCTTGCACCCGGTAACCAGGACTTCCCGGGAGGTCACCCATCCCAGAACTCCTCTGGCTCAAGCGCGCTTAACTGTGGAGTTTTCCCCACAATCAAGCTCACTTAGCTTGCTACCCCATTTGCAAAACCTTAGCAACTATTGTGCCTCATGAACCATTCAAGAAGAGATCCCTTTACTCTTAGTATTTTAAGTATGAGGGTTTTCCGCAGTGCATTATATTAGATATCATTTTTGGGATTCAACTGCGTTAATTTAGTCATTCATCTATGACCATTTCCATGAGAGGTAGTCGTAACTGACTAATTTCTCATGATTTTTGAATAGTCCACTTAGCACTAATTTCATTGTTCCGAAGTGCACTTCATTGTTTTGAAGTGCGCTTCATTGTTTTGAAGTGTGCTTCGTGTGCACTCAGGCTTAGGAGGGCATAATTCTCTCCAAAAATGGCTGCTTGTTCATTTAGGATGCAATTTTCACTAAAGGAGGAAAAAAAAAGGCTAGGTTAGTTATCATAGGAGGTACTAATGCATTGTGAGAGAGAGGATGATCAGGTGCTCAAAATTATGCTCAAAAATGAAATTTGTCAGAATGGTCTGGAACCTAAATGAACTCGTAGATCTCATTGTTTTGAAATCGACGTAACTCGTTTCACAGAAAACTGACATCGTATGCTCTGAGAAACACATTCTTCCTGATTTGTCAAACAAGCAAATTTTTGGAAACGAAAAGTACAGGGACAGTCTAGACAACAGTTCGTATTGTTGACTGGGCATGCCCACATGACAGGTTGACTGGTCAACAAATTCCTTCTGGAAAATTAGGTTTCAACACTTGGCTTCATGGTATTGGTTTGTTATGGCATGTTGTGATTGGTTGGGAATGTGCCCAACCACATGTTGCCACTTGGCCCAACCACAAGCTGCCACGTGGCAGCACAAGAGGCCAAAAAATTTTAGGTCAAGGTCTGAGCAACAGTAGCGAGGGTCAAACCCGCAACCTCACAGTCCATAGCACAAGCCTTAACCATCATGCCATCGCTTTATGTCTTAATATATACTGGGTTCCATATATGTTTCTATAGACTATGATTCCGCCATGGGGGAGGGGGTCGAGGTGTAGCCCCAACCCTGGTCACCGCCGAGGACGGGACCATGGGCAAGAGGCTAGCCCCACGCACCCCCAAATTTCCATAACCATTAACACCAAACCATAACATTAAACGCTATTCCCATGTGCCCACCCTTAGTGGTTATGCCGACTATTAGCTCTGTTTGTTCTTCACCGCTTCTATTTTTTCCTCTGCTAGGTCAGTTTAGAGAATTCTTAGTTGCTCTCTAGGCCCACTTATGCTTGTTATCTTAAAAACAATTCAATGAAGCTAATGTCAAAGTAGTTTTATGGTTAGCCCTGCTCTTTGCCCATACTTAAACATTGTTTTTAAGGTCTTTACTTCGAAGTGTTGTTGATTAGGTTTGGCTAAAGAGGTTATGATTTGCCATGCCATTTTGTTTATCCTAGATAAGTTTCTTGGGAGGTATTTATAGCTTGATTGATGATGTTAGGAGTTCCCTCTTCTTTGATCTCTACTATATGTTTGTCTTAAATGTTTTCTAAGCTTGAAGGTGAAATCACTAGAATATTTACAAGTTTCTTGCCTTCTATAGTTCACTGGATTGTTGTTTTTATGCTTACTTGCTACGGTTTAATTAAAGAAGTTATTGGTGTACCTTGTCTTTGATTATTTCTTCATGCTTAGTAGTCTTAAAAGCCATTCTTGTTTAAAGGTACTTTTTGAAGGATTCTTAACTGCCCTTTTTCACCTACTATGTTCACAATTTGTTGTTCATCTCATTCACATAAGATTTTTGATCCATTTGACCATGTTAGATTTTCTCTATGATGCACCCTTGACCCATTGATTAAACTTTTTCAAACTCTTTATTGACCTCATAACCCAATGGATTAAAACTCTCTCACTCTATTGAACCTACTTGAAAACTTTTCCAACCAACCAGCCAAAAAAACAACCCCTAAACCTAATAACTAGCCCAAAATCAAACCCTAAAATCAATCAAGTTCACATCCTTTACACAAACATAGAGAGAGCCCTCTCTGAGTCCAGGAAGGCTAGGTCCTAGGACTCCAAAGACTGGTCTGATGTTACCCTTGTTCATTTGTTCTCGCCAATCGAACAAATTACGGGGACCTAACAAGTTTAACGAGTCTTGAAAATAATAATCGAAATGTACTTGAGATAGGTTTCATTTTTATACAATCTTGAAACAAAGGAAAATTATGCTTGAAAGTGATTTCATTTTTACACAAGCTTGAAACAAATAAAACTGTGCTTGAGATAGGTTTGTTTCATTTTTACACAAGATTGAAACAAAGGAAAAATCATGCTTGAGATAAGTTTCGATGACCCCCAAGCGTAACCTACAAGAGCACATGTTCCCAAGCTTCATCTGATTCACCTAAGTAGACTACTGGTTACTAATAGTTGGATGGAATGAAGGTTCATTTACAAGATCAGATGAGAGACTCGACTTAATTAGGAGAGGATTTGTTTCATTTTTTAACGAGCTTAACACAGGAAAGGAACTATGCTCATGGAACTTTGTTTCATTTTTTAACGAGGTTGACACAGTAAAATGAACTATCATCATGATGAACTGATTTATTTTTTAACGAGGTTGATACATTAAAAGGAGCTATCCTCATGACCCGATTCATTTTTATTGAGGTTGACACAGTAAAAGAACTATCCTCAAATATACTTGTCTCATTTTTTAACGAAGTTGACACAGTAAAAGGAACTATCCTCAAGATGAACTGATTCATTTTTTAACGAGGTTTACAAAGTAAAAGGAATTATCCTCATGATGAACCGCTTCATGTTTTAACACAGTAACAAGAACTCTCCTCATAGGAGCCTTGATCATGGCTTCCAACAAGTCTTCATCAGATGGAAGAACAATTCTCTAGAAGGAACCCATGGCCTTGTTTATCCATGTCACAATGTGGATCATTTTTTTGTTATTGGAATTTAGTGGTTTTTTATTTTTTCTTTTGTAAACTTTTTTAATTAAAAAATGTTTGAATAGTATTTTTGATGGTGGAAATAAATTCATGGTTTTTTATTTTTGTGTTTTGAGAAAAATCTAATTGTGGAGTATTTGAATTGTATTTTTGATGGTGAAAATGGATTCAACACTACTAAAAAATAACAGTGAGACACCCAAGATCTTAAATCTTAAAATTGTTTATCTTTTGGAAATATCTAATTATAAAATGTTTCAATTGTAATTTTTATATGGAAATAGATTCAACACCATTAAAAAAACAAGTAGAGCATTCAAAATCTTAAATATTAAAACATGTGTAAATCCAAAATCTTATAACTTAAACGCTATAATCAAGATTTCTAAAATATTCGCTTAATTTTATCAAATCATAATTTTTTTCTTTCAAAAAACTACTTCTTGAAAAATTCCCCTCAAAAATCACTAGTCATTGGAAGAGTCCGGTCACTAGTCACTAGTCATTCGAAGAGTCCGGTTACACTATTGACAGTATTCAAAACTGGCTGACAGAGTATTAATCATGAGTCGTATTAAACTAGGTGACAGTATTCAAAACTGGATGACAGAAATATTCAGAGTATTCACAAATAGATGCAATAGCGTATCAATAATGGCACACTAATTAAAAAAAAATCACCAAAGTATTAATGGAAAAGTGTAGTCTAAAAAGTTGTAAATCAGTTTGGAAATTAATGGAAATTAGTTATAAATTAGTTTGAAAATTAATGAAAATTTAGTGAAAATTATGGTAAAATTTGGCAATTTTTTTTGAAAATATAAATTACAGTTGTTAAACTTTAGGATTTTGGGTGTACTAGAAGTTCTAGATAATCCTGAACCCATTTTCATCATCAAAAAACAATTCAAACACTTCAGCTTTTTTATTTTTTGAGACTTTTTCTTTATTAACGAAAAAACTGTCCTTGTGGCATCCCTAGACAACACCCTAATTGAAATAATTTATTCAGAGTAAGATGGAATTTGAAAATTGTTCTAGGTGATTCGACAGTCAAATACATTTAAAAAAATTGCAATACCATCAAAATCTTTTATTGAAATTGTAAAGATGAGTTTGAGACATGTGAAAACCATCACATTCAACCACTGAGTCTTTTTGAAATTCCAACCGTGATTCAGAGTAATCACAAATAGATGTGATAGCATATCAATCATGGCACAATATTTTAAAAGAAGCATATCAATCATGGCACAATATTTAAAAAAAGTCCAAGAATATTTAATTTAAATATAAATGTTTCATTTTCAAGAAAAAGCTGAAAAAAAGGGGAGTAGAGTTTACTTTTTGAAAGAATAAAAAGGGGAGTAGAGATTAGATTTGAAAGGCTGCTAAGGGATGTTTTTAATTTGAAAAGTGTGCTTTTATTAAAATTGTATTTTAATTAATTCCAGTAAATTGTCTATCTCAAATTTTTATAAATGTGATTGGATTTTCAGAAAAAATAAAAAAATAAATTTAGTTATTGGTGTAATCCATATAGGAGATGTTCATGAGTTGTAGTCAGTGTTACTCATAAAAAATTTCAATGTGATTGAATTTTGTGAATGTTACTGGATTTGAAAGAGACAGTTATAAATTTAATTATGTTAAAAATTAGTAGTTTTATATATTTAATTTGACCAATGTGATTGGATTTTAATTAGATTTGAAAGAGGCATTTAAAAAAAAAAAAAAAAATTATATTAAAAGTTAGTGTCCATCTAAGAGATAGTGGTTAGTCTTTGTCAAGTTGTGTACATATTAACAATTTTTTTTATAAAATAAATTAATTATTCATTATATATATATATATATATAAAATTTAAAATATTAAAAATTAATGAAAATTTATTAAAAATATTATAAACATAATCTTTAATTTCAAATAAAACTTTTGGAAGACATTTATATCTATTAAAAATAATTCATAATTATTAAATTATATTTTTAAAATAATTTTAAAACATTTATATCTATTGAAAGTGAAAGTAAGCGGATTTTAGAAGACAACACTTAACAACGGACCACCTCGTTACCCTTAGGATCATTGTGGAGGAATGTGGTAATGATAAATCCAATCTCTTTTGTTGCTTTGTGGACTTTAGAAAGGCTTTCAATACGGTACCTAGAAATAA
Organism: Pinus albicaulis; assembly: GCA_034641835.2. NCBI lineage: Eukaryota > Viridiplantae > Streptophyta > Pinopsida > Pinales > Pinaceae > Pinus > Pinus albicaulis. The sequence goes on from CM076578.1 coordinate 1,933,933,359, forward strand.
CCTATGGAATAGATTAGAAGAGCTAAAGGTCTCTTTCGAGTTGAGAGTTGCCTCTATAAGGTTATACGAGAATGTAATTTCCAAGTTTAAGAGAAATGAGGGGTGGTCGAAAGATATTAAGTGTAATATCGGAGTTAAACAAGGTTGCCCCTCCTCCCCTACCCTATTTGGCATTTACATCGACAAGCTAGAAGGTTTTTTAGAGGAAGCGGGCTGTGCTGGCACGATCTTAGTTGGAATAGTTATCATCCTTCTTCTCTACGCTAATGATATTGTTCTTCTGGAAAGGTGCCCTCCTGATCTTGTCAAACAACTTAGACTTCTTAAGGATTTTTGCTCTACCATGGTATGACTGTTAACACTGACAAAAAAAAAGTTATGATTATTAAATCCAAGAAGGACACTTACGCTAATTTTGTGTATGACAATAGAAACTTGGAGGAAGTATCTTCTTACAAGTACCTAGGAATTGATATTCATCACTAACTCAGCTAGAACTATAACATTGAGAAAAGGATTAATGGAGGGTGGAAAGCTTATTTTGGTCTTGAAAATAATTTTAAAGCAGTAAATCTTGTGATGTGGGATAAAAAGAAGCTCCTATTTGAAACTTTAATCACTCCTATTAACTTGTATGGATGTGAGGTTTGGGGTTGTAGCATCTATAGAGAATCTTGGAGAAATATTGAGCAAATCCAGAAGCGTCTTATAACGTATAACCTCAAAGTTAAAAGCAATACACCCTATCCTATTCTCCTTATAGAAGTGGGTCTTTCCCCTATCGAGAGCCTAGCTATGACTAGAGGCTCCTGTTGCACAAGAAAAAAATCAATAACATGGGAGACCATAGACTTCCTAAGCTAGCTTTAAATTCTAGCAAAAACCACCTAAGGCTCAAACGAGATTGGTATAAAGATACTAGGAGTTGGTTAAACAATTGGGAGATCGACGAAAGTGTTGCATTGAAAAATATTAATAACATTAAAAATATTGTTACTTCTAAGTTTAAAGAGAAAATGTGGTGTGAGAATGATTTAGAGACTAAAAGAAAATTAAGATATTATAAGGAGGTCATCAACCCTACTCTAGAAGATAAAAAGTATCTATGTGTTTTTAACTAGCTCAAAGAAAAAAATTAATATAGCCAAGATAACAACGAACTCTCATGAGCTCCATAGTGAAACAGGTCGTTGGGCAGTTCCTAAAACACCATTGGTGGAAAGGATCTGCCATATTTGTGAGAATATGAACATTGAGGATGAAAATCACTTCCTTTTAGAGTGCCCTACGTACACCCATTTAGATCTCAGTTTCATAATCTCTATTGCAATACCGACCTTCCTAGCCTTTTAACATGTCAAATTTATAATGAGCTTGGGACACTTCTCTCCAAGCTCTTTAAGCATAGGAGTACAATTTTGAAACAAACTAAATAATTCGTTTCTTTAGGTTCGATAGACCAAAGTTTGGTGATGATGGTTAACGTCCACTGAGACCAAAATTTGGTCTATCGGACCTAAAGAAACGAATTATTTAGGTAATTAGAGAAGTTTTTTATTTTAAGATTTTATTATCAAAGAAAAAATTCTAATAAATTCTAACTCTTTTTTTTTAAGGTTGATAATCAATATTACAAAAGTAACGCTGATCTTATAGGAATATGTTATTGTATATGTGGCTTTGTCTATGATTTATATTTCACAAAACCATTTGAAACTAGATGAAATAGTGGAATGATTTTTTTTTGTTGATTTATAATTTATATTGAAACATAAATATTTCTTTATAAAAATCAATGTTTTGCCATCTTATTGTCATTGTTTTCCACAAGGGAAACCAAATCAACTACGATTAGTGTTACTGTAATAAAGACTTAACATCAAAACTTTCTAATTAGCTAGTTGCCTAGTAAAAAACTATTTGAGATTGTTGAAAAAATAACAACTTAATAACTACTAGTTATCCTGACCATACATCTAATTGTTAAAATAAAATTCTGTAACCAAATTTTCAACCAAGAATTCATAGAAATCATCCTTTGTGGGAAGATGTCACTGGGGTTGGGTACTGTGCATTGGACCCTACTAGAGGTGTCCTTCAATATGTACTTACTAGGTGATCATCAAGGTTGACAATGCAGGAGGGCTCATGGCTGGTGGTGTTTGACTCTTTGAATTTCATTGAGGCATGTAATGATCTCATTGTGGTCCTTATTAAGAAAGAAATTACATCAAAATTCATAGAAACTAACAAATAGATAAGTTGGGGAAATCTTCTCTTGCTGGATTCCTTTATTTGTAATTGTGTGCTGCTTCAACATTCCAACCACTATTCCAAAATCTAGTTCTTGCTAAGTACCAATAGCTAGGGTATATGTCTCAATAACGAAATACCTTCGCACTAGATTAGCTAGGGTGGACCATTGACCACCGAAAATAACCCTCTACATAATGTGGGCTCTCACCCATATAAGCTCCAAGAGTTCAATTCAACAACAACAAAACAATAATCCCAAATGCGTGCCTAAGGAGTGACCTCTCCTCTCCTTTAATAGTCATGGAATATCATAATACCATGGGTAATCTGAATACCATGGGTATTTTTATTCTCTTATTAAAGTGACATGTAATATTATTTTTCCTTAGTCACTTTTCAATCAATTGATTTCTAGATAGTACATCATTACTTTTTGATCTATAACATATGGGAATGGCTAGGCTATTGAGCTAGACTATGTTCCCAATGCTAAAAAAAAGGAACATTATATTCCACCCTTCCTAAAATTGCTTGACCCCAAACAATTCCAATCTCAATACCCTGATCCCAAATGAATCTAAAGAATATCTGTTGCATCATTGAAATTGAATTCAAAATCTATTAAAGTGGGAAAACATTAAACAAGAAAGAAACTAAATGTAAAATACACAAGTAAATACACGAAGGATTTACGTGGTAAAACCTTGACAGGGTGTCAAGGAAACCTCCACGGGGCAAGGGATTGGAAACTTTATTAATCAAGAATGATTCTCCTTAGATTACAAGCCTCTCGGTCCATCCCAATTTAACCTGGGCTACTTCGTTACATAACCGCCTCTTATTTATAAAAACCGATTGTCTGATAATTTCCATTAATTACAATTAGATGTCATATTTTAACAAACTCCACCTTGAAAATAATTTTCCTAATCCCTTTCCCATGCCCATTCATCATCTCTTCTGCAAGCCAAGAGAAGTGAGACACCTCTCAACTTCTCTATTGTAACTGTCTTCGTGAATATGTATGAATGATTTTACTGTGTCCGGAACTTCTTGAGAACTACTTTGCCGCCTTTGATTACATGTCTCACAAAGTGATACCTTACATAAATGTGCTTGGTCTTGCTCTGATAAGCTGGATTTGTAGCCAAATGAATAGCACTCTAATTGCCATAGAACACATTCACTTTCCCCTGCATCCTTCCAATCTCATCAAGCAGACCTTTTAACCAGATTGCCTCTTTACAAGCATTTGAAGTAGCTATATACTGTGCTTCAGTAGTGGACAAAGCAACTATCTCTTGAAGCTTTGACATCCAATTGATTTCTCCACCTGCAAGAGTAAAAACATAACCTGTAGTAGACCTCCTTTTGTCAAAATCACTTGCATAATCAATATCCACATATATGCAGACTGAACCTTCATGACCATCAAAGCTGATGCAATGGTCACTTGTGCCTCTCAAATATTGAAGCACCCATTTGACTGCTCGCCAATGTTCTTCCCCTGTATTTTCTATGAACTTGTTGACAACTCCAACTGCATGTGAAATGTCAAGTCTTGTAGATACCATTGCATACATTAAGTTTCCTACTGCATTTGCATATGGTACACAAGACATATACTTCTTTTATTCATTAGTTCGAGGACTTAAATCTGAAGAAATCTTAAAATGAGAAGCTAATGGAACATTAACAGGTTTTTCACTGTTCATATTGAACTTTTCAAGTAATTTCTCCACATAATTTTGTTGTGATAACCAAAGCTTACCATTATTTCTGCCTCTGTGTATCTCCATGCCCAATATATGTTTTTCCACTCCAAGATACTTCATATCAAACGTCCTAGAGAGACGAGCCTTTAACCTGTTGATTTCTTCCATGCTTTTGCTTGCAATAAGCATATCATCAACATACAACACCAAAATAATGAATATTCTATTGAAACTTTTGAAGTATACACAATGATCATACTCACTTCTGATAAAATCTTGGCTCACCATGAAGGAGTCAAAATTCTTGTACCATTTCCTTGGCGACTGCCTTAGATCATACAATGATTTCCTAAGCTTGTAAACTAATCTTCTGTTGTGACCTTGTACAATACCTTCTGTCTGATCCATATATATCTCTTCATCCAAATCACCATGAAGAGATGTTGTTTTAACATCTAATTGTTCTAACTCAAGGTCAAGTAATGCAGTTAGTGCTAACACAGTACGAATAGAAACAATTTTAACGACTGGTGAAAAAATTTCATGAAAATCAATACCTTCAACCTGAGAATACCCTTTTACAACCAGCGTCGCCTTATACCTTTCAATACTTCCATCAACTTGAAGCCCCATTTGCACCCAAAAAAACTTCTCCCTTCAGGAAGTTCTACAAGATCCCAAGTATTTTTCTTGGCTAAGGAATCCATTTCTTCTTCCATAGTGTTTTTCCATATCTCGCTATCTGCATCATCTATTGCTTCCTAACAACAAGAAGGTTCCCCGTCTTCAGTAATCAACGCAAAATATGAAGCATAATCTTCATACCTTTTGGGTGTTTTTTTTCCCTTGTAGACCTTCTTAGAGTGACTGGTTGCTGAATTGGTTCTAAACTTTCTCCAGTTTCCTTTGCTTCTTCACTTTTTTCATCAAAAGTATCTTCTTCATTTTGAATTTCTGGAAAAGGTTTAGTCTCCAATTGAATTTGTTGATTTGGCGATACCTGTTTCTGTTCAAATTTTCCAACATCTGATTTTAGAAGAGAAGATTCATCAAATGTTACATCTCTACTAATGGATATCTATCATGAATAATGATCCCATAACCTATATCCTTTCACTGCATAATCATACCGAACAAAGACATAACATTTCAATTTTGGATCTAACTTTGAATGTGAATTTCTAGGAATAAGAGCATAGGAATCACAACCAAAAAAATCTTAAAATGCGAATAATCACAAGACTAACCTGACCAAACTTCTTCAGGAATTTTACCATTTATGGTAATTGAAGGTGATCTATTAACTTAATAACAAGCAGTAGATAATGTTTCTACCCACAACTCCTTTGGCAGGTTAGCACTGCTGATCATGGTTTTGGCTCTTTCCATAAGAGTCTGATCCATATGTTCAACAACGCCATTTTGCTGAGGAGTACAAACAACAATTTCATGTCTAACAATCCCTTCATCCTTACATAATTTTTCAAATTCTAAAGAAGTAAATTCCATGAGCATTGTCGGTTCTTAAACATTTAATTGATTTTCTGTCTTCTTTTCCACCATAGCTTTAAATTGTTTAAAACATTAAATACATCGACTTTCTTTTTCATCTTTTTTCAACATATAGACCCAGAAATTTCCGGGGAGAAATCATCGATAAATGTTAAGAAATATAATGCACCTCCATAAGACACAGTAGGAGATCGTCCCCAAAGATCGAGAATGAATGTAGTCTAAAATTTGTTTACTATTATGATTACTATTTTTGAACTTTTGTTTACATTGTTTTCCCTTACACACAATGTTTACAAAAATCCAACTAAGAATTTCAAGTCAGGAAGCAACTTGTGGTTCATCAGTACCTGAAGACCTTTCTCGCTCATGTGACCCAAATGTTGATGCCATATAAGAGAACCTTCTTCTGTTTTTTCTGATACAATCACTGCTTCACTAACTTGAGTGCTTCCTTTGAGTCTATACAGATTTCTGGTCTTTTCAACCTTCATAACAACCAAGGCTCCTTTTGAGACTTTCAACACTCCATTCTGACCTGTAAATTTATACCCATTCGAATCCAAAACTCCCAAAGAAATCAAGTTTTTCTTTAATTAAGGTATTGTGCCTAACATCAGATAGTGTTTTAACTGTATCATCATACATTTTAATTTTTACATTTCACATCCCAACAGTCTAACAAGATGCATTATTTCCCATAAACACAAAACTACCATTTACAGCTTCATATGAGGTAAACCAAGTTTTGTGCGGACTCATGTGATGAGAAGCACCAAAGTCTAACAACTAATATTCAACATCTTGAGAGACATTACAAATAGGTAGAGCTTCAGCAGTTAAAACTTCATCAATCATACCTGAATCAACCTGATTTTATTCCTTATTCTGGTTTTCCGACTCCTTCCATTTCCACCAGTCTTTTTGAGGTGTCCAATTTTATTGCAGTACCAGCACTTGGCTTTACGCTTCTTTCTGCCCTTTGATTTTGATCTGGACGAACCCCTTGTTTTCTCCCCTCTTTCCTTTGACCGACTCTCTAGCTACCATGGCTTCTGGTGCAGATGTTTCAATACTGGATTTCCTTCGTACTTATTCAGATAACAGAGCACCCAAAACTGATTCAAATTTCAAAGAATCAATAATGCTCAAACTGATTAAAGTTACGAAGTGGTCCCATGACTCGGGCAGAGAACACAACAAGGTTATAACCTTGTATTCTTCCTGAATTTTAACTTCCATATCTGATAATTGTAAATAAGTTTATTAAAAAAATTTAAATTTTGTGCAACTTTTGTACCCTACTTCATCTAAAGACTGTAAAATTGTATTTTCAAATAAATTGTATTTGTAAATGATTTTTTCATATACAAAGTTTCCAGTTTTTCCCACAAACCTGTAATTGTACTCTCTTCAACGATATTAAAGAGAACTTCATATTCTACGAGGCATAACCTAATGGTACTGAGGGCTCAGACATCCAAGTCCTCCCAGTCTAAATCTGTCATGCTTGCAGGTTTTTTATTCACCCCATCTAATGCTTTGTGCAACCCTTGTTGCACCAGCAAGTCCCTAAGTTTCAGTTTCCACAATGTGAAATTGTTCTTCCTAGTGAATTTCTCCACCTCGAACTTTGCATTCGACATTTTGTCATTTCTTCCTCCTATGGTTTCCTAGTTTTCCCTTCTTCCAATTAGGGTCTATTTTTGGTTAATATTCAAAATTTCTTTCTACAATTCTGAGCAAATATTTTGTTTAAAATTTTTTTTTGTGAGTTTGCACGAAACAAATTCCATAATTTTCTTCAAACCCAATTTCCCAAATTTGATTTTCACCAAGAAAAAAAAATTTCTCTAGAAAACCTTTAACCTTACAATCTCCATAAAAACCCCTCACAATTTTCTTCAATCATCCTCTTTTTAAAAAGAAATTTCTTCAATCACCCTCTTTAAAAAAAAAATATTTTTTCTTAAGAATTTGAATATATGTTTGCGTTTTTTTTTTTTTTAAATATTCTCGACCAAAAAAATTTGATTTTATATACAGATAGGTTACCCACTTTTATGTAGTATACCCTATTTTCATTTAATAGCACCAAAAGAGACTCTTATTTACTCAGCTTTCTTGACGGCAGAGCGGACGACCTTTTTCTCAGGTGGCAGCAGACTCCTCTTCCACGGCTTTCTTGACGGTGTTATCAAAAAATTAGACCTGATAGGCTGCTAATCAAATCAATCTCATGTAAATGTTTCAAACCAATCTTTTGATTGAGGCTTAGCCTCCTCAACCTCAGAAGGCTCTCTCAAGGGTTAATGAATTTTGATAGAAATATAGATGGCTAACTCTATGTGGGGTAATAAGCAAATAAATGATATGAATTGGTTGTAAATCACATTAGCAAGTGCACATTGGGCTTATGGATTCATAATAGTTTCAATAAAACCAAAAAAATCTACTTAGCATGGTAGTCAAGGCATATCAGAGTTCTAGTCAAGAGATACACATGTGAAATTGTAAAACACATAGTCAGTTTGTCTATGTAGGAAGTCAGAGCATCAATGATGAATTCTGAGTAACATAAGAAAAAACCACTGCAATAGAATAGTAAAAGGATGCCATTAGAAAAAAATCACACTAGAACTCCTTATGAATCTTCAGTTGGCTAAGTAGAAAACTCTGTATTAAGATGAAAATAGTCACTTACAATAAACACAGTCTTTTTGATAAAAAAATGTCTAACCCTTATCATTTCGACTTATTCATCTTTATATATCATTTACAACATAGGATAACCTTATCCTGAGCTAGATACATCGAATTCCTACTTTTTGACACCTTTCCTAACCATATGACATGGTATTTATTACAAAATGACGGCTGCAAACCTAACGAACAATGTTATTACAAATATGATTCAAACTCCTTAACTCTAATCATAACAACCTTATCTAAACTAGATTACATAATTTTTCAGCTGTATTCCCATAAGGTCAAATCCGGATGATAGGCTCCAACACTTTATGACATAACACTAATCTCCTTCAAATTAGGAAACTGTCCCTTATTTTCAAGGCTTACAATTCTTTGTGTTCTTCAGACACTTTGACCACCATGAACCCATGAATTCAAGGTTATTTTCTGTCAGGAACCGAAATGACATTTGCCCAAAATCATCCTTAAGTGCCAGATGTACAAAATCACCATCAAACTATCCAAAATAGCAGAAACAGACCTGCGCTACGAAAACAACACAATTTCATAGCGCAGTATTTTAACCCATTTTCCTTCAAAATTTTGGTTTCTTTCCTCCAGGATTATCTTTATATTCACTTAACACAACTTCCCTAGCAATTTTAGGTCATAATACACACATTTTCCCTCCAAAAATTTGTGAGAAAGGGTGAAAAAAGCTGCTACAATAGTTTCATAGCACTTTTCACCCTTTTTTCATTGTTTGCGCTATGAAACTACTGAGTGAGTAGTTTTGTCCAAATTTCTTCAAAATTAAAACTAAAAATGTGCCAAAACTTCAGAATACCACTGGTTTCATTAAAAAAAACAGTCATATGAACTAAAAACACAAATTTCATGAGATTTATTCTTCATTTTCCCTTTGATTTAGCCTTTGACTTTTTATTATTTTGTCATTCTACACCTTTGTTTTTTAGTTCATCCTGAGTCAGTTTCAGCTACAGCTCCAAATCCTCCACTTGGTCTCTTAGTCTTCTATTATTGGCTCTCAAGTGAGTATTGATTACTCTAACAAATTTTTCTTCCTTGATGGCTGGAACTGTCCATGTAAAAAATTGTTCTACACTGCTTGGAATTTCAGACCTAGAACCAGTTTAGCCTTCCCATACTGCCTTCATTCTTTTGAACTCGGTTTTCTCAATAATATGATTTCTAGCCCTCTTCCTCATCATAGCAATCTCTTGATTTGCTAACCTCAATTTCTCTTCAAGATATTGACACTCTGTCATTTCTTCCTTTTCCTTCATTTTTCTGATGGTTGTATGTTCTACTGCTGGTGATGAGAGGTCAACCACCTCTTCAGGGACTTTGACTATTTCAATAGCTTCTTGGACCTCCTTGTTACCTTCCTTGAGCATTTTAGCATGCCTAGTTAAAGGTTTCCTTGCTTAAAAGATAAAAGATGCATTTTCACCCTCAAATTCAAGTTTCTTTTCTGACTTAACCTTTTTTTGTTTGTGTTCATCAACTCCAATGAAATCAGCTTGCACAATGGGTGACTCTTCTATATCAATTGCATGAAGGATATCATCTAAATTTCCCTTTATCACTAGGCTGTCCTCTGTACCTGAAACAATTGTTTTTCCCTTTGATGCCACTGCTTGGCTTCTTGTCACTCTCTTGATTGCTTGCTGGCAACTTGTTTTTGTTTTGCCTCTTTGACACTTTTTGACCTATGTTTTGTAGGTGATGGAGTTGCTGCAACAAGAACTTTTGTCTTCTCTATCCTTTTCTCAACTTATTTCCTTGGTTTCAACTTCACAAACCTCTTTGATTTTTCAACCACATGCTGACTAGACTATGCTGGTGGTGGTGAAGGAGTCCCTTTAGTTTTAGGGTTTCTAGCTGGGGTTACGGTTTCCAGTTCAAATCCATTCATAAAAAAAAAAGGAAGACCAATCCCTACTTATTTTATGAAGCTCATTCAAAACCAATAACTTTATCAAACCACGGTGAAACAAAGATGTTTCACAGCCATCAGATTTGGCTTGTACTTTATCAGACATTTTGGCAAGGCTCCTATGCAAGTAGAAAGGAAAATCTAGTGAAATCATACCTGTGAAATGCAGAATTAGCTTGAAATGATAAGTATAAACTTTATGGTACCTGCCTTCACATTTAAATTATCTTTGAATGTTTAACAACAACTTGGCATAGGTGTCTTTGATACAAATTCTAGGTATTGCATTATTCAGGTCCATATCTGCATACTCAAGTTTCATGAATTCCTTGCATGGTTCCATGTCAAACTTAAAACATTTAAACCAAGTCTCTTTCCCCCTTGGTATTTCTGTCACAGAAGAAATGATCTCAGGTGTGACTAGCACATTTAACATCCCAATTTTAGTAATGTTCCACTCAAGTGTAAGGCAAACTCTTTAGACACATGTGTGTGGCAATCTTGCAGCTTTTCACAAAATCGAAGACAACCTGCTTTGCTAAAAGCTTCCATCACTGTTTGATATTCAATTATAGCCTTCACATTTTCAGGCTCATATCTTAAGAAATGTCCCCCTCTGTGGACTTTCTTTTCCTTTGCCATGCTTCTTAGAAAAACCTGTCAGCCTCTCTTGAATCTGTAAAAGAACCTCACTTGATTGGTATATGAACAACCTCACTTGAATAAATGAACAAACTCACTTGAGAATATGGAACAACCTCACTTGATTATGGTGAAAGTGGCCTTTGTATAGAACAACCACAGACTTAGCTTGACTGTTTCAGAGCTCATACAATTGTGTGTAGGAAAATGAAAACACGAATGAACGAATTAGGGAAGATTTTGAATTTGAAATGTCACCTTATGACTGAATGATGCCCCTATCATGACGATGATGATTGTGAGACAGGTAAGTACATTGAATCTGATCTCTAACTGACTCACCATACCCTTATCCTATCATTTCCTAACAGATTCTGATAAATTCTGGCTTAATTGACAAGACGGTTAGGAAACCACGCTTTCGTAGTGCCCACAGTTTATTTTTCGCAGTTTGTGCTACACAAGTATTAGCACTTCGTAACGAAAAACCTCTTTTTTGAACTAGCGGCTCTACGAAACAGAGGATTCTTGGCTAATTGCAGAAATTTAACCCGAAACTTAATGGAATGACTTCTAAATGAAAAATTTCAGTATTTGATCATGGAGTGGACCTCTAAAGACCTTATTTGAATTAAATGATGACCTTTAAACTTAAAAAAACTCTGACCTACCCTTAACCAAATCCTAAAATGACTTTAGAACCCATTTTGAGACCATGTTCAAAAACAGAGTTGACATAATGATGTTTTGAATTTTTTTTTTTTGGGTGATAACAGATGGCATAGTGGATGACCTTTTTCTTTGGTGGCAGAAAACTCCTCCTCCATGAATTTCTTGTTTAATCTTCCAAAAAAAATAGTGGCCCTTGCAACCCTCCTCTCCTCAGGGATGGGCAATAATCGACAACCCTCCTCTCCTATGAAATTCGTATGATAAATCTAAAAAAAAAAATGACGGCTTGTCTCTAGTAGATTGGTGTCTTTACTATTCATGATTCTCACTCCACGGGTCCTCACTACGTACTGCCTTCACCCTCCAAATATTCAGAGAAATATTAAACTTCACTCAGACTTCATCCTTTCTGTGGGATGCAACGCTTAGTTCTCCAGACTCCTCTCTGGCTCTGATACCACTTATTGAAGTGGGAAAACATTAAACAGGAAAGAAACTCAATGAAAAAATGAATGTAAGATACACAATTAAATACATGAATGATTTACGTGGTAAAACCTGTTGATCAACGGTTGTCATTGATGTCAACCCAAGTAGCACTAGGGGCTACCCCAATATTTCATGGGAATTTTGACCTACCAAATTAATATATTCTGGGTCAAGAATTATTTTGATGGTTTCTTGTTGTCGAGATGTTTTCATTGATATATGGCACGCCATGTAATTCTTCACGGTTTGAGAGATATTCATGTTTGAAGTTTATACCCCTAGTTAGTGAGCTAAAACCCCATGGGGTTGTGGCATGGGTCATTTAAAAGTCATAATTAATATTTTTTAAGCTTCTAAAATCCCTCCCATGTTCACTTGTTGAAGCCCCTCTCATCCTAAGCATTTATATAAATTGTGATCCTCATATCCTCCTTATGCAAGGGATTTCACTATCTGAAATAGGTTATCATGGAATTTTCGCTCTAACTTTTTTTCTACGAAGGTTCAGAAGCTGAAATGTTTATGAGGCGAATTTGAAATCCTGAAGAAGCTCTTGTACAAATTTTAGATCAAGGTGCATAATATTTTCAGAGATATGATCTGTGGAAATCAGTGTTTTGGCAGGCTCATAAAATTCATCTCAAATAAGTGACCTTGGGAAAATCGTCATAAATATCTCTTTGAGTATCAGATTGGAATTCTGTAAAATGTGGAAGATAGTGCACAAACTATAGTTTTCTCTCTATAAATTTCAGAGTTGAATGAAGAAACAGTGACACGTGGCATGATGTACAAGTTTTCTCTACTGAAACATTCCATAATTATGGCATTGTGAGAGATTGGGCATAACTCTCCCTTGAAGAATAAAAATTGGCTCAGACCCATGGCATTGGAAAGAATAATATTAGGAATACTACAGGACTGAAAATCACATATTGGGGATCTGAAATAAAATAAATACACCAGATTCAATATTGAGCTCCTAGAACGCAAGAAAAAACTAGATCATGTGTTGTCAAGGGTTGCAAAGGACCAAAATTTCTAGAGCATCAAAACAAAGCAAGGTGCAGTAGAGGGTAGCATGAGAAGAGCAGCAACCAAGGTGCAAAACAACAGCAAGAAGTTCATCACATGAAGTCTTCAAGTGGGCAGCACTGAATACAGTCACTGTAAAGGTATCATTGTACTAAGTCATTGTAAATATATTATTGTAAAAATTGTACTAGTGTCTATCTGCCAATAGTTGAAGAGGCAGTGTCAGGAGGCCTAGGATCATCATTAGGTGGTTGTGTCATAGTTGGGGTTATGGTCTAGTGTGTCTTCTTCTTCTACATCATTCTATATCATTGTAAAGTGGACCATTTTCCTTGGTACGAGAGTCCATTCTTCTTTTATTCTTCTACAGGGTGGTAGGGTGGTGCTAGGGTGAGTTGTAGCTCATTGGGTTTTGGGGCATCCATTCAGTTGATTACGGAAGAATATCAAGCGTTGGAGCATCCATCTAGTGGGAGCTGGAGAAGAATGTTTTTCTAGATTCTAGGAAGTTGGAGCTTTATTTTCAATTGGAGTTGAATATTAAAGAATTATTAGAAAAGTATTAGGTGGTTTTTGTAACAGAGTGGGTTTCCACCTTAAAAACTGTGTGCATTTGTGTTCCTTTTGTTTACTGCTACCATTTTAAAAACACTCATAATAATTGAAGATTAACTATTGCTCTAATTGAAATAAATACTGATTCCCCCCCCCCTCTCTCAGTATTTCCAACAATTGGTATCAGAGCTTGGTTCCTTCAATAGCAATTTAACAACTAGAAGGAGGTCATGGAGCATACCAAGAATGGTGTACCTCTATTTAATGAAAATAATTATGCACTCTGGAAAGGAAGAATGGAGGTCTATCTCTTGGCACAAGGTTACGAAGTATGTGACACTGTTGAAAATGGATTTACATTAACCGTGGATGAACAAGGTAAGAAGAATTTGGTAAATGATGCAAAAGAAAAGAATATTATTATCAGTGGACTTATTGAATCTGCTTATCATAAGGTGTTGGGTTGTAAAACTGCCAAAAATTTATGGGACAAGCTTGAGAATATATATGCAGGTGACTCAAATTTCAAAGAAGCAAAGCTTCAAATCTATAGAGCTAAATTTGAGCAACTCAGAATGAAAGAAGATTGCAACATTGCTGCATACTTCTAATACGTTGATGAAATAACCAATATTATGGAAGGATTGGGAGAGCCAGTTGACGAAAAGACTATTATACGAAAGATTCTTAGAATGTTATGAGGGAGATTCAACCCAAAGGTATCAGTCTTAGAATACAGTGCAAATTGGACAAACTCATAAAAGAGGAATTACATGGAGTTCTCATAGCATATGAAATGAGACTTGATGAAGAATAGGGTACTTCACATCTAGAAACTGCGTTCATTGCATCTAAGAAAACCAATAAGGACAAACAATCTTCAATTGAAAAGACATGCACCTGCAAGTGTGAAGAAAAGGGAGATGATGGAGAAGGTCTTTCAGATGAATAATATGCTTCCTTTATGAGAAAAATAAAAATTGGTAAAGGAAAATTCAAAGGTAAAATTCCATTGATATGTTTCAGCTGTGGTGAGGTTGGGCATTTCGCAGAAAAATGTCTGAACAGAAGTGATGGAAACTCAAAAGGAAAGAAATGCTTTAAGAAATTCAACAAGCAAGAAAAAGGGAAAGGATCCAAAAGGAACTTTCTCTCTAAAGAAGATAGCTCATCATCTGATGAAGACAATAATAGCGAAGAAGAAGCCAATGAGAGAGTATTGTTTATGGCCAAGCACAATAAAAAAGAGGCATCAAACAATGAAGAAGAAGGGTTGACCATATAATAATTTTTGAAGGAGGCAATCAGGCTTATAAAAGAGATCAAGGCTGAGAAAATATATTCCAATACTCTTGCAGAACAAGTTCAAGGCCTCAAAATTGAAGTTGAAGAACACAAATGTATTGAAGAGTCACTTCAAAAGAAGTTGGAAGAAAGCAACCAAGAAAGGGAAGTATTAGAAGCCGAAGTAGTCTCGCTGCGTAAGAAAGTGAAGAAGGGAAAAATTGTCCAAAACTATGCCAACAACTCAATGGCATTGGAAGAAATCATCAACAATCAATGATCTTACAATGACAAAACTGGCCTCGGTTACAAAGAAGAAGAAGCAGGACCTTCTACAACAAAATACAATGAACCTATGAGATCTAACATGCATGTAGAATTCATTGGACAAGATTCACAAGAACATCCTTAGAAGACGATTCCTCGACAAATATTTCCATCCAAGTATCGACATATTTTTTATGGCTATTGTTATTCATGTGGAAAATTTGGTCATAAAGATGTAGAAGGTCGCATGTACCCTAGGAACCAGTACAATTCCAGGAGATCCTTCAAATATGAACCTTCTAGGGCTCAACGAAACATCAATAGATTTGAACATTTAAGAAATAATATGGAATGTTAAAAATGTTATAACTTTGGACACAGCCAAAGAATGTAGACTTGAAAATCCTCCAGAAGAATCTTCGAAGCCAGAGAATGAACGAACATGGAAGAAGAAGAAGACTGATAATTTTTCTCTCACTCTCAAGGCTCAAAACAACAAATATGTGTGGTATGTTGACAGTGGTTGCTCAACGCATATGACTGGAGATAGAAGGAAATTTGTATCTTTGAAAGAGAAGAAGGATGGAATTTTATCCTTTGGAAATGATGGATCTTCAAATTTTATAGGATCATGTACTGTCACTCTCAGAAGAAAAGATGTTATAGCCAAGAATGTTCTATTGGTTGAAAACATGAATCAAAACCTGCTCATCGTTGGACAAATGTGTGATCAAGGACACACAATGCTATTCAACTCCACAAAATGTGAAATTAGGAAAGACAGGTATGGTAAAATTGTGGCTACAACAAGTTGAGATCCAAATGACATATATGTTCCGGATGAAGCAATTAAAGCATGTCTACTAGCTAAAGAAGATGAAATCTGGTTATGGAACAAATGAATGGGGCACATAAACTTTGACAATCTTATCAGGATAAGAAAAAAGGAAGCAGTACGAGAAATGCCGAAAATCTCAAAACCTTCCAACACACTATGTGAGGCCTGTTGGCACGGGAAGCATGCAAAAGTCCAATTTAAAACAAAAGGACACTTTGCATCACATCCATTGGAATTGATGCATACTGATCTATGTGGTGTTATGAGAACAAAAGGCTTATATGGAGAATTATATTTCATGTTAATGATAGATGACTATACCAGGATGACAACTATCAGTTTCCTAAAGAAAAAATCTGAAGCATTTGAGTGCTTTAAGATCTACAAGGAGTTGGTCGAAAATGAAATTGATTTGAAAATAAAGTGTCTAAGATCAGATAATGGCGGAGAATTCACTTCCAAATTATTTCAGCAATACTGTGACGAAAATGGAATAAAAAGACAAGTTTCAACAACATAAACACCTCAGCAAAATGGAGATGCTGAAAGAAAGAACAGAACCATACATGAAATGGGTAGAACAATGTTGAAGGACTCAAAATTGGATGAAATTTTTTGGGTTCAAGAAATTAATACGACAGTCTTCATTATCAACCGAAGTATTTTCAAAAATAATTGCCACAAGACCCCATAAGAATTATGGAAAGGAAAACTAGCTAATATAAAATATTTCAGAATCTTCGAAAGCAAATGTTATATCAAAAGACAAGATCAAAATTTGGGTAAGTTTAAATCACGTGTTGATGAAGGTATCTTTGTTGGTTACTCACGCAAAAGAAAGGTCTATAAATTTTATAATCTAAGACGAAAACATATAGTGGGGAGCATAAATGTTACATTTGATGAAGATGGTGTTCTAATGAATAATGATAAGGATCTATAATCTTTGAAACTTGAGACAAAGGCTGAAAAATACACGGATTAAATTCTAGAACAAGAAGCAACTATCTACCAGGAAGAAGTAAATAATGATCATCAAGGTATACCAAAACAACAACAAGAAGCTCCTCCAAAGAGAACAAAATAATGGATTCAAAAGAACCATCCATCAAATCAAATCATTGGTGACATAAATGAAGGTCAACAACGTCGTTTGTCACAACAAGCTGACATTGCTTTTCTAGCAACCTTTGAGCCTAGTAGTTTTGAGGAAGCCAGCCAAAATGAACATTGGGTAGTAGTTATGAATGAATAATTGGATCAAATCGAGAAGAATAACACCTGGGAATTAGTTCCACGATCGAAAGATAAAAATTTCATTGGGACTAAATAGGTGTTCCGGAACAAATTGAATGAAGATGGACAAGCTACCAGAAATAAAGCAAGATTGGTTTGCAAAGGCTATGCACAAGTGGAAGGAATTTATTTCGACGAAACATTTGCACCAGTTTCCAGAGTGGAAGCCATCCGAATGTTTCTCTCCTATGCATTTTCAAGAAAAATTAGAGTTTACCAAATGGATGTTAAGTCAGCATTTCTGAATCGAGAATTAGAAGAAGAAGTTTACATCGAACAACCTGAAGGTTTTATACTATCAGAAAAGAAGACTATGTTTGGAGGTTAAAGAAGGCTCTATATGGTCTCAAGCAGGCTTCCAGGGCATGGTATGCTCATCTTGATGGATATCTACGTCAACAAGGGTTCAAGAAAGGTACTGTTGATAGCAATATTTATGTACAAATAGATAAAGATAATTTAACAATCGTTGAGGTATATGTGGATGATATAATATTTGGTAGCAATGATGATTGAAAATAAGTAAGAAATTTCCATATGCAAAGTGAGTTCGAGATGTCTTTACTTGGTGAGCTGACATACTTCTTAGGGCTTCAAATATCTCAGCAAGAGAGGAATATTTATATGTCAAGACAAGTACATCAATGAAATTCTCAATAAATTCAAAATGGAAGATTGCAAACCCCTCCTTACTCCTATGGTAACAGGCTGCAAATTGAGCATAGACGACTCATCTACAGATGGGGATCAGAGGTTGTACAGATCTATGATTGGTAGTCTTCTATATGTAACAACTTCCTGACCATATGTTATGCAAGCAGTTGGACAAGTAGCAAGATTCCAAGCAACACCAAAAGAATCACATATTATTGCTGTCAAAATAATTCTTTGATATCTAAAGGGCACAGAAGAATATGGCTTGTGGTATCCCAAGGGTAACAATCTCATTATTCAAGCCCTTACAGATGTAGATTGGGCAGGATGTGTTGTTAATCGTAAGAGTACTAGTGGAACAATATTCTATCTAGGCAGTTGTCTCGTATCATGGTTGAGAAAAAAGCAAACCTCAATCTCGTTATCTACAACAAAAGCAGAATACATTGCAGCGAAAGCATGTTGTACTCAAGTCCTTTGGATGAAACAAACTTTGCTAAATATTCAATTAGAATTCAGTGAGCCTATTCCCATATTCTGTGACAACACTAGTGCCATCAGCATCTCCAAGAATCCTATCATGCATTAAAAAACAAAACACATTCCGATCAAATATCATTTAGTTAGAGAACAAGTCGTTGAAAATAATATCAAGCTTGAGTATGTTGGTACAAAAGAACAAATCACTGATATCATCACTAAACATTTACCTCATGAAGCATTTGAATATCTTCGCCAGAAGCTTGGGATTCTCCCAAGTTCTCATTAGATTTTCCTTATTCACAATATAAAGGGGAAGTGGAAGTGTGTACAGGTCCGTAGGATGGTTTTGTGTCAGGGGGAGTTACCCTTTTCCATTGATGTCAAAGGGGGAGAGAATGTTGTAGGAATAGGAGTCATGATCGCAGGGGGAGTACTTGTGTTGCCATCAATTCCAAAGGGGGGGATTGTTGGTCAGCGATTGTCATTGATGTCAACCCAAGCAGCACCAGGGGCTACCCCAATATTGCATGGGAATTTTGACCTAAAAAATTAATATATTATAGGTCAAGAGTGCTTTCGATGGTTTCTTCTTGTCGATATGTTTCCGTTGATATATGGAACGCCACGTAATTCTTCACGGTTTGAGAGATATTCATGTTTTAAGTTTATACCCCCAGTCAGTGGGCTAAAACCCCATGGGTTGTGGCATGGGTCATTGAAAAGTCATAATTAATATTTTTAAGCTCCTAAAATCCCTCTCACATTCACTTGTTGAAGCCCCTCTCATCCTAAGCATTTATATAAATTGTGATCCTCATATCCTCCTTATGCAAGGGATTTTGCTATCTGAAACAAGTTATCATGGCATTTTCACTCTAATTTGTTTTCTACGAAGTTTCAGAAGATGAAATTTGTATGAGGTGAAGCCGAAATCCTGAGGAAACTCCTGTACAAATTTCAGAGCAAGGTGCACAATATTTTCAGAGATATGATCTCTGGAAGTCAGTGTTTTTGCAGGCTCCTGAAATTCATCACAAATAAGTGACATTGGGAAAATCGTCATAAATATCTCTTTGAGTATCGGATTGGAATTCTGTAAAAATTGGCAGATAGTGCACAGACTATAGTTTTCTCTCTATATGTTTCAGATCTGAATGAAGAGACAGTGACACGTGGCACCCCGTACAAGTTCGCTCTACTAAAATAGTCCATAATTGTGGCATTGTGAGAGATTGGGCATAACTCTCCCTTGAAGAATCCAAATTGGGTCAGACCTATGGCATTGGAAAGAATACTCATAGGAATACTACAAGACCGAAAATCACATATTGGGGATTTGAAATAACGAAGATACACCAGATTCAATATCGAGCTCCTAGAAGGCAAGAAAAAGCTAGATCATGTGTTGTCAAGGGTTACAAAGGACCAAAATTTCTAGGGCAACAAAACAAAGTAAGGTGCAGCAGAGGGTAGCATGACAAGAGCAGCAACCAAGGTGCAGAACAGCAGTAAGAAATTCATCACATGAAGTCTTCAAGTGGGCAGCATTGCATACAGTCACTGTAAAGGTATCATTATACTAAGTCACTATAAATACATTATTGTAAAAATTGTACTAGTGTCTATCTACCAAGAGTTGAAGAGGCAGTGTCGGGAGGTCTAGGATCATCATTAGGTGGTTGTGTCATAGTTGGGGTTATGGTCTAGTGTGTCTTCTTCTTCTACATCATTCTATATCATTGTAAAGTGGACCATTTTCCCTGGTATGGGAGTCCATTCTTCTTTTATTCTTCTACAGGGTGGTAGGGTGGTGTTATGGTGAGTTGTAGTTCATTGGGTGTTGGGGCATCCGTTCAATTAACTACTGAAGAATCTCGAGTGTTGGAGCGTCCATCTAGTGGGAGCTAGAGAAGAATGTTTTTCTAAATTCTAGGAAGTTGGAGCTTTATTTTCAATTGGAGTATTTAATACTCCAATTGAAAATAAAGACATAATAAATACTCCAATTACTTTGACAATCTTGACAGGGTGTCAAGGAAACCACCACGAGGCAAGGGATTGGAAACTTTATTAATCAAGAATGATTCTCCTTAGATTACAAGTCTCTCGGGCCATCCCAATTTAACATGGGCTAATTCGTTACATAACCACCTCTTCGTTATAAAAACCGATTGTCCAGTAATTTCCATTAATTACAATTATTTGTCATATTTTAACAAAATCTACTTGCTAGGAATAATCCCTTGTTCCCGAATGAATATGAAGAAAGCTCTGCTAACCTTCTGTTGCATGAGTAAAACACTATCTATTTTTGTACCTCTTGTCTTCCAATTGTGTTCCCCTACTTGGTCAAGCCTTGCCATACAAAGGAATAATCCACATAAAATAATCCACATGGATCACACTTTCAATTAAAGAATATATCATCCCCAATGCTTAAACACTCCTCATAACTTCCCATTTGATAAAGTACCAAGTTGTAATCTCCCTCCAATCTAATTGCTGGGGACTTCTATCATAGTACATATCAAATGATACTCTAACACCTTTGAAGTCTATGGCTTCCTATAGAGTGCCTCTCCTACCAGTAATCAACAACCCCACTCTGAAACAGACCATGTGACTCTGCACTATTTTGATTATCACTGAGATGCCACTACGACATAGCTCTAACTCCTGCTTTTGCATCCCTTGAACATAACCCTTGAACAAGTAAGTAAGTTGACATTGTGAAACACCGACTGTAATTTATAAAAGGGAACTTTCACGAAGAGGGAGACAAAAGTGAGCCTCTAGAAGGAAATAATAGTGCTAACCTAAGAGAGACACATGGGAAAAGAAATATTCATTAGTTATCTAATGAAATAATTCACATAGACACAACGACCATTAAACCACATACAACACACCTTCAACAAGATAAGTACCAAGGCCACCAAAATGGATCAATTTTCTTAGTACATATGAACAAAACATATATAGAAAACATATAAAGAATAGCCCTAATGTTGAAAAGTGTAACTAGGACCGGTCTTCATATTGACTATGTAATTATGTATTTATGTAATGAAGAAGACAAAGATAATAAAATATAGTTTTGGTATGCTTGTTTCATGGGTTTCATGAGCAAGGTTTTATTATAGGTCAAAAGACTTCTTCTTGATGTATTTTAACGATTTGTCTTCTAGTTATAAATGTATTAAAGAGTCATGTTTATGATGAGTCAAAGTCACACTTGTATGCCTCAAAACCTTGTCACATGAGCCTTGAGGCCATGGCTCAAAATATGGCTCAAGTTCAATGTTGAAGACAGTGATCAAGTCGACCTCCATACTCTTGCACAAGTCGGCTCAAAGTAAGGGTCTCATGTTGACTCATAAGAAGGACATGTCTTGTATATATAAGAAGGGTCTGCGGTTCATTTGAATTAAGCAACTTCGTATTATTCTGAAACAAAAAATGCGAAGAAGTCTGAGTAAGCTTCGGTGGTATATCTCTGAGCTAAGTGCGAGAACAACGTTGTAAAAAGTGTGAGATAAAGGGCTGATATAAATGCGAAAATAGGACAATATCTAGTGCGTATAACTGGACAATATTAAGTGCGAGAAAGGATTGTATTAAGTACGAAAGTATAGGGCTGTACTTTGGTGCGAAAGAGGAAAAACTTCACAGTAAAGTGAAAATTTATATAAGGGCTGCTTAGCGAAGTATTCAAGGTAGGAAAAAAAAATATCTATACAGTGCAAAGAAGACATGTTATAAGGGCTGCATGTAAAGGATTGGTACATAAGTATGTACCATTTTCTTGGGTATAAATCAATATAAGAAGAATCCTAGAAGAATATAAGGTCAAGTCAAGGAATCTAAGGAGATATCAAGTACTAGAGACTGAACTCTCTATGGTTGGTGCAAGACAATGCATAAAAGGAAGGATCAACTCAAGGAGTCAAAGAAGAAGTAGTGAAAATTTCTTGGAGGCATACAAGGATCAAGGGTCTGTGTCATGGTCATGGTACTTGTCATTTAAAATTCTATAAGAATAATTTCTTGTGGGTTTTCCTCTCCAAGAGGGAGAGGTTTTGGCCTTGGCTTGAAAAGCCTAAATTTGAGTTTATTGTGTTTTAGTGATTTACTTAATGAAATACATAATAAGATAAGAAGAGAAGACATAAGTAAAGGAAGTAAGATCACAAGTAATTATCAATAAGAGAATTTGAATTAATCCTAGCCCTACCAATTTCTCAACATGGTATCAGAGCTCAGGTGTGGAAGACAAGGGCTACTTGACAAGGAGACACTCAAGGAAGACATAATCAAAGTCAAGGTCAAAGTTTGCATTGAAAAGACAATAAAGTTTCCAAGGAATATTATTCAATATCATTCAAAGGATCCACTTATCAAGTAGATAATATTTCACATCAAAGATTTATAATTACATCATCAAGCACCATCCAACTTTATCCAATACCTTTGAAGACATATACATTGGAGAATTCAATCTAAAAGGGAGTTCCTAACTTCATCTTCATCATCGTGAAATGAAATCTATTCTCATGGTAATCAAGGAATTATTTCAAATCTACGAAACTTAAAACAATGCAATCTTAACTATACAAATGAAATGAAAGCAAAGTGAAACAATCAGTCTTAACCTGCAAAAAAAACATAAATGAAATGAGCAAATGAAAGCAATAAAACTTAATCTATGAAAGCACATAAATGAAATTTAAACTAGACATAAAGAAATTAAAAGAATATGATACATCTCACATTCATTAGATGGCCAATCCAAATGACATGATGATGTAAAGTTGAGAGGCTCCAAATGCAAGCATAACCAAATCAAAGTGAATATCACTCGTGAGCATGGTGCCAAATCCAACTTATTTATTCAAAACATGAGCATTTCTCAAACTTTAGAGATGCCTTTGAGAGGAGAAGTCTCTCCTATTCATACAAGAACATAAGAAGCTACCCTATTAATGGAGATCCACTATTTTCTCCCTAGATCCATAAAAATTTCAACCAATTAGACACATATTCCTTTATCAATGATTTTTCTCCATGAGATATGGTTGATTCATATTCCAAATCTTCATTCAATATTGAAGAGAATTTGAATTGATCCTTGGAGGCCACATAAAAGTGTCTTGGAATCTTCCAAATGACCTACACATGTCATCAAACTCAAGACACTTTTAGGTACAAGAAAATACATGTTATTTTTCTAAATTTTAATCACAAATTCACGCTAAATACATGAACCCTTATGAGTATAAATTCACTCTAAATACATGAAATTAATAGTTTTGGAAAATACTAATGTGAACCCTTATGAGTATGAAAATGTAAGGTTATGAAGTGACAAGGTGATTAAATGAGGGTGATAGAATGGAAATAAGGGTGAAAGTGTATGACATTTTGGAGGCCCAGCATGGGGATAAAAAAACTACATCTTAAAAAAAGACATAATTGACAACTCTCTGAGATGGACACTCCCCCAAAAGATATTCTAAGGAAAAAAGTCTGGTACAACAATGCCCATCCCAATGTTAACATTTCTTGTTGGACATTAGATCATGGTAAATTCTTGATGATAAATAATACTTTAAAAATAGGTATTTAGGGCCCCTCAAGGTGTGCTTTATTTCTGGAACCTTCAAAATCTACAAAACACATCTTCTTAGATTTCCAATGTTTAAAGAAAGTATAGGATTTATATTTTAAAAAAATTATTTCAAAAAGTTATTCGTCCAAAAATTTGATAGATATGTTGGTAAATTTACATTATCATTATAGAAGCTCCTTTAAGGGTAAGCCACAATTCAAGAAGTTTTCATTTGCATTTCCCATGTTTGAAATTTGGAAGATCTAGGAAACCCACAACAAAGCTATTTTCAACCAATTCATTCCTCTCCATGGTAGGGTTGCAAATAAATCCCTTCTTCTCCAATTGTATTTCTTTTTTGAAAATATTTATTTCAATCCTAATTCTCCCTTGGATACTTTTGAGAAAGCATAATTCTTCCTTCGATAGTTTCAAGTAAGCATGGTGGCTACATTTAGAAAATTTGAATATTTTTTCGGTGCCTACAATTATTCCTCCTTCCAAATCATGGTGGTAGGTTCAATATAATGAAATATACTTCTTCAAATGGTGGACATCAAAGGATTCCCATATTCTCTTTTTTTTTTTGTGGACATCAAAGGATTCTCATATTCTCTTTTTTTTACAATTCTTTGAAATGAAATCTAGGGGAGGTAGGTGTTGCAGGGGGTCGGTCACATACATTTTCTTAGAAGCTAGGGATAATGACAAATAATCTATCCAAATCCTTTGAACTCTTCAAGGCATTAATTTTCCTTATTCTCTTCATCATAGACATCTCATTGTCATAGGAAACTCTCTTATCATCATAGACACTTGAAAATATGAACCTAAGCCAAGGATCTCTGATTGGAAGCAATTATAAATAGAATTTGGTTTCTAGATTACAACATGGATTTCCAAATTGAATGGTTACACATCCAACAAACAAATAATCAATTGGTCCATTGCTAGGACAATTTGGTGATCCAGCTAGGAAAAATAGGGGCTTTTATTTCAATGAGAAACATGTCACACAACCTATCCATAGTTTCATGATTTTTATAGGTAACACCTCATTTGGAATCACCGAGGACATGAAGGAAGAGTTAAATCCACATGGAGGAAGTATGCCACTCCATGTGTTTCCTCTTCTTTCCATAATGGCTCACATATGCACCAACTTAGGAAATATTATTTGCGGTCTTATCACACGTCATAAGGGTGGTATAATTCAAATTGAGTTAATGGATTAGGAATTAGAGACAACTAAAGTAAATGGATCCCTCGATCGTCATTGGAGCCTACATGAAAATAAGAATTTAGCGCCATAGGTGAATTTATCTTGAGATCAACAATAGATTCATCTCTAGTTTTCTCTCCATTTAAAATGCTTTGGTTGGTTGTGGTTATGGATTTAAATGAGTTGCAAGATAATGGTAGTACTGTTCATAAGAATGGGAATGATTTGAGTGTAATTTGAGCAGACTTGGATGTAATTTCCAAGAGTCTTTTGGAATTTGAAGACTCAATAGGAGTTAGTGATGTAGTTTTGGTTATCTTTTCACCTACATTTGAAGCAAAGGGTTGATGGCTTAGAAGTGGTAGTATTAAAAATTTTAAACATTGATTTGGAGAGCTGTCCATGTATTATTTTTGACCTAATGGGCCTCATGAAAGGTACTCTTCTCCCCTATGCTCCAAAAGAATAATCACCCGGGGAGAAATTTAATGCCCCTCAACTCCTATCAATTAGTTTTCCTCCAAAAATTAAGCAATATGTTTCTAGAAAATGCATAGTTTTGATAGATTTTCTAACATGTCTTACTTTATGCTTAGTCTTAGTTGGTTTAGTTTTTATGTTTGTAATATTTGGAAAGTTTGGGGTCTTTACTAGAGTGAATGTATTGCATATCGCATCATAGAAGCAATATGGATTAGATTGTCTCCATTACTATGTGTTTTTTTCTCTATAGTTTCATCCTTTGTATCACCTGTGTGCTTTAGCCACAAATCTGTAATAATTAAATAAAATTTCCACGTTTTTGTTTAAAAAATATTATCATTATCATGCAAAATGATCTCTTCCTTTATCACCCAGTAAGTTTAGTCAAGGCCAGACATCCTTATTCCATCCCCACTTGCGATGAAGATGGGTTTGGCTAGAATTTGAAGCAATCTTAGCCTTTAGCGAGCTGCTTATCTTCCATATTGTTTAACCTCTTCTTCTATATTAGATACCTAGTCATGGCTATGCTCTCAATGGAGGAAAGACTTGATTCAATGGGGAGGATATGATAGGGTGCATTTCATTTAAGTTTGAGATTATGAGTTACAATATTATTTTATATTTTCTCTGTCTTTCTCCACATATTGCATCCCCAAACCTCACACCCATATAATATAATACGAGTAAGGATAGTCTCAAAGATAAGGTTTTTTGTTTTCTTAATCCCATTTGAGAAATTTGTTGATTTACAATTGTTTTTAAGTACATAATAAGTTTTCCACCTACCATTGATCCTTTGCTCAGTGCTATAATGGAAAATGAACTTTTGATTGATATCTATTCCAATATATTTGTAGGAAGGCACATCTTCCAAGTTGTTGTTTTCATATACAAAAGTATCATGTGTGGCAATTTTGGATTTAATTATCATAACTTATATTTTATCACTATCAATAATCATACCTATCTTGAAATAGAAATCCCATTTTGGATTTAATTATAATAACTTTTGTTTTGTTACTATTAGTAGTCATACCCATCTTGAAGTAGAAATCCCATTTTGAATTTAATTATCATAACTTTGTTTTGTCACTATTACCCATCTTGAAATAGAAATCATAGATGATTCTTGCTTTAAGGATGTCTAGCTAAAAGAACAATATCATTAACCTAAAGAAAAAGAGTGATAAATACACCTTGGGATACCAAAAAGAATAGATAATAGTAAAATTATTTTGTTAAAAGAAATTGTGTAATTCATGTTTTTCTTATTACAATATTTAAAAATAAGTTAACACTTTACTATCAGGTTTGGTAAATTTAAGTTTTCACCACAAAAAATAAAATAATAAATTGGAGTTTGGTAATTAATATTAACTTGAAATTGGCATTTTTCATGATTTATGAAAATGTTTAAATAAAATTCAATTTTTTGATTAATATATTGTTTAATTAAAAAATTAATTTCTAATTTGATAATAACTCATATAAAATTAAAAAAAAGAGAGATTTTGATTTTAATGCCAAAATTAGTATTTTTTTAGTGGAAAATTTATTAAAATTCAGTTACTACACTATAAAGGAAACTATTTTTGGTTGCTTTCTGGAAATATTGATTGAAAGTTATTCAAGGAAAACCATACCACTTGCCACTTCGAATCCGTAAAATGGAAGACTTTCACTCAAATTTTGCGTAAACAATTTTAAGACATACGAGAAACTAAAAATTAACCTATTTTGATTTATATTATTGATATTTCTAAATAAAATCGTTAAACATTTTCACATTTTAAAAATTTCGATATGATATTCACCATTTCTATATATTTTAGGACGTCTGTACTACTCACAACCTACCACGTCAGCGCCGACGCCAATTTCGACGTGGACAGGGTTATCCTGGTCATTAAGAACGCTCATTCTGCACGCGCACATGGTAGCAGGCCATGCCATGCCATGCCAGGTCACAATAGTTGGTGCGTCGGTGTGAAAATCAGTGTTGTTTTGGTGTATTTTTGAAATGGTTGGGTGGTGGTAGGTCATGTTAGGAGTGAGTAATGATTCTTCCTCTCTTGTTATTTCTATTTGTAAATATTTAGCTCCGAATCTTCAATATTATATGTATACCAAATATATCATATATAGTGTACTACTATAACAAGTTAAAGATATGTAATAATTAAAGATATTGGAGAAAGAGTCATATGGTTTTTATCTTACTCGGTTGTTTTGTTTTCCTTGTTGCCATTCTTTTGTGCTTATGTGTCTCCTCTAAGATTTTGTTCTTGCTTTAAGTTTCTTCTCATTGCATTATTTTTGGGTGTGTGTTTTTTTCCATTCTTCTTTTTTTAATATTCCTTTAATTTTTTTGAAAGTTTTTTTCACTATATTTATTTTGTTTTGGCTTTTATCTTTTTGTTTTTTAGTTTTCACTTTATTTTGTAGGTTTTGATTTTCGATCTTAAAGTTGATGTTTGTGTAGTCATCTTTGTATAGGGTCGCTTTTTTCCATTTGACTTTTAGAGATTTTATCTACAAATACAACAATAAATTAGAAATAAAATCATAAATATTTTCTTACACAAATTCAAAATCATAATCATAAATATTTTCTTATACAAGAATTTGTTTGTGGTAGTTAATTTTGAGAAATTAATAATTCTAAAAGCAATCAAGTTATTTCTTAATGATTCATGTCTAATATTCAATAAGTCAAATAAGAATAATTATCTTTAAAATGCTGATTTTGTTATTAATATGGACATTTGGTTAAAAATTGATACAAGGAGCTTTAGAAAACTCATGAGACTTTAAAATAAGAGAAAAGATGGTAGCAAGTTAAAATGGAGGCATCAAGCACTAAAAGACCCTCTCAACCCATGACCCAAGCAATGACAGTGAACCTTCAAAGTTGTCCATGGAATAACCGACATGCAAATGATGTTCCAAAGGTCAATCATTCTCAAATCCAATCTCATCGTCCCTTAAAAAAACCACTTATCAAATCCTTTTGAACTCTTAAGAGATGACCCAACGTCATAAAATGAAGAGGAAAAATATTTTATGCAAGTGGACACGAACATATCATTGTCCACTTGCCACTTCGTGCTGGAAACATGAACATGTATTATTATTTGTATTTTTGTAAAGTTTTTTTCACTTTGTTTTTTCCTTTTCTTTTTCTATATTTCTTGTTGTTTGTTTTCCTTGAGTTTTGATTTTAATTTTGAAGTTGATGTTGCTTTAGCTATCTCTATCATTTGTAACTTCACTATTGGAGGATGATGTCTTTAAAAGTATTGCAATTCTGTATACAAATGCATCAACGAATAGGAACCAAAACCACTAATGTTTTCCCCACAAGAATCTATGTGGAGGTACATCTTGAGAAAGGAATTCCAAAAGTGGTCAAGTTATTCCTTCAATATTAGTCTTACATACAACAATTCAACTATGAATGGCGACCTTTCAAATGTGGATTTTGTCACGAAATTGGACATTTGTCAAAAAATTTCTCCAAGGAACCTTAGGAAACCCATGACACTCTAAAAGAGGAGGAAATATGGAAATATTTTAAAAGGAAGGCGTCAAGTAGTAAATGAGCTTCGCAACCCATGACAAAAATAACAACAAAGAACAATCAAAGTTATTTATTGAAGACCCTGAAGGAAAATAATACTTGAAAGGTAAATCATTCTCAAATATCACTCTCATCCTCCCTTAATCAAAACAACTTCCAAGTCCTTTTGAACTCTTAAGAGAGAACCCAACAGCATAAAATTAAGGGTC
Organism: Pinus albicaulis; assembly: GCA_034641835.2. NCBI lineage: Eukaryota > Viridiplantae > Streptophyta > Pinopsida > Pinales > Pinaceae > Pinus > Pinus albicaulis. The sequence continues at coordinate 1,933,962,813 of CM076578.1, forward strand.
TGACCAACCTTTTATGCAAATAGAACAAGAACTTGTATTTTCCACTTGCCACTTGCCTTGTTGGAAACACCCTCTCAAATATTGACTTGGGATGAAGACCCTATTGGATTTAACAACTATACTAAGAGGAGGGGTGTTGAATCAATATAAGACAATTTTACAATTATTTAAATATTTCAATCATAAAATAATTCACCAGTCACATAACAACATTGAACACAATATATATGTGGAAACCTATCTCGGATAAAACCACAAAACTTCTTTTATTTATTTGATTGAAACAAAAACCAACCTACTGTTATAATATTTGTAACCACCAACCTATAGGAGACTTCAATCCCATCAAATTTGCAAGCACCATCTTTCCGGAGGCACCAACGCCCTCAAATTTGCAAGCACCAACTTGCAGGAGGAACCAATCCCCTCAACTTCGCAAGAAAATCTTTCTAGAGGCACCAAACCCCTCAGATTTACAAGCATCGACTTGCAAGAGACACAAATACCCTTTGGATATGTTGATCAAATTTATTTTACCTTATAGATCTCTATTTCATCACACTTTTAGACTAGATCTAGAGGCATTTTTAATTCTTATATTGAAAACAACCTTTAATTTAGATCTCCTTTCTCTTTTTTCTTTCTCAATGCAAACCTTTTCTTTCTAGTTCACTAGTAGTCTTTTCCAATGTTGCACAATACACCATTCTATTCTACACACTCCTTACTGACCCATATCTCACACTTATAAACTACACACACTTTGTTTATGCATGTTTACTCAATTTTCCAATGCATTGTCTTTGTGCTTTCTTTTTGTCTCTTACAACATAACATATCTACAAATCTCCTATCCTTTCACACAATTTGCGCATTCACTCCACCTTTATTCATTCCACATGATTGTATCATTCTTATGTATCTTCTCACCTCAGTCACAATTCTTGATGGTGTAATGCTCTCTCATATGCTCTGATCACCACCATGTTCTTTCACTACTAGTTTCTATTTATAACTTTATGCATGCTCTTTTCTTAATTTTGATTTATTTTTTTGCATTTTCCTCCTTGGAATTTTTTTCTTTTAATGCTACAAGATCAATCCTTGTAACTGAATCCTTATTGTGGCTTTGACTGTTAGAACCATGACCTCTCTCAATGGCCACTTCTTTGTTTATTTCCGCAAAATTAGCACATTGAGAACTTTCATCCAACATTGATTTTTCATGGAACTTGGAGTTGTTGGATCTTTTCTACTTACACAAAGTACCGAGACCAAAATCCTGAGACCATTCAAAAAACTTCATTGGAATGTAATCCTTGTCATTTGCTACAACTAACAACTGATTGTCTTGTCACTTCGAAACTTCACCCCTTGGGATGATCCACTACCATTCCATATTCACCATATGATTTTTTTTTTTTATGAAAAAAAGTTCAACTAATTATAATCCTAACCATTCAACAATTGACAACTACTTTTATATAACTTTGAGGCTTCACCCCTTGGAAGGTCCACTATCTATCCATTTGAAACTCCAATACTCTCATGAATCGAGGCCTAATATGAGATCCACACATGCTGTCAATGTTGTTGTCATATGGTTCTCATCTATCAATAGTAGAAGAGCTAAAATGATTTAACATGTACGTACCTTACCAAACAACCTCTTGGTACAAATATTAAGGTCATTGATTCTACTATATCATGTCACCTTGGACCAATCATTAAGTTCCACTTGTTATTTTTCCACATGTTTTGTGATGTCACCAACCATATGTCCAATTGGACACCCAAAAATTCCAAATATTGAGTGCCATGTGTCATTTCTTCATTGCCACATCATCCATGCTACCTATCCTACACTTCATTTCGAGGGCTAACTTTCTTGGCCTTCTCTATCTCTCATCCTTCTCAACCTTTTTGAACGTTGTCATTCTTATTCCTTTGGCACACTCAACCTTAGTCCTCCTACATGATTGAGCTGATATTAATAGTCGTTTGCTGACAACATATTAATTTTTCATTGTTCTGTGGTTGGAAACTTAATCATTGAAGTATTGTGCTTTTCACTATTTTATCTCTTTATCCTTCTTACCTTTCTTACTTATGCTTTCTCAACTTTCTGTTCCTTGACATTAATGACAACACCAGTCAACAATATACAATTTTTAATTGATGGAAACCCTTGGCATTGGCACATTCATCTAAACCAATTATTGGCTATCGTTGTACTGAAAACCAATCTCCAACTTCAACTATGTTTAGATCCATGTCAGTGTCTAAAATATATGCCAATGGTTGGTTTCTCCCCTTGCTTCTTGCTAAAAACTCCAATGGTCAACTCTCCCCCTACATTTCGCTCACAACTCTAATGGTTAATAAAGTTAACTCTCTCCTTTGACATCAATGGAAAAATGGACGTGTCCACAAATGCTTGATACCAATTGGTCAAGCAAGTTAAATTTCCCCCTGGGACCTCCATCAGGTTATTAATACCAATTTCACATATGTATGTTTGATACAAAATAATTATTCTTTTGAACTCCCTAGAATTGATGCATCCACTTATTTTAAATTCCCCCCTAATTTGATGAAACCAATGAATGGATTGATACCAATGGTGTATGTGCCAAGTGAACCAATTATGATTATAGGACTTATGAAAGTTCTTGAAACTTTCCATTTCATTGTTCTTCTCCAATAAATCATTTTCTAAAATACTAACATGTGTTGAAGATCTTCCATTTTTGGAAACTATATCACTACTGAGAGGGGGGGGGGGGGGGGAGGGGTGAATCAGTAGTGTGAGAAATTATAAAAATTTTATCCAATTATTTAATATTTAACATTTATAAAATGAAACACATAATTAGAGATTAGTGTATCAAAATAAACTAGAAACCATGAAAAAATTCACACAATGGACTCAAATATTTCTGGTGGAAAACCCTTCCTCGAGAAAAAAACCGCTCTACTGATGTTTCGTTGCTCAATTATTTTATTATATGTTGAATAAATTATATATGGATCAACTCACTCCTATGATACAGAAGACTTGACTTCTTTCACATTATGCTGACACCTATTAGATAGGAAACTATTTCTCTCACCGATATACGGACTACCATCTGCTGAAGGCCACCATGATTAAATATCCTCACCCGGTTACTCATGAACTAAAAATTGACTCTATAGATTTTGATCTGCTGGTACTATCATGACCAATAAGCGTCTCCCATTTTTTACTGAACTATCCAACCACCATTGGATGGAGAAAAAAACCTTCATCGACTAAATCTGCCAAGTCACTGTATACTCAAAGCCTCATGCCTTCAGTTCCTCCATGTGAGCCTCATTTCATATATTTTCAGACTATACTCCTAAAAATTCCTCAACATGAGCATTTTAATAGCATAACATCAAGGCTCTAACAAATTGTAGCACTACGTTCCATAAAAAACTCCACACTAAAACTCAGGATCATTTGCAAAATAATATCCTCAAACTTTACTCCAATCCACACATCAAGAACTCACTCACTGTGTAATATTATTGCTGAGACATACAACTCAATAATTTCATAATATTATGGCTTAAACATACTTTATCTCACTATTGGTACAAATACAAACAGATTCAAAAAATATGCATACTATGGATCAAAAATTTTTCCCACTCTTCTCCACACACACTCACTCCATCAACACCACTAGATAATCAAACATAATAATAGTAATCTATCTATAATATAAGCATCAACTCAAGTGCTTAAATCAATAGATTCACATAACTAATGGGCTCCACAACTCTGTTCATATGCTAGATTCGATCCGAATTCAGCCCATTGAATTAATCAACCACTAACTCTAGTAGCCTTTTTGATATTTCTAACTTTAATAAGTTCCAAGAGGTCCCACAATTTTTTCCAACCATAAACCGTAGTTTTTTAATCTAGGATGTCGACAAAACACAAAAATTATCTCAACAACATGACAAATGTAGAGAAATTCTTGTGAAAATACCTCAGTTTCTGCCTTAGAATTTCCATCCATGCGACTGGGGCTATAATTGCTCCCTTAGGCCTGACTCCATGCAACTATAGCTTTTCAACCGCTCCCTTGACTCAGCTTACATGCGACTGGGGCTAAAACTCAGTAAAATCATTAGTTTTTCAGTCGATAACCTTTTTCACCTATTGGGCCATATTCATCAACATATGAACACTCCTCCAAGCCATTGATATAAGTTTTCAAATGATGAATAGGAAAGAAACAATTCAATGACATGAAAGGCCTATTCTTCCAACCTTAAAACCAAGACCAAGACCTCCAACTCCTAAAGCAACAACCATAACATCTCTAAACACCTGGAGCAACATCTCCAACACCTGTAGCGACATCACAACTCCTGCAACAGTAGTATCAAGTCATATGACTTCCTCCATCATTGATAGAAACACCTCCAACACAAGCAACTACATCTCACACATGTAGCAACATATGCAATGTCTCCAAGACTTAAAGAGGAATATGAAACACCTAGAGCAACACTCCAACCACCCATGGAAGAAATGTCTCCAACCAACTCAACAGGTCTAGAATATATCTCCTCAATAGCCAAAAAATCATTTCCACTAGGTCTACTCATAAGTATGTTTACATCAATGCCAACTAACAAGACCATCAACCAAACACATATCACAAAACACTCATCCCACATGGATATGACCTATAACACTAAGATATTTTTGACATCGATGCCAACACTACAATGCCAACGACCATACCCCATGCTGAGAAAACTAATGAGATAAGAGAGATATCACTCCCAACCTCTGTCTTAGAAACTTAGTGGCTCGAGATTTTCTATCTGTTCTTTCGTGGCAACAATACATTTAAGTATAATAATTTGATCAACCACTTGGTCTCTTAATAAATGATATTTAAAAGGAAAATGTTTTGTCATTAAATGCATTACAAGATTCTTGGAGATGTTAATTGCACTATCATTATCACACATAATCAAAATGGGTTGAGCATATTCAACCTTGAAATATTTCAGAGTTTGTTTCATCCATTGGATTTGATTGGAACATGTAGATGTTGTTATGTACTCAGCTACAACTATAGACAATGAGATAGAGTTTTTCTTTTTACTCAACCATGACACTATCTAATTACTCAAAAATAAAGTTTCACCACTTGTGTTCTTATTGCCATCAACACTGCTTGCCCAATCTGTGTCCATGAGTGTTGTTAGAGCGATTCTTTTTCTCCTTGAGTACCATAGTCCATAATAAATAGTTCCCTTACAATATCTAAATATTCTTTTTAATTCATTCACATGGATCCCTTTGGGTGTAGAGTGAAATTTGGTTACCAATCCTAAAAATTTCATTACATTGGGCATTGAGGATGTTAGATATAGAAGGATTTAGATCATTGACCTATACATGGCCTGATTTTCATCACAAGATTCATCATATTTTCTCACCTTGCACCCTATGACCATAGGTGTGTTGATAGGTGCACAATATTACATGCTAAATTTATTCAATATTTATCTTAGTTATTTGGTTTAAGAGATAAAAATACCTTTATCTGATTGAGAAACTTGTAAGCTAAGGAAGAATGACAATTCTCCCAACATGGAAATATCAAAATCCTTTTGTATGTCTGTGCTAGAAAATGTAACTAGGTTCTGTCTTCATGTAATTTACTCAAGTCATATTGTAATATACTTGAAAAAATAATAAAGAATTATTATTATTATTTTGACTTATTAAAGCATGGGCTTCATGCTTGGGTCACCATTTTTTAGTTTAAATTACCCATTGATGAATTCTAGTATTGATTCTAAGTTAATAGAGTCATTGTACATTTAAAAAGACCCTTCTTTGGATTTTGAATCATGTAAAAAGGTTTAATATTAATTAAAATATGAATTATGTGACCTTCACACCAAGTCATCCTAAAGGGGATCATGTCAGCCTAATAAACACCTATTTGACCTCACCTAGAGCTTATAAAAGGAAGGAATTCAAATTCATTTGGAGCACACTCTCTCACAAAAAGTTCGATATCTCTTGTAGTTGGGAAAAGTTTAAAGTCTGTTGCTGGGAAGTCGAAAGAAGTGTGAGTTTGGGGAAGTCTAAGAAGAAGAGGAAAAATAAAAATTTGGTGCCTCTCTCTCTCTTTTGGGCACTAGCTTGGGATATCGAAGTCTTCCAAATTTTGCTGCTACTAGAAGTTGTTTCCTGGTCGAAGTTGATGGAAAGGTGTTGAAGATCTTAGAGGCTGACTTGGTGTGGAGGGAAGGTCTGGTATATGTCTAGGGTGAAGACTCTCAAAGAATACTACTGAAAGGAATAATTATCTTGACTGGTTTTTCCCCTCTAGGGGGGATTTTCCCTGGCATAGTACCTTTTTTTCAGAAAGAAAAAAACGCTGTATATTAATAACAGTACACAATTCAAATATTACATTCTCAGCGGTAAGCAGCAAGAAATCCATATCATCAATGCCACAATATATAAGAAAGTGCTTTCTATGAAAGAAAAATTCCAAATACTGTGACATATACAAATCCGGAGGGCATTATACTGATCCATACATAATTATCAGAATCGTATCTGTCAATCATCAAATATCCCTGCAAACATTCATAACATTTGTGGAGAATCAAAATTACAATAGACCTCTATGGTATCATTGATACGAATATCTGAACCAATCAAACCACCTGTAGGATCATATTGAGGAGAATACAGGAATAGAAATCAGGCTCGCTTGATCGTAACTTCCCCATCATTAGAATAAGACAAGCTAGATTGAGGAGATCGGATGACCAAACAAAAACATCAAGAATTCTTCATCAATGATAATAGCAGGCTCACTTGAAAAGGTATCAAACTCACTTGAACAGGCTCGCTTGAGGTGGTACCATGGAACGAATAACAGAATTAGCATCGTCCATACATTAATAACAAAATAAAGCACCAAAAATGTAACCAGATGATAACATCAGTAAACTCACTTGAGATAGCAGGGCGTAGGAAAATATAGAAAAAAAGCTTGTCCAACCACATGTAGAAAAACGTGTGTAGGTAACTGGCTTGCTTTCAAAACCATGGAGAATTCCAGCTTTGATACATGCTGTCAAGGAATGGGGATGTCCATGGCCCATATACGGACATTGTTCCGATATTGTAACGCATTCATGATACCAAATTCCATACAGAGGCCTTTCTTAGATAGTCTATCAGCTCTGGTGTTTAATTCTCTGTAAATGTGCGCAATCGAAGGATGATTCATTTTATCCCACAAATATATGGTTCTCAACATCCAGCCCAGAGCAGATGGAGCCGATAGAGAATGGGCACAATTAACTGCCCCAATAATGACCTTAGAGTCTCCATAAATACAAGTAATCTTAATCCCAAGATTATATGTAACATACAGACCACACCAAAGAGCCAAGAGCTCAACCATTGTGTTGGAACTTGGTCCAGCGTTCCAACAGATGTGAAAAATTTCAGAGTGGGATACTTTTATCCATGCCCCAAAACCCATTATCTCGTCTTGGAAAGCCCCATAAAAGAAGATTGCTGGCACATCGATGATATGGGGTATCAACCTAATAGATTCATCCATAATTGGATTTTTAAACACCTCACAATGGAAAATCCATTTCATTATGGCATTGTGAATGGCATGAATAGAAAAAATACCACCTTCAAATATAACTTTGTTGCGAAACATCCAAATTTTCCAAATAATGAAGAAAGGTAAGGATTAAAATTTGCCTCTAATCTTGTCCCATCTGTTCGCACCATCCATAAAGTCAGTTGGAAACCATGTGGAATCAAAAAAATGTGGGGTAAACAAGTTCCAAATCTGAACAGCCATTGGGCATAAGAAAAAAAGATGATTCACTGATTCTTCATGATTTCTAGAGAGGGCACACCAACCAGGGCCCTGAAAGCCGCAATGCATAAGCGAATCCCAGGTGAGAATCCTCTTTCTCCATACCAACCACCCAAATAATAAGATTTTAGTGGGGATGCGACAATGCCAAAAAATCCATAACTCAGGAGATGCATCAACTTGAATGACACATGATAAGAGCGAGAGATATGTATCCTTGACAACAACCACCCCGCTGATAAGAACTGCATCCCATGTAATTCTGTCACCCTGAGGGTTATAACAAAGGCCAGCTACCTTGATCTTTAGTACATATTTAGACCATGATATCGCATCAATGCCATTTAAACCCAAAATGGAAGCATCTTTGAGAACCGGAGCCCCGATAGACCAGTAGTAGATGACTTCTAAAAAAGAATATGCCACGCTCCGTAAGCTTATGAACCACCCTCTGGTTAGGAAGAGAATCCACATCCATACCGCTCATGCGATCCTTTCCAATAATGATGTCCAACCCATTTCCAAAATACCATATCAACCTATCAGCGAAGAGAGAGAATTTTTTTTGGAACCCCATCCAAATAGACGAAATAAATCTGGGCAGCTTTAATTGTCTGATGTATAAGCGGAATAAGCAATATTTGTCTAAATATTTGATGCATATGATGTTATTCCAAATCCCGTCCCCATTGATAGCTCACCACAAAGATTTAGCCAATAAAGTAGAGTTGAAAACCCGAATATTGAGAATTCCCCATCCTCCCATATTTTTGGGCATGCATAAATTCTGAAATCTTATCAGATGGATTTTAGACTTATTATCCGAGCCATCCCAAAGGAATTTTGCCATAATTTGATTAATAAGATCCACAGTCTTTTCTGGGAGGTAATATAGATGACCCCAATATACCACATATTGTGAAAGGACCATTTGAATCAGCACCATTCTCCCACCCAAAGAGAGCCATCGATGCGACCATTTGTAGATCTTTGTTTTGAACTTTTCAACAAGCCAACCCTAATCCTTTACCCCATATCCACATGATTTAATTCAGAAGCCCAGATAAGATAACCCCTCGGAAGCCCTCTTAACATGTATCCCCATAAAATTGGCAATGAACAATATCTCTTGTTCGTCCCCATATTCATAAATAATAAAATATTTCTCCTTATTGATACATAATCGAGTTGCTTTCCCAAACCGAATCAGCGTATAGTGTATGTAGAAACAGTGGTTTCTCATAATCTGGTAGAAAATAAGGATGAGGATATCATCAACAAAAATAGAATGTGTGATACATACCTCTTTGGAGAAAGAAAAACCCGATATAAATTGAGAATTTAGCGCCATCTGCATGATTTTGCTGAAACCATCCATAATGAGAATAAAAATAAGAGGTGATAGCGCACAACCCTGTCAAATCCCTCGTTGAGCCTTGAAGAACTTAGTTGGCCGACCATTTAGAATAACAACATAAGTCACAGAAGAGATGCAAGCCATAATCCATCAGATAGAGTGTACCGGGAGGCCAATCTTGAGAAGGACCAGTCTAATGTAAGACCAATCAATGGTGTCATATGCCTTAAAAAAGTCAATTTTCAATATAGCTGCCTCCTTTTTCCCAAAATTCATAGAATGCATAACCTCCTATGCAATGGCGACGACATCATGAATAGATCTTCCTTTGAGGAAACCATACTGTTCTTTACAAATATGACTTGATAAGGTGTCTTTCATTCTACTGGCAATGATCTTGGAATAAATATTATACAAAATATTGCACAAAGCAATCAGCCTGAATTCATTAAAATTCTTGGGATCGGAAGTCTTGGGAATGAGGGCCAAAAATGTGGAATTCATATTTTCCGGAATGTGACCCAAAATTCTGCCATTCTCTACCATCTCAGTAATCTCATCAGCCATGATATCAAAGAAATGTAAAAAGAACTCCGCAGGCCATCCATCTGGGCGAGGAAATTTATCGAGAGCAAATTATTTGAGGGTTTGTTCCACCTCCTCTTTAGTGACCCTAGCATTTAGTCTCTGTAGATCCTCCTCATCAAACATCACCGGTAAATGTTGAAGAATCCATTCCCGGCTATTCGCAAAAATACTAGCATCAGCTTGTTAAAAATTCATGAAGTGATTATAAGCTTCCAGCATAATTGATCTAGATTTATGCAGGAACGCAACAGAATAAACATATAATCATAAATACAAATATGCAGCAGAAAAAATCACTTCATTTCATTAATATCAAAGAACTAAAATTTGTTTACAAACAGCATAGAAATAAACTAGCTACGGCGCTGGTAGCTATCTCTAAGAAGAGATGTGGCGGCTACAAGCCTCTGAACTGAGTTACAATGAGGCTCAAGGCCTATTTATTATTTAGAAACAATGGAAAACCCTAAACATCCAAAACCCTAACCCTAGGAGATGAAGCGCCAAAACTATGGGCCCCGTTTGGGTAAATTGGTGTTTCAACTTTCCGGAGATGTAACTTTGGCATACGATCTCCGTTTGATGTGAATCATACCTTGTTAGAAAGATATATCTGAGGACTAAAATTTTTGAGTGAGCAACATCAATCCATGGACCCATGTTTCTCTCGGGTTTCCCAAAAAATGTCGTTTAGGGCCTCAAAATGAGTCCGGAAGTTCAGGACCCGAAAAACTACTAAAATAGTAAGTTGTGCCAAAACTGAAAAACTAAAAGAGGTGATGGTGGGGCTCCAAGTGGAGTAGGTGGGTGACCACCAATATCCACCTGGATCAATAATCTCCTCTTTGGAATATACGAAACCACCATCAACCTTTTGAATATAAAAGAAGATATAAAGAATTATAATAACAAGAAACATCACAAGTAATTATCAAGTATAAGAAAATGTTTTTGCCTTTATGATTTTCTAACATGGTATCAGAACTTTGGTGAAGAAGGAAGAAAAACACTTTCTTTAACACTTGATCAAGGAACCATTCAAAGGATCATCTCAGGGAGTAGTCTACTTCACTCTAGGAAGATTTCTAACACAATCAAGGGAGAAAAAAAACTTGAAGGAGCCTCAAACTACAGGTCCTTGAAAAATATAATTGACCTCATCCTTGAAAAGAATCAAGTACTGGACTTGGTAAAGGGAAAAGTAAAGAAGTCTACAGAAGATTCCAGTGATGGTGATAAAGTGAAATATAGGGCACTAGAATTGGTAGCCATGACTCTAATGGTATAAGAAATAAAGGAACTTCATAGCTAGCATTGACCATGCTCAAGAAATGTATGAAGCCTTGTCAAATTTATTCACTATTAAGAACATTGGTCAAGTACCAAGTTTGAAGAATGAGATAAGGACTACAAATATGAATAAAGAGGACACAGTGGCCTCCTTATTTGTGAATATATCAAGAATTAGGGATGATATTTTGGCCATTGATGAAATTGTTCGAGACAAAGAACTTGTGATCACTTCCCTATTGGTATTTCCACCTACTTGGGGTGCATTTTGTACAGGACTTAATAGTTGGAAGTTAGCTCCCGCCTTTGAATAACTATTGACTACTTGCAGTTAGGAAGAACTAAGGATCTCATTAGTGTTACACATCATTTTTTCATTGTCCCTGCAATCCCTAATTCGCACATTGGAGGGTTGTTTCTGTGACCAATAAGCAGTGTCATGCTTTGTAAATATCATCCTTGCATCCCTTTTGATGAAAGTAACATTCTTCTTGTTGACATTTCCCTGAGTAGAGCTGTAAAAATCCTTATTTTTACCTTGGCACGAGTATCCAGTTACACCCTCTCGCTGATCAGGAAATTTAACATTGAGCCCACGCCAGTTGGCGCTCTGTGCCAGTTAGACACCCGCACCAAGTTGTTTATGGAATGTTTTTTTAAAATAGAGGTGGAGGTTCCATTCCAACCACCTCGAGGATGAGTCATTGGGAGTGGTTGAACTGAAACAACCATGGACTCCTTCCTTTAGTTAGTAGTTTCCACCTCCCTTGGAACTCTCCTAAAGGATAGGACTCCCTCCCACCTTTGTAGGGATCCAAACCTCCTCCTTTTCCTCTATAAAAGAAGCTATCTCTCTTAGTACTAGCTAGCTGAATTGGGAGAATTATACATACTATAGCTAAGCTACTAGAGAAGATAGAATAAGAAGGAATTATGTTGAGGAAGCTTGAGTCGATGACTTCTAAGAGAGCTTGAGTCCATGCCTTCATCCCGTCCCAATTCCCTGACGAACATTTGAGACGCGCTTCGCCTGAAACCCGTTGGAGGAGACTGCGACGTCAAAGAATTGGTTGTACTCTTGCTTCTATTCATTAATATACATGACTACTGTTTGGTTCCACTATTGTGTTATGATGTTTATTTTATGCAATATGGTTAGCCCTCTTTGACTGGCTAATAGTTGTGAGTGAAACTATTCTATCGTATGTTGTTCTTGTTCTTCGTATTTTGTGCAGATACCTGAGCGCGACATCAAACGGATTGTGGTTTTCCAAGACAGGAGCGAGAGGCCACTACTCTTTCTGCAACGACAACAATGTTGGATTCAAGGTAGGTCAATCTACCATGTCTTTTGTTCATTCGTTAACTAGGAAGCAACACTTTAGCGTGTCTTTTTGTTACTAGACCCACCCTAGGGCTAGAGGGATCATCTCTATCTGTAGAGAGGATTTACCTTCATAACAAATTGGAGACTCCACTAGGGATCAGTGCGAGTTTGTTGTTTCATCCTGTTGGGTCAGTGTCGATTATTGATTTAGTTATCTGTCTTTTTCTGGTTTGTTTGTTGAGTTTTCATCCTTTGTTCAACTCTAGAGTGTCAAGGATGACCTCTGCTCATTAGGTTAAGGTTTTTCCTTTTGTTCACGTAGGTATCTAGCTTGGCACATTTTTTTTCTAGACAGTCATGCCGATTGGCGTAGGTTGCTCTTTTAGCACTCACGCCAACCCCTGTATGGCACGGATTACAACCTTACAGTCGTGCCAACCCCTGTAGGTTTTGGTTTGACCTACTTAATGAGTGTTTTGGTCATTTTTTCTTGCTTCTGGGTTATTTTTTGATGTGTTTTAAGCCTTTGAGACTATGTTGACTACTGTAGACTTGTTTCCCTCAGTTGTTTGTCCATTTTCCTGTCGGTGTCAGTTCAGACCTTAAGGTTTCTAAGTGTTCTTGCATGTTGAGCCTTATGTTCGAGAATGAGTCACTTTGATTGTTGTCAGTCTTGTTTTGGGTCTTTATATTGAGTTTTTCTTGATCCTTTGGTTTTTTTGCTTGAAAGGTCTTTTCGTCTTTTTGATTAGTCCTTTTTCTTCAATACCTTTAGCATCAATTACTTGGCTTGTTTGGGTCATTTTGAGAAACTCTCTTTTGCGATTGAAAGTTTGCTTCATTAGCTTGCATGTTTTTATGTCTGTTTCGTTTTGGTTGAGTCATTCAATTTCAAATATTTACATTCACAAAGCTCAAACTAGTGTTTATTTGTTTTCCATTAAATTAGTAAGTTGTGTGCCTCATTTCATTGAAAAAATCAAAAATATCTTTGCATTCTTTTGTTGCATTGAAAATGAAACGTTCCTTTACATAAACTAGAATTTGTCAATCTAGGAAGGACTTTCATTTTCATTTGATTGCATTAAAGGCATTAGAAGTTTCTTCTCTTATCTACTTGCTTTCTTGTTTGAAAGATTTATGTTCTTCTTCTAGCTAGCATTCATCGAATTGAAATGATATTCATTTGCATATAGCTTGCATTTAGGAAGTTGAGCTCCACATTCGATAGGGCCTGAAATTGAGACATAATCCAAGATTAAAGTTAAAATTTACTCAATGAACCTAAGGCAACATTGAAACCTAACGAAATATTTCTAGTGGTCTAGGCTAGAGATGTGTTATGGCGTCTTTAAACCTAGTAGCTGTCACTCGCCTCTTGGCTTTAGACAGCACTAGTATAGACTTGCGCTCCCCATGCCATCATGTATATAAAGGGAGACCCCTCTAGGTTGCAATCCTTTATCCATGGGAAGCTGAGTCTGCCACCTTGTAACCATGATACACTGAACATAGCATTTGGGGAGACTACGTCCTGCACATCCGTTAAGTCCTTGGTCATTTCTTTTTCATTTGATCACCAAGGTGTATATGGCAGTTCACAGAAACTTGGTATATCCTCTTGTTTAGAATACCTGAGTAGTCGTTTTGATCTTTTCGTGACTCTTTAAATAAGTAAAAGATCATCGGGCACTTGTCCTTTCATGCTCGTTTCAAATTGAAAGTGACTAGAGTCATATTTTGTCTGTTTCTTGACTCTTAAACATGAAACAACAAACTTTGGTTTCAATGTTATAAACTTAATCACCTACGATCACATGCTTATTAAAAGTTTTGTTACTTGGTCTGATTGATTTCCTTAGTTTTGGTCTTGGAACCTTCAATTGGTTCTCTTTTTTCCTTCCTGTTCTGATATACGGTCAAAGTGGCAGAACCTCCAGTTTCATCGTCTTCACTTCCTCCTAGTGGTGGTTTGTTTCTGGATGTTTCTTTCAAAATCCCTCAATCCACTAGGTCTGCTGAGTTTTTGCAGCCTATTCTACTGTCTATCCAGCCCCTTGCTACTTGATCTCCGCTTGATGAGCCAGTTGAGTTCAATTGGCCTCCTTCAAGTGCTTGGTCTGGTTTTGGGGACGAAGGAGAATTTTATCCTCTCACGTTTGGATCACCTTTTGTTGCTGCTGTGGTACCTTCCAGTCCCTGTAGTCTTTTCGAAGATATTACAGAAGATTCAGATATGGATTCCTCCAGTCCTATTAGCAGTGAAGGAATGCCTATATCCAGAGGAGAATATCAACTCTTTCCTGAAGATCTTTCTCATGCCTCTGTTCAATATTCTTCGTCTTCAGTGTCACTTCCGTCTAGCTATAGGTCTCTGAGTCAGGCTATGTCTGGTGTTGCATCCATTGCACAATCTAGCACAGTAACTCCTCCTCAGAGTTCGGTCCAATCTTCGTCAGTACCGTTACCTTTGGCATCAGATCCGTCAGTTACTGTTACATCTGTTCCAGTCCAACCTACAGTCTCTGTGGCTTCTAGTTCAGTTTCCACTACTCCTGTGATTCTTGGCGGTCTCACTTTTGAAGAATATATGTTAGCTGTGGAGCAGAGTTCTCAGAGTTCTCAATAGCCCCTGCCACCTAGAAATCCTCGTTTTCATCACTATGAGGCTGTTGGTACTCCCATATATATATATCCGCATCATTATGATGACTGTGGGAATCCAATTTATATGCCGCCTATAGATCCTTATCAAGCCGTTTATGATTATTATCAGGCCGGTTATGATCCTTATCAGTCTGTTACTCATTTGGGACCTACTTTGCCTGTGCAACCCTCTGGCTTACAAGGAAAACCCTCTCAGGGACAACCTTTAGCTCAGCAGGGCCCTGCTTTTGGTCCACAGGGACAACCATATGGTCCACAGGGCCAACCTTTACAAGGAAAACCCTCTAGTCTCTCAGGTCAACCTCTGGCTCAACCTAGATCATCTTTTGGTCATGGGGGGCAAGTTTATCCATCAAAATGTCAACCTGTTGCACCTCAATCACAGCCACACGTGTAGTATGGCCCAAATGTTGTGCAACCAGGAAAAACCTATGGTCCTTCTCTGGGTCAACCTGGTCATTAGGGACATCCTGGACCGTCTTAACCATCAGGCCAACCTTTACCACAAGGTCAACCTGGTGGCCTCAACAATCATTTCAACAGTTGATTCAACCATCTCAGCAGCCGTTACAACCTGCCCACCAGCAGATTCCTTTGTTTCCGTAGCTGGTTTTACCTGTTTACCCTGCCTAGTAGCCTGCTCAACCTACTCTGCAAGTTCAAATAGTGCAACTCCAGGGTGCTTATTAGCCTCAAGCTTCACATCAATCGGTATATATCACACCCCAGATTTCGTACCCTCAAAATCAACCAGTATATAGTGCACCTCAGATTCCTTACCCTCAAAATCAACCGGTGTACCAACAACCTCAATATCAACCTATGTATCAGAAACCTCAAAGTCATGCTTACATTCTGCATCAGAATCCTTATGATACTTAGCAAGGACCTCAGTGGTCTCCTTTGACTCAATATTCTGGTCCTCAACCCCCGTATCAACTGAATTATCTTGTTTCTAATCCCTATGATCCGAATTCTTCGAGACAGAATGTATGGGGACAGAATCCCACTCGGACTGGGTGGAATGTATAGACATGTCCTTATCAAAGACCTTTGATGAATTTTAATACTCAATTACCATTTATTTCTATGTTGGAATTACCCGATGTTTAATGTTCCCAATTTTTAGCCTCAAGCTAAAAGGAAAATTATAGTTAGCATTATCTTTTGGTAGATGAATAAAATGGGTAGGGAGGCCCATTAACCTCTTTAGAAGGGAAAATAACATTCCTCATGTGAAAAGGGGAAGAATAAGTAGCTGGATTGAGCACCTATAGGTGGGAACAGGATTGGATTAGGTTGATTCAATCATATTTGACCAAGTCCACATGCACTGTCTAGATACATTGTATCTCCATGATGGACTGTGTAGTTTTAATGGAGGAAAACTTGCATGGGCTAGGTGGCACATTTGGATGGGACCCATTGTGGATATGAGCACTTTATATATATGGAGAGGAGGGCAGCCACTGTGATTCATGCTTTAGATTATTATTCTTGCTTTGGTCTGTTTAGACTTTCTTCCTCTTGCTGTTTAGCAGGGTTGCAGTGCTGTTTAGCACAAGGGTGTTCCTGGTCTGGAATACCCACCTCATCCTTAGGGAAGGAGAGGTTATTTGGGCTACATTTCCTCATTCTATAATTTTTTCCAAGCTACCTCCTTCAACTATAGCATAGTTTCTGTTTAGAGCTGGGTTGTGTTACAGGGTGCAACAAAGGAGGATCTCTTAGAGTCATTTCCAGGCTTGTTTTTTAGTGGAGAGCTTGTATATCCATTGGAGGATCAGTAATAAGGAATCTCAGGCATATTTTCATATATTTGGCATCGGTCCAACCATCTACCATCCCTCACAACGTAGTTTCAGTCCAGAATTACGTTATTTTCAGAGGCAGTTGCTGGGAGGGTTCATTGAGCTCATCAGGAGGGTCTATTTCTGAGTAGAGGGATTAGCCTTCTAATCAGAGATACCATTTGAGGAGGACATCAACATTTCAGATCTTTCATAGCCTCATTTCACATCAGCTTCAGTTTGCAGTGACACATTAGCCCCAGGGTTATCTGTCACATTGTATGTTTTCCGGCATTTCTTGCAATCCTTTCCGGATTGGCTAGAAATCTTGTATTGGAGCCCATATCTTCATTGCTGGGAATTCCTTTTGTTTCTATAAGCCATATTTCATGTATATACATCTACAGTAGAAGCTACACTAATGTAGACTACGCAGTCACTACTCTCTGACATTCTATATAGTTGCGACATCTCATGTACATATTGTTTTGATCATTGTAGACTTGTTCTTATGGCTTGAGTGGCTTGTCCCTCATGATATTTTGTACATTTTTGCTGATCCATTAATAAAATTATGGATGTATATTGATCCCTCTCATGTCATGATCATATTTTCTATGTTTACAATATTGTGTTCATGTATTACTAGATCTCCAACTTTAGAATATCTTAAGATATTCTTATTATTGTAGGAATTCCCTATTTTGGGATATTACAGTGGTATCGAAGCATAATCTTGGCTCAGCCTGTGCATCCAAGAAATTATGCCATTAGGAGGAGAATATTCTAACAGAAAATAGAAGTTGTGCAGAAGAAACAAAATCATGACCATTTTTTGGAGGAATGAAGGAAGAGAGGATCTCGCTACTTCTTTTCCAAGCTATGAAGAACATCAAAGAATATCTCAAAGAGATGAAAGGGGAGGAGTGTAGAAGATTTCTGAGAGGGTTTGAATCAAGCCCTAGCTATTTACCAGATGGGTGTGAGCATTCAACCATACATGCAGATCCACAGTGCAGTCTATTGCCCACAATTACTACAAGAAGGATGGAGGAAGAAGATGCAACAAGGGAGGAGACCTTGAGTGAATATATTCAGGAGTATGAATCTCAATCATGGAGATTCAAGGAGCACTTGGAATTCCAAGGGTTTTGCAAACTCAAGGAGACAAGATCTAGCAACCACAAAAGAATCAAGAGAGGTAGAATCTTCCTATCTCACTTGGATGGATCAGCAGAGTGCAAAGCCAAAGCTTGGGTAGAAGAGATAGATTCCTATTTTTAACTACACCAAGTTTCAGAGAAGGTGGCCATCAGAGTAGCAGCACTGCACCTCAAAGGTATGGCCCATGATTGGTGGTTTAATGATTCTACTTCATTTTTTCATGCAAATGTAAAAACCTATGTTGGGTTTGTTAGGTCTCTGTAATTTTCAAGTTTGGAAAATACAAACTGCAAAGCCTACATATGAACCACTTTGGGATTCTAGGATCTAGCCCTCCTGAATCCAGAGAGGGATCTCTCTATAAGTGAAAAGATTGATTTATCTTTCAAAGGCTTTTAGTGTGATATTAGGCTAGTTATTAAGAACAAGGGTTTTGTTTGTTTGTTTGTTTGGTCATGTTATTTCCTAAATCTACCTCAGGCTGAAGGAAGGTAGAGACAGGATAACACCAAACCACGCTCAGTCTGGTAGCTAGCCCTACCAGAATAGGAGAGGGCTCTCTCCGGGTCAATCTCAGTGAAAATTATTCAATGGGGCTTGAGATGACTGAAACAACAACTAATTTTAGGCTAGGTATAGAAATAGGAGGGTTTGTTTTGATTTTTTGGGGGGTTTTGTTGGAAAAAAGGGAAAGGCAATTTTGGGCTTGGGGATGAGGCCAAATTCTTGCAGAGTTCAAGTTGGGGCAAGGAAGGCAATGGCTTTGATGTCTTAGATTGAATGAACGGATAGAAAATAATGCTAAGGAGCTGAAGAGGGAAAGAGGCTGCAAGGATCCTCTTCAAACAGATGAAAACATATAAAACTAAACAAAAGTTTAAGGCAGAGCACCAGCAAACTAATGAATTCTACCTTAGTCACTCATTTGTTTAATTTCAGAAGAAAAGATAAGGGAAATGGCATACATAAAACATTAATGAACTTACAATTACATGGAGAAAAACATCATCAAAACTCAGAGCCACAAGGATCCCAACAAGTGCTGCAAAACCCTGGTCTTTCCTTTGCCAAAAATGCTGAAATGAATATACAATGAGGTGCCAAACTATTCCCAAGAGTCCAACCCTGAAAATGAATTAGAAAATAAATAATATAGACCAGACTAACCCCTCCCCATGCCTCTAGGGGTCGAGCTCATCCTTCTAGGAGCTGTTTCAACCAATTCTAAACTAGGAACTGAAATCTAGGCAATCAAACAACTTGCCTCTATATGGTAGGAAACTGATTCATTCATTTAATTTTCACTTTTTAGTGAATGAATCCTCTAGAACAAGTAAAAATGTGCCAAATTTACATTATAGTCATAAAATTACATCAAGGTAGATCAATAGTTACATGAAAAAGTGAAACTAGTCAAAACTGGGTGAAATTCTGAGCTGAAGAGTGAAAAATAGGCTAAAATTCTCTATGCGCCGCGCCCAAAATCTCTATGCATAGAAAAAATTTGGAGCTGAGTTTGAGGCACTTCTCGAAGTTTGAATTGATCTCATGATAGCCCGTTGGAAAGCCCTACCTGTCTACTTTCCAACCCAAGTGGAATTTCTGGATTTGGTGTCCATTTGTGCCTCCAAAAGTTCAATCTCCCAAGACTGGTTCCTATGTGTGCAAAAAGTGGAAGAAAGGCCATTTTCAAGGTGTTTTTGACCCTTTAGGCCACCCAGAACTTGATGAAATCCTTAGGCCATTCCTGAGCATGCATAAATTTTTACAAAAAATCCAAAAATGTAAATTTTTCCTCCAGAAGATCTCTCAAACGTAAGCACGCGCAAGGTGGCGCTACGCATTGGGCAGGAAAATCTGTTTTGTGACCAAAAATGCAAAAATGACAAAATTTTCTCCACATTTGCTGAAATTTGGAGTGAAGGTACCCCATCAAGTTCCATGCTCAGCCAAAGAAGATTTGGCCAAGATTTGAAGTGGATCAGGCCTTTTCCGACGTTTCAATGCCCTCCTTAGCCTCGCCTTCAGGATCTTGATCCTCGCTTTGCAAACATGTGTGCGGGCCCAATAGTGGTTCTTCATATGTTTGAGCATGTCCTTGTCCTTGTTTGCCTTCACCAATAGTTTCTCAAGATGAATGTCGACTCTCGTAAGCCAAATCTCCCGCTCAAAAGGTGTCATGTCACCTGGTCTTTTTTGGGCCAATTCCCGGTCTTCACGGATTTTCTGCAACTCCATGAGTGTCTGTTGATCCTCCAATTGTTTATTCTGCTGCTCCAAGTAGTTTATAATCCACTGAGCTCTCTGAAACTTCATGGTAAATGTGTCGATCTCATCTTTCTGCTCCTGGATGGTCTCTCTCATCTTTGAGCTAGGAGAGCTCAAATCAACATCAATGAGTGTAAAATCAGTGTCTTGGCCTCCTGAAGGGCCTTCATCCTGTATAAGCCTCTTGCTTCTATCCTGTCCCTGTACCTGTGCTGATGTCAAAGGAAAGACCCCTTCCACCCCAAGTGGAGATAGTACTCGCGCTGCTGATGAAGGTAACGAGACCCCTTCCAGCCCAGGTGGAAATAGTACTCGTCGTGCTGCTGCAAATAAGGATCTGGTGCCTCTCTGATAGGTAACACATACTGGAACACTGATAGGCTCTATCTCAGGACCCTCAAACTGATGTGAAGGCTCACCCGCATCATGAAAAATCTCTGGAGGAGGCTGAGGGGTTGTAAAGAAGTCACGGGAAATGAACTCCTCCCATGCAATGCCCTGCAATCCAAGCTGATGTACAATAATGATCTTGATGAGCGCATAATGATAAATGCTGTTATGTTGCTGCTTGGGAGTCTTCTTCTGCACAAGAGTATTCATCTGCTCTATGTTTCGACACATGAAATATGGAATGCTCATCATCCTTACTCTCGTGAAATGCATCAATAATCGGATATGGTAAGCATAAAGGCGCGAGAACCGACCCTCACAACTGAAGTACCTAATGATGAGTCTCATCAATGGTGCATAAGGTTCCTTCAGAAACTGGAATGGGAATACCCTGCTGAGCTGCCTCAGATAGCCAAGCCTGATGTATGGCTCATAATACACTTTGTCTAGCTGCTGTCTCTTGTTCCACTGCTCACCTACATTTGGTATTCCTGTTGCCTGAGAAATGGTTTCTGGTGTCAAGGTGAAATTTACACCAGCGAGGGTAACCTGACAATCTCGAAAATGTAAAACAAACAAGCGAACCAACTCTAGATGATGCTGAGTCTGAGCAATCATCTCACAATACTAAAAACATGACTGTTGTTGAAAACAAGCCATTGCAAGTGGGCAGGCCTGCAATTGAGTCAATGAAGTGGGCTCTTCTCTGACGTGTCTGCCCCCTTTATGAGGCCTTCTTGGTACATTAAGCTCTGCGGTAGAGTCACTGTCTTGTTCATATGATGAATTTGTATCCGTCATGGTGTTTGAAATGTGTATGACAAGTGTATGTTTGATTGATTTGAAAATGTAAAATTGGTGTTTGTTTTCAATGCCAAATGTGCCAAAGGGAAATGAGGGACTGTGAGGAAAAAGGGACAATAGGTATAAATGTGATTCAGTCAAGTGAATTTAAGGTATAACAACAGTCACTTGACTGTATTTGGGGAATTTGAGATTTGGGGAAATTATAAGGGATATGAGGGAGGGAAAATGGTAGGAAAAAGTAGGGTATAGGGATAGGGAAAATGGGAACAAGGGATATAAGTGGTTTGGGAGGTTAGGGCATAAGGGATTTGACTATGATGATAGGATTATGAAAGGGAAAGGGATCACAGGTGGGAAATGGAGACTTGGCACCAAAATTACAATTGCAAAACACCAATTTCAAACCCTAAGAGCAGTTTTGACCAAATGAGAGGGTTTACACTTTCAACATTCAAATTCTCATATTCCAACCTTTCAAACAACACTAAACACTGATATTGGAAATTTCACAATCTCGTGAACTTACTTGGAGCGAAAAAATTTGATTCGTTTCGGAAATTTGATGAAGAAATGGAAAAATTCTGGCTTGACAGCTCTGTGCGCCGCGCCTACTGGATGCGCTGCACACGTTGAAAAATGCACTGTGGAAAACCTCTGTATGCACCGCGCGGTCTATGTGCGCCGCGCCTTCCTCCCAATGCATCGCGCGGCACTCCAACACACAGTCTCGGCTTCTAACTCACAATTTCATTTTTTTTTCACAATTGAGCTCGACTTCTCTGATGCTTCTTGAATGCAAATGGATTGATAAATGTGGAAAATATCTCATATAGTGAAGAATTTGATTTTTGCTTCTTACAAACCCATTTTTGTAATGTGTTGGAATTGGCACTTTTTCACTTTTAAAACAAACTCTGTTTTGCTTGTTTCCATTTTGAATTTTTGGCTGAAATGATGAAACTCTTGTTGATTTTTTGCAGGGATGGTTGGCATGTTTTGGCAAAGGCGACCAGGGCTACGCCTTGAAGAATCTGACAATTGAATTTTTTTTCTTTTTAAATATACATAGCATTTATTACAAAGGAAAAAATGACGATTTTCTTCAAAACAGAGTTTTGAAGAAAAGTCATGATCAATCATTATAACGATGAAATTTTACGATGCAAACTTATTTTGAGCCTCCCTCTATCCTGCTGGCATTATTGGACACTTTGAAGATGAAATTTGCGAAACCCTAGATCTAAAAAGACCTAAAAACCATAAAATGACTCTTTGCTGACCAAGAGGCCAAAACAGGACTATAAATGACTTTAAAATTGATTTGATGAACAGACCTGAGCCAGAAGGTACAAGGCATGAGGGGTATGACTGAGCAGGCCCTTCCGTCAGATAATGGCATGCCCCTAATGGAATGCAACTGAATGAACTAAATGAGACACTTAAAAATGAAATGCAATAAGAGAAATGATCTCTGACGGAGGGATGAAAAGACTGACTCTAACAGGTCAGGTATGATCTTTAATTGGATGGAATATCACAAAATGAAAGAGTTCAAAAGGGGAAGATGCATGTATATTGAGAAGTGTTCAACAAATAGTATTAGTGTGAAAACTGTTTTAAACCATTGAGCAATGGAGTCACAAAAGGGTTTAATTGTGCAACAATTTCAAGAGTGGTCCAAGGGGCAAGTCATCTATATCAAAAGATCCTTTAGATTAAATGATGGAGTGGAACATTGAAGGTGTTGAGAAGGTGGAAAAAGCCAATAATTTCAACAAGGATTTATCAACTTTCCAAACAAGAAAAACCTTTTTAAGCAACTGTTTGAAACCAACCAAAGGACAGGGCTAATGATCCGGATTTATGCAGGAACGCAACAAAATAAACATATAACCGTAAACACAGAGATGCAGCGGAAATAAAACTTCATTTCATTAATATCAAAAAACTGAAATTTGCTTACAGACAGAATGGAAATAAGACTAGCTAGGGTGCTGGTAGCTATCTTTGAGAAGAGATGTGGCGGCTATAGGCCTCTAAACTGAGTTACAATGAGGCTCGAGGGCCTATTTATTATTGAGAAAAAATGGAGAACCCTAAACATCCAAAAACCTAACCCTAGGAGATGAAGCGCCAAGACTATGGGCCCCGTTTGGGTAAATTGGTGTTTCAACTTCCCAGGGACGTAACTTTGGCATACTATCTCCGTTTGACGCACATGATACATCATTAGAAAGCTCTATCCGAGGACTACAGCTGCCAGGACAAATTTTATCAAAAAATTCGTTGGCGCTTTCATACCCAAAAAACGTCGTTTAGGGCCTCAAAACGGCTCCGGAAGTTCAGGACCCGAAAAACTGCTAAAAATAGTAAGTTATGCCGAAACTGAAAAACTGAAAGAGACAATGGTGGGGGCCCAAGTGGAATAGGCAAGTGGCCACCAATATCCACCTGGATCATTCCTCCCCCCTTAGGAAGTAATGGTCCCCATTGCATTAAGTTCCTCCATGAGATGAGGAAATTTCTGCTGAACTTGGTCCCTGGTGAACCACTTTCCTTGGTGCAGGAGTTGGCCAGCTTTGACAACCCGATATAGTTGGATATTTTGTTGGCGAGTGTTCTTGATTTGCATGTCCATGATACAATCTGTGGTGGCCTGTTCCATGCAGTCTGGATTTAACTCTGTTGGTGTGATTTGTTCTGCAATGTCCGAGGTGTCCAGTAGAGGTGGGAAGTAAGGACGAAGGCGATCCACATTGAAGATTGGGTGCAGACCAAGGAATGGTGGAATACTGAGCTCGAATGCATTGTTCCCTACAGCCTTGGTGATGGTGTACGGCCCGTATCGAAGCGGGCGAAGCTTGCGGTGGGGTCCAGTGAGGCGCTCCTTCTGCAAATGTAGCCATACTTTGTCGCCCACCTGGAAGTTGTGTGGCACCCGGTGTTGATCATGGCGCTACTTGTACTTCGCATTGGCTCTGTCCAATATATCATGAACCTGTTGGCGGATGTGTTGAATGCGCTCGATGAAGCTACTTGCTTTGTCAACTTCAGACTGGACATGAGCTGAATAGGCCTGAGCAGCTGCAAACGGCATGGCTATGTCAATGGGACATAGTGGTTGGAATCCCAAACCCACCTGAAAGGGGCTATGGCCAATTGAACTGTGGAGAGCCCGGTTATAACTGTGTTGTACATAGGGGAGGCTCTCGTCCCATGTGCGTGGATGCTTTGAGTTGTACATGCGCAGAATGTGTACAATCATTCTGTTGACGACCTCTGTCTGGCCATCTGTTTGGGGATGGAAAGCTGTGGACTTGGTGAGCTTTGTGTCCAAAATTGACCAGAGGCTGGACCAAAATGTGCTGAGGAACCTGCTATCTTGATCTGATATGATAGACTGTGGGATCCCAAAGTGCACCCACACTCGTTCAAATAAGAGTTTAGCAGTGGCTTCTGCTGTGATATTCTTCTTACAGGCCCCATAATGGCCATCTTCGAGAATTTGTCAACGACCACAAAAACACAGTAATTTCCATTCTTAGTAGAAGGCAGGCCCGACATGTAATCCATGGAGATGGATTCCCAAGGTCAACTAGGGGTAGGTAGTGGAGTATATAGGCCTTGCTTCTTGATGGTCGGTTTGGTAATGGCACAAGCAGTGCAGGATCTGATGTGCTTCTTGACATCCTTTCGAAGGTTCAGCCAATCGAAATACTTCTGTAGTATTGCTACTGTTTTCTCGACCCCAAAATTCCCAGCGAATCGACTGTAGTGTGCTTCCCATATCATCTTGGCACGCTTGCTTGAAGGAACACAAAGGTGTCCCAAGTGACATAAAAGTGCATCTTGGAGGTGAAAATTTGGAACTTGCGTACCCCCCAAGAGTGCCTTGTAAGTGTGGCCGAATTCTGGGTCACTCTCATAGAGAAGCGGCCAATCAGAAGTCTCGTGCCCACAAGAGTTGAGCACGGTGGTGAGCACCACGATCGGTGGTCGGCTGAGGCAGTATGCAACATTATTGGTGCTACCCTTCTTGTACTTGATGTTCAAATGAAACTGTTGCAGATATGTGGACCACTTCTGATGGCGATCATTCTGAAACTTCCCTTGTGTCTATATGAACTGCAGGGGCCGGTGGTCTATGTGGATGATTGTTTCCTTCCCTAAAATGTAATGCTTCCATTGTCGATAGACTTGCACAATGGAATACATTTCTCTGTCATAGGTGGGATACTTGCGAACTGTCTTAGACAATGTCTCACTGTGATATTCCACTGGATGTCCCTGTTGAGTAAGAACTGCCCCAATAGCATAGTCAAAGGCATCTGTCTCGATCTCAAATGGTTGTTGCAAGTCTAGTAATGTGAGCAATGGGGCAGAAGAGAGGCGATTTTTCAATTCTGTGAACGCCTTCTGTTGAGGTTCCGATCAAAAGAATTTTTCTATCGCTCCTTCCTTGGTGACTTGACTCAAGGGCCAAGTGATATGAGAGAATCCCAACAGGAATATACGGTAGAAATTAGCAAGACCCAGCAAGCTGCGAAGCTCTGTTATAGTGGTTGGGGCTGGCCAATCCCGAATGATTTGGATCTTGGCTGGATCCACATGCACCCCCCTTTCATTAATAATGTATCCCAGATATTGAACCTGGGTCATGCCAAATGTGCACTTCTCCAAATTGGCACACAACTTGTGTTGCTGTAGTGTTTGAAGGACTTTTTGGATGTGGTGAAGGTGCTCTTCCCAAGTCTTGCTGAAGATCAGAATGTCATCCAAGTACACCACTACAAATGAGTTGATGAATGGCCGCAAGATGTCGTCCATCATCCTCATGAAGGTTGCGGGAGAATTCACCGACCTGAAAGGCATGAATAGCCATTCAAAAAGGCCTTCCTTGGCTTTAAAGGCAGTCTTCCACACATCAGAGGGTTCAATTGGTACCCGGTGATACCCAGACTTCAGGTCAATCTTGCTGAAATATTTTGCACCTTTGAGTTGGTCCAGAAGGTCATCAATCCGTGGGATTGGGTACCTATTCCAGACAGTGATCTTGTTCAGCACCTGATAGTCAATACAGAGTCTCCACGTCCCATCCTTCTTTTGTACCAACACAATTGGGCTCCCACAGGGCGATGAACTTGGTCTGATGTGACCTTTCTGCAACAGCTCCTGAATCTGCCTCTTGATTTCATCATTCTCCATAACAGAGCATCGATAGATCTGTCCATTGGGTAGCGGCACACCTGTGGTTAGATCAATCGGGTGCTTGACCTGATAGTGCAGAGGAACCCCTATGGGTGAGGTGAAGATGTCCCCGTACTCCTCCATAACCTTATCCATTTGTTGTTGTCGTGTAGAGGAGCCCTGTCTGGAGGTCGTGGCCACAATCTTCTTCTTGCCCTGGGGGTGAATCATCAGGAAAACGAATTTCCTGGTTTGGGAAATGAGCTTACTACATTGTTTTGCAGTAACCAAAGAGATATCCACAGGAGGTGGTACCTTTGGTATCCTGTACAACTTATTTCCCAAAGTAATAATAACAACACGAGGTTGAGACTCATACACAGCATGACGCTTCCACAAGTATGGTTGTCCTAATAATACATCAGAAACATCAATAGGAGCAACGTCACATAATACCTCATCCGTGAAGGGCTTGATGCTATAGGGAAGGCGGCACTGCTGGCTGACGCGGAGATCTCGTCCTTGATGAAGCCACCCGATGGTGTATGGATGTGGGTGAGCTGTGGTCGGCAAGCCCAACCGCTTCACGGCGTCTGCTGAAATGAGGTTCTTTTGGCTCCCATTGTCGATAATGAACTGTACAGGGGAGCCCTTTACCCACATCTGGGAGTGGAAGAGACGTTCCTCCTCCTCTGGATCTTCCGGTTCCTCCTTCTGGACCTTTGTAGTGGCAACAGTGGCGTTGGGCTCCCCATCAATAATCTGTTTCCCTTTTTCATTCCCCTTTTCAGGTTCTGATTCGGAGTCGGAGCATGCATCTGACTCAGAAGCCCTCATCTCGGCCACTAGCGATTGCTTGGCCCGACACTCACTTGTGTTGTGAGTGGAGCTCTTATGGAACTCACACCACTTTCCCGTGTCCTTCTTTGGCTTTGCGGTGCTATTATTTTCTTGTGGCTTTGACGGGTTGTCTTTAGCCGCCATGCCTTGGCTCTGTCCTTTGTTCTGCGGTTTGGAAGCACCTTTTCCTTGCTTTTGATTCGCAGATCCAAAGTCTCGCTTCTTCTGTTTGAATTTCTGCTCAATCTTGGCAGCATACCGGTATGCCGTAC
The DNA here is from genome assembly GCA_034641835.2 of Pinus albicaulis. NCBI lineage: Eukaryota > Viridiplantae > Streptophyta > Pinopsida > Pinales > Pinaceae > Pinus > Pinus albicaulis. The sequence continues at coordinate 1,933,990,688 of CM076578.1, forward strand.
CGAGCGAGGAGATGTCGAGGAACTCCATTTCCTCCTGAATGTATCTGTGCAGACAGCTGCGATACTTTAGCACCAAATGTTTCTCTGAATCTTTGATACCCAACTTTGTGCGCAGGGTATGGAACAGATTCGTCGGCTCATGCACATCTTGATCCCTTTGTTGTCGCAGTGTGGTCCATTGTATGTACTTGTCCTCATAGCTCCCCACGGGATAGTACTGTTCCTTGACGGCGTCTCGGAAAGAATTCCAAGTTGGTACGGCCGAGAACAGAGCGGGTTCTGTCTGGTCCTTGTTCTCACAGTAGGTTTCCCACCAGTCCTTAACATGGGGGTAGCTTTGAGGAGTGCAAAAATAATCTTCTCCCGGTCTGAAAAGTCATGAACAGAGAAATATCCTTCTAATAGATTCAACCATCTATCTATGGCATCTGCGTCTATTTGACCCTCAAATATGGGAATGTCAAAATTTACTTGTACCTTAAAAGGAGTCGCACCTCCCGAGTGGCTGCTGGATGTAGATGCGCCGCCGGTGGGCAGCCGTTGAAGGATCTGAGCAAATTTATCCATCATCGCGTTCCTTTGTTTTTAGAGGGCCTCCTCGAGAAATATTTTGATAGGATCTCCTACTCCCTCATCTTTGTTTTCGTCCCCCATGGGCGTCTGTCTAGGTTTGCGAGGCTGATCTTGCAAAGGTTCCACCAGATCAAGCCCTAGCTCCTTATACCCCGACCTCGTTGGGGACATGCAAAGAAGGATCGAGAAAAAGCAGACCCCTCTGATACCACTAATCCGGATTTATGCAGGAACGCAACAGAATAAACATATAACCGTAAACACAGAGATGCAGCGGAAATGACACTTCATTTCATTAATATCAAAGAACTGAAATTTGCTTACAGAAAGAATGGAAATAAGAATAGCTAGGGTGCTGGTAGCTATCTCTGAGAAGAGATGTGGCGGCTACAGGCCTCTGAACTAAGTTACAATGAGGCTCGAGGGCCTATTTATTATTGAGAAACAATGGAGAACCCTAAACATCCAAAAACCTAACCCTAGGAGATGAAGCGCCAAGACTATGGGCACCGTTTGGGTAAATTGGTGTTTCAACTTCCCAAGGACGTAACTTTGGCATACTATCTCCGTTTGAGGCACATGATACATCATTAGAAGCTCTATCCAAGGAATACAACTTTCACCATGAATATCATTATGGAACAGAATGATATTTATTGGAGGCGTGATGCCCAAAAAACGTCATTTAGGGCCTCAAAATGGCTCCGGAAGTTCAGGACCAGAAAAACTGCTAAAAATAGTAAGTTATGCCGAAACTAAAAAATTGAAAGAGACAATGGTGGGGGCCCAAGTGGAATAGGCGGGTGGCCATGAATATCCACCTGGATCAGCTAACCATAGACTTCTTTGGACAAGCTTGTATTAAAGCTAACTTATCAGACAAACAATCCAATAATCCACATGACTACTTTCAGAAAGGATGAAAACAGATAAGAAAACAAAGTGCAGCTTAAGATCAAGTTAGATGCATTAAAATCTAGGCCTACCTTCAGCATACTCCAAGGGAAACTTTCAAAACAGACTTTGGAGAAAGAACTAGAAGACAGGGCAAACCATAAACTTTTCTAGTTTAACTCTACTTAGTATGTTATGAAAATATCATTCAAGAACTTCCTTTCAAGTTTTGCACATCAAGACATGGACTAACCAACATTCCTTGATAATTTTTACACTTAACTTAAGTCATTCTTAAATACACAATTGGAGGAAAACATAAAGATAAATCTTATCAGTGAGAGTAGGGTACTTTAACAGTAAATCCTAGCTCTATATTTGCTGTTCTTTATCAGAGAAAAGTGAACAAAATGGCAGACATGAAAGGAAAACAATTAATAGTAAGAGGTACTTCACCAATGATATAGACCAGGATCCCAAAAACCAGCTTGTATATTGATTGTCAATCCAGTTACATACTTCAATTCCAATGTTTCATCACAGCAACAACTTCTCTTCTCAACCTAACTTCTTCAATAACTTAACAGAGCTTCAGAGCTTCAAAATTTATTTACAATCAACAGTGATTCAATACAAAAACTATTACATCAGAAATCCAATAACCAACCAACAACTTCTCATCTTCTTCAGAAGTATTTATAAAATAAGGAGGAGGTGGGGTAAAATAAAGATCTTTAGTTCAATTAATACAAGTTAATGCTTCTCAGCCTTTGAGGGGCTCAACAGAGAATATTTCTGATATTTCTCTGTATTAATTGGTTTTCATTAAGTTTTTAGGTTATTTGGTAGTTTTTGTTGACTTTAAACTCCTTTTGGTAGGCTGGAAGTAACTCTGTTTGTCTTTAGGAAAAATATCACTAACTGGGCAATAACTATGCCCTCTTTTGATTTATGAAAGCTGCAGGTGGCTCTTTGGTAGCTGAAGAGGATTCAATTAGCCTCTGATGTGGTAGTGGAGGCCTTTTGGACTGATATTTTCCTCTGTTTTTACCTTAAAACACTTTTAATTTGCTTTGGTTTGTGTTTCTAGGCCTAATTAGGCCTTGATCATTGTCTTCAGGTCTTTATCCTTTAACAACTGTGGATTAGGCCTTTGATTCTCAAATTGGTGCCTTAATCCTTTTAGACTCTATTTAAAATCATCAATTTTCACTTATGCATTGATCTTATCCTTTGACACTGATACTCTTTGTTCAGTTGTTGTTCACTGTGTTTTTCTATGTTGCAGGTGCGTAGAAGGTTTTATAACATCACAAATTCTCATGAGGCATGGAAAAATCATATTTTTGAACCCTTGTAAATTCCTTTATTCGTGAATGATGGCTCGAGGGATCGTCATCCCCGTCCTTCGTTTCATTTTTAAAACAGTGGAGAAACCTTCATATCTTGTAAAAAACACACAAAAGTTATAAAAAATCTGCGACGAATAGGTTCAAGGCTGCTTTGGAGGTCTCAAGTGAGAGATTAAATCATGGCCGTTGGATTAAAGCAACCAGCGGTCAAGATCACTTGATGGGGTCAATTGGGAGGTGGTTGGGCGAACGTATTGGTGCTGGAATTAAATAAGAGCCATCAAATTAGAATATCCTATGGTGGAGATCAAGCGATGAAATATTTGGAGGATAGAGGATGGAAACGAATTGGGATCGAGACATAACGTGAGCTGTTAGATCAAAACAATCGACGGCCAAGATTAAAAACCAAAAGTCAATGCTGCGGAGAAAAGTGGTATGGCGGAAAACCATCATTGGTTTTCGCAAAATAATTTGGGGGGTTGGCGGTTTTCCGAAAAGGAATGTGATACGATACATCTCTTGACGCATGTCCTCCCGAATACTGCCCTTTTCACAAATTTTTTTGGGATTAAACAGTAGGCGCAAAACTTTTGCGAAATGGAATGACAACCGTTAGATCGGATGGCCCAGATCCGACGGTGCGGAAAGATTGTGATGGGAAAGCTGCACAGAAGGGGCGATAGTGGAATAAATGTGGCAGCATGTGAGTGGATAGGTGTTTTACAAGGTGGGAGGTAGGTCCCAAAGGAGTGGGCCTATCGGATTGAATCTAGACCGTAGGATCCTTTGAATGGATGACTTAGATTTAATCTCAGGGTGGAGTTATTTTCCAAATGCAAAGTTTTGGGGTTATCGGGTTAGATCCCGACCGTAGGATCTAAAGAATGAATGCTCTGGATCAAACGATGGAGCGAGGTCTATGAGCAGAGGAAAATATAAGGGAGGGGATCGGGTGCAACGATGACAGTTGATCTGCAAAGATCAATGGTCCAAATTCAATTTAACATTTTTTGTCGGGGAATGAAGAAATAAAAGGAATTACCGGTTATGATGGGGTTTGGAGAGGTTTTCAAGCCCTTTAGCACCTGGTTGTGGGGCTTAAGGTCTTATGAGGAAAGGGGTTACAGGAGTTAAACCCTCGGGGGCTTAAGAAACCTTATATGCAGAAAGGGTATTTTTAGGCCCAAACTTAGTGATTTTTGAGGAAAATTGAGGGTTCCGGTAGGGGAAAACAAGGGGATTTAAAACCAAATAAGGGAGAGTATAAGGTTTTAAAGGGACTTTGGAGTGGTTTTGAAGGTTAAATGAGGCTTATGGATGGATTTTTATGGAGGAAAAGGGATGAAAATGGGGTTTATTTATGAGTGAAGGAGGGGTGAAAATGAAGGAAAATGAGCTTCTCAAGCAGCTTACTTTTGGTAAACAACAGATTTTTTAGGATTATGAGGGAAACAACAGTGAATATTAACTCAAGGATTAGTTATCCTCATAAGACTTTAATAACTAAAAATTTGGACATGAAATTGTTTCTTGAAGGCTTTAAAAAAGATTTAGCCACCATTTGATATGAAAAGTTTTTATAGGTGGCTAACAGTGGCTCCACAAGGGAACTTCAGACAAGTCCTCTTTTGAAGCTGATCAATGCCTTATCCATTGGGATGTAATTTTATTTTCTTTTGCTGATTTTTGCATCCATTTAAACCAATGGAATTCTATCAAAACACATCTCTACCTACCCAATCCTAATGATCCTAACATTTTTTCTTCTTTCAGAGTGCATTTGGATTGGAAAACTCTTTTCATAAACATTTTATTATTTTGAAAACATAAAACAAGTCTAAGTCTACTCTTATTTCTCCATGAACTCATATTAAATAGTTGAGTTCATAAGTTTCTCTACCTAACTACTATCTGTTAGGATTAGACTGTCTAACAGATTTTTATTCTCTAATTCTGAAACAGGAAATTTAAAAGCAGCCAAGCCAGGATTAAATAGTCTAACTTGCTGCTGGTCTATGGCATAAAAACAAGCTGCACATAGACTAAAATTACAGAAATTTAAAACAAAAATGTGAAGGGTTAAGATCTGAAAATTTCAAAATATCCTTCATCATTACTTCAGCTCTGAATTTGATTTTGTTTGAGCTGTCTTCTTTTTCTTCCCTGATTCAAGTTTTGAGCATATTGGAACTAGTTTATTTTCTCTCTTTGGCTCAGGTTTTGATCTAATTAGAGCCATTCTTCCTTTGAGATCCATAGGTTTAGATTTGAGCTTGTTTGAATTTTTGTTTTCTATCCTAATCTACCTTATTGATAAGCCAATATTATGCTGTTTGGCTGATCTAATTCACTAACCTATCAGAAGTAAATTGAAAAAAACTAATTAGTCATGATTAGGTTGTATGACTAACTAGAAGTGTGTGTTTAGGAGTGGCATTTGGGCTTGCACACTTTCAGATTTTGTTTCTCTTTTTTGGTATGGGGCTGTACCTTTCTTATTTTCATCCTGCCCTCTTTTCTATTTCTATTGTTTTTGTATTTTTTTTTTTCTAAATTTGAATGCAGTGATGGATGTAATATTTACAATGAAGAAAAAATAAAAAACCTTCAAACTGGTGCAATCAAGAAAAATAATGTTTGAGCATCCTGCCATTGACAAGACCTCCAAAGAGTTCAGTTCCATTGATTTCCTGCAAGAAATAAGCATTGTTACCAACAATAGAATGAATAAGATAAGGGCCCATCCATAAGTTACCAAATTTCCCATGTTTGCCCTTATCTTCTCTCCTGGAATCCCACTTCAAAACTTTGTCACCAATGTTGAAATTACTGGCCTTGGTTCTTTTATCAAACAACTTATTGATGTTTTCTTGTTTGTGTAGTGCTCTGTTGTAGACCTCCTCTCTGGTTTGTTGAAGATGTATAGTCTTATTAATTCTTCTTATCATGTCATTGTATTCATACTGTACTTCTTGGACCAGCTTCATGACTGGCACTCGTAGACTGGTTGGAAAAATTGCATCTGCTCCATAAACAAGCTAGTAGGTTGACATTCCAATTGATTTCTTAAGTGTTAATCTGTCAGCCCAAATGCATGTACTAGCTTTGTGTGCCATGATTTCTTATTGTCCTCCAGCAACTTCTTGATTATGTTTACCAGACTCTTGTTTTAGGATTCTGCTAACCCATTACCTTGAGGGTAATAAGCAGTAGAATGGCCTAATGTAATCTGATATTTGTGGCAGAATTCAACCATCTTTTTGGATCCAAATGCAGCAGCATTAACAGTGATAATATTCCTAGGACAGCCAAATCTAGATAAGATATGATTTTCAAGGAATTTTATGATAACAGAGTCATTGGCTTACCTAGAAGGGATGGCTTCTATCCATTTGGTAAAGTATTTTGTTGCAGTGAGAATCCATCTATGTTGGGCAGATGAGGCTGGATGAATTTCACCTATGAAGTCTAGACCCCACTGCTGAAAAGGAGCTTCAATAGTGATTGGATGCAAAGGTAAGGGAAGAAATTTTATTTTGCCTTCAAAAATTTGGCATTTGTGACAGGCAATAATCATTTTATGAACATCATAAAAGAGGGTGGGCCAATAGTAACCAGCTCTAAGGATTTTATTGGCAGTTGTCTTCCAATAGAGGTGGCCTCCACATTCTCCTTCATGTAATTCATGCTTGATCTTATCTGCATCATTCTCAGGCAAACATTTAAGCAATAATCCACTAGCATTTTTCCAATATAGACATTTATCCAAAATGCAGTAATTAACAACTTTCAACTTTAAAAATCTTGCCTTCATTTTAGACAAACCAGGAGGTGTATTCAAATTGAGAAAAACATATAAAGTATCAACATACCAAGATGAAAACAGAAAATGATCTTCAATAATGGAAGTTGGCAACTCCTCCTGTTCATCTAATGCATCTATCATGTTTATATCAAGAGCTGCAAAATTAGACTCAGCCTTAATCTTGCTAGTCCTTGGCCTTTTATGAGTTTAGTGGGCTTGATTTCTAAATCATATTCAAGTATCACGACAATACACTTTCCTCTTTTTCCATCTGGGTCCTGTGTCAAGATGTCTTTTACAATTGAACTTGGCATAAATGCAATTATGTGGGAGTGTAAAATGTAAACTCTAAAGTCTTTTAAGGCTTTGACTAAGGCAAAGGCTTGTTTTTCCATGATATTGTACTTCAGATGTGCATCTCTCAATGGCTTACTAAAGAATGCAATTGGCTGCTCTTGTCCCTTCAAGTTTTTCTGTAATAGGACAACAGCCACTGTGTGTTCTGATGCAAATGAAAAAATGAAAAAATCTTTTGTAAAATCAGGACTAATGAGAACTGGTGTTTTGGTTAAAGCTTGTTTTACCAGTTCAAATGATTTCTTTGCTTCTAAGGTCCATTTAACTCCTTGTTCCTTTTTCAGCATGTATGTTATGTTTCTAAGGAGTTCAGCTAAGTTGGGTATGAACCTTCTCAAGAAATTAATATTCCCAATGAAATATTGAAGTTCCTTGATGTTTCTAGGATGGTTGATTTGCAAAATACCATCAATCCTCTTTGGATCTATCTTTATCCGCTCTTCTGATATGATGTGTCCAAGTAGTTTGCCTTCTTGGAGACCAAACATTGTTTTCTTTGGATTTAAAGATAACCCATATTTTCTGCATTTCCCAAAGACTTTTCTCAAATGCTCTAGGTGTTCATCATCTGTTTTGGAAAAAAAAATGATATCATCAAGGTAAATAATGATGAAGAAGCCTAATTCTTCTGAGAATGCAATATCCATGGCTCTCTGAAATGTGGCACCAGCATTCATTAAACCAAAGGGAATTTTCATGTACATGAAAGTACCCCATGGTGTAGTAAAGGCTGTTTTGATTTGATCACCAGGATGCACTAAAATCTGATTGTAACCTGAGAAGCCATCTAGCAAAGAAATTCTTTTAGAACCAACTACCTTTTGTAAAATGTGATCCATCTTGGGTAAAGGGTAGTTGTCCTTCAATGAGGCTCTGTTTAAGTTCCTAAAATAAATAAAAAGCCTTATTTCTCCTGTATTTTTCCTTATTGACACAAGATTAGACACCCAATCTGAATATCTAATAGGGACTATAATTCCAGCATTATACATTTTCTTAATTTCCTTCTCAACCAGGGGTGATTGAACAAGGTTTATTCTGTGCAGTTTTTGTCTATAGGGCTTCTGGTTTTCCTTGAGGGGTATCTTATGCTGAATTATCTCTATGTCATAGGATTTTATATCCTCGTAACTCCATGCAAATACATCAGAAAATTCCTTAAACAACTCAATGTATTTCAGCTTGATGTGAGTTGGCAAAGTTTTAGACAGTTTGATCATCTTTGGCTTTAGTTCACTGCGTATGTTACATTCTTCTACTTCAGTTTCAACAAGCTCCAGTTTTGGTTTTTTGGCAACATCATTGAAATCAAACAATTCTTCTAATGGGACCAGTCCTTTTGGCAAGTTTTGGGAGTTGGATTGCAGCGTTTCCAGATCTTCTTTCTCTAAATCTGCACTAATTTCTGTGGTATTTTCAAGTTTATTAGCTAACAGATTTATAACAACAATCTCTGGAGATTTTACTTCTTCATCTAGCAGATTTTCTTCAGTGGGACAGTCATTTTCATAATCTGAATCTAAACTTGGCATCTCAAATTCATTTCTGGACTGTAGGAAGTCTTCTATTTGTTTATCTCCATCAAACACTTGTCAGTATTTTTCATTGTCTGGGACAACTGGTCTAAATTTGATTTGGGTGGTGCATTGTTTGGTTTCATAAGGTGTTTGACAAGTTCTAGCAGCGAAGGCTAAACCATTGGCAATAACATTTTGGTTTCTTGGGATAAAAACAAGTTGGGATTCATCAAAGATTTTCAATAAATCAATGACATCATTTCTATAGGCTCTAAGTCTGGGGTTTTTGGCACTATATTCCCCATTCACTTGCCTAATAATCAACTCTGAATCCCCTTGAACTTTTATCCTTTTGGCCCCTAATTTCTTCAATAGGTGTAGGCCTAAAAGGAGGGCTTCATACTCAGCTATGTTATTTGAACATTGAAATTTTAACCTGTATGAATGCCCTTCAGCATGATTGTTCTCAGTGTTATGTATCCATATGCCTGCTCCAACATTATTCTTTGTACAAGAGCCATCAAAATTCATACTCCAAAGAGGACTGTTTTCAAAATTACTAGTTTGAATAATATCCTCTTTATCTTGTGTGCTTTCAGTTTGTTCTTGTAAATCAGCATCATGATGAAATGGGTTTAGTTCCTCATGTTATTCATTATTTTGAGGATTCTTCTCTTGACTCTCAAAGTTGAAAACCAATGGATGACTGCTTTGTAGCTCTAGACCTGTAATTAGTTTGCTGTAATTTTCTATTTTGGCAAACTGTTTTGACACTTTTGTCTTATATTCCTCCTTTTTTGTGTCTGCCACTATGTTACAGTGAGAAGGGGCCACTAAATCAGTTAAATTTTCTTGCTCATTAAATTTTTCATGATTAAAAAGAATAAATGAGTTCAGGCTTGTATGAACAGAATAAAGAGGAGAGTTTTCTGGTCTCTCTTGGCTACTAACCATGTATTACATGTGAGATTCCCTATAAAGTCTTCTAGTTTGATTAAAGACAGGGATGGTAGCATATTTCATATCCATTTGCATTGTTCCTTGTAACTTAGCTCCCCAAGATCTTGATAATAGCATACCATATTTGGGGGGTACATCAGCCACTACAATATCCATAACCAAACACTTGGCTAGAATTTGTGCTAAGTTTACACAAAGGTCTTTGATCAAACCTAAAAATTTCACTCTACTGGAGTCAAAGGAGTATAGATCTTTATATGGTCTAGTGATTTCAAGGCCTAGACTCTCCATTACTGCTTTGGGCATTAAGTTGTGAGAAGCCCCTGAATCATGCATAGCATTGTGTAAAATTTTGTCATGAATTTTCAGACTAACATAAAAAGGAGGAACTGGCCCTTCTTGATATCTACCCTCAATATTAGGACCAAATAAGAGGTCTGGTTGGTCATCATTGAGGTTAACAGTGTCATTATTTTCCTCTATGTTGAAAGCTTTCAAAATCTGTGATCTATATACATATTGGGTGACTAATGCAGTGAGGGGAATAGAGATTTTGATCTTGGCAATTTCCTGTTCCAAACTAAAGGCATCTGATTCTTTACAATGTTTGTTTCAGCCTTATTAATCATCATTTTATCAGCAAAATCAACTTGCTGATTTCCTCTATTTACATTGGTCAAAATTGTTTTAATAGGAGCACTATCTGAGGTGCTAACGCTGCTAAGGTCTGCACTCTATTTTGCATTAATCTGAGTGCTTTTCTCTTTTTTTTTATTAGAATTTACAACCACTCTTTTGTCTTTTTGTTTTGTAACTTTGGGTTTGTTGATAGGGCTATTTTTGGTAGAATTTTCAGAGGTTTTGTTCTTGGGAACTTCCTGATTATTTTTACTCCTAAGGTCATATTATTTTAGAGTCTCTATGATGACATTTTCCAGCTCTTGATAGTAACTTTCATCTTCCATTCTTCCATCATCATAGGGTGTGTATAAACCTTGTTTCCTATTATAAGGAACATTAAAAGAATCATTGTCTACTCCCAGCATGTTTATGTCATCTTCCTTTGTTTGTTCAGTTTTTTCTTCAACCTCACTTACATAGTTTTGATGAAAAGGAGGTATAATCTCTTGATCAGAGTCTCTTGGTCTGTTTTGAGGTTGGTTTCTTCTGAAATTCTGATTTTGATTTTGAGATTGATTTATGTTTTGGGGAGCTGAATGGTTTTGACTAGCTTGTTCTCTCTCAAGTATGCTCATTTTTTTCATCATTTCCTCCATCATTATTTCCATCTTTGAGATAGATGTGGAAGGTGCGGATTCCTCCCTAAATGATACTTTCTTCTCATTCCTCATCCTTGCCCTTTTCTCCATCAAATTCACTTCCACAGCTAAGGCTCCTTTCTGCATATCTTCTAAAGTCAAAGGATATCACTCTCTCAGCTGATAGGCCCTTTCAGGATCAAATACTTTAGGAAATTTGTTCAAGGTTGAGCGTTGTGGAGGTTTCAATTCTGGGGGTAAGGCATTATACACACTATTGAATCTAGTGCAATAATTTTGAACACTTTCCCCAGTGTTTATTTTGAGGCTATTGTAATCTGAAAGTATTTGGAGAGGGTTTTTCTTGACTTCCCACTTGTTTAGGAATAACTGATGGAGGGTTTGGAGGTCATTAATACTATTAGGGGTTAAGCCTTTAAAACATTTTCTTTCTTCTCCCCCTATACTTTGAGCAAATAATCTAAGTTTGATAGTTTCATCATCAATCTCATTTCTATCAAAATAGTCATTCATCTTGTCCACATGTTGTGAAGCAGTAGTAGTACCACTGGCATAAAACAATGGTATCTTGGACTGATAGTCTTGTGGAAGATTGACTAAAGGTAAAGGAAGGACTAGGGGAGCATACCATGTTGCCATGATAGGAGGTTGCGGAAAAAATGGGGGGTTTACAGGTGGAGGATATAGATGGGAGGGGGTTGATGAAATGGTGTGGTTTGAAAAGTGGATGTATGGATGACAGAAGTGGATGGACTAGCAAGAGACTGTTGAGCAGATCTAGGATGAGAGAAACTAAAATTATGAAGGAAATGCAAATCAGGTGGAGTAGTTTCTCTGCTACCAGGATGTTCACTTCTATCTTAGAATGAAGGTGAAGGCTCAAAATCTATCTAATATATATCCTCAAGTGACCTAGTTCGGAATGGGTTTCTTAAGTCAACTTGTGAATTTTGTAGAGCTGCAAGATTTTCAGGGACAAAATTAGCTCTATGGAGTGACCTAACAATAGTTGAAGTTCGAATCTTAGGAGACTTCCTAAGTATGATTTCAGGATTATCAACTATCTTTGGTGGATTTGGGTTGGGGTGGGCCCTAGTATAAACTCTTCTAGAAGTCACTATGCTAAGTTTTTAGACTCAACAATAAGAAAAGTTTAACCAAATATGACAATCTTTAGGAGGCAAACTGATCTTTTAGCAAGAAAACTTTAATCCTCAAAGTCTTATTAACTGAGTTTGTATGATGTTATAAAAGTAATGGATTTCCATGTGGAGTCTTTAGGTATGTTTTAAGATTGTGGAGTCACCAGGTGGAAATTTTTAGCTTTTTAGAGGTAAAATGTTTTGTGGTCCACCACCATTTATTGGTTTGAATACCAATCTGAAATATTTTTGGGTTTTCTGAGTTTTTTCAGTCCTATGGGTTATGAGAGTGTCCTAAATCTGTTTCAACACTTAGCTATAGTGATGAGACATAGAAAGTTTACTCTTATGGCTTAGCTAGCTGATTCCTTCAAGGTTTGATAAAGCTCTATGAGAATCCTAAGGGTTACTTAGTTTTTCACTGATTCAAATAAATCCTATCATGATTACCAACATGCTTGGTAGTGCTTGAAGAAAGCTACTTATACTGGACTGAATATTGAGTGTTTTGTTTTAAGGATTTTACTCAGAATCCCTAGCGGAGTCGCCAGAATGTTAGGTCTCTGTAATTTGCAATATTGGAAAATACAAACTGCAAAGCCTACATATGAACCACTTTGGGATTCTAGGATCTAGCCCTCCTAAATCCAGAGAGGGATCTCTCTATAAGTGCAAATATTGATTTATCTTTCAAAGGCTTTTAGTGTGATATTAGGCTTGTTATTAAGAACAAGGGTTTTGTTTGTTTGTTTGGTTGGTCAGGTATGATCTTTAATTGGATGGAATATCACAAAATTAAAGATTTCAAAAGGTGAAGATGCAAGTATATTTAGAAGTGTTCAGTAGATAGGATTAGTGTGAAAATAGTTTTAAACCATTGGGCAATGGAGTCACAAAAGGGTTTAATTGTGCAACAATTTCAAGAGTGGTCCAAGGGGAAAGTCATCTATATCAAAAGATCCTTTAGATTAAATGATGGAGTGGAACATTGAAGGTGTTGAGAAGGTGGAAAAAGCCAATAATTTCAACAAGGATTTATCAACTTTCCAAACAAAAAAAGCCTTTTTAAGCAACTGTTTGAAACCAACCAAAGGATAGGGCTAACCATAGACTTCTTTGGACAAGTTTGTATTAAATCTAACTTATCAGACGAAAAATATAGTAATCCACATGACTACTTTCAGAAAGGATGAAAACAGATAAGAAAAAAAAGTGCAGCTTAAGATCAAGTCAGATGCATTAAAATCTAGGCCCGCTTTCAGCATACTCTAAGGGAAACTTTCAAAACAACCTTTGGAGAAAGAACTAGAAGACAGGGAAAACCCTAAAATTTTCTAGTTTAACTCTACTTAGTATGTTATGAAAATATCATTCAAGAAATTCCTTTCAAGTTTTGCACATCAAGACATGGACTAACCAACATTCCTTGATAATGTTTACACTTAACTTAAGTCATTCTTAAATACACAATTGGAGGAAAACATACAGATAAAGCTTATCAGTGAGAGTAGGGTACTTTAACAGTAAATCCTAGCTCTATATTTGCTGTTCTTTATTAGAGAAAAGTGAACAAAATGGCAGACATGAAAGTAAAACAATTAACAGTAAGAGGTACTTCACCAATGATATAGACCAGGATCCCAAAAACCAGCTTGTATATTGATTGTCAATCTAGTTACATACTTCAAGTCCAATGTTTCATCACAGCAACAACTTCTCTTCTCAGCCTAACTTCTTCAATAACTTAACAGAGCTTCATAGTTTATTTACATTCAACAATGATTCGATACAACAACTATTACATCAGAAATCCAATAACCAACCAACAACTTCTCATCTTCTTCAGAAGTATTTATAAAAGAAAGAGGAGGTGGGATAAAATAAAGATCTTTAGTTCAATTAATACAAGTTAATGCTTCTCGGCCTTTAAGGGGCTCAACAGAGAATATTTCTGATATTTCTCTGTATTAATTGGTTTTCATTAATTTTTTAGGCCATTTGGTAGTTTTTTTTGACTTTAAACTCCTTTAGGTAGGATGGCAGTAACTCTAGCTGTATTTGGGAATAATATCACTGACTGGGCAATAAATATGCCCTCTTTTGATTCATGAAAGCTGCAAGTGGCTCTTTAGTAGCTGAAGAGAATTTAATTAGCCTCTGATGTGGCAGTGGAGGCCTTTCAGACTGATATTTTCCTCTGTTTTTACCTTAAAAAAATTTTAATTTGCTTTGGTCTATGTTTTTAGGCTTAATTAGGCCTTGATCTTTGTCTTTAGGTCTTTATCCTTTAACAAATATGGATTAGGCCTTTGATTCTCGAATTGGTGCCTTAATCCCTTAGACTTTGTTTAAAATCTTCAATTTTCACTTATGCACTAATCTTATCCTTTGACACTGATACTCTTTGTTCAATTGCTGTTCACTGTGTTTTGCTATGTTGCAGGTGCGCAAAAGGTTTTATAACATCACAAATTCTCATGAGGCATGGAAAAATCATATTTTTGAACCCTTCTAAATTCCTTTCTTCGTGAATAATGGCCTGGGGATCGTCATCCCCGTCCTTCATTTCATTTTTAAAGTAGTGGAGAAACCTTCATATCCTGCAAAAAAAACAAAAAAGTTATAAAAAATCTGTGAAGAATAGGTTCAAGGTTGCTTTGGAGATCTCGGATGTGAGATTAAATCGTGGCCGTTGGATGAAAGCAACCAATGGTCGAGATCACTTGATGGGGTCAATTGGGAGGTGGTTGGGCGAATGTATTGGTGGTGGAATTAAATAAGAGCCGTCGGATTAGAATATCTGACAGTGGAGATCAAGCGATGAAATATTCGAAGGATAGAGGATGGAAATGAATTGGGATCAGAACATAACATAAGCCATCATATCAAAAAAATTGACGGCCAAGATTAAAAACCAAAAGTCAATGTTGCAAAGAAAAGTGGTATGGCGGAAAAACATCAGTGGTTTTCGCAAAATAATTTGGGGGGTAGGCGGTTTTGCGAAAAGGAATGAAATATGATACATCTCTTGATGTGTGTCCTCCCGAATACCACCCTTTTCAATTTTTTTTTTTGGATTAAACAACAGGCGCAAAAATTTTGTGAAATGGAACGACAGCCGTCGGATCGGATGGCCCAGATCCGACGGTGCAGAAATATTGCGATGTGAAAACTACATGGAAGGGGCAATAGTGGAATACACATGGTAGTGCATGAGTGGATAGGTGTTTTATGAGGCGGGAGGTAGGTCCTAAAGGATTTGGGCCTATCGGATTGAATCTAGACCGTAGGATCCTTTGAATGGACGGCTTAGATTTAATCTCTGGGCGGAGTTATTTTCCAAATGCAAAGTTTTGGGGTTATCGGGTTAGATCCCGACCGCAGGATATAAAGAATGAACGGTCTAGATCAAATGATGGAGCGGGGTCTATGAGCAGAGGAAAAGATAAGGGAGGGGATCAGGCACAATGATGACCATTGATCTGTAAAGATCAACGGTCCACATTCAATTTAACATTTTCGTCGGGAAATGAAGAAATAAAAGGAATTACCAGTTATGACGGGGTTTGGAGAGGTTTTCAAGCCCTTTAGTGCCTAGTTGCGGGGCTTAAGATCTTATGAGGAGAGGGTTTACAGGACTTAAACCCTCGGGGGCTTAAGAAACCTTATATGCAGAAAGGGGTATTTTTAGGCCCAAAATAGTGATTTTTGAGGCAAATTGAGGGTTTCGATAGGGGAAAACAAGGGGATTTAAAACCAAATAAGGGAGAGTATAAGGTTTTAAAGGGACTTTGGAGTGGTTTTGAAGGTTAAATGAGGCTTATGGAGGGATATTTATGGAGGAAAAGGGATGAAAATGGGGTTTATTTATGAGTGAAGGAGGGGTGAAAATGAAGGAAAATGAGCTTCTCAAGCAGCTTACTTTTGGTAAACAGCAGATTTTTTTAGGATTATGAGGGAAACAGCAGTGAAGATTAACTCAAGGATTAGTTATCTTCATAAGACTTTAAGAACTAATAATTTGTCCATGAAATTGTATCTTGAAGGCTTTAAAAAATATTTAGCCACCATTTTATGTGACAAATTTTTATAGGTGGCTAACAGAGTTCACTAAGGAATTGGTGAGAAGATTTGATAGAAAAAATTGTGAACCATCATTTGTTAATAACAAAAACTCAAACACTTTTCATGAGTTGGAGGGACCTATTAAACCAACTCCGCTCCATATTTTTAAGGGGGATAAAAACATGCATGATATTTTTCCAAAGGCAATATCCCCACTTCTTGAAGAGCCCTCTTCTATTTGTGAAGACATGGAGTCTTCTCCTTCAAGAAATGACCAAGACCAAGGGTCTCTCATTGAGGATGAGGCATTCTCACATACGAAAGAAGAGGAGGAGGATCAACATCAAGGGATGATGAGCATTCACCCTTACCTAGTTCAAGAGGTTTCTGTACATAAGGATGGGACTGCACTGCACAGTGAAGAGAGGGACAACTCAGTCCACTCATATATATAGTCCACTTCATATTTTTATGTCTCACTACATGGAGGCATTCCACCAGGAAGGCCACTAGATCTAGATATGATGAGAGACATCTTGTCTTTGGATTCACCACTCTTGGATTTTGGAGAGGTGAAGAGTTTGAAGGGAGACTTTGGCATGGGGGATGTCAAAGTAGCAGGCAGCAGCATGAGGAGAGCTTCACATTCCAAATCACCAGTGTTGTCTCTTGGGAGGATTGATCCATATTGGAGATCTCAACTCTTGGTAGAGTACTCCAAGGATCTAGGTGCATGTATGATTCTTGATGACCCAGATAGAGATGATGAGTATTTGGTGGATGATGTGGTCATCTATTCTTATGGCAGAGTCTTCTTGACTAGAGCTTCTAAGCTCAAGGAGAAGCTGCTTCATGTAGCGCATGAGGACTTCCTTTCCATGCATTATGATGCATATCTTTCCTTGGCAGAAGAGTTCACTTGGGAGAGCATCCAACATGACATATTTCAGCATATGGAGAGATGCATAGCTTAGATAGTGATAGAGAGGAGGTCACAGCCACTTCCCTACTCATTGGAGGTGAGGGAAAAATTCCAGTTGAGCCATTTCAGCTCAAGATCTCAAGTACATGATGCAGGAGGTATAATTTCACATTTTGTATTGTACTTATTTTCCTTGTTTGAGCAGCATGATGTATCAAGAATAATTATCCCTTCTTTCATATTGTATGATGATGTACTTGTAACTACTTGTAGCATTTATTTTGGCTACCTTATTAGTGGTTTGTGGGGGAAGCCACATGATTCTTTGTGTGCACCATTGACACTACATTGTATCTTCATGTTTCCATCTTATGAGATGACTGTGGCAGCAAACAAGTGGCTGGTGAAGCACTTGCTATTTTTTGTTTTGAGGTAGGCATGGAATGCATTG
Organism: Pinus albicaulis; assembly: GCA_034641835.2. Classification (NCBI taxonomy): domain Eukaryota; kingdom Viridiplantae; phylum Streptophyta; class Pinopsida; order Pinales; family Pinaceae; genus Pinus; species Pinus albicaulis. The sequence continues at coordinate 1,934,008,009 of CM076578.1, forward strand.
TGCTGGTTCCTTGTGTGGAACTTTGATTCACTCTCCAGTTGTCATTTGGCAACTTGTTTTCATAGTATTTTGCTTCCATATATTGCTGATATGTTTATATTCATGGGAAGATTTTTTTGGAGAGTGGAATTTGAGATGGAGATGCCCATTGGGAGTATGATTCTCCCTATTTTACATGTTGTATGTTTTAGGAGAAACAATGGGCACACCATGATTGCCACAAAACACCTCTTTCCTTCATGTAGGAGGAACCATTGGGAGAACTTGTGTTCTTGGAGGAGGCACTTCATGGTTGACTTATCTTGTGGGGTAGCTTGGGCCATTTTTGAAGGCCATAAAATTTCAGCCCAATATCAGCAACCCCCCCATACTTACCATAAATTGAGAGATAAACTAATTGGATGGGAAAATAAAAACTCTCCATTCAGCCCCAACACATTGCATAAAACCGGGGTTGCAGATTTATTTGATGAGCTACCTAGGATGGCTCATTTCATTTCGATGATAGCATGGGTGAGAGGGTCACTCAGTGGGAATGATATTTCCCATATGTATCATCACTCCTACCTTGGGGAGGCCATGGGACAACAAGAAGGTTTCCACCTACACCTTCCACCTTTTCATGGTGTGAGCCATTTGGTTATGCATCTTTGGAGGAGACATTGGAGGGCAGATTGGTTGCAGATTATCTTGAGCAGTGGTGAGGACTATTGACGAGAAGGTCACAAGAGGAGGAGTGGAGGAATTTTTCTCTCCATATATAGTTTCTTGAGGAAAAGTAACATTTTGGAGGGGAGGATTGTAATGTTCCCAAATTTTAGCCTCAAGCTAAAAGGAACATTATAGTTAGCATTATCTTTTGGTAGATGAATAAAATGGGTAGGGAGGCCCATTAACATATTTAGAAGGGAAAATAACATTCCTCATGTGAAAAGGGGAAGAATAAGTAGCTGTATTGAGCACCTACAGGTGTGAACAAGATTGGATCAGGTTGATTCAATCATATTTGACCAAGTCCACATGCACTGTCTAGATACATTGTATCTCCATGATGGATTGCATAGTTTTAATGGAGGACAACTTGCATGGGCTAGGTGGCACATATGGATGGGACCCATTGTGGAGAGGAGCACTTGATATATATCGAGAGGAGGGAAACCATTGTGATTCATGCTTTAGATTATTATTCTTGCTTTGGTCTGTTTAGACTTGCTTCCTCTTGTTGTTTAGTAGGGTTGCAGTGCTGTTCAGCACAAGGGTGTTCCTGGTCGGGAATCCCTACCTCATCCTCAGGGAAGGAGAGATTATTTGGGATACATTTCCTCATTCTGGAATTTTTTCCAAGCTACCTCCTTCAACTATAGTTCAGTTTCTGTTTAGAGCTGGGTTGTGTTGCAGGGTGCAGCAAAGGAGGATCTCTTTGTGTCATTTCCAGGCTGTTTTTTCAGTGGAGAGCCTGTCTATCCATTGGAGGATTAGTAAGAAGGACTCCTGGGAATATTTTAATATCTTTGGAATCAGGCCAACCATCTACCATCCCTCACAGTGCAGTTTTAGTTCAGATCTGCGTTATTTTTAGAGGCAGTTGCTGGGAGGGTTCATTGAGCTCATTAGGAGGGTCTATTTCTGAGTAGAGGGATCAAACTTATAATCAGAGATACCATTGGAGGAGGACATTAGCATTTCAGATTTGTCATAGCCTCATTTCACATCAGATCTAGTTTGTAGTGCCACATTAACCCTAGGGTTATTTGTCACATTGTATGTTTTTCAGCATTTCTAGCAATCCTTTCTGGATTGGCTAGAAATATTGTATTGGAGCCCATATCTTCATTGATAGGAATTCATTTTGTTTATATCAGCCATATTTCATGTATATACATCTAAAACAGTAAGTACACTTATATAGACTGCTCATTCACTGCTCTCCGGCATTCTATGTAGTTGCAGCATCTCATGTATCTATTGTTTTGATCATTGGAGACTTGTTCTTATGGCTTGAGTGGCTTGTCCCTCATGATATTTTGTACATTTTTTCTGATCCATTAATAAAATTATGGCTGTATATTGATCCCTCTCATGTCATGATCATATTTTCTATGTTTACAATATTGTGTTCATGTATTACTAGATCTCCAACTTTAGAATATCTTAAGATATTCTTATTGTTGTAGGAATTACCTATTTTGGGATATTACATGATGTGTTGAAGTTGAAAAATGATCCTATTCTTCATAATCCATATTGGCCTCCAGTTCTGACCAATATTCCTGGTGATTTTTGTAATTTTGAGTGTAAACCTGGTGAAGACCCCCAGACACATGTTATGACATACCACTTGTGGTGTTTATCTAACTCTTGGGTTGACGATTCTATTCGTCTTCGTCTTTTCTAGCGAAATCTTATTGGTTTCACTGCAAAGTGGTACATTGAGTTGTCTCATGGATTTTCCAAGATTTTAATTATTTGGCCATGGTGTTCCTTACACATTTTCAGTTACCGATTCGCTATGAGACCTGGACGCACCTCCTCACTTCATTGAAATAAGACCGAGCTACTCATATCTCGGATCATATTCATGAGTGCCAACGTCAACGTCACATGATAAAATTTTAGATACCTGATCAGCTTCTAACTCATTGGTTCACTACCTTCTTTTTCAATCAGATTTCTAAAGACACAGCTATGGGGGCATGTGTAACCGAGGAACAAGCCATTGCTTACGCCCAATACCTTGATCTCGTGTACTCTCAGTCGGGCGCTTTATATGACATCTTGCCTATTGCTCCTTGACCCAGAACTTATAAACCACTAGAAAATACATCCGTTGATGGTATTATTGGTTTTGTATCACAGAATTCACAGAAGTATCCTTCATCCAACTCTGGGAAGCAGCAGTCTACTTCTTCCAATAATGTAGCTTCTTAGTCAACTTCGAATTCTAGAAAACCCGCCAAAGTGAATGTTGTTCAGGCCAATCCTATAGATAACACTTACAAAGGTAAGAAGAAGGGTAAAGGTAAGGCTAAAGATGATACCCCGAAACATGATTCTTCAAAATCTCGTTCTGCTGATAGTTCTCCACACAAACCGAAGTATCCTTGTTTGATTTGTGATGGTGAGCATTTCACCAAGGACTATCCTCGATGGTCTGAAGTGAGTCGATTGCTCAAAGTAACCCAAGGAGCTCAGGCCACTATTAAATAACCTTTCCCTCAGTAGACCCAGATGGTAGAGCACACTCAGTCTTCTTCCCCATCTGGCTCACAAGTGTTTATAATGACCGGTTCTGCACTCGTTTCCATTACTACTCGATCGAAATATTATTCTAGTTTGCGTTAGGCAGCGGGGAAGGAGATCGCTAATGGTCCTCCTCCTTCTCCACTTGCTTCTGGCTCCCTTGAGATTGAACAACCTAGCGCCGAATCCGTTGTTCGACCACCTTCCAAAGGCGTACTCTGTAAGTCTTCATATAATCCTAACGCCCGTGCTTATCAACATTACAATATTGTAGAGGATTTGGCTCAGGTGCCATCCGTAATGTCTGCATTAGAAGTAATTCAAAGTTGTCTATCACAACGGAAGGCTTTGCTATCAGCGATAGGTGGGGTCGATCCTGTTGACACTAGCCTTCTCGTGTTCGATTTAGAGAATTTCGTCCTGCGACTCCCGCACCAAATTGCGCTCATCATTCAATTTGGTATTAATGGTTTGAATATTCACCGAGATGTCGTGGATGAGGGTGCATCCATCTGTGTTATGTCATCTACTTGCTGGAAAGCCATTGGTTCTCCAGCTCTCACTTCTTCACCGAATGCCCTTGAAGAATTTGATGGAAGGGAATCTAAACCTCTTGTTGTTCTCGCTAGTTTACTGATTACATTGGAAGGGAAGACAGTCAACGTCGAGGTTGAAGTCGTTGATGCTAAACTAAATTATAATATTCTCCTCGGACGCAGTTGGAATCATGCCATGCTATGCGTTCCATCCATCTCTTTCATCTTTTGAAGTTCCCACACGAAGGAAAGATTATTACTATCGACCAATTGTCTTTATTCACTTCCTCTTCCGAGAGCAAAATTATGTATGTGGATAAGATTCCTACTCCCTATGAGAGCATTGGGTTGGAAATTTTCAAGGACCATGTCCTCATGGGTATTTTTCCCCTTCCACCACCAAATAATGTTTAAGTCAACATGATTTCTCGCACCAATGACCCCTGGGTTATCCTCTCTCTTGAACAGATCGATTCGTTTGGAGATTCGATGCCATTGAGTTCGATCAAAATTGACTATTGTGAACTCATTGCTGCATCAGGCACTCCATCTTCTGATTTTACTCCTTCGAGCGTAACTCTTGACATCTATTATCAATCCCCTTGGCTTGGTGATCTTGATTCACTGGATCCTTTGAAAGAAGTGTTTCCTTCTGATGAGGCTATCATGGAAACCCTGTCTCTCGACGATCTACCGTGGGATGATGGTCATCATCGTTCCTCATTTCTACCAAGTCTTGGAGTCATGTCTACCTGTCTTGAGCGTTTTTCCTCTCAAGTTCCTTCTCCTCCGCTTCAAACACCTGTTCAAGACCGTGAAGTTTTTTCGGAAGGTAACTTGAGTAACATTACTCAGACGATGCCTATCGACATTTCCATTAAACTAGGAATCTTCGAGAACATACATATTGGGGTTACTTGTTCTTCTAATGAAGTGCAAGTATATACTAGCCTTTTCCGAAAATTCCATGATGTCTTTGCATGGTCCTACGAAGAAATGCCTGGCATTGATCCTAGCATTGTGGTACATGAAATTCCTACTTACTGTTAGGACCTCACTATGTATCATTTTTACTATATATTTTGACACCACCTTACCTTTATAACCATGTTTAAAAAGGATTCCATCATCATTTTCATTCACTTTATCCAAAGGTACATAAAATCCTCTTCTTTACTATATATTTAATCTGTTTACATATAATTCCATATTACTCTTATATTTCATCATTAATCGAAGGTAGATTGTTGCTAACATAAGTCTAAAAGATCGCAGATAATGTATGTGCTGTGCTGGAACAATCGGCCATTGCTGAAATAGTCAAACTCCGTTGCTGAAACAGTCGACTCCGTTGCCGAAACAGTCAGCAGGCACGCAAATTCCGGCACTATTCGTAATTTGCGATTCTGGAAGAGTATTTTTTGGAACAATGGCAACAACATGAAGACGTGGTTACACGGATTATGCTGAAGATAGTACTCTTTTTGTATCTGTTGTAACAATATATTTTTATGGAAGAACATAATAGCCCTGTTTTAAGAAAGAAGAATAGATTTGGGATAAATATATATTTGCTCCAACGCAATTGAAAGAGATGTATCCTCTTTAAAAAGAGGAGACATCATCATTAGAGGGGAGTTCGAAAACTACAGGAGAACATTGTGTTTGAGAGGACAAGAGCTAGACTCCATTTGTAATGTATCATTTCTTTTGACAGATGAATAAAAGTTCCTTTTGAGCGCCTCAATTTAATCCTTTCCTGGGGAATCTTGTGAGAAGGAAAGGGCCTGCCTTCCTCACAAGATTCGCCCGATTGTTCCTGTAGTTTGTTAGATTTCTTTATGATATTCGCACTTTAATTTAATTATGTTTGCTGAAACACCAGTTACACATTTATGTAGTTTATTGAGCATTCTGTTTCCTTTAACGCTGCATGTGTTTAGTACATCCAATATTAAGAAGTTAGGGGATCTCTTTCTGTCATTTGCTTGAATGTATGATTGATGCTGGGAAGCAGGTGCTGAAGATTCCTGTACAAAGGAATAGGGTCCTGTTCCCATTGATTGCCTTTCTTTTTCCCGCAGTGTGATTAGAAACAGGAGACAGGTGCTGAAGGTTCCTGTTCATGGGAATAGGGTCCTGTTCTCTTGAGTTTATCTTTTCTACAGAGTGATTAGTGTTAGGCAGTAGGTGCTGAAGTTCCTATTTAAAGGAATACGGTCCTGTTCCCTATTATGGTTGATTGGTTTCCTTTCTTGGAGAATGATTTCCTTTTATTTGGATTCTTAAAAACTGCAATAGAGGAATTGCTTCTACTATAACATAAGTAACTTCAGCTTTGATTAAACAGGGTGTGAATGATTAGATTTGTATGATTAATAATTGTGTGACTTTCTACTACAACATTATTTTTTCTTTTGGAATTGAGCATATCCAGTGCGTGATTGTCTTTGGAATAAACAGAATTCCTCGGGTTGACAATTTATGTGGAGCTTGAATTGTTAAAACAATTAAAGCGACCAACATTTTGGCGCTGTTGCCGGGGAAGGAAATTATAGATTTCAAAAGCATTAATATTTTCTTTCTAGATGTGCAGATTGTATGAGAGGATGCAGAACCCAGAAGAAAACTAACCCCACAGGTGGCAAAGGCAAAGGAAGGGGAGGAAGAAAGACTTTCATTGACGAGATTGTATCAAAGGCTGAATCATCACAGAGATTAAGTTCTCGAAGACCAAAAATTCAGCACTCCCCTCAATCAGATTACAAAACAGAGGAAGTTGTGGGCCCTGAAAACATAGAGGAGCCGGTGATTAAAGAACCAGCAGTCAGTGCTGGAGAGTCAGAAGAAAGTACTAGCAAATCAGTAGAGCACGTTGAGGAAATAATAGAGAGTATTGGACAACCAGTGGAAAACATTGAGGAGCCAGTAGAAGATCTTGACGATCTAGCAAGTGCAGTAGGAGAACAGACAATGGAAGGAAACAACGAAGGCTTCTTTGGTGGAGGACATGTAGATCCTGAAGGAGAAGGAAAGGATGAAAACTCTCTCTCTACCTTGGGATTTCCTATCAGTGATCTCCCTAGAGGAACAACTCCTATGAAAAACATTCCATTGTCAGCTTTACCTAACTTCCATGGTTTATCCTCTGAAGATCCGGATGAATTTATTTTTGAATTTGATATATTATGCAGAATTTATGATTATGTTACTAATGCTCAAAAATTGAAACTGTTTCCAGCAACATTAAAAGGAAATGCTTTAAGATGGTTCATGAGCCTTAGGAGTCAGGTAATCACAACATGGGAGCAGATAAAACATAAATTTCTGCTTAAATATCAAGACTACTGTTGGACGAGAGAAAATAAGGATGAACTATTCAATATGGCACAAAAGCCGGATGAGAATCTGGAGGACTACGTAGAAAGGCTGTAGTACAATATACAGAGATCTGATCATCCGAATATAAGTAAGGAAATTCGCAAAACAATATTACTTAGAGGATTAAGGGATGATTTTTTAGACATGTTAAACATGCTTGGCAAGGGAGATATATCTAAAGAATCATATGATGAGATTGTTGAACTTTGTAAAAGATGTTCAAGGGGAGCTGCAAAGAAAAGAGTAAGTAATAGAGATCCCACCTATTCAAGAGTGCAGAAATCAGCCAGTGGGGGAGCAACAAGAGCTGAAATAGGTAATTTACTTGAAGAATTTAAAACTGAGATGTTAAATTCTTTTGCTTCACAAATTGACACTTTGCAGGTTAAGAAGAAGCAGGCTGAAGCAGAAGCAACTCTGGCTGTCTTTTGCCCGAAGTGCAGAGACAAACATCCACTAAGGAAGTGCCCATTGGAAAAAATACCAATCTGCACCCTTTGTGAGAAAGATCATGAAACACAGCAATGTCCATCTCTACCAGGAATAAAGGCAGCATTACAGCCAACGGAAGAAGAAGCTGAAGCAGTTTACTTGCTAACTCAAAGAAGACAATGGCAACCAAAAGGACAAGGTATGAACTATAGTATGCCATTTAATCGTTGGAATAATTATTCTGCTTTCAGTCAAACAAATTACCCTCCCTTTAATCAAATGCAATACCCACCCTTTAATCAAATGAATTTCCCACCCATGCAACAATCAAACCCTCCCTTTGTTGATCCTACAATGTGGACTCCTTGGCCCCCACAGCAGCCATCTTCTTTTAACCCTTGGAATTCAAATTGGCGAAGCCAACAACTCCCATATCCAAATCAATTTCCTCAATTTCAACAACCACTTCCTCTTCCATCAAATGCTCCGCCAAATAACCAAATGAGACCCCAGCTACCTGTGCAACCAAATCCTAACCCCAATAATAAAGTTGTGCAAGTCATTGATATTCAAAATCAGTCTATATTTCCTACTATGCAATGTAATGATATTCATTTAAGATCTGGGAAAATAGTAGAGCCTATTATTGATGACATACCTTCTTCTGATTCTGATAAAGAGGAAACTAAGAAACATAAGAAAACACAACCACCCTCTAACAAGAGTATTGAAATAACAGAACCACCATTCCCCAAGCGTTTGGTTTTAACCAGAACGCCTGAAACACCTGCTTTTAATCTTTTAGGGGAATTGCAAAATTTGTATGTTAAAATTCCACTTTTACAGGCATTAAGAGATGTACCAATTTATGCCAGAACAATAAGGGATATTTGTGTTAAGAAACCTGGTAGGAAAACTAAATATCCCCTTACAGTACATGTGATGGGTGACTTATTTGCATTAATGTCTGGAAAAACCCCTCCTGTGAAATATGGTGACCCCGGCCATCCTACCGTGACAGTTCAAATTGGTAAAACAATGATTCCTCAAGTTCTGGTAGATTTAGGTGCTGCAATAAACATAATGACTCTTGAAAATTCACAATTGTTACAGCTGAATAACACAATCAGAGATACACCTACCATTCTAGAGTTGGCTGACCGTTCTACAATTAAACCTGAAGGAGTTGTTGAAGATCTACTTATCTTAGTTGAATCCTGGAATTACCCAGCTGATTTTTTTGTATTGCAGACTAAAACAAAGCTGGGGGGACATCCTTTAATTCTGGGGAGGCCATGGCTGGCCACAGCTGATGCCTTTATCAGTTACAGATCTGGTTCAATGACAATTTCTAATGGTTATGAAACCAAACAGATTACTCTTTATCCTCATGCTACACCCATAATTAATAATGAAGATTCTATGTGGATGGATTATGATGATAATGCTGTTCAGCCCATTCTAACTATTGGAAAAGCCTTAACTCTTAAAGACAATATAGAGGATGAAATAATTAATAATTTTATTTGTGAACCTTCCTCTGTAATTGCTGAAACACACAATCAATTGACTGCAATTTTTGAAACATATACCCAAGAAAAGATTGAATCTGAAGACTTATCTCAGACATTAACCACCATCTCATCTAAAAGCATAACAGTTGAAATTGAACCTGGCAAGACATTAAACATAAATCCTGATCTAACAGTTGCTGAAACACAACAGTTAATGAAGTTGTTGCATGAAAATAAGGAAGCATTTGCATGGGATTACACAGATATGAAAGGGATCTCTTCTGAACTATGTACTCACCGAATTTACATTAAAGAGGGATTCCGACCAGTCTGTCAACCCAAAAGACGAATGAACCCTAATTTACGAGAAATTGTTAAAGAAGAACTTCAGAAATTGCTTAATGCAGGATTTATATACCCCATATCTGACAGTGAATGGGTTTCCCCATTGGTAATTGTCCCCAAGAAAAACGGGAAATGGAGAGTATGTGTTGATTACAGAGCCTTGAACAAAGCTACTCAAAAGGATCACTCTCCTTTACCTTTCATTGATCAGGTGTTGGATAGTCTGGCAGGGAAGAAATTATTTTCTTTTCTAGATGGATTCAGTGGGTATAATCAGATTAGAATTGCACCCCAAGACCAGGACAAGACCACTTTCACTAGCCCTTGGGGAACTTTTTCTTATAGAGTTCTTCCATTTGGGCTATGTAATGCACCAGCAAATTTTCAGAGGGCTGTTATAGGAATCTTTTCTGATATGCTGAATGACTCGATGGAAATATTTATGGATGATTTTACTCCTTATGGTGTGTCTTTTGAAGATGCATTAAAAAATCTTGAGAAGGTACTTAAACGATGTATACAAGCTCACCTCTCCCTAAGTACTGAAAAATGTCATATGATGATGAGTGAAGGAGTAGTGCTTGGACATTTTATTTCATCTCAAGGTATTCGGGTAGATCCATCTAAAATATTGGTCATTCAGAATCTTTCTGTTCCTAAAACACAAACTGATGTGAGAAGTTTTCTAGGACATGCTGGATACTACAGAAGATTTATTAAAGAATTTTCTAAGATAGCTTCTCCATTATTTGTGTTGCTTATGAAAAATGCTGAATTTAAGTGGACTAATTCTTGTCAGAAAGCTTTTGAAGAACTCAAGCATCAGTTATCTACTGCTCCTATTTTGAGGGGACCTGATTGGGCCCTCCCTTTTCATATATCTTCTAATGCTTCAGATACTGCAATTGGAGCTGTCTTGGGACAAGAGGTGAATCATCTTCCTTATGCTATCTACTTTATCAGTAAGAACATGATCCCTGCTGAGCTTAATTATACAGTTACCGAAAAGGAGTTTCTTGCAGTAATTTATGCCATTAATAAATTCCGACACTATATCACTGGTTATTCTACTTTTGTGCACACTGACCACTCGGCTATTAAGTATTTAATGAACAAATCTGTCACAAATGCTAGAGTTACCAGATGGCTATTATTACTGCAGGAATTTGATATCACAATTGTAGATCGGCCTGGTAAAGAAAATGTGGTGGCTGATTTCCCTTCACGGTTAAAAACTGATAATGATATTCCAGTAGATGATTCTTTTCCTGATGAGTATTTGTTTGCAGTTTCTGCTCACTCTCCATGGTATGCAGATATTGCCAATTATTTGGTTGCAGGAAAATTACTATCACACCTGTCATACAGAGAAAAGAGAAGAATTGTTCAACAAAGTGCCAGGTATAGCTGGATAAGTGGGTGTATTTTCTACACAGGGCTTGATTAGGAAATCCAAAGATGCATTAGGGAAGATGAAGTGTATGACATACTGAAATCTTGTCATGATGGCCCTTGTGGAGGGAATTTTGCTGATAAAAGAACAACACACAAAATTTTGAGGATGGGTTACTATTGGCCCTCATTATTTAAGGATGCAAAGAAATATGTGAGGGCTTGTGACAGCTGCCAGCGAATGGGTCAACCCAATCATAGAGATCAAATGCCATTAAACCCCCAGGTAGTTTTCGAACCATTTGAAAGATGGGCCTTGGATTTCATAGGACCCATTAATCCTCCATCCAATCAAAGAACTTATATATTAGTCTCTACAGACTATATGACTAAATGGGTGGAGGCTAAAGCACTTATTAGAGCCAATGAAGAAGTTGTCCTAGCTTTCTTATTTGAAGAAATCTTCACTAGATTTGGAATTCCTAGAGAGCTAGTTACAGATGGAGGACCTCCATTCAATTCTCATGGTTTTAAGTCTACCCTTCAGAAATATAATATTCATCATAGAATGACTACACCATACCAGCCCCAGGCCAATGGGCAGGTGGAAAGCACAAATAAAGTATTAGAAGCCATTCTAACTAAAACAGTGAAGGACAACCGGAAGGATTGGTCTCAAAGGCTCCCTGAAGCATTATGGGCCTACAGAACTACTTGGAGAAACACTACAGGTTTTTCTCCTTATGAATTGGTTTATGGTAAAAATGCTGTTTTTCCTGTGGAATTTGAAATTAAAACTCTAAGAACTGCTTTAGCTGTTAATCTTGATTTGACTGATGTGCAGACAGCTAGGTTGCAACAGCTTCTTGAATTGGATGAAAAGAGATTAGATGCCATTCACCAAACAACCATGATCCAAAAATAGAGAATGAAGTGGCATGATAAAATTATCAAACACAAGCAATTCCAAAAAGGTAATTGGGCTTTATTGTATGACTCTCGGTTTGAGAATTTTCAGGGTAAGCTACGTACATGTTGGCTTGGACCATATGAAGTAGATGCTGTTTTTTCTAATGGAACAGTAAGACTTCTAACAATTGATGATTCTAAAATACCTCTATTAGTTAATGGTCATAGGCTTTGTTTATACCAGCGTCCTGTTTCTAAAGAGGATTTCAAGACTGCTTGCATGACTGATACACATTATCTTTTTCTAGGGGAGTATTTTGCTCCTCACAACATTTAATTTTCTGCACTGTATTTTTAGTATTAGATTAGATTTAAAAATAATAATCCCTGTCAAGAGTTGGCATATTACAATTGAATTTTGCAGATTATGGAAAAGCTTATTAAGGAGGACAGATTCATCACAAGAAGATCCGAAGCTTCAATTACAGAACTTGTTCCCTTCATTTCAACCCATTTCCTAGCAATATCCCTTTTATCCCATTTCTACATTATTTCCCTTTTTCCCATTTTCCCACTTCTACCATTCCTGAAATATCATCCTTCAGTTAGTATTCCTATTCCTTACTGCTGAAATTATCCCTTATTAAATACTCCCCCCACTTGTCTTAAACCCAAATCATTATATCCCATTTTCCTGATTTTTCCCTTTGCTGAAACACCAGTTTCAGCAACATGTCATTCATTTTTCCGTTGCTGAAGCACCAGTTTCAGCAACCTGTCATTTATCTTTTCATCATTAAAACATCATTTCTTTCCTCTGCTATGCAAGCTTTTCAGTTCTCCACTTTTACCTTCAGATCCTTTGGGTGAATATTATTCAGTAGTGAGCAGATCCTAATACGCTCCTGTTCTACATTTCAGACAAATATACAGATTCTTCCATTAATATCAAGCCATTATGAACCACTCTATACTTCAAATTTTAAAAACCAAAGGTAAAAATATAAGGTATGTGGTTTTTATGTAATGCAATTAAATAATATTTTAAGGAAAGGATCTTGCTCATAATGATTACAATCTCCGCACGCCTAAATATCATTGCACCATACGTAGGGGGGGGGGAATTTCGAAAACTGAATCATCATTTCGCATCATACAATCCTCCGTCATTCTTCATATCCATTTCTGCCGTCATTGAGACTCCAATCCTCTGTTGCAACAATTAGCTTGACCAAAGCCCGTGTTTATGTTCTCTGCACCTCTGCATGTGACTCAAGCTAGTAGCTATGGGAGGGTTGGCTATCAGACACGAGCCTGGTTCGATAACTCTTCTTCAATTGTTCCCGGAGGCCTATCAAATCTTTCAACAAGCAGGATGGACAACATACTTTGAAAGGTTAGGAGAATTTGATCAGCAACAAGTTTTAGAGTTCGCACATAATTTTCAGGGGAATTATTCAGTGGTTCAAGGGGTCCGGATTTCAGTCATAGAGGACGATATAGCACAAGTTTCAGGTTTTCCGTTTGTAGGGGCTTGCTGGTTCAGCAGGAAACAAGTTATTTTAAATGCACATCAAGGTTTTCTTCTTCCAGAAGAACCAGTTGAACTTAAAGGCCGCGGTATAAGTCTGCATTCGTTACCTCGACCATGGCCGACAGTAGCTGAATTCATCAAGCACTATTTGACATGCGAAGGGCGTTACCAGGTAGTCTATCAACACGACTTCGTTTTGATGAATCATTTGAGGCATGGTCGATTAGTTAATATTCCCTATTATCTACTTGGTTGTATCAAAAACATGTCATATTATTGCAGATGGGTTAAATTCCCATTGTTATCCCTTACCCATCATCGTTTATGCCAATTATTAATTCAGAGAGGTTTTGCTCAGCAAAACCCCCCTCTGAATAATCCACTCCTTATTCCCCAGCAAGCCGAAATTCTCCAGCAAGCCAAAATTCCCCAACAAGCTGGAAGTTCCCAAGAAACTCCTGAGAGTTCTTATGAAAGGCAATTGGACGATATCCCAGACCCCCCAGTAATTCCGTCCTCAGAACCCGTTGACCTACCCCCAAGTTCGTCCCACTTAGTAGAGTCACCCCTTCCCACTATTCCTATCCCTAGTAGTGACTCTCCAACACCCCCATCTCCACCTACTCATAAAAGAAAGAGATGAACCCCAACAGTCTCTGTCTCAAAATGACAAACAAGGGCCACATCCCAAATTTTCACTTCTTCCGAAAGCCCTTCCCCTAGAAAAGAATATTTTCCTACAAAGAAAAGGAAAGACACTGACTTCTCTGCTTTCCTAGCAAAAAGGAAAATGAAAATGACTGTTGAAACAGGAGTTACTCCCATTTCCCCCGAACCCACCACTATCCTGTTAAAACTTCAATCCTCACCATCATTCCAAATTCCCCAACCCGTCTCGTCCGGTGGTACTGTCGCACAAGAACCAGTGCCCCGGGATAACATGACATCATTTATTGCTCAAACAGTGACTGCCACACAAGAACCAGTCACTTACCCAGAGGCTGAAACAAAAGAACCAGCCACTGTGGTACAAGAATCATACACCAAGCATGATAATACAGGGAAACCAGCTATAGCTGCTCCACAAGAACCAACTATAGCTGTGGATCAGTAGGCAACCCCAGCAGAATCAACCAGCACACAGGGTTCACACACTATGGCATCTTTATTGGAGGAAAATGAGTTTTTGAAGTTAGAACTAGAGGCCTATAAGAATGAATTAATCATGGCATGAGAAGCCTTTGCTAGAGAATTGAATCTCTACATGCTAGCACACACAGCATCAGCACAAAAGAAGGATCCATGTAGAGAATACATGTGCCATGAGTGTGGTAATATTTACCAATAGGCAGGATACAAAGTAGTCAAAATTCAGGTATCTGAGGCATCTACATCAGCTGCAATTAAAGAAGAACGCCCTACTGCCACACAAGAACCAGTAGGGCCCTCAAAAAGTCTGGAAAAAGAAATTAAACCACAGATATCCTGCCCTGTGCTAGTCAGCTCAGCCACTCAGTCAATGCCCCAACCTAGTACTTATAATGCTGGGACACAGACCCTACCATGGAAACAATTAGAACTTATGAACAACTAGAAGAAACAATATGCTGTAGATCAAGATAAAATATTACAGCAGCATAAGTTAGCATGGCAGAATCACATGTATGCCAACTGGGATATTTGGGAACAGACATTGCAACAGCTCAAGGATTCCAAGAAAGAAGTCAAAGAATCAAAGGAAAAGTTGGTTTTGATGTTTTCATTAGTGCAAAAATTGATGGCTACCCGAAAACCCTCCGTGAATTATTCTCTCTTCCTCTCTCAACGTTTGGTTTATTTTCAATTGAAGGCAATAAAGGATGGCAGACCTCATGAATTGCTTACTGCAGAACAATTTTTTAAGACTTTTGCTGAGGCCCCTGAAAGTGACCAACATTTGTTGTGTGAACTTTATCTCCATAACGAGGCCATGCCTGAGAATAGAAAAGTCAATCTCACTCCAATTGTAGGTGATGTACAAATTAGGGCATTTGTTTCATTCCTGGCCAATCAGCTCACTTGGCAAACTGCGTTTATTGCAAGTAGGCATAATGAAGAGAATCGGCTCCTTTGGATTAGACCGGAACCTTCAAATCCGGCTATGTTTGTAGCACAATATCACTGATTCTTGCAGAAGCCAGGAATGCACAGGTACATACAACAACTGCAGGCTTCAACACTTTTAAAGTGTCTATAGCTAATCAGAGTAAAGGAGACTGCTACATTGAATGCCAGCACTATGTTTTGGCAGCAGTCATGCAAGGAAAGACAAGACTATCACCCTTTCAGCCCTGATAATCTTCAAGCTGCACTTTCTAGGGTACCTAATTACATCAGATGTATTCGGCATTGTGGAGAAAACTGGATTGGATACCATTTTAATTTTCCAATTCTATGGATGCCTACATAAAAATACCAGTGTCACTACCAATTGGCTGATAGGGATGAGGCTGTAGCATGGCAGCAATTGCAGAACAATCGAGGATTCCAAGCTCCGACAGAAGCCACCTTCTCCAGCTATTGCTTGAGCAACTTGCATGCACAGAGTCAGTACTCAGACTCTGACTCAGACTAGGAGTTTCCTGAGGACATGCAACCCTTTCAGCTGGGGGGGATGTTAGGACCTCACTATGTATCATTTTTACTATATATTTTGACACCATCTTACCTTTATAACCATGTTTAAAAAGGATTCCATCATCATTTTCATTCACTTTATCCAAAGGTACATAAAATCCTCTTCTTTACTATATATTTAATCTGTTTACATATAATTCCATATTACTCTTATATTTCATCATTAATCGAAGGTAGATTGTTGCTAACATAAGTCTAAAAGATCGCAGATAATTTATGTGTTGTGCTGGAACAATCGGCCGTTGCTGAAACAGTCAAACTCCGTTGCTAAAACAGCCGACTCCGTTGCTGAAACAGTCGACTTCGTTGCTGAAACAGTCAGCAGGCACGCAAATTCCGTCACTATTCGTAATTTGCGATTCTGGAAGAGTATTTTTTGGAACAATGGCAACAACATGAAGACGTGGTTACACGGATTATTCTGAAGATAGTACTCTTTTTGTATCTGTTGTAACGATATCTTTTTATGGAAGAATAGAATAGCCCTGTTTTAAGAAAGAAGAACAGATTTGGGATAAATATAGATTTGCTTTAATGTAATTGTAAGAGATGTCTCCTCTTTAAAAAGAGGAGACATCATGATTAGAGGGGAGTTCAAAAACTACAGGAGAACATTGTGTTTGAGAGGACAGGAGCTAGACTCCATTTGTAATGTATCATTTCTTTTGACAGAGGAATAAAAATTCCTTTTGAGCGCTTCAATTTAATCCTTTCCTTGGGGAATCTTGTGAGAAGGAAAGGGCCCGCCTTCCTCACAAGATTCGCCCAACTGTTCCTGTAGTTTGTTAGATTTCTTTATGATATTGGCACTTTACTTTAATTCTGTTTGTTGAAACACCAGTTGCACAGTTCTGTAGTTTATTGAGCATTCTGTTTTCTTTAACGCTGCATGTGTTTAGTACATTCAATCTTAAGAAGTTAAGGGATCTATTTCTGTTATTTGTTTGAATGTATGATTGATGTTGAGAAGCAGGTGCTGAAGATTCCTGTACAAAGGAATAGGGTCCTGCTCCCATTGATTGCCTTTCTTTTCCCTGCAGTGTGATTAGAAACAGGAGACAGGTGCTGAAGGTTCCTGTTCATGGGAATAGGGTCCTGTTCTCTTGAGTTTATCTTTTCTACAGAGTGATTAGTGTCAGGCAGCAGGTGCTAAAGTTCCTATTTAAAGGAATAGGGTCCTATTCCCTATTATGGTTGATTGGTTTCCTTTCTTGGAGAATGATTTCCTTTTATTTGGATTCTTAAAAATTGCAATAGAGGAATTGCTTCTACTATAACATAAGTAACTTCAGCATTGATTAAACAGGGTGTGAATGATTAGATTTGTATGATTAATAATTGTGTGACTTTCTACTACAACATTATTTTTGCTTTTGGAATTGAGCATATCCAGTGCGTGATTGTCTTTGGAATAAACAGACTTCCTCGGGTTGACAATTTATGTGGAGCTTGAATTTTTAAAACAATTAAAGCGACCAACACTTACCTTGGTTTGAAACCTATTTGTCAGCGTCTTCATCTAGTGCATCCTAGGAAAACTGCTGCCATTAAGGCCGAAGTGGAAAAGATTCTTAAAACTGGTTTCATTTATCCAATTCTATTGACAGAATGGGTCTCTAATATTGTTCATGTAGATAAGAAACAGGGAACTATTCATGTCTGTGCTGACTATCATGATATCCATCGAGCATGTCCTAAGGATAATTATCCCACTCTCTTCATCGATCAAATCATTGACGACTGTGCCGGGAGCGAGATTTTTTTCCCTTATGGATGGTTTTTCAGGTTATAATCAGATCAATATTCTCCCGACTGATCAACACAAGACTGCCTTTATCTGTCCTTGGGGTACCTTTGCATATAAGAAGCTTCCTTTTGGTTTGAATAATGCGGGTGCCACCTTTCAGTGCACGATGTCTTATGCCTTTCATGATATTTGCCACATCATTCAACCTTATCTGGATGACCTTCCGACTCATTCAGCTAAGCGTAGAGATCATCCTGACCATCTTCGTCAAATTTTTCTTTGTTGTAGACACTATAACATTCAGCTCAATCCACACAAGTGTGTCTTCTGCGTCAATTCTGGTAAACTATTAGGGTTTATCGTTTCCAAAGATAGAATTTGCGTGGATCCTCTAAAGGTTGAGGCTATTATTAATCTCCCCTCTCTTTCCTCATTGCATCAGTTGCAGATTTTACAAGGGAAAGCTAATTTTATACGCCATTTTATACCTAACTATGTCGAAGTAGGTAAAGGATTCACATGATTTTTAAAGCAGGGCGTTCCTTTTTACTTGGATGAGATCACTCAGAACTCTTTTGACACGTTAAAAAAATTGTTGGTCAATTCTCCTCTCCTCCGCCCTCCCAATTATCATCATGGTTTTTCCCTTTATTTAGCTGCAGCTTTCAGCACGATTGCCATGGTTTTGATATAAGATGATGATGATGGTCATGAGCATGTTATTTGTTACTTGTATCGTAACCTTCTAAACACCAAATCGTGTTATGCTCATGTCGAGAATTTAGCATTGGCTGTTGTTCAAGCCGTTCAACGTTTTCGTCATTATATTCTTTTGTGTACAGTGACGGTGATTTATGAATGCAACCCCATGAACTAAATATTGTCTCAACAATTGCTGGGGGGAAAATACTCAAAGTGGATTGTTATACTCCAAGAGTTTGATTTGGAATTTACTGCTGCCAAGTCTAAGAAATCATTGGTCTTTGCTGATTTACTTTGTTCTCTCCCTTCCGACTCCGCTCCTCATTCTGAAGAATCCATTCCATACGATTCACTTTTCTTGATTAGCACCCTCGATCCTTGGTACGGTGATATCATCATTTATCTCCAAACTTCATATTTTAGATCTGAGTTGACGAAGGATGCCCGTCGATGCATCCGCCATCAGTCGCAACCTTATCAAATAGTTGGAGATACTCTCTATCATGTTGGGGTCGATTCCATACTTCGACGATGTTTGACCCTCGAGGAAGCTGAGAAAGCTCTGAATGATTGTCACAGTGGTGCTTGTGGCGGTCACATGTCTGGTTATGCTATTGCACAGAAAATTCTTCGTGCTGGTTATTTTTGGCCTTCCATTTTCAAGGACTGTATTGTCGCATTTCGTAAATGTCACGATTACCAGATTTATCAACGCAAGTTGCGTGCGCCACTCGTTCCTCTTCATCTTGTCATTACCGTTGGTCCCTTTCCAAAGTTGGGCATCGATTTTATGATGTGTAACCCTCACTCGGCTGGGGGGCATGCTTATATTATCGTAGCTGTGGACTACTTCACCAAATGGGCTGAAGCAATGCCTACACTTGCTGCTGACGGTAAAACAACTGCCCAATTCATCTTCAATCATATTATTGCTAGGTTTGCTGTCCCTCAAGCCATCATTACCGATCATGGTTCCCATTTTCGGCATTATATGGTGGCAGATTTGACTTCTAAGTTGGGTCTGCGTCATGACAGCTCAACGCCGTACTGCCCTCAAGCCAATGGCTAGGTTGAAGCTGTGAACAAAGTTCTTGTCACAATGCTTCAACGTACGATTGGGATCCATAAATAAAATTGGCATCTCATGTTATTTTCGGCTCTTTGGGCATATCAAACCTTAATTAAGAGCGCGACTGATTTCACTCCTTTCCAGTTGGTTTATGGCCTGGAAGCTACTCTCCCGATTGAATGTGAAATACCTTCGCTCAAGTTGGTTGTTGAGTTACTGCCGAATACTTTTCCAGAAGAAGAGCATCTCCTTTATTTATAAAGGCTGGATGAAACCCACTGCTTTGTTGCTCTTGTTATTGAAGCACAGAAAAAGCAAGTCAAAGCTCATTTTGATCAGTCAGTTTCTCCTCGTTCTTTCATTGAAGGAGATCTCGTCCTCCTGTATGACCAAGCTCATGATAAGATGGGGGTTGGAAAATTTCAACCTATGTGGCATGGGCCCTACATTGTTAAACATGTGTTGTAGAATGGGGCCTATGAGCTAATTGAATACGAAGGTCATCCTCTTGAACAACCTGGAAATGGGTTGTATCTCAAAAAATATTATGCGTGAGTCATTCATGCGTAATAGGTGTACATAGGTGTTTTTTCATTTTTGTACATGTTTTTGGTTTGGTGTGCTTTGTGAGTGTTTTCCTGCTTATTGGGTCTTGCTTATTGTGCATATGTCTATTACCCCTTATGTCAGTTTCACGGATGGTGCTTCCCGCAGTACCAGGAATTTGTTTTTGGCAACCTAGGTAATTTATGATCCTGCTGGTGAGTTGATAGATCTGCAAGGTATTTGTCTAGGACGAACTACAAACAATGTCGCTGAATATAACGCTGTCATTGAGTTATTAACCAAGGCGGTCAACCTCGACATATGCACATTGCCTGTAAATCTAGATTTACAGCTTGTTGTTCTACAACTCAATAGTCATTATTCAGTTAGAAATATGCACATTCCGAGATTGTATTTATGTATTCGTTTGTTGGAAAGAGATTTTTATTTTATCACATATCGACATATTCCTAGACAAATGAACACATTAACTGATACAGTGGCTAACATTGTATTAGATAGACATTTGCGTGATTTGTAAAAGCATTATCATATGTAAAATATCCACGTAGGAAAATAGATGTATATATATATATCGCATGTTTGTAGCTGTGTGCATCATAACTTAAAAAAATATATGTGTGTTTCTGTTACATCCTGAGACATCATGTCTCTCAAAATATGCAGAAAAAATAAAACCTAGGTGTCTAATCAGCATGGTGCTCATGATAACATGTCACTGCCCGTACGAGTCACCTTAGCAAGTGGTGAATTCGGTTGGGCACCCCTATGGTATGCCTTTGGTAGGTGCAAGGAACATCGTCAAAACTTGCATAATCTGGGACTCCTTGTGTGATCCCCTCTAGGTTGCACACTATCTCGTCTTCCTCGCTAACCTCACCTTGAGGGTCGGAATCGTGAGGGATTCGCCTCGCTATCGGTGACATATCGGCAGGTCTCTCTGGGCCAACATCTGCATCACATGGATTTGATGTCAGAACATGCATAAATAAATAAAAATCATAATACTCATAAAACTTAAAAATGAGTCTCACCTAATGTTACAGGTCAAAATACCTCCTCATCAGCTCAGAGGAGAAGACAAATATGGAAGGAATACAAAGACCTAAATTAAACCTATTTCTTCCAAGGTAACACCTCTCTATAACAACACAAGAGCGTTATAATGCAACTGATCAGTGAATAGATCGTGTTAGTGGCTAGGGAAATGCTCTGTTTACACTAGAGGGCAGCGTTACCTGTGTTTTAAGTTTGAAACAGGAAAAACCCGCAGAGAATGATTTGAATCTCCAGCTTTTTCTCACAAGAGAGTCAGTACAAAAAGGAAACTGCAAAGCACTGATCTCTTATTGGGCCTTGCCATAAACAAATGAACTCTCAAAGAAGGAAAAAGCATAGAGATTGGAGAAACATGTTGGTTTTTTCTATTCAGAACTGGTGGAAAGAGAGGGGCAATGATTTCTCTCTCCATCTCCTATAAAATGGAGTTGAAGGCTCTTTGTTCAAGGTCGAAGGATTGCTAAAGTTTTTGCATACTTGTGAAGTAGAGATCATTGTTGTAGTGTGAAGGTAAAAGATCAAAGAGGTTCATTGAGAACTTGTTGATCAAGGCATCACCACTTTGAGAGATAGAGAGATTGGAAGGCTGAGGACGGCTTGGTGCAACTGACGGTTGTAATCCTCCTTTTTATAAATCAATAGAACTGTATCTGTTTTTTCCATTCTATGCATTGATATTGTCATTATTATTTAATCACTTATATAGCATGAGATGAATGGCTTAGATGTGCATATTTTAAATGTTTATTATATATTGGATTAATTGATAGAAAATATATGTTATGTTAGAAATTACACAGGTGCTTTGATTGATTGCAGGACCAAGATTTGGAGCCGATGAAGAAGAACTACTGCTTCGCTGCCTAGTGCTCTCCAAAGGACTCCAAGATCATTAAAGAGGTAATATTCTAGCTTATTATATCAAGTGGTTTTAAGTTAATATGAACATGTATATGCCATATTTGTGAACTATACAGCTAATCTTACTGTCTGCCTCGGGCACCAGAAAGCCCTGAGAGGGATATACGATATGCGGTGGTCATCTTTCGGGCATAGCTACTGCCCAAAAAATCTTGCACGCAAGTTACTATTGGCCCACTTTGTTTAAAGACTGCATTGCAGCGGTCCAGAAGTGCCATCCATGTCAAATTTTCACAAATAAAATGCGCGCTCATCCTGCTCCCCTTCATCCGGTTATCTCCATTGGTCCTTTTTCTAAATGGGGAATTGACTTCGTCACCTGCAATCCCACTTCGGAAAATGGACACAACTACATCATGGTTGCAATTGACTATTTTACGAAATGAGCAGAAGCCATTCCCACTTTCAAGGTCGATGGTGAAAACACCGCTCTCTTCTTGTTCAGTCAGGTAATATGTCAGTTCGGCATACCCCTATCAATTGTCACAGATCATGGATCCCACTTTCAGAATCATATGATGACTGAATTAACATCCATGCTAGGTTTCCGTCAAGATCACTCTTCGCCTTATTATCCTCAAGCTAATGGCCAAGTTGAAGCCGTAAATGGCGTCTTCAAAACCATGATTCGTCGATTGGTCGGAAATCATAAAACCACATGGCATCGGAAGTTGTATTCCATGTTATGGGCATACCGAACGTCAGTCAAAACTGCCATAGGTTTCACTCCATTCCAACTTGCATTCCGCCTGGAGGTAGTACTTCCAATCGAGTGCGAAATTCCATCACTCAAACTCACCGTTGAACTCCTGCCTGGCACCACCGCCACAGAAGAGCACTTGCTCTCACTCGATCATTTGGACGAAACTCGTCAAGATGCTACACTAGCACTCGAAGCTCACCAGCGTCGAGTCAAAGCTCAATACGACAAATCTGTCAAGCCTCGTTCTTTCGAAGAGGGCGATCTCGTTCTACTTTATGATCAGAAACATGACCTCTTGGGCGCAGGAACACTCCAACCATTATGGCTTGGTCCTTACATCGTCACTAAAGTCCTCTCAAAAGGGGCTTATGAACTTTAGGACTATAATGGAATTCCACTCGCGGAGCCCTGCAATGGGCTCTATCTAAAGAAGTATTTTTCCTAGTCTCGCACTAGGCATATGCTTTGTAATTTTATGTATATAAGTTTTGCCTATTGTTTTGATGTCTCTGGATATTTTTCGGTTTTCAAGGTGTTTTTTCTCATGTAATATTTTTCTTTCACACAGATGTCATCACCCTCCTTATCATACGTCGAATATGCTTACGGTGCTAGTCGTCACACTAGACGCATTGCTTTAGCTGCTTGGGTTCTCTACACTCCTAAGTCGGATCTCCTTGGTTCCGGGGAAATCTTCCTGGGTAGCGCCACCAATAATGTTGCCAATTACATGTCAGTGATCCAAATCCTCATGGAAGTGGCATCTCGTGACATCTCCAATTTAGTGGTCAGGTTAGATTCCCAACTCGTCATTATGCAGTTAAACAATCATTACCGTGTCCGTCATCCTGTTTTGTTACATTATTTTTTAAGGGTGAGACTTTTAGAACGTCATTTTCAAACAATTACATTTGAGCACGTTCCTAGAGAATTCAATGCATTAGCCGATTCTTTGACAAACTATGTGTTAGATTGGTATTTTTCACATTTACTATAAAATATTTACTCATGAGTATATATATTTTTATCCCATTGAAAATACATAAAAAATTAAAAAACACAAAATCACCAAAAAATATGTATATATATATATATATATATATGTCATGTCCAGTACAATAGTTACATCAAAAAATCTTCCAAAAATTGGGTGTTTTACAAAAAATTGGCTATACTAAGCCACGCCCTGACACTAATACATCTGCTCCGCCAGTTAGGCCTGATGATCATGGTAGCATAAAAATGCTCTAGCTATCCGCCTTAGAGGCACCAGGTATCTCTCTGGTACACCTACGGTATGCCGCTACAAATGAACTGGAACCTCCCGCATAGGAAGGGGTGGTATGCCCATACTCAGACCCTCTAGGTTTCTGGAGAGTTCATGTAAAACCTGGGAAACATCATCCTTGGTGGCTTCCGCATCCTCTACTGGTGCGCTAGCCCCGGGTAGCTATAGTCCTCGCCGTGCCTAGCGAGGGGCCCCAACTGGCCAGACAGGTGCCACATATGTGTCAAGCAAACAAACGCTTCATGTCAAAACATAATTTTCACCCTATTTCAAAAAAAAAAAAATTGCATAAACATTCAAAAGACAAAAAACAAAGTACTTCTTTGAAATGCACAGATCATTTCCTTCTTACCATCGAGTCCCCACTAGGTACCAGGGGGCAGTACTAACTCCAGATCACCTGTGAAGTTCATCCATGCATAGGGATAATCTTTAATCATGATTATCTGGGAGTTTAGCCAATAAAAAAATCCATCATCAAAATAGTGGCGGACGGGACCCTCTCCAGTTCGTGGAAGCAAAGCTGCCCACTGAGCCTGCCTTGGCTTGCATGGGCCCAAAGGTGCTGTAATGATCCTGGGCCTCATCAATGGTATTCGATCCAGTAAGAAAGAGACAATTAGTGTATCGTACCCAAACTCTTTCTAGGTACGGGTCTTACATGCTGTAAGCTCTGCTCGGACCCGACAGACAACTCCATTAGACTAGTCAAAAACCTGAGGCTGCATATAGTCCAAGGCTAGGAGCACCTAGGCCTTGGTGGCCACATGCTGACTCTTGGCACCTGCCAAGCGAACAATCATCCATAAGATAGACCTCAATGGTCTCAAAGCCACCTGGGCGATCGGTACCCGGTTGCTCATAACCTGAGTGTCACGTATGCAATGCACAAGAATCAGATCAACAGTGGAACATGGGTCAGCTTTGGACCCCGTCAAGTTGGGCCTCGGCCCATGGCATGATAGGGCGGTCAAAAAGTACACATCATCCTTTTCTATTGAGAGCTCATTGCCCCCAATATGAAAGACATGGTGCCATTCGTTCCATTACTGGATTAGCCACCTCAGGAGGTCCTCTTGACCCCTCATCAGTTCTAAGCGGGCATATTTTAGCAATCCGCATCTGCGGAGAGCCATCAAGCTCGCAACGTCCGTCACCATCTCTTGTTCTTCCCGTTCATGTTCTCTCTCTCGCCAGATACTCATGATTAACAACTGAATACCTGCAAATGCAACATTTTCAACCGATCAAAACTTTCTTATACCACTTCAAAATAGTAAAAAACGAGTTGCTAAAAAACATGGTGTTACTAACGCTAGCCCTAGTGTAAAACATAGTGTGCTAATGCATCATCCCTTCATAGGTTATGTGTTTAACGCGGCTGTAACACTTCTGGCCCGCGTTAGGCGCAAGAATTTTTTTAGGGCCTCAAAATTTTCTCATTTTGAACCAGCAAAAAGTAACAAAAATACAATTAAATGATAGCAGGAGGTTCTAGCTCTTACCTGGATCTCGGGGGAAGGGAAACCGTTGCCCGGATTGACCGTAATCGTCAGCTGAAGATTTCACCCCTTTTCACCCCAAAGCTTCTTCACGGCACTCAACACAGTGAAAATGAAGGTCTTCCAACCTTCTTATAGCCAATTCTGGGGCATGACTCTCTTACAGCTAGTTGACAAAAGTCGTGAATTCTCGCTGCGCATGTGTCACAAATTTTGAGATTTGGTACTGATGTTCTAATGAGCGATCAAGATTCATATGCATACATACTCATGTTTACTCGAGCATTCTTTTTACGGTATTTTTCTTGCTCGTTAATCTGAAAAACCTCGAGTTCCCTTCTTTGGACTCGTTAAACTTATACGAAGTTGATATCGAGCATTCTTTTTTTATGGTATTTTTCTTGGTCGTTAATCCTAAAAACCTAGAGTTCTCTTCTTCAGACTCGTTAAAACTATGAAGAAGCATTGAGATTTCTTTTTAGGAACCTTTTTCTCGCTCATAAAACTAAAAATCCCCGAGTTGACTTTTTCGGGCTCGTTAAACTACCACGACAGAGAGTAAGGAGCCATTCTTTTCCTCTTTTTCAAAGCTCTTTAAACTGAAAAAGTGACCGAATTTTCTCTGCGTGACTCGTTAAAATTTCACGGAGGTAACCGAGTTTTATTCGCATGACTCATTAAAATTTCATGGAGGTAATTGAGTTTTCTCCGCGTGACTCATTAAAATTTCACAAAGAGTACTGAGTTTACTCCATCTCCTCGTACTCATAACAAAATGAGGTAGACATCCATCGAACATAGATTTCTCACTTTTCTGGCTTCGATGGAATAAATTATGGAAAATGAACTGTTTCGGGCTTACTATTCTCCCTTTTCCATGCCCGGTTATCAAGACATGAAAAAGGTACCCCAATGGAGTCGTCTTTTATGATATTTTTCAGACTCTCTAAACATGAAAAATTCACCGAGTTTACTCGCTTGGACTCGTTAAACCTAATCAGATGGGGCATGGAATTGTCTTTTATGATATTTTTCAGAATCTCTAAATATGAAAAATTCACTGAGTTTACTCATCTGGACTCGTTAAACTTAATCAGACGGGGAAAAATTTGGACAAAATGGATACTACATCTGTTACATTTCAGAAAGGTCGATTTGGCAGCTAAATTCTTGAACATTGCACTTCCCTGAAAAATATTTCGCAGTTAGCCGAACCCTACCATTTATGAGTATTAGCCTTCATCTCCCAGTGTCCTTGCACTGGTAAAATCCTAACACACTCTTTGGTGTTCATTAAGCCTCAGCTGCCTAGTACCATGTTATAGTGCCTTCTATTGTTCAAGCAGATATCGCTATCTACTGCTCCTGTTATCAACCAAACCGCTCATTATGCCAAAAATTATTTGTCCTCTGACATCCCCATTTACTCTTCATTATCTCAATCATAAAAAAAATCAGTTGGTTTCTGTTTCATGTTAACTGATGTAGGATGCCTCAGTGCCTACCTTTCAACAGATCTCTTCCTATTGACTTCAACATCTTATCTAGGAAGATTGATCCAGAAACCCATCAGTACCCGAATACCTGCAGACATCAGTGGCAGGTAGTCTTGTGTTTGATCAAGAGTCTTCATCATTGGCTCCTGGTCGAATGATTTTATGAGTGTTCGACTTCAACTCATTTTATTCACACTCGCTAGATTGTACTATGCATCTTAGGGACCATCATCATTATCGGTGGCCACCTTCGCGTCTGTTAATAGTTTTCATTATTGACTGGTAATGAGACAATTTCTCGCATGTTCGACGATAGCTCCTTCATTCACATGTTGAGGAATATGCAGTTTAAGTGAATCAACGGTCAAGACCTTGGGGAAAAGGTTACATCATTAAAGTTGTGTTCCCTTCCCCAAGTTGCGATATTGTTTATGAAGACAGCTTCTTCAGCCTGATCCTATTATGACAGACACTCCCACATTGTGCTTATCGATGGACAGATTCTTCATATCTCTATTCTAGAGAAATCATGTTGTTTAAGCTACTGAGCATGGGAATGCCCGAATCAAGACAGATACGATATTTTCTGACATATGTTGTTGTTTCAGGTTTTCCTCAGTCTTTCAATCTCTTTATCTCTACTACACACATTGTAAAGTATTTCATCCATCGTCTTCGTATTTGACCTCACACTTTAGGGGGCATCTGTTAGAGGTCAAAATACCTCCTCATCAGCTCAGAGGAGAAGACAAATATGGAAGGAATACAAAGACCTAAATTAAACCTATTTCTGCTAAGGTAACACCTCTCTATAACAACACAAGAGCGTTATAATGCAACTGATTAGTGAATAGATCGCGTTAGTGGCTAGGGAAATGCTCTGTTTACACTAGAGGGTAGCATTACCCGTGTTTTAAGTTTGAAACGGGAAAAACCCACGGAGAATGATTTGAATCTCCATCTTTTTCTCACAAGAGAGTCAGTACAAAAAGGAAACTGCAAAGCACTGATCTCTTATTGGGCCTTGCAATAAACAACTAAACTCTCAAAGAAGGCAAAAGCATAGATATTGGAGAAACATGTTGGTTTTTTCTATTCAGAACTAGTGGAAAGAGAGGGGCAATGATTTCTCTCTCCATCTCCTATAAAATGGAGTTGAAGGCTCTTGGTTCAAGGTTAAAGGATTGCTAAAGTTTTTGCATACTTGTGAAGTAGAGATCATTGTTGTAGTGTGAAGGTCAAAGATCAAAGAGGTTCATTGAGAACTTTTTGATCAAGGCATCACCACTTTGAGAGATAGAGAGATTGGAAGGCTGAGGAGGGCTTGGTGCAACCGACGGTTGCAATCCTCCTTCTTATAAATCAATAGAACTGTATCTGTTTTGTCCATTCTATGCGTTGATATTGTCATTATTATTTAATCACTTATATAGAATGAGATGAATGGCTTAGATGTGCATAGTTTAAATGTTTATTATATATTGGCTTAATTGATAGAAAATATATGTTATGTTAGAAATTACACAGGTGCTTTGATTGATTGCAGGACCAAGATTTGGAGCCAGTGAAGAAGAACCGCTGCTTCGCTGCCTAGTGCTCTCCAAAGGACTCCAAGATCATTAAAGAGGTAATCTTATAGCTTATTCTATCAAGTGGTTTTAAGTTAATATGAACATGTATATGCCATCTTTGTGAACTATACAGCTAATCTTACTGTCTGCCTCGGGCACCAGAAAGCCATGAGAGGGATATACGATAACCAACAACCCAAGCATTTTACCCTACAAAACCTAAATCTTCATCCCAATCCTCTCCCTTCGGGAGTGGGAGGTCCGGATCATCATTGAAATCTGTACCAAAGTAGGGCTAGTCCTCCATGACAATCAACTGTCAGCGGAGCCAATCAAAGAATTTCGGTCTCCAGGACATCTGTTGACCGCCCCCTGCCCTTGGCATCAGTGCTACCCATCGGGCCATCTGTGGTTCTCTCGCTGGTGGTGTCGGGACTATGACCTCCTATCGCTGAAAAATGGGTAGTCGTTCTAGGAATAATGATACCAAAATGGATCCATAACCGAATTGTTTCAATTTGGTCTTCTTGCATTTTGTTAGCTGGCACTTCATGTTTATTGTCACGACCTCTGCCTAGTTATATATGGTCGGTGCCAAGAAATATACAGCGAGAAGAAACTGTGTATTTTTTTCTTCCTGTGGTGCTTGTGTCCTTGCAGCTTGTGTGATGGTATGTAGCACCACTCATAGTGTCAAATCTGGGATAGTTTGGATATCAACTTTCCCACTACCTGATCCCTTCCGTGCTCCTGGACATACCCTGTCTATCACCATAGACATGTTTTCCATGCAAGGCCAGGAACTGGTTAGAATTGGTGCTGTTGCCCTCCACAATAATCCTATGATGAAATACACGTCAGAAAATTCAATCTCAAGTTCTTGACCCCGAAGGATTAACTTCTCTTGATCTTCGTCCCATATGCTGACTAGATACTGTAATAACTCTGGTTGGGCTCAGAGACATGGTGTTAAGAAGATTTTTTTCAGACCACAGTTTCTGAGAGCTTGCATGACTCTCTCATTTTCCATGGCCAGCTCATATTCTTCACTATTTTCCCATTCCCTCCATTCGATAACCATTTTTTCTCTTTCTACCTACAAATGCATTCATATGAGTGGTATTAGTCAATTTTGAACTTGAAATTTGTGATTAATTGGGACATTTGATTAGCATTTTTCTTAGAAATGCTTTGCGTCATTGGCACAAATGTTTCTCAAAAAGTTGCGCCAATGGGCGTGCCCTAGTGTTAAAAATTGAGCGGATGGCACGACTCCATGCCTAAAATCCACGCCGACTGCGATGCTCTAATTTTTGCATTTCCTTCCCCAAAATTCGAAATTGAAACTTGTAGATAGTAAGAAATGACTTAAAATGACGAGGTGGATTTTGGCTCTTACCTGGAGTTGATGAATTTGAGATTGGTTTTCTGGATTGGCCACTATCGTCGCCACAAGATTGCATAGTGAAATGGGTAACTATTGCTCCACAAGAGGCAAAAGGTGAAAAGTAATTATTTTTACCATTTTTGGCATTTTATATTTCACAAACCTAATTAGGTTTTAAGAAATGTTTTCGATTATTTTATTATATTATTTTCGAAAATGGGTTTTACACATGTCTCTTGTGTAGCAACATGTTTTCATGCGACAATGATGAAATAAAAAATTATATTATATACTTTTTCAGACTCGGTAAAAACACGAAAAAGTCACTACTGGAGTCATCTTTTAGCTCTTTTCTTACTCTCTAAACTTGAAAATATTTATGAGACTCTTATTGTTTCGAACTCATTAAATGGCTGCGAAACAATATCTACCCAGTATACATTTAACCCTTTTTCGGGCTGAGATGGATTATTTACGAAAAAGGAATACCTTAGCCTTTTGTGACTAAGAGGTTCTCTCAGACATAGTTTTATACCTTTTCGGATCTGTGAGACTACCTACCAAAAGGGACCGCTGGAGTTTTCTTTTCTGCCTTCTTTTCAAACTCTCTAAATATGAAAAGATGTCGAGTTCTCCCTTTGTCAGACTCGTTAAACCTTGATGACATCAGACTTTGTCAGCATGACGTTATTTGAGTTCCTCCTTCCTAGGGCTCGTAAAATGTACTAGGTTGGATTTTTCCGAAGGACGAACTTTCAGTGCAAACATATGTTATCCCCTTCAAGTTTGTTCTAAAAAATAATTGGGGTACTTGCGAGAAATGGTGAGGGAAAATGGAACCAAGTTTTAGTTATGGTGGCAGTATGTCGCTCTTGAACAGGGCACTTGTTTGCATTTGTGTTGGGTTGGGGACATCTCATTTCGTCATTTTTGCTTCCATGGATTTGGGTAATCTCTTTTGACCTCTCATCTGCTCTTTGCTACGTCATTATGACCTCAGATACTTTGATGTCAAATACTGCCAAATCCAGTGTCGTGCTGCTGATATGTTCAAGAGAAGTTTGCCTTCACAGTTGTCAACCTTCCTCTGATTCCCTGTTAGTCATGGTTCACTTTCATCATGTTCCTCTGTCTCGTGTCGATGATGTGGGAAAAATTATGGCCCTCCTTTGACCAGGTCAGTTCTTGTCAAATTCAGCTCATTATCCAGGAATTTGATCTAGAGACTCCCTTCTGGTACCTTAGAGCCTGCGTGCCTCAATGGCAAGTTTTTTGCATTCGATGCAAGGTTCACATCATTGGCCTTCGATCGAGTGATTCTGCGGATGTTTGAATTCAGATCATTGTTCACATTCCGTGGATTGTACCTTTTGTACCTTGAGGACCATTGTCATCATTGGTGGCTTCTCTTGCGTCTGTTAACAGCTTTCATCATTGGATGGTAATTATACGTTTTTCTTGCATGTTCGACTTCAGCTCATATATTTTCATGCTCGAAATTGTACTTGTTCGGGTCGAGATGGAGCGCAAGACCCTGGTTTTTGCCCGATAAAATCTAGGCTGTGGATTTTTGTGGATTATTATGACCTATTGCATGACTCTTTTGATTGGATGGCTGCGACCATCCCTGAGTCTATTCATTTATCCTTACTGCTAGATGGCCGCGTCCATACCTCGGATCTCGGTTTTTATATACTCTATTATGGATGGCTGTGCCCATGCTAGATAATTCATGTATCATAGATATCAGTTGTATTCATAATTGTAGGTCTTCTGACAACATTGTTTGGTTCAAATTCATTCTCATAAATCATTTCATCCCTCCCTCTCCTTAGACTTCATGCTTTAGGGGGCATCTTTTACACAACATTTTCTCACTGTCCCTACAATCCCTAACTTTCACATTGGAGGGTTGTTTCTGTGACCAATAAGCAATGTCATGCTTTGAAAATACCATCCTTGCATCCCTTTTGATGAAAGTAACATTCTTCTTGTTGAAATTTCCCTGAGTAGAGCTGTAAAAATCCCTATTTTTGCCTTGGCGAGAGTATCCAGTTACACCCTCATGCTGATCGGGAAATTTAGCACTGAGCCTGCGCCAGTTGGTGCTCTGTGCTAGTTAGACACCTGCGCCAGGCTGTTTATGGAATTTTTTTTAAAAATATAGGTGGAGGTTCCATTCCAACCACCTCGAGGATGAGTCATTGGGAGTGGTTGAACTGAAACAACCACGGACTCCCTCCTTTAGTTAGGATTTTCCACCTCCCTTGGAACTTTCCTAAAGGATATGACTCCCTCCCACCTTTGTAGGGATCCCAACCTCCTCCTTTTCCTCTATAAAAGAAGATATCTCTCTTAGTACTAGCTAGCTGAACTGGGAGAATTATACATACTATATTTGAGCTACTAGAGAAGATAGAATAAGAAGGAATTATGTTGAGGAAGCTTGAGTTGATGAATTCTAAGAGAGCTTGAGTCCATGCCTTCATCTCGTCCCAATTCCCTGACGAACATTTGAGACACGCTTCGCTTGAACCCTGCTGGGGGAGACTGTGACGTCAAAGCATTGGTTTTACTCTTCCTTATATTCATTAATATACATGACTACTGTTTGGTTCAACTATTGTGTTATTATGTTTATTTGATGCGATATGATTAGCCCTCTTTGACTGGCTAATAGTTGTGAGTGAATCTATTTTGTCGTATGTTGTTCTTGTTCTTCGTCTTTTATGCAGATATCTGAGCACGACAGTGAACGAATAGTATTTTTCCAAGGCAAGAGTGAGAGGCCACTAATATTTCTGTAATGACGACAACATTGGATTCAAGGTAGGTCAATATACCGTGTCTTTTGTTCATTCATTAACTAGGAAGCAACACTTTAGCATGTCTTTTTGTTACTAGACCCACCCTAGGGCTAGAGGGATCGTCTCTGTCCATAGAGAGAATTTACCTTCATAACAATTAGCTACCAATCCTGAAGGAGTATCAAATTCCTATATTTCTCAACATAAAGGAAAGAAGTTGAAATGACCAAGAAAGAAAGTTGAGATGTCTAAGGTAGAATGTTATCAATTCCACAAGAAGGGTCACTATAAGAGTGATTGTATTGAAAATCCAAGAAACAAGAAGAGAGAAAGAGATCAAGCCAATATTGTTGAAGAAGGAGACCCAAAGAAAGTCAAGCCCGAAGAATTTGACTGTAGGAACTTACACTACTAAGCCCTTTGATTGTAGCCTTAGATATATTATTTTATAATTTTTAGGTTTTTAACATATTTTTGGAAGAGATATTTTTACTTTTTATTTATTTTTATAAGTTTATAGGTATCCCTAAAGCTCTGGAGGGAGCCCTCAACAAATCCCAAAGATAAGTATCTCATTTCCTTTCAATTTTTTTTTTAATGTGCTTATTTAAGTTTTGATTATATTAATATTAATCACCTTTCTCCCTCTATTGTCTTGATTATGAAAACATCTGCTATATTTTCAAGGAGTATAAAGAAGGACCTCTCAAGACAAGGTTTGTGAAGAAACAAATGTATGTTTTAAAAAATTGACTAATTTATGATAAATGTTCATTCATTTGAAAATATATTACATATAACATTGTTTTTTCTAGCTATAGTGAATCATACTGATTCTTATTTTGGGTAATTCATAACTTGATAAATATATGCCACTCCTATCCTTAACTGATTATATAGAACCTTAGTTAGATTTTATGGAAAGAACCTTACCTATGTTGATTTTTGTGTAGCTTAGGAGAAAATCCAAGCCATAGGGTTCAGGGTTTGGAGGAAAAAGCACCACAAGGGCAACTTGTAGGCTTGGAACCCAAGTGTGGGGTTTTGCAACCATCATGATTTGGGCTAAAATCATGATGAGAAATTGACATGTGATGGATTAGGATGATAGTGCTCAGTGAGATGATTCAAACGCAATGATAATCGTCTAATTTTGGGTTTTCGTTAGAGAGAAATGAATCTTTGAATTTGACAAGCTAATTATTGGTTATCTAGTCATGCCATCTTGATGTAAATAACTCCAATAAGTGTGTCTCTTCATAGTTCATGGAATCCCCTTATTTAGATATAAAACGAAAATGTTTTAGTCATCCATTGTGTGGGACATAGACCTCAAGTAAGCTCTGAAATTTGGAGGCCAACCATAACAAGGAGAGGGCTAAAGACAACATGGGAACAAGTCCGAGTAGGAGGCCAAGGAGACAATGTGAAGGGTATATTTGGAGGTCTAGCTACAAAAGGGAATTGGAGACTTGGTTGAGGATTTTTCATGGTCAAAACAATTCCGAAGTGGGGTTTTTCTAGGGCTGAGGTGTTGGACAGTTTGGCCAAGGAACAGAGAAGTTACACATTTTTTTTTTAGGTATGTTTTGGAATATGTTGGGGGTTGATTCATGATTCAATGTTGCTCTGCTAGGCCGCATGCCTTAGCACACAACTAAAGTTGCGTGGAGTTTTTATTAGGTGGACTAGCCCCTCTATAAGGAAATATGAGCAAGGAGGAGGATTCCCAAGGAAGGTTGCAACCATTAGAGGGCTGGTTTGTGGATTTTCAAAAGGGTTTTAGGTTTCAACACATGCCTTAACCAAGGTTGTCACAAACGCATAAACAAACACCAGTTCAACTGTATTTTGTAGCGGTATTGGATCCTATTTTTGGATCAGTTTTGGATAAGTTTGGGTAGCCTGTGGAAGTCAATGAGGAGGGTGAAAATATGATGATTTGATGCCCTACACTAGTGATAGTTTCCATAGTGAATGGGAAATAAAATTGGAGCGAGAGTTTGTCATGTATTGGGTCAAAGTGTTGAATCTTATGTGGATCAGTTGATGGGAAGCTTGAGGAGGCATTAAGGATTTGTTTGGAGGAGCCCACGTGGATTGTTGGGAGGCCTACCAAGAAACCAAGGTGACAACAAGAACATTGGATTGGAAGGAAAGAGGAAAGAAGCAAGGTATGTTGTAGATGGACCCTTGTATGATGGTTTGATGGTGTCCTAGGCAAGGACACATTGAGATGCATAAATTTTTGCAATAACTCCTCTATTGCAGGGAAAAGGGTGGATTGGTGAAGTTTGTGGGCATCCAGGTGTAGGGGTCTCCCAGGTGTGGGGATGGCTTAACTAGGAGCAGATGCTACAACATGGACTTGGTCTATCATGGACTATTGGAGGGCAGCATGAGATAGGACCAAGTGTGGAAGATATTGGGCACTTATGATCTACTGGAGGATAGAATGATGGTGTCCATGTTGGTGCTGAAGTGAAACACCTTGATGGAAAAAGGTGATTTATAGCCTAGAAGTTGTTGGAGCTCAAGGGTCTGATCAACCAGGAGTAGGATTGTGGAGCCCAAGACTTTTAATTGTGGAGAAGGAATTCTACATCAGATGATGGGAAGTCCTCCTAGCCTGTGTTCATTTTAGGAGATGGACATATTGTAGTGACAGGTGGAAACCCTACGTGCCCTATGTTGGTATTCATCATTGCAGCGCAAGAAGACCATAGTGGGTTGAAGTACCTGAGTATTTGAGGAGAGGTAGTAGGCAGATTGAGAGTTGTTCACAAGTGGAACTGTGAAAAACTCGACCTGAGTATTGGCGTTTTTTTTCCTTCGGTGGACAAAGGGAAAACTAAAGAGAAGAATGGACAAGCGTGATTCAATGGACAGGTGGAGCATTGATAGAGGCAGGAGCTACACATTGGGAGTCAAAGGATTGGGCAGGTACAAGATACGACCGAGAGGAGATGTTAGATACTACAACTAGATGGTTAGAGTACATTTTCTTGTACTAGTGGATGTATGAGGTGTATAAATTATACAAACAATATGTATATAACAATGGATTCAATCCTATCATGTGATATGCTAAAGAAAGATACTGAATCCTTCTACAAATTAATTGTCAAAAATAAACACGATTATCAATCACAACAAGTAAAAAATGAAGAAAATCAATCCACAACACAGATATTTTCCTGGGGAAACTTACTGCTCAAAACCCTTCTATCTTCTATTGTATATTCACCAAGGAATCATGAAAAAATTACAATGCACTCTTCTCACAAGAGTCTGTCACACTCTCATAACTATCTGACACTGATCTAGACAAAATCAACCAAAACTTAGCCAATTTTTAGCCTCTGCTCAGCCTACCTTTCTTGCACAATTCATGTTTAATGCAATCCCTATTCTTTAGAAATTTTAACCTTCCAAAATTGCGCAATTCTCATGGGAAATCCTATGGGTGTTTTACTACATGCGGGCAACCTACTAATAATACAACTGATAGTTAACATCCGTTTAACCTTTGCCTCAAATGGGTATTCATCAGAACTGACATGCATGCAAATATTAATAGTAAATCATCAGTTACTTGAAAAATCATTGCATGTGAATTAAATCTAATTTAATTCACTTGATCTCTCACTAGTGCAACAATCAGTTACAACTAGTTAAATTGATTTTAACTCAATTAATTGAGCTAATTGATTTATCATGCATTAAACTAATGAAATAACTGCAACTTGGACTCAATAAATAATAGAATCACTCTGCATGCCTCACCAACCACCCTCAACTTGAAATTCATGAGCTAACTAAGTTTATCACACTCAGTTAACTATTACAAGTGATTATGAGATAAGATTACAATTTATTGTCCAATTTAATTAAGGGAAAATTAAATTAGACACACATTTCTTATTGAATTTTCAACACTCCGTCTCAACAATAAAGGGATTATCAGCTACCCCAATCCTATATCTATGGTATTCAATTTTGCTCCTGGTGAGTTCCTTCGTCAGAATATTTGCATCTTGATCTTCTGTGGGAATTTACTGAAGCAACGTAATGTGTCTTCGAACACAATCTATGAGATGGTGGTACCGGATGTTGATATGCTTGGACCTATCATGGAATACCAGATTAACCGAGAGTTTTATGCAACTATGATTATCACGATGTATCACCATCAGATCCATCTGATGACCAAACAAACCAACAAGAATCTTCCTCATCCATATGGCCTCACATGCAGCTTGATTGGCTGCCATATACTCTACCTCAGCTGAAAATTGAAATGAGTGCCATAGATCTCTACTTCCTACTGTACCAAGAAATTGTTGTAGATCCTATGCTGAAGATCCCTCCTGATGTTCTCTTTCTATTTGATGGACTACCTACCCAATCTGCAACAGTGAAGCCTTGAAGCTTCCCTCCCTCTATCTTTCTGTACCATAATCCATACTCTGTAGTGCCCCTGAGATATCTCAAGACATGCCTTCCTACCTTCCAAAAGAGTTTGGTCAGCTCAACCATAGCTTGACTCAACTAGTTAAATGAGTAGAAAATGTCTGGTTTGGTGTTCACCAAGTACATGAGTGAACCCACAAGTTTGTAAATAGTAGCATCC
This sequence comes from Pinus albicaulis, assembly GCA_034641835.2. Taxonomy (NCBI): domain Eukaryota; kingdom Viridiplantae; phylum Streptophyta; class Pinopsida; order Pinales; family Pinaceae; genus Pinus; species Pinus albicaulis. Next base: position 1,934,045,420 of record CM076578.1, read on the forward strand.
ACTACCTCACCTCAAGTAGCATCCTCCTTCCTTCAATTTTCTGTAAGAGGAGTCTCCATGGGTTTACAACTCTCCATGTGAAACTTTCTCAGAATCTCTTTGGCATACTTGCCTTTAGAAACAAATAGCTCCCCATCCCACTACAATATCTCCAAACCAAGGAAATAGTGAAGAAGTCCCATGTATTTCATCTCAAACTCTCTTGCAAGATCCTCTTTGCAAGAAGTTATGAGCTGCTCATCACCTGTCAAAATAAGATCATCAACATAAATTACGATAACCAAGAGCTTACCATCAACCACAAACTAGTATAGGTTCGCATCCGCTTCACTCTTTGTGAAGCCTGACCCGGTGAAATAGCTGTCAATCCTGGTGTACCCAACACGAGGTGCTTGCTTCAGCCCATACAATGCTCTCTTGATTCTGAACACATGTGACTCACTGTCAAAGTTATCAAAACCTTCTGGCTGCTCAATGTATACTTCTTCCTCAATAACTCCATTGAGAAACACAGTCTTCACATCCATCTAATGTATCTTCCACCCCATCTGTGATAAGAGTGAAAGGATAGATATAATCGATGATTACCTCACAATTGGTGCAAAATTCTCCTCATATTAAATCCCCTCAACTTGTGATAATCCTTGGGCTAGAAAGATAACCTTGTACTTCTCCACACTCCCATTTGTTGCCTTCTTCACCTTATATATCCATCTAGATCCAACCACTAATTTTCCGATTGGTCTTGGGAAAAATTCCCATGCACTGTTCTTGATGATGGAGTCATTATCCTCAACCATGGTGTCAACCCAAATTGGTTGTTACATTGCTTCCTAAAAAAAATATGGTTCTATCACAATACACTTGCTCATAAGAGCCATGTATCCAGTAAACCTGTCTGGAGGCTGTCTTTGTTTGCGCAGTGAAGTAGGTGCTCCTACATGTTCTATCGCATCAAGTCTCAATCTATCAGCTTCTATGGTGCACCTTATACCATGTCTGGTGGATGGATTTGCATGAGTGTTTTCTACCACTCCATGATCCTGTGCATGTGGCTGCTCCACATCTTAAGGTTCATCCTTTGGAACCAAGAGTGCCTCATCTGCATGCAAATAAATATCCCTCTTAAGTGACAATCGGATGGCTTTCTCCTCATCAAATTTTATATCTTGTCTCACAAAAATCATCCTGCTTTTCGTAAAATACACCATATAGTTTTTGGAGTACCAGTGTACCCAAAAAAATCCCAATCTCAGTTGTTGGTTCTTGATTCTTTCTGGAATCTTTGGTCACACGCAAATAGAAAGGTGAGCTAAAATTTTTAAAATATGAAAAATTAGGTTTCTTACCAGAAAATGCCTCCTCTGGTGTACTCATGCCAAGTATCTAATGAGTACACATACAATTCTGCACAAATACTGATGTGTTGCATGCCTCTCCCCATAGATGCAATGGTAGGCCCTGATCATGCAACATCACTCGTGCCGTACCCACAATTGTTAAATTCTTTATTTCTACGACCCCATTCTATTATGGGTTATGAGGTGCAATAAAATCTCTTCGAATTCCTTCTTTGATACAGAAGTTCTTGAATTCATTGGAGATGTACTCACCACCTTTGTCACTCCTTAGAGCCTTCACATGCTTCTACATATCTTTCTCCAACAGTTCTTTGAACTCACAAAATTTTGAGAATGTCTGATCTTTCTTCTGCATGAAGTAGATCCAACACTTTCTAGAAAAATCATCAACAAAATCACATAATACATGTGCTTTGTTTTCGAAGCTATAGAGAATGGTCCACACACATCTTAGTGAACTCTCTCAAGAATTCTTGCTACTCGGTTCTCCTTCTTGTGAAAAGTAGCCTTTGCATAGTTCCCCATGGTACATCCCTTGCATGTGGATATCTGTGCAAGAGTACCCTTTGGAAGCCCCATAGAAATTTGTTGCATGACCTTCAAAGCTCTGTGGTGTAGATGGACCAATCTCCTATGCCATAAATCACCCTCATCCTAGCTCACCACTTTGTCTACTTTACCCATCAATGCTGCGCAACCATCTACATCAAGTTTGTACAGATTCTTCACATGAAACTCAATCTTCTTGACTTGTCCTGTGGCTTTGTGATGAAGGAATGCTTTCCCTTCATTGAAAACCACACCATATCCTCTATCGTCCAACATAGAAACTAAAACTAAATTCTTTTTCAATCTTGGTACATGCATTAAATCTTTTAATAAGAATGGTTTACCTAAATATCTCTGGAGGTAACTGTACCAATCCCGGTAGCACTATACCTCCCGTCATCACCCATTTCGATATACATCTAGAGATCCTTCTCCCCCAAGCTATTGAAAAGTTCTTTTTCTCCCATCATGTGGTCAAATGCACCACTATCCAAGTACCACACTAATCCCATCGAACTAGACACAATGCATGCAATGAGTAAGAAGTCCAACTCAAATTGTGAGGCCAAAGCCTTACCAGATGCAGATCTTGAAGCCTTATTATTATTGCTCTTATGTGGATAATTAGTGGCATAATTTCCATGCTCGTGATAGTGAAAAACATTTCACTCTGAATGTGTCATGCTTATTTCCTTCTTTTCCGGTCTCAGATTTGGAATATGATTTCTTTCATTTCCCCTTCTTTGCCTTACCAGCCAAAGCACAATTTTCCTCATCATCTGTATTAGATGATGATCCATCCCTGGTATTCGTCTTGAATTATTCTTGTACCAAATCCGACCAAAGTCGCTCACAATTTGGTAGCTTCTCCCTCCAATTAACAGAGTCCTAATAACTATGCAAAATCTTGGGAAGGCCTAAAAGAGCTAGGCTCACCAATTCATCATCTGCTACAATAATTTTGACACTCCCAAGCTCATCTCAACATTGGAAAAACTTGGTTAAATATTTCAGAATAGTGTCGCCTTTCTCCATTTTGATTTTCTTGAGATTGTCCTTCAATTCCAATTTTCTCTGGTCAATGCTACTCTAAAACAGATCTGTCAAAGGATTCCGCATTGCATATGGAGTCGATTTTCCATGGATACTAGAGACAATGTCGTCTGTAACTCCATCTAATAAGATCCTCCTCACCTTTGCAACCTTCTTTTGCCAAGCATCAAGAAGAGCGACATCTACTGCTGCAGGCTTGGGATTGTCATTATCAATGAATTATTTCAACCCGTTGTCCTCCAGAACTGCCTCCATCCTATCTTTCCACACAATATAATTAGAACTTCCCTTGAGTGCATATTCCAATCTCAAGCCATTGAAAGCCATCTTGATTTGCCTGTCGCACCAAAGAATATTTTTGCAAATTCGAATGCTATTCAACAAAACTCAATTTCTTCTCCACTATAGTGATTTCCTTGCACTCTGATACCATGTAGAAATTATACAAACAATATGTATATCAATGGATTAAATCTGATCATGCGATATGATAAAGCAAGATACTGAATCCTTCTACAAATTAATTGCAGAAAATAAACACGGTCGCCAATCACAACAAGTAAAGAAAGAATCAAATCAATCGACAACACATATTTTCCTGGGGAAAGCTTACTGCTAAAAACCCCTCTATCTTCTATTGTATATTCACCAAGGAATCATGAAACAATTATAATTCACTCTTCTCACAAGAGTCTGCTCCACTCTCACAACTATCTCACACTGATCAAGACAAAATCGACCAACACTTATCCAATTTTTAGCCTCTGCTCAGCTTGCCTTGCTTGCACAATTCATGTGGAATGCAATCCCTATTCTTTAGGAATTTCAACCTTCAAAAACTGCGAAACGCTCATGGGAAATCCTATGGGTGTTTTAATACATGCGGGCAACCTAATAATAATACAACTGACAGTTAACATCCCTTTAACCTTTGTCTCAAGTAGGTCTTCATCAGAACTGACATGCATGCAACTATCAATAGTAAATCATTAGTTACTTGATAGATACTGCATGTGAATTAAATCTAGTTTAATTCACTTGACCTCTCACTAGTGCAACAATCAGTTACAACTAGTTAAACATATTTTAACTCAATTAATTGAGTTAACTAATTTCTCATGCATTAAACTAATGCACTAACTACAACTTGGACTCAATAACTAATAGAATCACTCTGCATGCCTCACCAACCACCCTCAGCTTGAAATTCATGAGCTAACTGAGTTTATCACACTTAGTTAACTATTACAAGTGATTATGAGATAAGATTACAATTTATTGTCCAATTTTATTATGGGAAAAATAAATTAGACACACATTTCTTGTTTACTTTTCAACGTGAGGTCCTTTATCCCTAGTAAGGGAGCCCTAGATTGTTGTATTATATGTTTTTAATGTAAAAAGGTTGTGTTGAAAAAGTATAAAGTTGTATAAATTATTTGCATTTGTGATTTACTATTATTTATATTCCACTTTGTAAAGTAGTTCATGGTTGAGATTCTTGGTTTGGTAGCGTTAGTGATTTAAAACTCTAACATGGACCCAAGGTCGTGGAAATTCAACATGGTATCAGAGCATGTCTGGTCGACTTTGGAAGTCAGTGAATTAGAGTTTGCATAGTGAAGCAACTGTGGGTGTATAGATCATGGAGCAGAGGGTTCAAATGAAGACATGGATATATGGTATTGATAGGTTTCATGGCCAGATGGGCTGGGAGTTCTGGTGGATGTGTGGTTAGCCTAGTGAACAACAATATATTGTAGGAAAAATTGCTAATCGTGGACTTCCGTTGATTTTCCATGGATGGTTGGGAACACTCGTGGGTTTATTATAAGGCATGGAATATATGAGGTTGAAAGAGATGGCTTCATGTGATGGACGACAGGTTGGCAAGCTAGAGTCCTCATCGGATCATGGTGTTGCATATTCGAGATTGGTGGGATTTACACTAGTGGTATTTTATCCAGGAGGATGAGTGCTTTATGGACTGAGCTAGTGGATATCATGTAGTCTTAGAGGGAGTCTAACCTTAGAGGGAGCAGCCCTATGGAGGATCTATATCTTCAAGTTTAGATCTTATGAGGCAGAGGCACTACCGAGATTGATGGGTTCATATACATGGTATGATGTAGTGATGGATACCAAATGGGCTAGTGTCATTGTTAGCAATGATGATGGTTACTTCCTAGTCTTGGAAGTACCTCCCTTGCTAAGATGGAGTGTTGATTTTTGTGTAGATTGGGAGGTATTATAAGCCCTAAGGTTCAAGGTTTGGAGGAAAAATCACCAGAAGGGCAACTTTTGGTCTTGGAACCCAAGTGTGGGGTTTTTCACCCATCATGATTTGGGCCAAAAAAGTGATGAGAAATCGACATGTGATGTATGAGGATGATAGTGCTCAACGAGATGATTTCAACACAATTAGAATCATCTTATTCTGAGGTGTCGTTAGAGAGAAATTAATTTTTGAATTTGACAAGTTAATTATTGGTTGTCAAGCTATGTCGGCTTGATGTAAATAACTCCAATAAATGTGTCTCTTCATATTTTGTGGAAGCCCCTTATTTAGCTATAAAATGAGGGTGAAGACAAGTGTTTTAGTCATCCATTGTGTGGGAAATACACCTCAAGTAAGCTATGAAATTCGGAGGCTAGCCACAGCAAGGAGAGGACTAAAGACAACATGTGAACAAGTCCTAGTTGGAGGCCAAGGAGACAATGTGAAGGGTTGTTGGAGTAGGGTTGCCTAAGTCTGAGCTTTGAATACATTTTTGATATATGTTTGTAAATAATTTTTAATTTCAGTCATGCACAACACATGTCAAGGGGCTTTGGGGCGGGTCAAAGCCCCTCATGAGTTGTGATGGGAAAAAAGAGTAGAACTAGGGGCTACAAACCATGGTTTGTAGACCTTAGATGAGCACAGGCTAAAAGTATAAATAGGGTTCTAGATCAAGTCAGATAAGTCAGTTTTTGAGAAAGAAGTGAATGATTGATGATAGATCTGACTATGTTTTGATATTCTAGCGAACTTGTGTGGGTAAAAGGTTCATGAAGGCTGTGTGCGCGGAGACCCTACTGTGTGTGAACCTCGATGGTTGTGTGGATGGGTGAATTGGAGGGTTTGTAAGTGATATCCAAAATATAAATGAATGAAGAACCATTGTTGCTGATATATAAGTCTGGATTGCATCTTTTATTTACTTTATGATCGGCTCTGCATGTTATTTCCGATTCCTGTGTTATCTGTGTTTAGATCAATTGCGAAACTTATTCTAGGTTTAGATGAATGGTTATTGAATGGATCTAGTGCTATTTGGTTCTAATACTATTTGTTAAGAGTTATTTATAATATTCCTAATTGGCTTTTAGCTAATTGGAATATTAATTTTTGTTTTTGTTAATAAGATATATGAATAAAAGGGTAGAGGGACTCATAGATCCCTTTAGTAGGAATAAACCACTTCTTAGTGTGAATGCGGATCAGTTCATATGGATGGGGTTGAGATGAATAAACCACTTCTTAGTGTGAATGTGGGTTAGTGCATGTGGATGGGATCAAGATGACCAAATCAACAACATAGTCATGGAGGTAGTGGAGGATAGCGCAACCATTATGGAGGTTAGTGGCCAAGCCTTGCAACATCACTATTGTGTGGGGCTAAGGGTGTGAGGGCTCACAATCATAAAAGAAAAGGGAAGGCAGCCATAGAAGGAATTATGAATATTGATATTGTATTTTCATTTACAACTTTCTACACACTCCAGCTGTTTATCTAAGTTTGTTGTGCTGTTTAACACACGGGTGTTTTCGAGCGGAAATCCCACCCTTATCCTTGGGAGACTTCGAGTGCCCACTTAGGAAAGGTAATTTCTGAGCAGAAATTCAACATCGGGCATCAGGCCTTCATTTTTTGCCTCCATGTAGCAGTAGTCACCTTCAGGAATTACGCATTCCAGCAGTAGGTTTTAGAGGAGGAAGGAAGTTCCAAGCATCTTAGCTTGGAATCCTGTGTGAGGATCAACCCTTCACTTGTGAGTATATTTTAGCATCTTGAGAGACTTATTGTATTATCTAGCATCAGGCCAAGATTTCCCCTCTTTGGAAGTGCAATCATCTTCAACATTTTGCAGTTCAACAGTGGAAGCTTAAGAGGTGGAAGGAAGTTCCTAGAATTCCAGCTTGGAATCCTGTGAGGGGATCAACACTTCACCCTGTTGAGTGTATTTCAGTATTCCAAAGTAGTATCTCATCATCTAGCATCAGGCCATACTACTACCCCTCTTAGCAACGCAGTCTCCTTCTTAAATTGTGGAATCCAACAGTGGCATCTTCAGAGGAGGAGGAAGGATCCAAGTTTCCTAGCTTGGAATCCATTGAGGGGATCAACCCTTCATCCGTAGAGCTGATTGGGAGTAGTTGCATCAGTTTTATCATTAGTTTGGACATCTACCAATATTTACCTAGCAGAAGTGCATAAGTCATCTAGCAGGAGTGTGCTTTGCAACCCTAGGGGGCCAAATTTTCAAAGTCAAAACTAGGCCAAACTGTTTTTGGGTGTTTCTGGGTTTTATGAGTAGAGTCCGTGGTTAAAATACCGGATATTTATAAGAATTCCAGCAGCCTCTCGCACATGGTTATTCTTCCCAGCAACAATAGTTTCCAGCAGCACTACACAGAGACATCCCTCCAATAGCAATATCAGTAGCCACATTTCTAGTGCTAGGATTTAGAGTTATTTAAGCCAGTTCTTGTTGGCTTGAGTGCATATTATTTGGAGAAATGTGTACTTTATTTTTCTATTAATTATAATTATAAGACCCAACTATTTCTCCTCATGGTTATGATGTCTTAATATAATTTCTAGTTGCATCATATTTCTGGTATTTTCCATATTTTAGTGCTATATTCCTATTTTTCTTTATTTGGATTGCTGTAGATGTTCTATATTCCTATCTTTTCAATTTTGGAATATTACAGTGGTATTAGAGCATAATATTAGTTGATTTTTTGGGGAAAACTTCATTCTATGACAAGACCAGGATAGAGGAAAGTCTCCAATGGTGGGAGAAATTGATGAGAAAGAGTTTCCCAAACTCCTTCTAAAATATTTATAGGATCTCACTAGAGAGACCAAAGAGATGAGAGTATAATGGAAAAGGGAAACCCCACGAGGGTTACAGTATGGAGAGAAGTTGAGGAATCCACATTAGTGGTATGAGAAAATGGCTGTGCAACAAGTCTCACAACGCCCTACTATGCTCACCTTCCTAGCAATAGGAAATGGAGCTGGAGGACATCAAGAGCAGGAGACTCTTAGTAACTATCTTGGAGAGTACCTATCTTAGGCTAGAGGACATCAGGAGGAGACTCTTAGTGACTATCTTGTAGAGTACTGATCTCAAACCCAAAATTTCAGAGATAGTCTAACTTTCCCAGTATCTTTCTAGATCAAAAACAACCGGAGACCCCACAACAAAAATAGAGGAGGAGGGTACATGCAGGGTAAGAAACATACCTCGAGTAGATTCTTTTTTCTTACATTCGATGGGTCATCCAAGAGTAAAAAAAAGGCTTGGGTTGATGAGTTAGATATCTATCTCCAGCTGCACCACAAGTAGAGTCTATCGAGATAGCAGTGCTTCACCTTGAAGGTGAAGCACATGGATGGTGGTTCCATGGATTGGGTCATGCAGGAGTGGTTGTGTATGAAGATTTCACTCAAAGATTCATGGAGAGGTTTGATAGAAGAAACTCAGAGCCACACTACATTGAGGCATTCTCTGACAATGAAGAGAAAAGGAAGTGTATGAGGAGCAGAAGGGAGATTCCAGCACTAGTGCATCAAAAGGATATCAGCTATTACAACCACCGATAACAGGAGGAGCATTTTCACCAATGAGAGGAACTCTTACATCTTTGCAAAGTGTTCCCAAGCATTAGCCGATCCAAGACATGCATACGTATCCACCCCAGATAGTCTCGAAACATCATATGGAGATTTTTTGGGACATGCCATAAGGGCAGCCGCAGTTGGAGCACATGGTTGATTTGGAGCAGGGGATAGTTACTATGCAGAGGACCCTTGACAGGATCAAGGAGGAGATGAGCAGATATTCCGGGTCAACATTGTTGAGTTTCACAAAAAAATTTATATTGGAGTGTGATGCTTCAGAGGAGGGAATAGGCGCAGTTATGATACAGGGAGACCATCCCATAGCTTTTGAGAACTGGAAGCTACTACCACATGAGTTGTTGTATTCTATATACAACAAATATATGCTATCCAATATGAATGCATTGGATAAATTTCGACAATATTTGGTAGGAAACATATTTCGGGTGAAGACTGACCACAACCACCTCTGACATTTTCTTGAGCATGAGTAGCTACAAGAGAGGCAACAAATGTGGATCAACATAATTTAGGCCTATGAGTTCAAGATTGAGTATGTCCAAGGAGAAGACAAGGTGGTAGCATATGCATTATCATGGAGGCCAACAATGTTGTCCTTGATGAGTAGTGATGTAGTCGGGAGGATCCAGTTGCTAGTAGATTAATCCGAGGACCGCTTCACTTGTGAAGTGTTAGATAGAAGGATGAGACGATCGAAGTTGTGCAGGGTGCATCATCTGCATGTTACAATTGGATAGCTAGAGATTCTGAGTTGGTACCCTATGGAGCAGGCTAGGCAGCGAGATACATCCATGGCCACATTTCAGCAAAGTCCATGGATTACCAAAGGGAGAGGAGGGATAGATTACCATTGGGATCTAGGTGGGATTTCCCATCACATCATAGAGTCAGTAGGTGATGGTAGTAGTTGCTCGATGGGTTGGATGCTTAGGTGCACACACATTTTCAGACCTCTATCAGAATCTTGGACATCCCTAGTGACAAGATGGTTTGGTAGGAGGGTACACCCTTTTCAGGAGCTATCTCAACATATCGATCGTGCGTTGAGTCATAAGATGATTAGCCTACCTTGGCAGGAGCTGATGGGAGGAGGTGGCATTAGCAAGCCACAAGGCAGTTCCTTGACACAGACAAGGCATGGGATGGTACAGAGTGGTACAACAGTAGTAGGAGGTATTTAGTGGTATGTAGGGGTAGGTTGCAACATACAGCGACATGTTGAGGAGTATAGAGACACTTGGTGGTGTGTAGTGACCCATGATGCGGTGCAGTAGGCATTTGGGGCATTGCCTCCAAGGATACTTATGGACATAGCATTATATGGATACAATTATCTCTCATTGATGCATCGAGAATTAAAGCTACTAAGGTTTGACATAGCAGCATTACTCCTAATTGCATGTGAGGAGTTGAACCACTTAGGTGTACCTAGGAAGATGGCGATGTGTAGATCACATTGTGGTGGATGCACTAGTAGACTGGTGGATGCATGGGTACATCTGGGCTGCCCTATTGTACTTGATGGTATTGGCATCAAGTGATGCATAGAGTTTTTCCATAGAGTCCATATCTATGCATAGGAGTCTTATTTCATAATCATAGTGGTGCAGCGTAAGCACGGTGGCACTCTCATGAGACTAGCATGGGATTCGGGCATCGCTGGATTTCAAGGTTCATCTACCCTTAGGGTTGATCAGGTCCTTACAGGGGAATATCATTTAGATCTTCCAGTGGGCTTTATTGATTCTTTGCTAGCGTGGAGAACTTCACTAGCATGGAGTTATAATCAACAGGAGGAGTTTAGGAGGAGCTTGTGCAAGGAAGGACTTATTCCCATAGGAATCAGATTCTATCTTCAGGCTCCCACCCTTGGAGTACATGAGATGGATGACTTATTAGAGAATTTTTACATAGAGATAGATAGTACTTTATATGATTATGATGCTCTATCTACTGGTCGTATGTAAAGGGCTTCTGGTACTTGTATCGAATTTGATAGCAAGTGGAGCAAGGTGTGCCTCACATTGATAAGGATGGCTTGGGATCCTAATAATGATAGATCTCTTCAGATCAGGTCAATGCCGAGACTAGGAATGATACAGTGGCACATTTGGTACCTACAAAAATTTTGTAGTGACCATGGGGGAGTGTTAGTATAAAGGATGCTTGTTCAGGCATTGCTTGAGGACAATCAGTTTTTGGTGGGGAGGACTGTAATATTCCAAATTATCTTTTAGCTAATTGGAATATTAATTTTTGTTTCTTTTAATAAGATAGATGAATAAGAGGGTAGAGGGACCCATAAATCCCTTTAGTGGGAATAAACCACTTCTTAGTGTGAATGTGGATCAGTGCATATGGATAGGGTCGAGATGAATAAACCACTTCTTATTGTGAATGTTGTGGGTCAGTGCATGTGGATGGGGTCAAGATTACCAAATCAACAGCGCAATCATGGAGGTAGTGGAGATAGTGGAGGACAACGCAGTCATTATGGAGGTTAGTGGCCAAGTGTGTAGCATCATTATTGTGTGGGGCCAAGGGTGTGAGGGCACACTAGAATAAAAGGAAAGGGATGGAAGCCATAGAAGGCATTCTGAATATTGATATGTATTTTCGTTTAAGAATTTCCACATGCTTCAACTGTTTATCTAAGTTCGATGTGTTGTTTAGCACACAGGTGTTACCGAGAAGAATCCCACCCTTATCCTCAGGGGACTTTGAGTTCCCACTTAGGAAAGGTAATTTCTGAGTAGCAGTTCAACATCCGACATCAGGCCATCATTATGTCCCTCAATGTAGCAGCAATCACCTGCAGGAATTATGCATTCCAGTAGTAGGGTTTGAGAGGAGGAAGGAAGTTCCAAGCATCTCAACCTAGAATCTTGTGTGGGGATCAACCCTTCACTTGTGATTATATTTCAGCGTCTTGAGAGTAGTATTGTGTTATGTGGAATCAAGCCAATATTTTTCCCCTCTTTGGCCACGTATTCATCTTCAGCATTTTGTATTCCAGCAGTGGAAGCTTCAGAGGTGGAAGGAAGTTCCTAGGATTCTAGCTTAGAATCCCATGAGAGGATCAAACCTTCACCCCGTTGAGTGTATTTCAGTATTCCAGAGCAGTATCTCATAATCTAGCATTAAGCCATACTACTGGCCCTCTTAGCAGCACAGTCTCCTTCAGAAATTGCACAATCCAGTAGTGGAAACTTCAGAGAAATAAGAAGGATCCAAGTTTCCTAGCTTGGAATCCAGTGAAGTGATCATCCCTTCATCCGTAGAGTTGATTGGGATCAGTTGCATCAGTTTTATCATTAGTTCAACCATCACCCAGAAGTTACCCAACAATATTATGTAAGTTAACGAGCAGAAATGTGCTTTTCAACCCTAGAGAGCTGAATTTTCGAAGTCAAAACCATGCCAAACCATTTCTGCATTTTTCTAGGTTTTGAGAGTATATGCTGTGGTTAAAATCCGTAATTTTTGTAGGCACTCCAACAGCCTATTGCACATGGTTCTTCTTCCCAACAGCAACAGTTTCCAGTAGCACTATGCAGAGATAACCCTCCAGTAGCAATAGCAGCAGCCACATTTCCAGTGCTAGGATTTAGAGCTATTTAAGCTACTTCTTGTTGGCTTGAGTGCATCTTCTTTAGAGCACTGTGTAGTTTATTCTGTTGTTAATTATAATAATATGACCCAACTATTTCTACTCATGGTTATGATGTCTTAATATAATTTCCAATTGTAGCATATTTCCGACATTTTCCAGATTTTAGTGCTATATTCCTGTTTTTCTTTATGTGGAATGATGCATATGTTCTATATTACTGTCTTTTCCATTTTGGAATATTACATTATTACATGGATTATGGACTGTATTTTAACCCGCGTGCAAGATATTCTACATAATTTACCTAAATGTGTCTGTAATGGTTTCCTAGTTATGGCCTTTGTTGCAGAGGTATGTTCATGATTTATAGATATAAAGGCACCCAAATCATCTTAATTCTCTCTTAGGGTGTGGAAAATTGGTTCCAACACCCCCCCATTTTTCTTCGGGTGAGACTTTGAATTGCATAAGTGGGTCATTGCCGAAAGGTCTAGTAGTAAGATGATTTTTTGGTTAACCTCAACTCTAAACCTCGGTCAGGACCCCTCAATCCAACAAATGGTTTCATTTATGAGAGAGGGATCATTTTGAGAGAGGTTGGGTGATGTGGAAAGGTTAATGGCAGCCATTAAAGTCAGAATTAGAGGACTAGTTTGAAAAGTAGATTAAGGAATTTTCCCTAAAAGAGAATACAAGTAAGAAGCTATCTACTGAAGAGTGGAAGAACAAGTATATTTTCACATAGGTGCACGAGCTCTTCTTCATGACCTTTGCGCAAAAATTGTAACATTGGTTGTCAAGATTAGCAGAATTCCAAACCTATTGGAAGGATGATAAGGTCACGTAGTGGACCCATGAATTGATCCAACAGTTGGAAAAGATTGATAATTCCATCACCCAGACTATACATCACTAGGCTGACATCATCTTGGGTGGTTTGTGACATAATTTGCAGTAAATTAGTTTGTGTCGTATTCTGAAGTTGAAAGGAGATTTTTCAAGGGATTAAGAGGTAAATTATTCTGAACTTTGTCACTATTGATTAAGATTCTATTGTGTGAAAAGGGTGTTTTTTGAAACAACACTATGTGAATGAAACCTGATAATATCGAAAGCACGACATACAATGGAAAATATTATCAGATCAATCAAAGAGGGGACAGATCTGTATACAACCCTCTGAGAAACTCACATGATATAGAAGGAAGCAAGGCTACGCACACTCAAGGTAGCCCTCCTGCTATGCCACCATCAAACTCGTGCAGGGGTAAGACATATCCTGCCCCACAACCACCCGTACCTGTGGAAGATATGGCTTTTATTGGAGCAGGGTCTCCCAAAGGCTACGAATTTTGTCCATTTTTGTATATTTTTGTATTGTTTAGTCTAAAGCAGGGCTTTTGGGGTGGGTCAAGGGTAGACCAAGAATCCACAAACCATAGTTTGCAGGCCATTGGATGCATAGGCTAAATCGGTATAAATAGATGAAAATTTTTGAGTCATAGGTAGGAAAGAATAGAGATTGATGCGAAGCATGAATTGTTATATTTGTGGTAGGGTTGTTTGGGTTAGGACTCCTGCTGGCTGTGTGCATGGAGATCCTCTGTCCTGCTGTGTGTGGACCCTGCTGGATGTGTGCGTAGGTGGTATTTTGGAATGTAAGAGGATCTTGGTAATAATATATGCGAAGTATTATGGGCATCTGATGCTATCTGGATCTGTTCTGTTATGGTTGATGCGAACTTGAGTTATATGATTATGTATCTGTTTGTAGTTGTGAACTGTCTATGTTTATGGTACATGTATCTGTGATCTATTAATTTGTTGTGATTATACTGTTCTATGATTATAGCTGATAGTACGCACTTGGATGCGAACTTGTTCGGTATATTTGATAAGCTGCATTTTGGTTATCTATTGAAAATCTCGTGAAAAACCCCTTGCAGTATAGATTTGATAATTGTGGATCAGCTTGACTTACCCGCTCTCTCCCAGGGTGCGGAAACCTGGTTCCAACACCCTCCCATACTAATTTGGGTGAGACTTTGGCCTGCGCACGCAGGTCACTGCCAAAAGGGCTAGTAGTATAGGGGTTTGTTGGCAAACCTTAACCTCTAAACCTGGGTCAGGACCCCTCGAGCCAACAAATGGTTCCCTTGCCGAGACCAGGAGAATTTTGAGAGAGATCGGGTAATGCCAAGACCGTGTTGGAAACCTGAGAGGAAGAAATCGATGAATGGTTTGAAAAACAAGTTCAGGAATTCACAATAAAAGAAAATCGTAGTAAGAAGTTGACCGTAGAGGAGTGTAAGAATAAGTACATTTTTACGGAGATCTATGAGATTTTCTTTGTGACAATTGCGATCGAGCTCCAGGAGTGGCTCACAAGGCTTGTCAAGTTTCAGAAATGTTGAAAAGCCGAACGGGTCATGCAGTGGACCCTAGAGTGGATCCTGCAGTTAGAAAAGACTAATAACACCATCACTCACACAGTAGATCACTGGGTGGATAGTGTGATAGGAGGATTTGTGACAGAATTTACAGTTGATCAATTCGTGTCCTATTCAGAAGTAGAGCGGAGGTTCTTCAAGGGTTTCCGGGGTAAGTTTTTGAAAACTTTGCCACTAATGATTAAGATCTTATTGTGTAAAAAAAACATTTTGTGTAGCCATACAAAGTCAATGAGCTTCGACCAGAGCGACGGTACAGCGCGCAGTGGTAATTACTACAGAACTAATCAAGAAGGATTGATCTGCCTATAGTCTAGTAAGAAACTTTTCTGCGCACAGCCCCCCATATACGCCACCTTCGAACCCTAATAGGGGTAAAAACTCACCTCCACCCCCACCAGAAGATGATATGGCATCGCACATGAAGCTACCTACCTTCAAGGGCATGGGTGATCAGGACATGGATCGGTTCTGGTTTGTTGCAGGATCGGTATGGACTGCACAGAACGTAGCAAGCGATGCAGTGAAATGGGCACAACTATCCCTTCCCTTTGAAGGGAGAGCCTTGGATTGGTACATGGGATATATTGACCAACATGTGAATGCGACTATTGAGGAAATCGAGAATGCATTAAAATAGCAGTTCAAGAAACCTAACTCCTACTCTCAGATATTGAACGACCTGAAAGATTTCAAGCAAGGACCGTCTGAGTCCATATGGGAAGTAGATCAACGATTAAATAAAGTGATCAGAGAAGGGGGATTCCAATATGATGATAGGCAGCACACAGAGTGGTTCATTTCTATGTTGTTGCCCCACCTACGCGTACCGATGGGTCATTAAGCCATTGAAACGTAGGAGAAGGCCTTGGAGGTTGCCATGAAACTGGAAGCTGTGCCAAGAGATGATACCAAGTTAGGAGTATAGAAGATACAAGGTCAACTAGAAGCAATGCACATGGAGATCCAGAATCTGCAAAAGGAGTGAGGGATGGAGGCTAGCTCTGAAAGATGGTGCATACGATGTCGGGTGAATGCCCAAACGAAAGATAACTGTCCGCTACTCACAGACTACATGCAGGCCGAGGGACCTAGCCCATTGCGCCCTAGGGAAGTTGTGGGACCAAGTGGGTCGGCGATATGGTGCGATGACTGCCGCTTTGCTGGGCTTCATGATACCAACCAATTCCCCCACCATGCCGCATATATCCCAGAAGTAAAGCAACAATGGTGTAGGTTTTGCAGGTCTGTAGGAAATGATGAATAGAACTTCCAAACATATGATCTGATGATCGACATGGGAAACCTATATAGGGTACAGTCGGACCCCTCATCACCTAGATCCCCCGCAGGTATAGGAGGCTCCCTAGCCAGGGGCAGGGGAGGTGGGCGAGGAGGAAGCACGGGTAGGTGTAGAGGCCAACTGATCTAATATAATTGCGGGGAAGTAGGTTCCTTTGCGAGGGACTGCACGAACCCAACCTGGAAATCCTAGAGATATTGTAGACATATGGACCATGTGATTGAGGACTACCTGATTCTAATGGCCAAGGTGCAGGAAAAGAAGCAGAATCCTACGCAGAATATACAACGGGTTAAGGCGGAACCTCGTGAGGAAGGGATGAGCATTAATGTGATAACTCGTAGTGGTATGGCCACCAGGGGTCAATGGAAAGAGCTCAGATGGAACCTCTGATCCATAAAGTAGCCACTAAATAGGAAGGAGTGTAGTTATAGAGGGAAAAGGAGACCTCTGTTGTAGCTCCGCAAGACTGTGCTCAAAATGAAACATCGACTCCAAACAGTAGAATTGAAGATGAGGTCAAACCATTCTTGCAGGCATGCATGATGCTACTGCGTAATCAGCGGGTTGTAGAAAACCTCCAAGCCCTACTTGATGGTTGCACAAGAAAAACGGACCCAGTCATGAAGATTAAGGATGTGCACAAACTTTATAAGAAAAATAAACGGACTGGCTGAGAGATGCAATTAACTGCGCATATTGGTGATTATGAATGGATCAGTTAATTCTAGACCAGGGATCAGATGCGAATGTACTACCTAAATAGACTTGGCAACGAATTGGATAACCTAAATTGGAATGGTCCACTATCAAGTTGCGCATGGCTAATCAACAGAAGATCATACCATTGGGAATATTGTCAAATTTTGTAGTAGATATCGCTGGAGTTAAGGTACGAAATGAAATTGAAGTCATTCAAATTGTAGAAGATGCAAACTGTTACCTGGCACTCCTGGGATTCAATTGGGCCATTGACATGGGCGATATTATCAATTTGAAGAAACGAAGCATGGTGTTTGAAAGTGAGGGAACACAGGTGAATGTACCACTAGACCCTGCAGAAGGAGAAAGGTATACCGAGCCAGCGCGTGAGGAAGAAGAGGTGGATCACATCTATAAGTTAATTGTGAGGAAAAAAGACTTTATCAACCCTGTGGCTGATGGTGTGCCTTGTTGGGAGAAGGACAACGAATGCTTCTTTGACTCCGACGAAGAAATAGAAAATTGGCAAAACCGACTGCATGATGTCTCTACGCTACGCTACCTATGAGTTACCAAGGACTTCTAGTATATATCCTCTGAGGCAAGAGAACTACCTTTCTTTGATGGATCTGGTATTATAAAGGAATTTTTGCGAACCTTCGAAGCTAAGGTTCCTAGAGAACGAAGGTTAGGAGCCCTTAATCTAGATATGCATGTAATTCCTGCGAAATGGTGGGACACACATAAGGGGGTGTTCCAGGAATGGGAGGAATGTCGAAATATGATGGTACTATGATTTGAATCTCCAACTGACGTGTCCGTCAAGATATTCTATGGCCCAGGGGATCCGCGCGAACATTTGTTCACCTGGATGGAGCAATGGCATGATTGCACTGCAAAAGAATGGGTTCACTTGTTTATTCATGCCTTAGGACCAATTCTTGCTGCATGTTACCTTGATGCAGAGCTACATCAGCACACCTGCCAGTGGAAAACCTTAAAAGATGAATTATTGGGGACATTTGGGTTGACGGGAGGATTGGAGGTGCTTGAGGAAGCTCTGCAGAATATCGATACCTTTGTATTTGATGAATTTAGCCCCGGCGCAGCGGGCAAAAGGCCCACATGGGAAATGCAGATGTAGGATATTTTCAAGTTCCAGAAAACCACCATAGAATATTGCGACACAACTCCGCAAAATGTTTCGATCATAGAATCAGAAGGGGAGCACACAGTTGCAGGACCTCCGATACATAAGGTGGATGGTACGAAATGTATAAGACCACGAAGCGCTGACATGGGTACAACAGTAGAAATCAAGCTGGTTGAAATTGGGAGCTACTGGGCTAATGGAACACTAGGAAAGATTGTGGAACTTCTCATAGAATATCAAGACTTGTGTCCAGCTGGGTTTTCAGAGCCTAAGGAGATCACAGGGGACTTAGGCGGTATGCACATCACTCTGAAATTAGATGTGCAACCGGTAAAACAATGCCCTTATCGTACGCAGAAGGTTAGTGAGGGGATCGATAATACACTCATCGAACCAGTCAAACGGTCGAACTGGGTGAAGCCTACAACTAAGAACTTGTTGCGTTCGATCCTTGGACATATGGGCTACTGCAGAGAATTCATTCATGGATATGCACTGATCATTGCACCTCTGAAAGCACTGCTTAAGAAAGATATTTCATTCTTTTTGGATGACGCATGCCAGAAGAGAATTGAGCTACTCAAGAATAAGATAGTCTATGTACCTTCTCTTCCTTCCCCTGATTGGGTGATGGTATTTCATAGTGATACTTCGGGGATTTCCCTAGGAGCAGCCTATACATAGCCTGGTGTTGGAGACAGTGACCACCCAATCACATGTGCTAGTCGGACAGTCTCGGGTGCGGAGCTCGATTATGCCACCACGAAGAGGGAAGGGTTGGCCCTGATCTATGCGCTACAAAAGTATCGACACTATCTCTTAGGAGGACACTTGAAGCTGATTAGAGATTATTCAGATTTAGAGTGCCTGGTGAATAAGCCTGTGTTGGGGGGGGAAATTAGTAGGTGGCTGCTACTGTTTCAAGAATATGATTTTGAAATCATCGACAAGCCATGAAAGTTGAGTATTGAGTGGGATCAATTTTCCCGAATTGAGATAGGCGAGGAACCCAATAGTTGGAAGAAAGGATTGCCTGATGCACAACTATTCGCCATTAAGGTCATGAATGCCTGCTTCTTTGAGATCTCTCCATTCCTGACCACAGTCATGGAAACTGCCAAATATTCGGTACGAAAAAAGAAGGAGTTGATTAACCGGGTGATAGATTTTACTATTATCACAGGTCATGAAGTGCTATGCAGAGACAGTATGGAGCATGAAAACCACACTCTCTTGGCAGAAGCCCATGAAGGCATAATAGGAGGTCACTACGCAGGAAAGATGACGGCACAAGAGATCTTGTGGGCTAGGCTATGGCAACGTAGAATTTTAGTTGGAAGAAATCACATTAGACTAAAGCTAGTGTGTTGGGAATGCAGGAGGTCTGTTCAAAGCATAGGGGTGCACTAGGATCATAGGGGTACAGTGAGTGCACCCTCGGTGCGAAAACTAGCCATTGAAACAATCAAATCGGGTAAAAAGGAAAAATTACCATTGGATGGGGCGACCATCTGGCATTTAATGTGGCGATTTAGGGATATTGTTTACCATTTACTTGATGGTAAGTCCCGTGTGAAGTATACCCTACCACTGGGCAATCACCAAGGCTATAAAACAAGTGAGCTAGATCAGACACAGGTTCCGTATCGCTTGAATATCTTTTACTTGGCATGGTTGTCCTGGACGAAGTTGTGCTGTAAGAATTTCTATGCCTATAACATATATTTCATGTTTGAGCAGCCTAATCCCTCTAACAGTAGCAATCCTAAGTTTATCTTTTGCGCCAGGATGATGGCCATGAATCCTGCTGAACTCTCGGAGCCAGTTACCTCGGTGGGACACAAAATTGAGGAAGTCGTGGAGGTCAAGTCCGAAGTTGAAGAGGTCCTCTCCACGCCCATCCCAACCATAAGGAAAGGAAAATAAAAAGCACAGAGCTCAGGAAAGACCTCAAAACGCACAAAATGGGCCGCAGCGAAGCACTGTACTTCCCCGCCAAATGTAAGATCCCCGCGGGCTCCTTCGGAGGAGGCCCAGAACACCGAGACGATCAACTGGTTTCCCCCCTTCATTCGACCATGTAGGACATCGATGTGCACACCGAAGAACCTCGATGGCTTGATCACCTACCTGCAGATGTCATTGACCCCGGGGGAGGTTCCCGTCATAGGTGAACCTTTTCGAAGGCTTCATGAAATCAAGTTTGACGATCACGATTTGGCCAAATTTGAGGCCTTCCCTGAGCTAGCACCCGCGTTATACCTTGATACAGTTGACAGAGCCAATGGGGTCAAATTCATCCCACAACGCTGGGTACATGGTTTGGCTGGGTTTGGGCTCCTAAACCTGCTTAGGATGCCACACTTCGGACACTACAATGTCACGGACCGGCTCACACGATAATTGCTCGCCTTGATTCATGATGACTGCCTGTGGATCCAGGACAAGATCCCCATTGATGTTGCACTACTTCATCGGATTACTGATCTCCCCATGAGCGGAACGAACCCCCTGGAGTGTTTTGGTAATAAATACGAGGGGGAGACTGCTGAGTACATGCACCAAAAGTATCATGTGGAGCGCAACACTTGGGGTTTTATCATCAAGTCCATCAATGACCAAGGTACGCAATTGGGCACCACGCTGTTGGCATGTAAAATGATGAGAAAATGTCAAGTCACCTCTGTTCCGGCTTACGTAATTCAGTAAGTAGGCCAATGCAAGAAAGGGGTATGTTTTAATTGGGCACAGTATTTGTATGATGAATTTCTGACTAATGTTCGTGAGTCCCAAGAGCAAGGTAGCGCCTTTTGTTACTCTTGGTTGTTGTTCCTCATAGCGTTGGTTTCCTGGGAAGCCCCTACGAATTCAGTCCTCCCTGACCTTACCCTGGACATGTGTGAAGGGGTTCACTATGCACACTTATGGGATTCCATAGATCCACAATGTCCCGAGGGCAACCAGGTGTTCTGCGTCCTCTTTTAGAGCAGCTTGACCACAGCCATTAACTCCCGACCATGGTTTTCCCCTGTCATGTATGACAAATAAAAGAGCATTGCCACATTTCAGGTCACTCTACACAATGTTTAGATCAGAGCACACAAGGAGAAAGTCTATACTTCGCTCCCTTACATGGTGATGGACGAAGAAATTAACAACATCATTGCGTTCTGGCACCCTAACTGAATGATCAGCTTCAAAACTAGTGCGAAGGGTGTCGGAGGCACCAACACATCGTAAGTCACCCCCCTATCGTCATCCTGGATATCAGAGGTACGCCCAAGCGTACTAGACAAGACACCAGTGCACCCACCCAAAAGGATGCACAGTAGAAGAAGACCCTCAAGAATGACGTCGAGGCAGAGATTCAGCTAGATCCGCAGACTGACTTGGGTACAGAAGGTCTAGATGTAGGCAGACCTACCTCCCCCCACGGCATGAAGCAAACAAGCGAGCCTGTCAAAATGCCCCGCAAAAAGCAGTGATCTCAACGAGCGGAACAAGACGAGACAGAGATCTTGAAAAAATCGCTAATGTGGTCACTCTAGCCATGAAGGACAGATGGGTAGCCTTAAAAGAGTAGCAGCGGGTTGCGGTCGACACAATTCAGGCTGAGCTTCATGCGCTACAATTAAAGACAGACACATTGCAGAATAGTGTGACTCAGGTACACCCACCCTTAGCTGCCAATAACACAACACTAGGTACAGATGACAGCAGCCTCTGCTCTCTCCTTGGCACAACTCTGGTGCTCACCTCACCTAACCTGGGACTGCAAGTCCAGGCCAGTACCGAAGTCTAGCTCAATTTAGCTAGACTCCCTCATGAGGCCTTGTAGGGTCTCCACACCTCTGTATTTTAGGAAATTCACCATCGAGACCAACAAGTGCACCAACATCTCGGCGTGGCTGAATAAAAAATCGAGGCAAATAATGCTAAAGTGTGTCTTGCCACTTCGAAGCACACGGAGCTTGAAAAAATGATTCACCTACTCTACGCAGATGTTCCCATAGAGATCCTAGCCTCAGCCACCTCTCAGGAAAATCTTGAAATACTGGTTGCAGCACTCAAGGCCTCCTGAGAAGAAGTTCAGCTAGTCAAGACATGCATGGAATAGTAGATCGCCGATCTGCAAGCTAAGTTGCAGCCCGAAACACCTCTAGAGGTACGGGCCCAGAGAACTGCGTTGGTCACCACGGCTACGAATGTCGTCACCAGGAAGATCGCGCAGGGAGCCCAACTACTAGAGACTGCCATGCAGCTATGGACTAAGGTCCAGTACGAATCAATCTTGTGAGGAATAAACTAGGACCTATGGAAAAAAGAAGAAGATTTCGAGACAATAGAAGCCACCCTACACTTTTTTGTGCCTGCTCAGCGCTTGCAATGACTGCGCACCAGCCAAGCGCTCCAACTTGATATTTATGACCTTCGGAAAAAGAAGAAGATCCTCCATGACCTTCTGAAGCCTTGGGCTGATGCAACCCTCAAAATTTCGCGGGATGCCGATGTTGCTATTAAGCAGCTAAACCAAACTCTGGAAAGTGTCACCTCCACAACAGAAGGCCCAATTTTAGAAAAGTTGGTCGAAATTTCATAGAATGCTACTGTCCAAAGTGAAGGTGTGCTACCTCCGTTAGCCAAGGCGATTAGATTATTGCAAGTGCAGGTCGAGGCCCCACCAGTACAGTGACTCGGGACAAGTCACAAGATTGTGTTGGGGAACTGTTGGAGCAAGGTCTCCCAAAGGCTGCGAATTTTGTCTATTTTTGTATATTTTTGTATTTTTTAGTCTAACGCAGGGGTTTTGGGGTGGGTAAAAGCCCCTAATACATTGTAAATGGGTCAAGGGTAGGCCAAGAGTCCGAAAACCACAGTTTGTGGACCATTGGATACGTAGGCTAAATCGGTATAAATAGATGAACCTTTTTGAGTCATAGGTAGGAAATAATAGATATTGATGCGAAGCACGAATTGTTAGATCTGTGGTAGGGTTGTTTGGGTTAGGATTCTTGCTGGTTGTGTGCACAGAGATCCTCTGTCCTGTTGTGTGCGGACCCTGCTGGCTGTGTGCGCAGGTGGTATTTGGGAATGTAAGAGGATTTTGGTAATAATATATGCGAAGTATTGCGGGCATTTGATGTTATCTAGATCTGTTCTGTTATGGTTGATGCGAACTTGATTTATATGATTACATATCTGTTTGTAGCTGCGAATTGTTTATGTTTATGGTACATGTATATGTGATCTATTAATTTGTTGTGATTATACTATTCTGCATTTATAGCTGATAGTATGCACATGGATGCGAACCTGTTAGGTAGATTTGATAATTTGCATTCTAGTTATCTATCGAAAATCCTATGAACAACCCCTTGTAGTATAGATATGATAATTGCAGATCATCTTGACTTACCTGCTCTCTCTCAGGGTGTGGAAACCTAGTTCCAACACCCTCCCATACTGCTTCGGGTGAGACTTTGGCCTGCGCAAGCAGGTCATTTCCGAAAGAGCCAATAGTATAGGGGTTTGTTGGCAAACCTTAACCTCCGAACCTAGGTCAGGACCCCTCAAGCCAACAATTGTGCATATGAAGCTACCCACCTTTAAGGATGCGAGGATGAGGATATGGATCGATTTTGGTTTGTGGCTAATGTGGTGTGGATTGCAAAAAATGTTAATACTGATGATATCAAGAGAGCGCAATTGGTTAAGGCTTTTGAGGGTCACACTTTATATTGGTTCATGGGATACCTTGCTCAAAACACAGATCCCACTATTCATCAGATTAAGGGTGCCTCGAAGCAGTAGTTTTGGAAGCCAAAGTCCTATTTGCAGTGTGTAATAGAACTAAAATATATTAGGCAAGGGACGAAGGAATCAGTTTGGGAAGCTGACCAACGGTTGAAGCAAACCATCAGTGATGGTGGATATTTTTACGATGATAAGAAGCATAAGTAATGGTTCATTTCCATGCTGTTTCCACATTTGCGGGGGCCTATGGGTTAGCAAAATATTGATTCTCAGGTCGAAGCCCTGGAAATTTCTATGAAATTAGAAGTTGCACCTAGAGAAGATGGTTAATTTGGAGCACTGTAAATTCAAAGCCAATTGGAAGCTATGCACTCTGAAATTCAAAATTTACGCAGAGAATAGGGTAAATAAGTTAGCGTTGATGTTTGGTGCATACACTGTAAGGGTGTTGGCCATACTAAAGATCAATGCCCTTTGTTCTCAGATTACCTACAAGATGGGGTACGAAATCCACTATGTCTGAGGGATGATGCCAGGCATGGTACCCCCACACTATGGTGCTCTGATTTTAGGGTGGCTGGATGACACGATATAAACCATTTCCCATGGTTAGGAGCCTATGTACTAGAACTAAAGCAACAATGGTGCATATTTTGCTCTTCAGTTGATCATGATGAGCACCACTACCAGACGCTTGACCTAATGATAGACAATTTGAACCTTTACAGAGTGGAGGCCGACCCTTTGTCACCAACATCTCGCTTTGGACGAGGAGGATCCCCATCAAGAGGAAGGGGAGGGGGGAGAGGTGGAGGCACAAGTCGGGGACGAGGACAATTAATTTTCTATAACTATGGAGATTCTAGACATTATGTGTGTGACTTCCCGAACCCTACGAGACAATATTGCAGGTACTGTAGGAAATTTTATCATGTAATTGAAGATAGTCCTGTTTTAATGACTAAAATGTAGGAAAATAAGCAGGTGGCTACACGTAGGAAAATCAATAGGCGGCTACACAGAACATACAAATGGTTAAATCTGAACCGCTTGATGGTGGTCCAAGTATAAATGTAATCACACACAGTGGTGTTGCCATTAGAGGAAATGAGGAAAAGGCTGATACAGAGCTATTGATCAGAAAGGCATATGACGAGAAGGAAGAACTCAACTTTCAAAAAGAAAAATTAATTTTCATTGAAGCTAGGATATATTTTGCTGCTACGGGAGCGTCCACATCAAGGTCTACCATGGAACCAAAGGTTGATGATGAAGTCAAACCATTCCTACAAGCCTGCATTAAGATACTGCACAATCAGAAGGTAGTAGATAATCTCTAGGCCTTGATAGACAGTTGCACGGAAAAAGAAGTACCTCGAACAAAGACTAAGACCGTGGACAAGATTTATAAGCACAAGAAGAGAACTGGTAGGGAGATGCACATGATTGTGTAGATTTGAGAGTATGAGATGGATCAAGTCATATTGGATCTGGGATCTGATGCAAATGTCTTACTTAAGAAAACTTAGCAGAAGATGGGAGAACCAAATTTGGAATGGTCCACAATTCAATTAAGTATTGCTAATCAACAAAATATTATTCCACTTGGAAGGCTTCCACAAGTCATGGTAGACATTGCTGGAGTAAAGGTATGTGCATATTTTGACGTAATATAAATTGTGGATGATGCAGACCCCTACCCTGTGTTGTTAGGATTAGATTGGGCTATTGATATGGGAGGCATCATGAACATGAAGCGTAGGAGCATGATATTTGAGAATGATGGTACACGAGTGATAGTACCACTGGATCCAGCAGAAGGAGAATGATATACAAAACCCGTATGTGAAGGGGATGATTTCGACCATATTTACAAGCTGATTGCGTGGGACGAAGATTGGATCAACCCTATAGTTGATGGTATGTTGAATTGGGATAAGGATAATTCATGTTTCTCAGACTCAGATGACGAGATGGAGAAATTGAAAAATCGGTTACGCGGTGTATTTGCGCTGTGCTGCCTCAAGATCATGAAGAACCTCTGGTGCATATCCTCAGAGGTAAGAGAACTACCCTATTTTGATGGCTATGGTACTGTCAAATTATTTTTGAACCTCCAACTTTGAACCTACAACTACCCCACCAACTGAGTTTTTTTATGGTTGGGGAGACCCACGAAAGCACCTGGCCATGTGGATGTAGATATGGGATGAAAATACCTATAACAAGTGGGTTCATAGGTTTATTCATTCGTTGGGGCTAGTACCCACCACATGGTATCTAAAAGCAGAACTACACTGAGACACTCACCACTAGACTACGATGACTAAGGATTTCCTGGAAACCTTTGGCTTGGTTAGGGGCTCGGAGAAATTGGATGAATCCTTGCAGGATATAGATGCCCTAGTATTTCATGAATTTTGTCCTAGAAAGGAATGTGCTGCGTTGGCCTGGGATGCGCAGATGCAAGACATTGTAAACTATAGGAAGTTGTCAATAGAGGATAATCAAGATGATCCAAGAAATGTCAACATCCCAGAATCTGATGAGGAGCACACAATTGCAGTGCCTGCATTAGGATGGTAGATGTCACTAAACCTCTGAAATTGAAGGAAGTCAACATTGGGACAGAAGAGTAGCCCAAGTTGGCCAAAATTGGGGATTACTGGGATGATGATATAGTAGGGAAGGTTGCAGAGTTGCTGATAGAGTATCAATATTTGTTTCCTACGAATTTCTCTGAATTCAAGGGAATTGTAGGAGACCTAGGAGTTATGAAGATCATGTTGAAACTAGATGCGCACCTTGTCAAGTGGCGACCATATCAATTGAATCCTAAATATAAGCATAAAGTAAAGGAGGAATTAGAAAATATGGTGGTTGCAAGAATCATTGAGCCTATAGAGCATTCTGATTGGTTAAGCCCAATGGTGGTTGAGTAGAAGAAGACCAAAGGAGAGATAAGTATTTGTGTAGATCTGCGCAAGATAAATTATGCCTATGTGCATGACTCGTTCCTTACTCCATTTTCTGATGAAATCCTGTATAATGTGGGAGGCCAAGAAGCTTATTCATTTACTGATGGATTTTCGGTTATCATTAGATCAGAATTTCACCTGAAGACCGTAGCAAGAACACCTTTGAAATAGAGTAGGGGTCTTTCCAATACACTGTCATGCCATTCATATTGAATAATGCACCTGCAATATTATTGCACGTGGTTGTGGATGTGTTCAAATAATTCATGCATAAATTCTTGGAGGTATATTTTGATGACTGGACAGTATTTGGATTGTTCAAGAAACATGCGTCAAAGTTGTGCATGATTCTTGACACTTGTAGAAAGCACCATATTTCTCTTAACCTGAACAAATGTATATTCTACGTGCCTTTTGGAATTTTGTTAGGGAATACAGTATGCCAGTAAGGATTGATGGTAGATCCAACCAAGATAACAGTTATCATCAACCTAGAATTTTGTACTAATGATAAATAGATGTGCTCCATCATAGGACACATTGGTTATTATAGGAATTTCATTAAAGGGTATGCCCTGATCACTGCGCCAACGGAGAAGTTGCTAAAGAAATATGTGTCATTTTTCTGGGATGAAGAATGTCAGAAGAGCTTTGAGCCGCTGAAGGAAAAAATGGTCACTGCACATATCTTGATATTCCTAGACTAGTCTAAGGTTTTTCATGTGAATTTGGATGCATTTGGTATAACACTTGGGGTTGTTTTAGCGTAGCCAGGAGAAGGAGACATTGATCACCCTGTTTCTTTTTCTAGTAGGAAGCTCTCTAGTGTAGAGCGTAACTACTTAGCCACAGAAAGGGAGGGACTGGCCATGGTGTACACTCTGGAAAAATACAGGCACTATCTGCTAGGAGGGCATTTCAAAATGTTCACTGACCACTCTGCTTTAAAATACTTGGTCAATAAGCCTGCGTTGTGGGGGAAGATCTGCAGATGGTTGCTATTCTTTTAGGAGTATGACTTTGAAATTATTGTGAAGCCTGGAAGATTAAATGTCGGACTCGATAATTTTTCATGGATCAAAAATGCGGAGGAACCAACCAGTATGGAGGAGGGGTTACCCGATGCACATCTCTTCGCTATCAAGGTGGTCGATGAGAAATTTGCTGATATTATTCACTTCTTGAATATTGGAAGCACGCCTGCTGAATGTTCAGCACAACAAAAGAAGGAGTTGGTTGTGCACGCAACTAATTTTACCTTGATTGTAGGTCAATTGTATAGGCTGGGAGCGGATGAAGTGTTGAGGAGATATGTGTTGGAACATCAAAGGAATGATATCTTGGCTGAGGCTGATGGAGGGATGGCAGGAGGCTACTATGCTAGAAAAGCCACTGTGTAGAAGGTGTTGTGTGCTGGGTTATGGGGTCCCATGTTGCATAGTGATGCACATACATACTGCCGAGTCTGTGATGCATGTCATAGAACAAGGAAGCCCTCACATAGGGATGAAATTCCCTTGCAACCACAGATGGCCTTGTAGGCCTTTGATAAATGGGCTGTAGATTTTTTTGGAACGATCAATCCTCAAGGGAAGAAGACTGGATTGCGCTATATCATTACTGCCACTGATTATGTAACTTGATGGGAAGAAGCTAAGGCAATTAAGGACTGTAGTGTAGATACTACTACGCACTTCATTTTTGAACACATTTTGACCAGATTTGGATGCCCAAAGATTTTGATGAGTGATAGAGGGACACACTTCGTTAACAAAAAAATTGAAGCTGTGACAGAGGAATTTCAGATCCATCACTAGAAGAGTACCCCTTATCACCCACAAGAAAATGGAGCAATAGAGGCTTTCAACAAAATTCTAGAGAATGTGCTCACCAATATTTTTAATGCCAACCAGAATGACTGGGACGTGCGCATCCCTCCTGTGTTATGGGCTTATAGGACCACATGTAAGAAATTGACTGGGAAAACACCTTTTAGGATGGTATACGGGCAAGAAGAAATAATGCCAATGGAGTATATTGTCCCTAGCTTGTGCATTGAAACATTCACTAATATGGCTGAACCTGACATTATGGAGGAACGGTTTTCACAACTCGTTGCCTTAGAAGAAGATCAGTTCATTGTTAACTTTCATCAGCAAGTGCAGAACACGCGCGGAAAATCCTGGCATGATAGGTACATCAGGTAGAAGGTGTTCAAGGAGGAATACTTGGTATTTTTGTATGATAGTCAGTTTGTGCACCACCCAGGGAAGTTCAAAAAACATTCGTTGGGGCCATACATTGTGAAGGAAGTCACCGATGGAGGTGCGGTGTGCTTGGCCACTCTGCACGGTGAAAATATTATCGAGTATTTCAATGGAAGCTGTCTAAAGGAATATAGGGAAAATATAGTGCCGATCAAATGAATATATGGCAAAAGCATAATAACCAAATGGTTTGCATGTAGCATGGAAGGAAGGCGCAAACAGGTGCGATAAAAGCGCATGGGTGATGCAGAGGGGAAGAAACTAACCATTGGAACAGTGTAAATGGGTGAAAAAGTAATTTTACCATTGGATGGAGTGGGTTTTTCACATTTAATGAGGTGATATTGGAGGATTTTTTACTATTTTTATGAAGGTAAGTGGAAATTGATGACAATCTGATTGTTTTCACCATGGATTTCTTATAAAAGCAAGGGTGCTCGTCACAATCGATTCCTTTTCTTTCTGATCACATTGTGCCTTGAATTGATCCGTTATTTATGCTATAGCATTGTCGATGAGTCTTGTATGTAGCTGAGAAACCCAATCTGACATAAGTAATACAAATTTTATCTTTCGCCCAAGAATGAAAACCACCGGCCCTACAGAGGAGCACTCCACGCCCCTCACTGCATCAATTGAGCTGGAATCAGATGACGTTCGGGAGGAGATCGCTGAGGTTGAAGAAGTCATGTCCACGCCGGCTAAGGGAAAATGGAAATTGTTGAAGTGGGTATCCTTGAAGCCGCACACCTCTCCACGGCATGTGATGTCCCTATGTCAGGCCTCTAAGGATCGGTCTTCCATGGGTGATCCCTCGAAGAGAGCAATGAATGCCGCAGAAAAGGCTATGTTTGTTGAGCCCATCTCTTGGTGACTACCATATGTCAAGCTGTGCAAGCCCTATGCTAGAAAAGAATGTAGATTCAATGCGGTAATACCTTCAGATGCCATTGATCATGCAGGACATTCCCCTTGCTGGTGATATGTTTGGCAAGATCCTAAATATCAAGTTTGATGACCATGATTTGGAAAACGAAGACACGTTACTTGAGCTAGTGTTAGATAATTATTTGGAGTGAGTACTCTATGAAGAGGTGCCGAAGGTTGAGCCAATGCCTTGGGCATGAAGGCTAAACAATGTTAGAATCCTAAATCTACTGAGGATTCCACATTTTGGGAGGTACCCAATCACCAACATCTATGTGTGACAACTATTAGCCTTATTCCATGATGGATTCCTGTGGATTCAATGGATAATATCGATAGAAACCATACTAATCCATCAGATCATAGGCCTACCCAAGAAGGGGCTTCATCTAATGACGGGTTTCAGAAAAAGCAATGAACTCAAGGTTACGACAGACATACAAAAGAAGTGGAAGGTGGAGAGGGACAAAAGGGGATTCCTAGTTCAAACCATTGCTAACCCAAGGGTGCACCTGAGAAGTCTAGTACTCAGTTGAAATTTTGATGAGAAAATTTCAACCAAAGGTGGTCTCGGCACATGTCATTGCTTTGGTGGGGAAATGCAAGAAAGGGGTCAGTTATAACTAATCCCAGTACCTTTGTGAAAATTTTTTCAATAATGTGTGTGAGGCGCATGAGGTAGGTAAAAAATTCTGCTACTCTTGGCTGCTATTGCTCTACTATTGCTCATTGCGTTGGTAGCATGGGAGACTCTAACAGATGCAGTCCTCCCCGAGTTAGAGCCAGGAGTATATGAAGGGCGGTGCTACAACAATCTGTGGGATTCCCCTGATCCCAAGTGTGTCAAGGAAAAAAAGATATTCTGGGTACTCTTTTAAGGCACGTTGGATGCTACCATCCATTCACGACCTAGACTCTCACCAAAAGTATATGAGAAATATAAGAGTGTTGCTGAGTTCCAATTAACCATGCATAATGTGAAGATCAGGGCGTGCAAGGAACCTGCATGGTATAAATTTTCGTTCATGGTAATAGAAGCAGAAGTTTACCAGGTCGTGGAAACTTGGCCGAAATCTTGGAAAGTCGGGCTTAGCTCCACCCAGCTCGTTACGCCATATATATAAGGAAAAGAGACAACTCCCAAGGAAACATAGAAAGGAACCAAGTTGTGCACTGAGAAAGAGGTTGAAACAGGCGCTGAGAAGAATGGTGGAAAAGACTCTGAGGAAGAAGTGGAGAAGGAACCTGAAACACAGAAAGATACAGAGCATGATGTGGACCCCAGAGGTTTAGATGGGTTAGATGGGGATGGTTCCAAATCTCCACATGGCACCAAGAGAGGCGTAGGAGCTTCATAAGGTCCGCACAAAAAGCAAAAGGGGTCCAAGGCAGAAGGGGATGAAGAGGTCACTCTGATAGAAGAGGACCTCGATAAAATTATGGACGTGGTCACTTCGATATCTGAGGATAGATGGACTGATATGGAGGAGAAGTAAAAGGATGCAGTGGAGGCCTTACAATCGAGATTGCAGGTTTTAAAGCTGAAGAAATAAAATTTGCAAGCGATCATGGATCAAGCGAGGCTAATTCAAGTGAGCCTGCCAACCACCACGATCATCACAACGTCAGGGAGAAGAATGTGCGCCTTCCTGGGTGCAAATTTGACAGTAGAATAGTTGGCGCTATGTGCGCAGGTGAAAACCTTCCCTGACGTTAAAATTGATCTCGTAAAGCTTCCAAGTGGAAATATACACACTCTCCAAATATTTATTTCCACTGAGCTGCAGTGCAGGGAGGCGTGCGTGCAACAACAATTAAGAGAATCCAAGCAAAAGGTAGCCACAAAAAAAATAGAATCACTCCAGGAACAAACAATGCAGTAGGTAGTCATGGCTCAGCGTGTGGAATTGGAGAACCTGATAGACAAATTATCCAGTGAGCTTCCTGAAGTAGTCATCTTGGCATCCGTCGTGCCACAAGTTAATATTGATAGCTTGGTTTCCATGCTCAAGGCCTCCAGATCTGAAATGTAGACAGTAAAGGTAGAATTTGAAATACAAATTGCTGCATTGCAAGCTAAGCTGCAGCCTGAGACTCCCTCGGAGGTGCATACACAATGGGCCGCCCTAGTTAAAGACACATCTACAAGCATTTCAGCCAATGTCGACAAAGGCTCATAGCTACTGGAAACAACCATGGGAATGTGGACCTCTGTGCAAATAGATCCACTTGTCATAAATATTAATCAAGAGCTGCACGCCAAGGAGCAAGCATTCGATGATATGTAGGAGGCCTTACCTATGTTCATTCTGGTCTAATGCATGTCTCGCCTTCAGACCAGTCAGGTGCTAGGAGATGAAGTCAAGGAGCTCCACCGAAAGAAGAAGATTTTCACTGACCATATGAAGCCGTGGGTGGATGAGGAAATGAAGTTGTCTCATGATCTATATGCTATAGTGAAGACACTCAATCAGACCCTGTATAGTGTCAACCTGGCCGCAGAAGGGTTGACTTCCCAGAGCTGGTACAGACCGTGCAGAGCACACCGGATCAAAGTGCAAGCATCTTGGCGCCCTTTGCTACTACCATCGAAGAGCTCCATAATAAGGTGAATAACCTAGTGCCGTTGTGACTCAGAACAAGGCATAATATTGTGTTGGGGGCCTACTGGAGTGGAGTCCCCTAAGTCCGAGCTTTGAAGACATTTTTGATATATTTTTTTAAATATTTTTTAAGTTTAGTCATGCACATCACAAGTGAAGGGGCTTTGGGGGGGTCAAAGCCCCTCATGAGTTGTAATTGGTAAAAAGGGTAGAACTAGGGGCCAAAAACCATGGTTTCCAAACCTTAGATGAGCACAGGTTAAAAGTATAAATAGGAGTCTAGATCGAGTCAGATAAGTTAGTTTTTGAGAAATAGGTGAATGATTGATGATAGATATGACTTTGTTTTGAGATTCTATTAAAGATGTGTGGGTAAAAGGCTCATGCTGGCTTTGTGCATGGATAACTTAGTCCTACTGTGTGTAGACCCTGCTGGCTGTGTGCGTGGGTGAATTGAAGGGTTTGTAAGAAAGATTTGAACTAGGAATGAGTGAAAAAATGTTGTTGCTGATATATATGTCTGAATTGCATCTGAAATTTACTTTATGATTGGCTCAGCATGCTATTTATAATTCCTGTGTTATCTGTGTTTAAATCAATTGTGAAATTTCTTCTGGGTTTAGATGAATGGTTATTGAATTGATATAGTGCTATTTGGTTCTAATACTATCTGTTAAGAGTTATTACATGGATTATGGACTTTGTTTTAACCTGCACAAAAGATATTCTGCGTAATTTACCTAAACATGTCTGTAGGGGTTTCTTGGTTAGGGCCTATGTTGCGGAGGTCTGTTCATGATTGTTATAAATCTAAATGCACCCACATCATCTTAATTCTCTCTCACAGTGTGTAAATCTAGTTCCTGCACCTCGTGATACTACTTCGAGTGAGACTTTGACTTGCGCAAGTAGGTCACTGCCGAAAGGGCCAGTAGTAAGACGGTTTTGTTGGTTAACCTCAAATACGAACCCGGGTCAGGACCCCTCAAGCCAACAAGGGTCTATTTGGAGGTCGAGCTACAACAAGGAAGGATGGACTTGGATGAGGACTATTTCAATGTTGAAATAGTTCTGAGGTAGTGTTGTTCTTGGGCTGAGGTGCTGGACAGTGTTAGTCATCAATAATTTTTGGTATTTGTAGATGACTAAATACTTGTCCTAGATTTCTAAAAACAAGATTCATGAATATTATGAGTTCTAGAAATCTCACTGCCTTCATTATCCTTAAAAAAAAAAATTTCACTGTTTCATTGCTTTTCCATTCCATGGTTAGCCTATCACTCCTAAAAGACCCCTCACGGGCTCATGCCACCCATATTTATCCTATTTTTCCACCCATAACCTCAACACTCTATTTTTCCTTTTCCTCACCCCTCCACTTGCCATCTAGGATTACCAAACAACCTACTCCTTCTTATGTTCACCAGATGCCTCAAGCATTGATGGTCTCAAAAATATCTCTGTAGGCTCTTTAGATAAATCAAGTACATTGGATTTTGGATCTTCAATACATCAATTTGTCAAAAACTATGTTTTTCATACTTGAAGACCCCAATTCAAGCTTTCAGTCAAAGAACAAGTCAAAGGAGTTTTCCACCAGGTCACTAGGGTTTCATAGGTTGTAGGGTTATGTTCTAAATCACTATTTTTCATGTGCTAGAAGCTTAATCAAATGTGAAAGAAGGTCATCACCTGTTTGTCCAAGATAGATCAGAAAATTTTCCAAGGAAGACCTACTTATCAAGTTCAAGTTCTGTAAAGGACAACTATTCATTTTGACATTTCTGCAGGAGTGTCAAGGTGACTATCAGTAGAAAAATTGGTAAGGTAAGAAGCCTAATCCTCATTAAATATATGCACAAGAAAATGGAGGAGGAAGTAGCTTATGTTCAAGAAAAATCAGGGTTCCTAAGACTGATTGGGCCAGCAGTGTGCCAAGCAAGGATCCAATGCAACAAATCACATGGATAGAGGCACACTAGTACAACCAAGCATGAATTGAAGATGTTTAGAAGTCATAGATAAAAAAGGGAAAAAGTTGAGGTGAACTGAATAAAAATGAATGAAATTGAAAGGGCTATAGAGAACTTATAAGACAACACTAATAATTCTTCTCAAACAACCCAAAAACCTACGGTTTTGGAAAAATAGTCAAAAGAGTCAAATTGAAGATGACAGATCTCTGTGATGATAGCAGAAAGAAAGTTTGGAGAGGCTGTTGTGGTTGACTTCTAGAGTTTTCCAAGGTAAAGCGTATCACTCCCTGAAAGGGAAAGAATGAAAAGAGTATAAGTATAAGGAAGGTCAAGCTCCCATTTTTCAGTCATTTACAAAATAATAAAAGCATATGGTTAAGTTCCAAGATGGAAAGCCAAGATGATCATGATGTTGTTGTTGTGTAACTGAAAGTGTCAAAATCCAAGAACTTCAGAAAGGGTTAAAATCAGTATGTCATGGCACCTGCAAATCAGAAGTGTCCAAAAGAGGAGATAACATACATGATTGTGAAGACTATGGTACTTGTCAAAGATGGACTTATCATGCCTAGAGATCAATGAGTAAGATGAAAAAAAGTTTTTCAGTCACCCATTAAGCAAAAGGAAATTTAATCTCCAAGGTAGGTACAGAGAAGTTTTAAATATGTTGCCACCATGCAAGTGGCTAATATTGTCAAAGTGATTTTAGCATGCTATAGAGATTAGAGGGAAGAGAGTCACTTAAAATTTTTCATGGCACTTATTGAATAAAAGTGGTTGAAAGGCAATGACAAGACAAAACACAGTAAATCATGTGACTCAAAGAGACATCTGCAGAACAAAGTGTCAAAGGCATCAATAGGCCAAAGGAAGTCAAATTTCACCATGTCAGCAACCTAAAAAGCAACAAAGAAAAATGATTAGAAGGGAAAAAGACCATTTGAATGGTTTTAAGTCACCTACTGCAAAAATTAAAAAAGAATATCAGTAAAAATGACAAGGAGGCTAAAAAAATTAGCAAAGTGGGTTTTTCTAAATTCAATTTATATCCTTAGAATATAAAGGGCCTTTTTTCCATTCACTCAACTCATTGTGAACATACAAAGATAGCCAGAGCATCCAAGAGGAAAGTTTGAGAGTTTCAGTGAAAAATTGGACAAGTTGCGCGACGCTATGGATTCATGCAGGTGCTACGCTTTCAACACCCAATGCTACAGGTTCAGGAGATTTCACAGTGTAATTTTACACTACACTGCGCGTTCAAGGGAACACACTGTGCGTTTAGACGGGCGCTACATGTTCGCCCAGAATTTTCCGGGAGACACAGTGAACGCGCTTGGCGCTATGCCCAGGAGAGCCTGACAAGCAAGGCATCGTGCAGGTGCTGTGCTCAGGAGGCCGACACCCAAGAATGAATGCAGGTGTTGTGCGTAGGGCAGAAGGGACCCAAAAACACGTTAAGGTGTTGTGCCTTCACCGAAAGCCCTCCTCCACTTGTAAATTGCCAAAAAATAATGAAAGGACACCTCCAAGCTACATCCAAGGACCTGCAAAGACGTTGAAATTTGGTAGGTGGATTTTTTTCCTTGCCCTCCAATATATTGTATGATTTAATGGTTAAAGGAAATTGGTCAAACCCTAATGACTAGAAACCCTAAGTCCTCATGACAAAAGCTTTGTTTTGACCTCCAAGCAAGAATTTATTAGTTTTCACTCCTCATATCAAGTTTCACAAGAAGGCCTAGGGTTTTTTAAAGGCAACACTAATCACCATGTCAGGAGAATAAGGGAGTGTTATCAGTGAAGGAGGCCAAGTGCCTATGAGGCAAAAGCACAAGGGTGGGAAGGTTAATAGGTTTGAAACCCAAGACATTTTGGAGCTTAAATCCTCTCCCATGATCATCACATGCTTCCAAAATGTAGGATGTTTCTAGTTTTGTGAGAAGGTCCAACAAGTGCAAAGCCACCCAGAACTCACTAGGTTGTTCATCCTCAACCTACACAATAAACAAGTAAATCTTGTATGGGTGGACTTTGAGTTGTCATTAGATGCCATTTCTAGTGCTACAAGCATACCCAATGTTGGTGAAAAGTGGTTCAAAAGAGAAAAGTTGGACATGAGCTACTATGAGCCATTTCTTAAACCCAGACACAAAGAAGGCTGCAAAACCATTTTCCCTTTCTCACACTTGCTGGAGAGGTATGCACCCTTAATGAGGGTCATCATGAAATATTTTACCTGTGAGGGAAAGTACTCTAGACTCTACTCCTATCATATCATATTTCTCATGCACTTCACTAGTGTCAAGATGATTCATTTTCCATACTACCTCTATAGGAGTATTGACAATATGTCTTCTGTTATCCGAAGGAGTAACTATTCCCAACAAATGCAAATTTTGGTCCATCACTCCTTGATCAAGATGGTTGTGCTACATCAGTTGGAGCAAAAAGGAATACCTTGGGAAGTGTTCATATCTCATGTAGTATTCACAAGCCCACAACCCATCATCAACCAAATTTACCCTCATCATCTCATCCTCCTCCCTCTACTCCTCCATCACCTCCTACTGATCATGCCTCATCATCTACACAAGTATCCTCTCCTCAAGAAAACCTCCCTTCCTAATATTCTCCTAATGCATCAGATCGAGAAGGAAGTGACAATGAATCAAATCAAAATGAAGATGAGGGTGATGATGAGTCAAGCCAACAAGAAGCAGGAAACATGGAAACAAAGAGAGATGATGACAGTGAAGGAAATGAAGAAACTAATAGTGGAAATGAATTAAGAAGTGATGAAGAAGAGGTCAACAACAAGGTAGAAGACATGGAGGTAGATGATAATGAAGAGGAGGGAAGTGATGAAGAAAGCAACAATCAAAATGGCAATTTTGAAGATAAAGAAGCAGAGGACATCATGGATACAAATGAGGCAAGTAACAAGGGGACAGAGGATGATCCTAATGATAGAAGTGAGACTAAGAGCTCTAATGACAGTCAAAATAGTGAGGCTCATATCCATGATAGTGAAGAGGGAAAATATGTAGAGAACAACCAAAATGAGGATGATAATAATGAAGAAAATTAAGAAGTTGAAGACAACATAGACACAAATGAAGCAAGCAACAATGAAGAACAAGATAGTCATGACAGTCATGACAACGGTCATGAACGTCATGACAATAGTCATGACAGTCATGACGACAGTCATGAAAATCATGGAAACAATGAAGAAAATGAAGATACTGATAGTGGAAATGAAGATCACAACAACGATGAGGCAAGCAACTACAATGAGGAGAAAAATGAAAGTGCAGAAATCAGTGAAGAAACAAACAATGAGGATGATATGGAAGATGATGAGGTAAGGAGCAGTAAAAGTAATAAAGAGGAGGACATGGTGAGAAATGATGGTAGCTATGATGAAAACACCAAGGTTGTCACAATTAAACCTTTTCCATTGATATACCAAAGAGGGGAAAGGCATGTGTTTGCTACCTCTAAAAGGCAAGGGGCCATGACATCCACATCCACTAAGACACTAGATAAAGGCAAAGAGAAGGTAAAGGAAGAAGAAGAAGATCAAGATGAGGTTGAAAAGGAGTTTGAACTCATCCACGTTGATAGTGATGAGGAAAATGAAGAGAAAATCACCAGCATCCTTCTTCAGAGCAAAAATGCCCAAATCAATGACTTAGAAGCCAATTTGGATAGGGCTAGGAATGTTGTCCATTTTTATGAGATGGAAAACAAACAGATGGGAGCACAAAATGAAATCTATGAGGCTAGGGCTATCAAAGCCTAGAAATAATCTCAAAGGGCACAAGTAAGGCTAGAAGAGTTCATGGTAACCTATGAGGAAAATGAGGATGAAGAAGGACAGTCTAGAAGGAGACCAAGAACCATGGGTTTCAAGAAAGCCTTAGCAAGCCAAAGAGAACAAGAATCGGCCTTGGCAGAGCAGCTTCCTCTAAATGAGCTGCTTGCCATGGAGGTAGAGTATGGTCAAAATCCATGGCTAGAAATATCAAACATACATTTTGGAGGACAAGTTTGAGAAATAAAATAAGGATCTTGATCTTCAAAGGAAGATGATCAAGCATTATGCCCGGAGAAACCAAGTTGCAAGGGCTAAGCTAAAAAAGGCCCATGCCGAAATAAAATCACTCAAGGAGGCGAAAGACCAAGAAAACCTTGGAATATTGGCTGAAGCTTCTCTACAAGCCTCTCAAACCCCATAAGGAAGGTATCCACCAATTTTGGGAAAATTTTGACAAATTTTGGTTTTTTGCAAATTTGAGGCCTCTAGGTGCATCACCCTTGGTGTTGCGCTTTCACCTCAGGCATCCTCAGGAGGAAATATTTGCATTTTTAGAATCCTCAGCTCAAGTATAGAATTCTCACCAATTTTCAGGTCATTTGGAGTTGATTTGATCCTCCAAAAGGGTAAAAAACACCCTATTTTTCACCTTTCTGCCTCATTTTAGGCTCGGTGTTGTGCTTAGCGCAGTTTTGGGAGATTTCATGTTTGGATAGGTTAATGGAGCCCAATCAGAAAACCAAGGAAATTTTTGAAAATTAGACTCAATAGGATTTCCAACGGGCCATCACGGAGTCAATTCTGACATCAAGAAGGTCATCAAAATTTGGATGTAAGTGGACCCCAGGCACCACACGTTCAAACCTCACTGTGCATTTTTGGCCCAAAAGTCAAAAAAAGACACTCATTAATGGAAAAATGATATTTTAGTGTTTTTTGAGGCAAATCACTCCAAAGTTAGGTGCTAGGAATTATTTTTGCATTTATTTAATGATATATTTTGTGCCTTGGGCCTTGCATGGTCTCTTGGGCATAAATGACATTTATGCGTATTTTTAACATTTTAAAACCCTATTTAGGGTTTTTCCCTCCATTAATGGATAAATAGAACATGGGGGCCTTATTGTAAAAGGTTGGCATTTGATGAATTTTCAGAGAAATACATGGTTATTTGAGGTTGAAGAAGAAATTGGTGTTGTGGAATTTTTGAATGGCTTGTTTTGATTAATGATGGAGAAGGCTTGTTTGTAGGATCCCTGAGTAGGGTTAATGGTGATGTGTCTATATTTAGTTATTGTTTTCTCATGTTATCATTATGTTCATCTTTCTATGTTGCAATAGGACAAAATTTTTAGACTAAGAAATGTTGTTCAGAGGTACCTTAGATCTGTTTGTCCTTATTGTCTTCATGTTTTCCTCTACTAGGTCAGTTTAATGAATTCTTAGTTGCTCTTTAGACCCACCTATGCTTGTTTATTTCATGAATGGTTCAATACAGTAGATGTCAAATATGTTTTATGGTTAGCCCTGCTTGTTTGATGCTATTTAAACACTGTTCTTGACATCTTTCTTTAAAGTACTACTTGTTAGGTTTAGCCAAAGAGGTCATGTTTTGATCATGCCCTTTGTCCATGCTTGAAAATTTGCCTTAAAGGTATTTATAGCTTGATAAATGATGTTTAGGAGTTCCCTCTTCTTTGATCTATGTTATATGTTATCTTAAATGTTTTCTAAACCTTGAAGGTGAAATCACTAGAAGTTAGACAAGTTCTTGCCTTCTATAGTTCACTGGATTGTTTGTTTCAAATCCTTACTTGCTTGAGTGTAATCAAAGAGTTATTGGTTTGCCCTGTCTTATGATTATTTTCTTATGTTGAGTAGTATTTAATACCATTCTTGTTTAAAGGTATTTTTTTCAAGGGTTCTTTACTGCCCTTTTACACCTACCATGTTCACAAACTTGATGTTCATTTGATCTCATATAAGCCTTAAAGATCCATTTGACCATGTTAGATTTTCCCTGTGAAGCACCCTGATTCATTGTTGAACTCTCCATGACATTTTACAGACTCCATAGCCCAATGACTTGAAGACCTCTCACTCCACCTATTCTACTTGATCATCTTACCCAACCAAACAAACAAACAAACCCTAAACTTAACAAATAGCCTAAAATCAAACTTTAAAAGCAAACAAGTTCACATCATTTGTAAAAAAATAGAGAGATCCCTCTCTGAGTCCAGGAAGGCTAGGTCCTAGGAATCCAAAGACTGGTTTGATGTTACCCCTGTTCATTTGTTCTCACCAATCTAAAAAATTACGGGGATGATGATAGTTGGAAATCTAGAGTTTTGTAGCTAAACCCTAGTATTAGTTAAATGCTCTAGTATGTGTGATATAAAAATTTGAGATCTATTTATATAATGATTGTTGAGGATGTGAAAATGAAATTCTAGGGTTTTGAAGTTGAACCTTAGTAAAAGTGAAAATATCTGATGAATAATGATAATATGATAATTTGATATTTGTGTAAGATTGTTAAAATATGAGTTTTGGTTGTATTTTATGGTTGAATTAATATATAGGGTTTGCAACTAACCCTAGTGGCAGCTGGTCATGTTAATGAATAAGGTGGGATGGACTTTGACTTTGATTCTCTTTTCTGAAATCTAGGATTTAATGAATTTCTAGTGGAAAGTATAACATATGAATTTTGAAAGATGTTAGATATCCTATATATCTATATTTAAAATTGTTTCTAGGGTTTTCTATATGTTGTAGTATGGTGTGTTACACTTTTGAAAGAAACATTGAAACCCTAGATAGAATGAAAGTTGCTATGAAGTAGT
This sequence comes from Pinus albicaulis, assembly GCA_034641835.2. NCBI lineage: Eukaryota > Viridiplantae > Streptophyta > Pinopsida > Pinales > Pinaceae > Pinus > Pinus albicaulis. Next base: position 1,934,086,699 of record CM076578.1, read on the forward strand.
CAAGGGTTTATTACAAAGTCCATGGTAAAATGTTGAAGAGTATATGTATCTTGTTGGTAATTAAGTTTTTATATCTGATATGATTATGATATGGCTAACTTCATGTTTCTATAGATTTTTTTGTACTTTCTACCTAAGTTGTGCGGGTACAAAATCTCAATATGGTGAAGATGTTGGTTGATGTGATAAGCATGATGAGGATGATAATAACTATGATGAAATGGTTGTAAGACATAAAATATTATTTGATGATGAAAATAAGAAGCTTATCTCCTCGAGGAAGCGTGAATAGAAGAGATCTCCCTAAGATTAAGAGGGAGTTTGGATAAAGATGATCCTTGGTTGTAAGTGAGGGCATAGCTTAATTTTGTTTGAAGAATGAATATCACAGGATATATTGTTGCATGAGAAGTAAGAGAAAGAAAGTGTATGATGAAGGATTCTTTTTTCAAATATTCGGTTGATATTCCTAGTATAAAATTTGAGAAGTAACATCAATTTGTCTGAAATACCCTGTAGGTTTGTATTTGTTTATGTACATGTGAAAGTATATTACTGATTGGGGATTTTTTTGTACAGGAAAATATATCGAAGGATTTGATAGCATGATGGTTACCAATAAATTTGATTGGGAGAGAGTGGTCATGCATGATCTAAAGGATCAAGGATTGTTGAGGCTTTTCGAGTGAAGCATTTCCTGGGATGACATCTAGCCAACACTTTGTGTTGATGTATAGGTCTCGAAGTTGGAAAGGTTGTGCTAATTAAAGAGATTTGATTTTGGATACATACTTGGATAGTTGGGTTGATGGTTTGAAAGTAAGCCCGATGGTACCTCAAGGGGTTGAAAGCTTGAATCCATCTTAGTCCCATATGGATATATTTCCTTGGTCAGGAATCGAGTTTGTGACATTGCGGTGCCTAAATTGTTGAGAGACCAATGGATAGATTTCCCTGGTTAGGAATCTAGTCCATGGAACTGCGGTGCCTAAATTTCTTCATTTTTCACATAGTATGAGATATTCCATTATATTTTTATACTATGAATACCTCCCTAGTTAAGAGGGAGTGTTGGAAAATGTAACTAGATTCGATCTTCATGTAATGTACTTGAGTCATCTTGTAATATACTTGAAAAAATAATAAATAAAAGATTTTTTTATTAGTGTTATTGGCACTTATTAAAGCATGGGTTTGATGCTTGGGTCAGCATTTTTTAGGTAAAATTTCCCATTTAGTACTTCTAGTATTTATTATGAGTTAATAGAGTCATTATACATTGAAATAGACCCTTCTTGGGCTTTTGAATCATGTAAAAAGGTTTAATATTGAGGAAAATAAGAATTATGTGACATCCACACCAAGTCAGCCTAAAGGGGATCATGTCAGCATAAGAGACACCTATTTGACCTCACCTAGAGCCTATAAAAGGAAGGATATCAGATTCATTTGGAGCACACTCTCTCATAACAAGTTCGATAACTCTTATAACTGGGAAAAGTTGGAAGTTTGTTGCTAGGAATTTGAAAGAAGTGTGAGTTTGGGGAAGTCTAAGGAAGAGAATAAAAATGAAAATTTGGTGCCTCTCTCTCTGTGTTTCATTCCCTACATTGGGAGATCGAAGTCTTACAAGTTTTGTTGCTACTATAGGTCATCTGTTGTTGGAAGTTGCTGCCTAGTCGAAGTTTGTGGAAAGGGGTCGAAGATCTGGGAGGATGACTTATTGTGGAGGAAAGGTGTGGTATATGTCTAGGGTGAAGAGTCTCAAATAATACTATTGAAAGGAAGAATTATATTCACTGGGCTTTCCCCTCGGGGTGGGGGAGGGGGGTTTACCTGGCATAATTACTACATCCGGTGTCTATTTTTTTGTGTTGTTGTTTTGGTAATTTCTTGATGAAATAAAAGAAAGAAGATATAAAGAATCATAATAAAAAGAAACATCACAAGTAATTATCAAGAATAAGAAAATATTTCTGCCTTTATGAGTTTCTAACATTATGTAGCAAACTATTGACCCATTTGATCCACATCATTCTAAATATGATATCATTCACATACACAAAAATGATCAATAAATTATCATTATTATATTTAATATAAATATTAATGTTGGTTGTGCCCCTTTTGAATCCTTTTTGCTATAGATATCTTTCGAGCCTTAAATAATAGGCTCTTGGAGCTTGTTTTAATCCAAAAAGTGCTTTCTTTAGTTTATATACTTGTTTTTCATCTTTAAAAAACCAAAATCCTTTTGGATTCTCTATGTACACCTCATCTTCTAAATCAACATTTAAAAATGAAAACTTGACATCCATTTGATATAATGTAATTTTTACTAAGCATGCAAATTCTAAGAACACTCTCATTCTTCTAATCTAGCTACATGAGAAAACATCTCTTAAAAATCAATGCCTTCTACCTATACATACTCTTTGCAGACTAGTTTGAATTTATTCCTCACTATGTCCATCTTCATTTAACTTGTTTATAAAGAACAACTTGGTACCAATTACATTCTTGTATTTTTGTCTAGGAACAAGCTCCTATGTGTAATTTTTCTTTATTTGATCTAGTTCCTCATTCATAACCTTGAACCAATTTGTATCTTCATTAGCTTCATCAAAACATTTTGGTTCTATTTTTGACAATAGTGATAAATTTGCATGTGTAGGGGTGCTAATTAATTCCTTATGGTCTCAACAACTAATTATATTTTCCAAGTATTTGATCTTCAATATTATGTTTTTTCACATACCTGTATGGACATCTATGTTGTTGAGGTGTCATGTATTCTTATTCTTTATTATGCTCTTCTTTTTCTTCATTATTTAGATCAATTCTTGTTTCATTATGTTATTTTTCATTACCTTGTGGCTTTTCTTCTTGTGGCACTACTTCATTGTAATGCTCCCTCCTACCCCCTAACTCTTTCTAGACTGAATGGAAGGTGTTAATTTTCTCTAACCCAACTCCCATGGTCTCATTATGGAAATGGATTTACAAAAGTTCTCCACTCCCAAAGTTCATGGAAATAACTTTGGGAAACACTGTCATGCTCATCTCATTGAGATATTTCCAAAGATATACATTTTATCCTGATCTAGTACTAAAATAAAAAGATACTCCCATTTAAAGTTTCATAAATTAAACCTTGCCACATAGGTGAGGACATACCATGTGGCCTCCAAGTGGAAACTCCACCTCTCCCAGGTGGTTCCACATCATCTCCAGGCACCAACAGATCGATAAATACACCCATGTAGCACCTATCATGTCACTTAACCTCTTGGGCCCACTAATACAACCCACTATGTGAAATTTGAAACCTTGAAAGTATATATGAATCTTTGGAACTACAGACCTTTATGCAATTGCAGTTGACGAAAGCTTGAAATCCTTGGACCTCCAAACTAAAATATTGGTCATGTGCACATTTGGTATTAAGCCACATAAGGGCTCTCCAACCTTGCTCCCTTTCACTCATCCTAGATGTATTAGACTCCCAGACTTACCTAAACTACCACTCGTTTAACCTTCCATGGCATGCTAAATTACTAAAGTCTTAGGCTCTTGGACCTCCATTTCAGTTTGGTCCCACCATTCGGCTTCACCTATTTTCTATTGTGCTTCACCCCAAAAAATAATGGAGTAATCCCGAAGGGCCCTCACCAAACATATTTTATCTAATTTATTTAACATTTAACTTCATGTTAACTATGTATAGCCCATGTGGGATCCAAAACCACAACAACTTAATGCCCACCCTCTTTGCCAAATGGCTAGACTCCTAGAATTTTTTGAACTAGCCTGAGTTTGAACTTCAAACATAAGAATTTTTTACCTAAAAGCTGAGAATAACCTTATGGGACTTTCTTATCCTTTTTTACGGCTTTAAACAATCTTCCCTTGAGATCCTAATTTTTTTGAACCACACCCAGTTGCATGAATACATATATCCCTAATTCAGGCACAGTAGCATGAGTGATAACCATTAATGGAATACACTCACTGAGATGCAATTCATTCTCTAAATAGACATTATACCTAGCCAATCCATGGCTATAATCCTCTTTTACCTTAGCCATATCCATACAAGAATTTATTAACACACATATGCACACGCACACACACATAACACTTTTCTCCTTTTGTAACCATATGTGTAAAGAGAGGAAAAATTAGTCTAGTGCCTTACAAATCCCTATGAATTCAGAAAAGGCCACATAAAAATTTAACAACAATATTCTTAAGTTATTAAACATAAATATTGCAATTAGATATAACATTTAAGAAATGGAATTTCACACAACCATAACATATAAACAAATATTTTAATTAGTCAGAAGAAATCATGCAAGCAGGAAAGAGCATATCGATAATTATAGGGCTCTACAAGTCCCTCATATCCTGAGTGCAATCACGGAATAGACCCCATTGAAACACACACAACAATAATCATTCCTTCATTAACAATGTACAACATATTAGATGAAACATATTGAACAAACATGCATATTCATGTGAGTAACTCTATAACTCATGCAACTAACAACAAGCATCCAAATCCATGAACCCCACATAACCATGAGAGCATAGCTATAAACATTCATAGTTATTGTACAAAAATATCAAAAACTTCTTTAGAGTTGAATCAAGTACACTCATGCAACACATAAACTGGTCTACTCAAGAGGCAACCCACAACACAACTATAGTAGCTAGCTTCCCATATGATAATAACAAAATATGACTAAAAGTGTATAAGATAATAGGAGAATTCCATTAGAGAACTTTTGAGGTCTAAAATGGGCCTCCTAAGAAAAATGTACAACGAAAATAAAATTTATAAGAACCAATAGGATTCAAGATGATGATGTCAACCATGGGGGATGATTCTCCATTTTTGGGGTAAAGAAGTAAAAAGATTAAAAAAATAATAAAATAATTAAACTACTTTTTCAACTTGTATTTTCAACTTATATCACAAAGTTCTTACTCAAATTTTAAGTGGGAGTAGTCATGGGATGCAAAATTTAATTCATCATCCAAGGAGTACCCATGTTGCATACTTTCGATGGACCCTACTACATGAAAAATGAGAAATACATGAAAAAACATGATTGCAATCACGTTTTTCATGTATTTATCATTTTTCATGTAGTAGGGTCCATCAAAAATATTCAACATCGGTACTCTTTGGATGAAGAATCAAATTATGCATCCAACAAGTGTTCCCTCTCGAAATTTGAGTAAACCCATAGGGAGATAACTTGAAAATACGAGTTGAAAAAGTAGTTTTTTCCTTTTTCCCTCTAAAATTTGATGATGTAATCAAATCTTGTCTTATTATTTCCACTATTATTTTATAATTTCCTTAGGAGGCCCATTTTAGACCTCAAATTTTCCCTAATGATAGTTTCTTTCATAACACTAGGCACAGACACATCATACCTCCTTCTTTGAGTTAACAAGGATACATCTAGATAGTTCAAACAACTCATACTCACCATAATTACACTAGATTAGTTGACCATGGCTATATGATAAATCAATATTTCTTACTTTAATATTATAAGAATACTCATTAGTCGTCCACGATACAATTATATAAAAGAATAACACTTATCTGATTAATTTTAAATGAATGACAACTAGAGGAGGGACTTTCACTCTCCACCGAAATGTAGGCCCGTTGCACTGTAATATTTCTTGCAACTAAACAACCCCAAGTTGGATTAAAAGTTTGAGGAGTGAAGTGGTCAAGGCTATTCACACCATATTTTAATCAAATAGGTGGCCAAGAAAAGGAGTCCACTTTTTAGGTATTTTTTCAAGTGCTCCCAAAGTAGTAAGATACATAATGGTTCACTCTCTCTTTCAGAAAACAAATCACAAGAACTCAGTTAAGGATTCAGGGAAAATTTCCTCAGTCCAAGAACCTAATATCACTCTAAATGGTTGCTTTTCATACATAAGGCAAGCACCAAGTGATTCAATGTTTCCATGTTCTCTATTTCTTGAATTAGCACCAATAAGAAGACAGGATATTGCCCAAATATAGGGAGCGATGTCCCACTCTCAATGCAAGGGTTTTTTACAATGCACTCCTTCTGATCTATCCCACTCCAATGTATAATTTCCACTTGTATTTTCTTGTGATTAATTTATTCTCATTCTCACGTCGTCATGGTGTGTACAAACTAAGCCTTCGTTGCTCACTTGCGTGTTGGATTCATCAAAATATCCCACAATATTAAGGGCAATATGGGCACATCCTTTATTGCAGGCTGCCCATACACACTTCAATTTCTACACCAGAGAAATATTTAATTTTCTAGGGAGATGGGTAGGTAATTAAATGAAGTGTATTGGTTTTGGGTTTATACTCTACACAAGAAACTCCTCCTCATTATTATTTGAATTCGTGTCCACTCCTCTAGCTCAACCATATCCTACTGTTTTCCATATTATTATATGAATTACATTTCATAAGGAGATTTACAATATGGTAGAAAAAGTGTTGTTACATTCATCTACCTTTATGTAAATACATTCCACTATCTTTCTTATTTTTTTATTGTAGAACTTGTACCCTTTGATTCTTGATGAGTAACCAAGAAATATTCCTTCATTAGCTTTAGAGTCAAACCCTACCATATTATCTTTATTATTCTTGATATAAAACTTGCTTCCTAACACTATTATATGCTTGAATGGTGTGTGTTTCCCTCTCCACAACCCATAAATGGTCTTATCAGTAATTACTCTGAGTCAAAATTTGTTTGATATATAAAAACCTATTTGAGTTTCTTCTCCCCAAAATATGTTTGGGACATTTTATTCATCCATCATAGACCTTGTCATCTCTTGTATTCTTATATTCTTTCTTTCAAATATTCAATTTTGTTGGGGATTTATGGCTACTTATTTTTACCTAATAATTCCATACTCTTCAATGAATTCCTCAAATTCATATGAGGTAAACTCTCCTTCTCTATCAAATCTCAATCACTTGAACTTTAGTTCCATGTTCTTTTCAGCTTGAGATTTAAATATTGTGAACCTACTAAGGTATTTTGTCTTTTATTTAAGTAGCAGGATCCATGTTTCCCTGTTATAATAATAAATAAAAGGTATGAAGTACCTTTCTCCTCTTAAGGCCTATATTCTTTTTAGGCTGCACATGTTTGTATGAACTAGCTTCAATGGTCTAGACAATGAGTATTCCTTTGTCTTGAAGTGGAATTTTGTTTGCTTTCAAAATTGACATGGCTTGAATATGGTATCATTTGGATTTTATATCTTTGGCATGCCCCTCAATGCTTTTGTCTTGATAATTTTACCAGGTTGTCAAAATTTTTATGTCCTATTCTTCTATGCCATAACCAAATTTTATCCATGTTTCTTATGCAACATTTTTCTTTGGATCCATAAAATGCATATACATTGATAGGAGTTTTAAATACTTTATCTATCACTTTCCCAGATTCTACATTCCTTATTTTATATCTATTAGACTGAAATGTGAGGTCATATACTTGGTCACACATTTGAATTACACTCTATAGATTGTGCTTCATAACATCAACATATAAAACATTTTGAGCCTTCGTATTTTCATTAAGACTAGCAATCCCTTTACCTTTTATCTTGGTTGGTGCATCATTGTCAAAAATGACACTTCTGCCTTTGTATTCTTTTAAGGAAATAAATTTATTTTTATCCCTTTTCATGTGCTTTTAGCACCCATTATTGATATACCATTGACCTTCTTGATTGTGAGCACAAATTGGAAGTCTACTTTCTTTAGATTTTTTTGACTTCTTGTTTCACCTCATATTGTGTTCTTGTTGTTGAAATTACTTGCAAAATTTTTGCCTAGGGGGTTTATAAATATACTTTTACATCCATTTCATTTTTCCCAAAATTATTAGAATTATAACATTCAACTTCATCTAAGATAGGAGAAAAACCATTGTTCTTGTTACTATAAGTCTTCCTAGATCTAGGAATGAAGGAATGACTAGATATAACATTTTAATTTCTAATATATCCATGAGCTCTACAATCTACAACCTTATGACCAAAGTTATGAAACAAGAAACAATACCCATAAAAGATATTTAGGTACATGAAAGCATACGACTTTTGTGGAGGAGTGATTCTATTGAACCCTTATTTTCCTTCTTATTCTTTGACTTACTTTGAGTGTCTTTCATATAGCTGATGGGATAATTTAATTATTTAGTTATACTACTTATTTCATTAGACCCTCCCTTGAGCCCATTTACATAGTGGATAGTCTCTTCTCCTTTTGGGGAATTTGTACTCAACTCTCCTTTCAAGATCTCGGTGCTCTTTGTAATGTAGACCTATCTTGATTGCCGGTGATATCTAATTACTGAGGATGTTATCTATGGTTTCAAAGTCCTTTATAACTATTAAGTTCATATCCACTTTAGCTCTAGTTATCTCTATAAATTTTCCTAAAGAGAATACCTCTACTTCAAGCCTCTCAAAATTTATCTCCTTTTTGTTAGCTATTTTGAAATAATTTACTCTCAGATTAGAGGAAATTTCGGCCTAAAAGTGGCCTCCTAAGTGTTAGTGTCGGTATCTTCATCCCTCTGTCAGTGATCGAAATTCTCTTTTTGCATTTCATATTAGGTGTCTCGATCAGTCAGCTGCATTCCATTAGGAGCATGGATCATCTAACGGTAGTGGCTTGTTGTAGATTTTCCCTCATGTCCTTTACCTACTGACCCATTTCCATTCATCTAGATCATCTGCAGTCACTTTTTGTCTTATAATTTGCAAGAGTCATTTCTAGGGTTTTCAGTCCCATTAGGTCTAGGGTTTCATAAAAAAGGTCTTCAAAATGTCCAATAATGGTCAGAAGGTGCATGAGGAGGTTGAATAAAGTCCCAGTACCAAATAAATTCCATCACCATATGCCCAGAAATGGATTTTTCCTCAAAACTCTGTTTTGAGGAAAAATAGAGTATTTTATCTTTTTTTTGTATAAATTTGATGTAATTTCAAGTTCTCTCATTTGTAAATAGCTTCAATGGAAACCCTGGTCACCTTGTTAAGCTTCAGCAAATCCATCCCCTGCAAGGCAAACAAAAATCAAGTCATTCAGTTAATCAGAGGCAAAATGAAACAAATTGCCCAAAACAGAGTTTGAAAAGAAAGTGTCAAATGTAAACATTATAAAAGTGGGTTTTATCAATGAAAAATAAAAATATCTTGTATATAAGTCATTTTTCATGTTCAAAGGGCTCATTTTCACTCAAAGAAGAAATATTGGGCAAAGGAAAATCGTGTTGGAGAAAGGGAGCAATTTGAAGGGAAACTGTGCGAATTTCAGGGGCCCGGCGCATTGGCTGAGAGGCGCGGTGCATACAAGTGGCACGACACATTGGGCTGGCCTCCACAGTGTTAAAAACACACTGGCACAATGCACAGGGAAATTAGGCATGACGCATTGGAGGATTTTGCTCATTTTTGGTCAAAAATTCTGTTTTTCGCCTAATTTTTTCACAGTTTGACTTTTTTTTCCTTCTAGTTGTCAAAATCATGATGTAATTAAATGTAACATGATGGATTTTGATGTAATTTTGCTGAATTTTCACTCATAGAGGTAGATTCATCCATCAAAGGATAATTTGCAAATGAATGAATCAATTTCCTAGTTTTTAGAGGCAAGTTGTTCCACTGCCTACTTTTTAGTTCTCAGTTTAGATTTTGTTGGAACAACTCCTAAACTTATGAGCTCGACCCCTAGAGGCTGGGATGAGTTATTATTTGTCTATATCTTGTGATTTTTCAGTCATTAGCATGGTTGGAATTTTGGGAATTCTTTGAGCATCATTGTACATTCATCTCTGCATTTTGGCAAAGGAATAGACCAGGGTTTGCAGGACTCTATGGGATTCATGTGGCATTTTTCTTTGATAGTGTGTTTCTCTCTGTAAATGTAATTTTACTGGTGTTTCATGTATGCCATTTTCTCTCTTATTTATTCTTAACTAAAACAAACAAGGATAAAGATAGAATCCATTGAAATTGCAGTGCTCTGCCTAGGGTTTGTTTAGTTATTTATGTTTTTAGCTGTTTAAAGAGGATCCCTGAAGGTTTCTTGCCCTCTTCAACTCCTCACCAGTCTAAAGCTCTCCATTTATTCAATTGGAAGTGTCAAATCAATTTCCTACCTTGCCCCATTGAAATCTCTGCAAAACTGAGCCTCATTCCCCAGACCCAAAATATGATTTTCCATTCGAGCCAAAAAAACACCCTTAAAATCAACCAAAATCTTTTGAACACATACCTAGACTAAAATCAGTCTTTACATGAAGTCATATCAAGCCTCATCGATTATTTTTTGCTGAGATTGACAAGGAGAGAGCCCTCTCCTGATCTGGTAGGGCTAGCTACTAGGTTAAGTGTGGTTTGATGTTACCCTAGATTTTTCCTTTCTCAGCCTGAGGTAGATTTAGGCCATAACACTAAGGAAAAATAATAAAATAATAGTTATAAAATTTGGAGGGAAAAGAAGAAAAATACTTTTTTAAATTGTATTTTTAACCTATCTCCTTATAGGTTTACTCAAATTTCAAGTGTAGATACTTGTTGGATGCAGAATTAAATTCCACATCCAACGAGTACCCACTATGAATAATTTTTAGAAGACCCAAATTTATAAAAATTTCAGTTACATTAAAAAAATGTGTTAAACACATTTTTTTAAATATATCTTCAGTTTTTATCAATGTGGGTATTCTCGAAAGTATGCATAATGGGTACCCGTTGGATGTTGAATTTAATTTTGTATATAATGAGTGCTTGAAAATAAAATTTGAGTTAAACTATAAGGATATAAGTCAAAAATATTGTTATCACTAAGTTGGTACAGATGGGCTGCTCCACCAGACAACCTAGAGTAACTCTTTCAAACCAACTTCTAGCTGAAAATTAGCCTTTTCAACCTGAGAGGGATCTCTCAAAGATATTGATGATATTATGTAAATGAAGCTCACAGATGGCTAACTATGACAACAGTGTTTTAAGTATGTTTTTATGCAGGTGGAAGATGTATAAAATTCACTACCATTGGGCTTATGGAGTCAATGTTAAGAAACTCAATGACATGGTTCTTCTTGTGGAAGTTGTTTTTATGAAAAGACAATACACATAGATACACAATAGTATAATGCTTCAAGGAAGTTAAAGCATTATTTACATGAATTCTAAGTAATCAAACATCAAATTACTGAAGACAAACCAACAAGATACATAAGACAAGTGCTCATGAAAACATCATATGAATCTTAGGTGAGGAAAGATCCAACAACCACTATATATTACTGATAAGAAAATGCTTACAATATTAGTTCTGTACTCACATCATTCAACCTTCTATTATTCGATATTATTCCTATTAATAGGCTTCAATGTATTTACATTGGATCTTCCAACATGGCTAGATCATCGAGTCTCTTTGCTGACACCTAATATAAGAAGAAGAAAATTACATGGAAATAAAACTGAGAGCGACTAACTTCAGGACTTAGAGACCTACTATGAATATATAACATATTAATTACATCAACCAACTAAAAATACTACATATTTACATTGAGGATTGTCATGTTCTTGGATGGCACTGATCATGACCAAAACATAATTGACCCCATCAAGTTAGGATACTTGTCTTCCTACTTTTAAGGAGGTGGTGTCATGATAAATGATGAGTGTCTTCATAATGAGGTGGTGACTTGAACAACCTTGTCGAATACCATACCTCCACCAAAATATTCTTCTAATAACCTTTAAGCTTTCCACATGGTTGGCTTACCTCCAATAGACCATAAAAAAAAAAAATGCTACAAAAAATTGCTCGCTACAGAAACAGGGAAGTTATGACAAGTTCATAGTGAAAGTCTGTAACAAATTTGATTTCACCTATCTCTGCCACCTGTTAGCTCTCTTTCCTTTTAACTATTTTCTAAGTCAAAAGAGCTAAAAATTTAAGCTAAATATAATTTTTTACTCGCCTTGATTTTGATCATATCTGTGATTTTAAACAAAATGACACCTACAGCGAGTTCGTAGTGAAATCTGGGCTTTAAGCCTGAGATTCGCTACGAACTTTCCCAATTGGAAGTAAACTCAAAAAATGTCCTTTATTCTTCGAAATATTTCCTATGGATCTATAAATTCTGATTCCAAATGATGCAAAAATGTCAAAAAGGTAATTTTTCCACTCTTCAAGCTTTAGAAGCCTCACCTTTGGCAGTAGGAGCTTGAATCTCTTCAAGTTCATTTATGAATGTGATTTTAAGACCTTTCTTCTTTAACTTTGAATGTATCATCTCGATCTACTCTTCTATCTCTTTGACATGGATTTTGAGGTTATTTCTTTCAGGTTGCAACCATATATTTCTCTTTCTTGTGTGCTTCATTACCCTTCATAGAGGAAGTGTTATTTTGAATACTATCTTGGCATTGGTCAATGACTCATCATATTGATTGATTTTCTCATTTACCTTCTATTTGAATTCTTCCATCAATTTCCTGTCTATCTTAGCTTCCCGCAATTCCAATTTGGTTTCAATAACCTCCTCTCTAGCTTCTCTTAACTATTCCTTTAACATTTGTATTTCAGTATTCTCAACCACATTCTATTTACCCTTCCTATGCACAATGATATCATCTTTTGATGGAGACAAATAAATGATCCTTTGTCATAGGTTGCTTTCCTTTGTCAGTAACCTCTATCCTTTTACTTCCCATGACATCTTTGGCAAGCTGCAGCCTGGTGAGTGGGTTTCTTCGCTGAAACATAAAACCTACATCTTCCCCTAAGAAATCAAGACTTTTAGCAGTTATACCCTTATTTTTCTTCTTATTCCCTTTAACATCTTCAGGTCTTACCTCTAGAGTCTCCTCAATGTATATGGCTTGACAAATATCTTCAAGGTTGCCTTTCACAATTTTTTGGCTTCTAGTTATCCTTCCATGGCTTTTCTTTCTCATCTTTGGTTTTCTACTTGCAGGTGTAGGTTGTGGAATTTCTATTTCTTGTGCATGATCTACTTCAATATCCATGGGTTCTATAATGGGATCCATCTTCTCCTCATTCACACCCTCTGTTTCAGCTACAGGTTGTCACTCTTGCTTGGAGGAGTGGCTTTTGACTTTGGAGTTTTTTTGGGTGTTAATATATCTACCTCATAACCATTGAAAAAAAGAAATGTGGCCCAATCCTTGTTTATTTTTTCAACTCCTCCAACACCATAATTTTTATCAACCCATGATGGAAACTTGAGGTCTTGCTACTTTTTGGCCTAGCCTGAACCTTGTTTGACATCTTGCTTAGGTTCCTAAGAAAGAAAAATGGAAGATCTAGAGAATTCTTACCAGTGAAGTGCAACAAGAGCCTAAAATGGTGCTGATAGACCATATGGAACTTCCCCTCACAAGTCAAGTATTTTTGGATTACAAGTTTCAATTTGGAGTAGTTCTCTTTTAGGTAGCTCCTTGGGATTCCAGATGTCATGTCAACTCCAATGTGTTTAGATTTTATAAATTCATCACAATTATGTATCCTGAACTTATTGGATTTGAGCCACTCTTCACCCATCCTCGGTATCTCTGTGGCTTAACCAATTTTCTCGGGTGACACTACAAAACTCAGCACCCCCACCTTCGAAGTTGCACCCCACGAAATTCATTGAAAAATATTTTGAGACTTGGGCATGAAAACCTTGTATTTTTTGGCAGAATCTCATGCATCCAACACTACTAAAAGATTCTGTAAAGCTAGTGTCATCATTGAGTAAATTGAGATCCATGGGCTCATATCTTAAATAGGAGGCTCCTTTATTTGTTTTCTTCTGCATTGCCATCTTCCTTAATATTACACTGCCTTCTTGATGCAGTGACACCTACAAAGAGATAAATTGAACAATAAGCAGCTTGCAACGAAGTTGGACTTTCCAAGGATGAAAATCAACAAATGTATGCAAAGGTCAAAGGAAGGATGAAAAATAGTAGCTTTGGAGGTGGATTTGAAAGGTGAAATTTGAATGTGGGAGGGATAATGACAAATGGGAGGAGTTAAGTGTAATTATGAATTCCACTTATGATTACGCATGTTTGGATGACTCCAATGACCGATCACGTGATCTCATATTTACCGTAAACCTATAAAAACTGGACACCTCATAATTCCCTTTATTGATGTAGAAAAAACATGATTCCACACCGTTTTCCATTCTAAATTTGGTAGATTTGCTATGGACTAGTCAGGTGAGTCCATAGCAAAAACAACCTGTTTGCAGTTATATTCACTGCAGACTCAGGAAAAAATAGATATGTGGCCTCTACCTAATTTTAAACCAATGCATGTATAAATTTGGTGTATTTTGATAGATTTAACCATAATGGACATGAAAAATGGTGTTTCTAAACTTAGGATAGTGACCAATTCATGAGTTTTCATCAATTTCATGAACCAATTTTATGAGACAAATGAAATCTATGCTAATGAACCTATCAATCAAAAAATGAAATTTTATTTGTGATAACAATGGCTCCACTAGTGATGGTGTGCCCCTCTAGTACAACAAAGAGCTTGTAGTTCCAGTGCCTTACTTCAAAAAAATAAAAACTTTTGAAATTTATGAAGACTTCGCCAAAATCTTATGGCCTTCTCTTCGGACTGCCTTCTCCTCGGGCTTAAGCTTGATGATGAATTCATATTTATTAGCAAAACATCATAACAAAAAATGAAATATGTACAATAAAGTGTCGTTTAGTAAAATAAACTAGGAGTAATAATGTTTTTGAAACCTACCATTGATAGGTCCTCCTCCACACAACTGTCCATCCATCTCCTGAAGTAGAAACGTGTTGTTTCTATGTCATGCAACTATCACAAATGGCCCCTTCCATGTATTGTCAAACTTTCCATGCTTCCCCTTTTCCTCAATTTTGTCTTCCCATTTCAGAACTACATCCTGGATTTGGAAATTTTCTTCTTTATTCTTTCTGTCAAAAGTTTTATTCAACCTATTTTGTGATTATTGATGATTTTCATATACCTGCTCCCTTTTGTCCTACAAAGCTATGAGCTGGTTTATACTTTTTTGGATGGAATTAGGCTCTTATTCAAGTCCTTGCAGCAGTTTCAGTACCGAAAACCCCAAATAAGTTGGAAATATCACTTAAGCTCCATCTACCAATTCATAGGGAGATGTACGTATGGATATCTTTGTACAAAATCTATCAACCCACAAAGCAAACTTTAGCTTTAGATGTCATAGTATTTTATTTTCTTGCAACACCTTTTTGATGATCCTCACTATGCTTTTATTGGATGATTCTTCTAAGCCATTACCTTGAGGGTAATAGGCTATGGAATGACCAAGAGGGATATGATATTGATGAAAAAAACAAATCACTTTTTTGGATTTGAGAGATTGTGCATTATTAGTAATAATCTTCATAGAACAACTAAACGTGGAAAAAATGTTGTTCTCCAAGAATTGAATAATGAATGAGTCAGTATCCTACATTTTAGGGACCACTTCAATCCACTTGGTGAAATAATCAGTGAATGTTAATGTAATATCCCAAAATGGGAACAACTACACTATTGTGAATAATCTGAGTTATTACCAATGTGGAGCTTTAGCAAACCATGAGCATGGAAATTTATATCAGCTCATTAGATGTCCAATAACATCATACCGGCAGATGAAATAACCTCAACAAAAATATGATCTATATTCTCCTTCCCGGGTGGGGAATTGCAGCAACATAGAGCATAAAACAAATATCTTCTGAAAATAATGCTATACAAGTGAGAAATGGGACTTGTATCCCTTAGAATATATGATATAAAAATCACATGCAGAATTTGAGGTGAAAAAAATCACTCTAGCTCATATAAACAGATCTCCCAAATCTATGCAGCTAAAATAAGCCAAAACCCCATAGCCTAGCTCATGCAACAACTATTGAAGCAAAGAATGTGTTATTCTAATGAGGGTTTCTACAGAAAATGATGAAATAAGTTTGATGTAGAGTTTTTATTAATCATACAGCAAAGAAATGGAGGTTTAACCCCTTATACAACAAAAACAAGACACCCGGAAAGGTTTTTGGAAAAATGCATGAATAACAAGCAGCACTACAGAAAATAACATAGTTAATACATCTATGTATTATAAATGGCTGAATATGACACGGGATAGTAGAATAATACAAGAAAATGGCCCTAGGCCTCTTATTAGCACTCTTGGAGGGAAATAAGCACCTCCTCCTCAAAGACTAGCATAAAATCAAAGGGTGCAACCCTGCTGCTGCTACCCTTGCACAAAAGACGTAGTTTACTGAAGGGAACTGTGCTGTGGCTGAATGTAGATGAATGGCCCCACGAAAAATTCTGAAATCAAGCTCAAATCCTTCTCTCTTGATCCCTTAAGCAAGCTGATCCAAAGAGAGGATGGAATTCTCGCACGGGAATTCTTTGCACTAAGCAGTACAGCAACTCTGGCTAAATAGCTGAAGCTTGCAATTAGTCACAAGACTAAGATAGCTGAATACATGAATGAATCCCATTGATGCTATGCCTTCATTTTATCTTTGGTGAGCCTCCTTACCCTGGACCCCACACAATGTTGAGGTGACTTCCTAGTGAAGCTTCCTTTTTCAAAATTGCGTTGCCCTAGCTAGCTTCCCTCCTCTTTGTAGCAGCGCTGTTGACTTATTCAACTGGAACTAATCCACCTGCAATGCCTCTTTTCACACTAAGGGATCTTCCATCCGGTTCTCATATGTGTGTCTAGACTGATCCTTGTTCAGATTGAGCTAGTCTACTTGAGTGATTTCTTCCTCCTCAAGAACGAATGTTGACTTAGTCAAACTTGACTATGTCTCCATCTAATTTTCCCTTGTTCACACTTGGAAGTGTAAAAAAATCTCCTAAGGTGATCGCCTTCCTTACTAAGGTGGAATTTATCCATATTTTTATTGTTCATGGGCTTCCTTACCCATTTATTCCTCTCCTAGGTGAAAGTAGAAACATCTAATATTCCAAGTTGCTGTGTGAAAATTTTGGAATATTACAATCCTCCCCTCCCAAATGTTGCTTGTCCTCAAGCAACTGTAAGGATAATACTGAAGAGCATCCTCTTCTTCCCTGTAGCAACCTCATAAGATAAAATCCTCCAAGGATCAAGGTGCTGCATCATCAATATATCTCCAAGTTGCCCCTCCCAAGTGTGTAAGCTATCTAAATATCTGACATTATGTGACAGTAGAACATCCATGGAAGAAAAAATGGGTTGTTTGAAGATCCTCTTGAAGCATGAGGGCTCATATAGATTGGGACTAATCATCCCCATTTGAATCTCTCCTCCCCAAGCTATTAACCAAAAAAAATGAGTCACCCTCCAAAATGGTAACTCATGCAAATCATCCTCCACCTGAAGCTCCGACAAAGTAGGTGGGCTGAAATTCTAGGCATGGTAGACATAGTAGCCTAACCCACGCTATCTCCCTCTCCAATTAAGATAAGTATAGAGGATTTTCTAATCTTGGGCTGCCATCATGTTGCCCTCAAATGGAAAGAAGGAAGCTAGACCTCCAAAGGTCCCTCTCCCAGCGTTGTGCATCAAGCTGGCCCAAACCATCTCATACATGATGGATAAGAAATTACCACCATATGGCATCCCATCCATCTCATGGCCCTCCTCTTTAAGACACAAAGATGTTGCTATAGAGACCATGTCCCTTCCCATGCTCCCCTTAGAAAATGTAATGTAGAAAGTGTGGGGATCCTCTTCCCCAAAGAACACATCCACTCCATGTGTTCCTCCTCCAATCATGCTCCTCATATAGGAAATAATAATATCAGAAAATAGGATCATGATCAACATCATAATGAGAGAAATACTGAAGGTTTTATGTGGTGTTGGAGGGTACCAACAGTCTCCCAAGTGGTCACAGTGCAGTCTTCCCCACTGCATCTTTAGACAATAGTATGGCAAGTTGTCTCTTGACACATGGCTTGCTGTATAACTCATCACACCCACTAGTAAATAGTATATGGATGAATATGTCAACTGAGCACACAAGAAGCAACCACATACTTGCCCTGGATCATACAGTAGATGGCTGTCTCCATCATAATCGCTGGCCAAAAATGGACCATGGTGCCTAAAGAAGAACTTGCCCCTTTGAAGAGAAATGTACTGCAAAGAAATGGTAAGAGCATGCAAATATTATGTGGTACAATCAATAAATGAAAAAATAGAGTTCTTACCATGTAATGAAGACAATATGGTGATAAGATCCATAGATGAATCCTCCATAGTGGCATGACATACCCATATGAAGAGGAATGAACCACATGCTGCATGAAAATCCTCCTTCTCATGCCTGGAAATCCAATTCAAAGATAACACACCAAAATAATCCATGAGTCCATCCACCACTCTACCAATATCACCTCCTCTATGCCCACCAAGTGCATCAAATATGAAGTGATCCTGGGAACACTCCATCAACAAGCTCATGCTCCAAAATGACAGTGTTGTTGGCCTATGAAAATAGGCTCCTACCAACTCATAAATCCATCCTCTGACATGTCCAATGTTAAAGACTTCACTCATAATGTTGCTATCTCCTCCTATTGCAACATCATGCAAAATGTGAGAGCAACTCTACCCTTGCTCTCTCCCAATCCTCCAAAGCAACAAATGTCTTTGCTGCCTCATCATACCTCCATCGCACAACTTATGCGGTGAAAACATAATGACCATACCATCATAATGCATCCACACTCCTTGCTGCCCCATGATGCAAGTACTCTACCCAGTATTCTCCTCCCACATACCCTTGGAAAAAGGATATGTCTCATGATGGCCAAACTCTCTCAAGAGTAGCCAATGCAATTTTGCCTCTTACTGCCCAATATCATAGAGTTGCAAGTAACTTTCCAGCTTCTTTCTCTCTATCCACATCCACTTATCCACCAATAGATGCCTCCTAACATTCTCCACCTTGGTACTTGTTGAGTCTCAAAAGTATTTTCCATATTCATACATATTTCCCTTATGTCATTACCATTCAGCTCTCATTTCATAGCCATCAAGTAACCATTTTCATAAATATATGGGTTAGGATCCTTGTCTTCTAAAGTTATTTATTTTATGTATTTAAAGTGAATTTATGATTAGAAACTAGAAAATTAACATAGTTTCATATATCTATATATGTGTTATGAGTTTTGTGACATGTATTACACCTTTTTTTGGTCATCTAACCTATTATTATTAGATGAACCCAAGTACACCATGTAAGACCAATTTTACCCTAAGTAAAATTTCTTTCACCATGTGAAATAACTTATTTGTTTATATTTCCCGATCATATTTAACCAAAAAAATGAAATTAATTAAATAAATCCTTATTTATTTAATTATTTCCTAAGAATAAGTTATTTAAATCATCATTTAAATAATATTCTTAGTTAAATTTGACTAAATCATCCATAAATAATTAAATAAACCATTATTTATTTAATTATATTCCCATAATTTCCCTAAAATGATAAATAAATCATTTATTTATTTATTATTTATAAATAAAGGAATTGACCAAAGTCAAAAATCCTTTTCCCTCCAACAAATGTAATAAAATATTCCTAAAGGGTGGTTCTAAAATTCGATTAATAATATTTTATTTATGCACCGAGTTCTAGACCGCCCTAATATTTTGTTATAAATAGAAAGGTTTTCCCCATTCATTAGTCACCTCCATTGCATTAGATCACTCTGGATCTATACTAGGTCACATTCTCCATTTTGCCTTATGAGCTCCCATTGAGTTCTATGTTTGTCTGCGTTTTCTACAACAACAAGAGAGAGGAATTTTAGATCTGAAACGCTGAGAACTTTCAAGAACCCATCCCATTGAGGAGAACCGGAAAACACCTTTCTTGTTTTCCTCTCAGGTGCCCCCTTTTTAATATAATATAAAAATTCTTTCAAATACATTGTTCTTGTCTTGTCTATTGGATGCATGGAGCCACATTTTACTTTATCTACTTAATGTCTTTTATGCTTAGATCTGAATTTGTGTAGCATTATTTGGATCATCTAATTGCAGATTTAAAGATATTTGGCAACCATAATCGGTGTTAGAGCTATTTGTTATGCGTATCTAAAGTTGCCTTTTACGACGAAAGATTCATACTAACAACATGTGTAAGTCAAAAGGAAGCTTCCAAAATACCTTTATGTGGCCTCCCAAAACCAAATTCGAATTTGAGTGGAGAAGATCATGGGATCATGAGGATATGTGTCTCATTTCTTTTTTGTATTGAAACTCTAAGAAGATACGTGTCTCATTTCTTATTTGTATTGAAACTCTAAAAAGACATGTGTCTTATCATTTCCTATTTTTATTGTAACTCTAGAGATAGAGGGAGAGATTCATGGACTCTCATTAATGAGATAACTTCTCATATTTTGTATAAATAGGAGAAGCTTTCTCCTATCAAAGGTAGTGAAAAATAGGAGAACAAGAGAAAGGATTATAGAGTGTCTTGTAACAAAGCTTAAGATGGAATGGGATGTAGATTTGTGAGTTTATCAATAAAGAAGTTCTTTGATGTTGTTTTGATTACAACTTTAGGGAGCTAAAGAATTTCACCAAAATGGTAGTAGAGGGCCCTTGCTATTCGAGGAGGTTTTGCATGTTTTCTAGATAAGTCATTTTCAATTCTGTTTTTTCATATTTCCTTACTTAGATTGCTTTCTGAAATCATAGTTTTTATCATTATGTTTCATGTCATTTTCTTAGATAAAGGATCCTCATGATATTACAATTAGTCTCTTTCTCAAGATCTTCCAATACATCTCTTTTAAATGAATGAGATTCAATTTTGATATTCTGAGTTATTAGCATTTCATTTTCTGTTATTTAGTTAAAAATAAGATCCTCATTATACTGCAGTTAGTCTCTTTCAAAAGCTTTTCCAATAAACCTCTAATTCACGAATGAGACTAAGTTGTAATATTGTGAGTTATTGATTGTTTTTCTTCATAGAAGATCCTTATCACATTATGATTAATCTCTTTCAATAAACCTCTAACTCATGAATGAGATTTAGTTGTAATGTTATAAGTTGTTTCAACATTTCATAGGAGATCCTTACTACATTATAGTAATCTTTTTCTCAAGCTCTTCCAATAAACCTCTATCAAATGAATGAGATTTCACTGTAATGTTCTAAGTTACTGTTTGTTTCAACATTTCCTTTTATGTTTTAAGAGATCCTCATTACATTAGAATTAATCTTTTTCACAAGCTCTTCCAACAAATCTCTAACTAAATGAATCAGATTAAGTTGTAGTGTTTTGAGTTACTTGTCATTTCACGAATGTTCATCTAGAAGCTGTAATATCCATGGATTAATACTCTCTGTTTTCATCATTTCCTAGTTAGGAACAGAACTTGCAAATAAAACTCTGCTTTAATTCATTTGACAACATTTCCTTTTCCTTCCTTTTAATTATATTTAATCTCATCTTTCTAGTTTAGAGTAGAACACTAAGAATCAAAACATAAAACCCCCAAAACAATAGTAAAATGTCAAAACAACGAAGTAAGAAATAGGTTTCTTAAGCACATATAGTGCACCACACTTTATTAGTTTACTAGCCCTGGTCGATAATTTATGTTAGCAATTTAGGATGCTAAATTGACTAAACATTTTGGCGCCGTTGCCTGGGAAGTGTAATTAGGAGACCTTATTTCTTACATATAAAAAAAAAAAAATTAATAATTTCTCGAGTATGCTCTCCTCCTGCACTTTGTGTGATTTAGAGGATCAAAAAAAGAATTTTAATGTAAAAAAAAAAAAATTCAATAAATTATTTTGTTTTGTAAAATATATATGTATATTTTTATTTTATTTTTAAATATAACATATGTAATTTTATTAACAAAACAAATAAAATAAATTTCATTTTCTTTATTAATAGTTTCTTTCTAATAAAGAAAATTAAAAAAAAAAAATCCAAAGCATAAAATAAAATGAGATTAAAACTCCAAACAAATAAGCTAAAAACAACATTTAGGTGGCTTTGCAATCTCTAAATCAATGTTTTGTATGCTAGTTTGGCTTCGACCTTCCAATCAACCTGGAAATAAACTTGACTGCACAACAAATTTTGGATTTTGGCCTTCAAATTCACATCAACCAGAGATCCGTTCCATCAAGCTCTCATCTCCAAATTCTGAAAAGAAGTAAAGTTTAAATTGTGATATGGATGTTTTTATTTCATTCACGAAACTTTGATTATGAGAGATTTACTGCTGTGAGATGCCATGTATGCATTGAGTTTTGCAGATCTAACCTCTGCAATTGTTAAAAAAAATCTGTGATTGGAGATTCCATATTGATGGCCAATGCTCTTGCAAATCTAATAAAAATATGCTGGGATCAAATCCTAATAAGAAATCATATAAATTTAGGAACAAGTTCCTTCGGGCTCAAAATTCATCAGGCTGCCGCAAGAGAAACTGGAGAATAACTTAACAAAATTGAAATTGTGTGCAGGATACTCATGATAAGCATTTCTCTGCAGATCAAAGAGATCATCAACATTGAAAAAGCGTTGAATAAGAAAAGGAGCTGTTGTCAAAATTCTCAGATTGAAATGCATTGAATAAGAAAAGAATCTGCTGTCAAAGAAGCAAAAAAAGAGAAGCAGAGAGGAAAGCCAAGGGAAACAAGAAATTTGCTTAGGAACTACAATGAAACTGGAGGCATAATCATTTAAAAAATCCATAATTTAGAGAGACCGTTCTTCAAGAAGCTGAGTTTGGTTTCAAATTGAACTCAAATGATCGATGCATGTGGCAATTAGAAAATCATTTCATTCACCAGAAGTCGTATTCCATTGCCAGAAAAAAGTAACTGTTTTTGACACGTGCTTTTGAAACACATTTTCTGGTTGACTAATGATGAATTTCAAAAAAGGAGACGTGGGTTTTTCTCAGAACAGGGGCAATTAAATAACGCAAAAATGGTTTTCTGAATTTCTTAACCGATTGAGAGAATTTCAACGATATTTTGAACCTCATTTTGTAGATTGCGTGGAGAAACGGTTTTGTTTTAAATGCACAGTGAATTGTTTGAATAGGGCATGCTAAGGGAAGAAGAATTCGAATTTTAAATAAAATTTTGCTGTAGATTAATCCACACAATGATTTCATGGGAAGATAGATCAGATATAAAATGTGCATCCGTTGTTACATAATGCAACTATAGCACTTGATGGGTTCATTTGTTTAGATCACTGAGATTTATTTCATCATTTTTATTTTTTTTTCTACCCATTCGAGAGCAAGGTTATCCATTTGAATGCTTAATCATTGTGCTGAGCCATTGCTTCTACGAATCCCCTCATCTGATCTCAGTTATGGAGAAGGCATGCTAATGGTTGGAAGCCAATCAACTATAAAAGCCCCGAGAGCTAGTAGCATATCAATCCGACAATTTTTAGCCTCTGTATTGAAACATGAAGTTATATTTGAGGTCTTTTCCAGTGCTGTGTTTAAACACATGGTGGGATTACTAAGCCTATTGTTGTTTTGCCATATATAATTTTCTTGGAGCATTGAGCCTTCTAGATATTGGACAGTTTTTTTTTTTTTTTCCTGATAATTATCTAAAGTGGAAGAGGCAACATAATGTTTCTGCATTATGCAATGAAGTTTAGTTTTATTTAAAAAAATAAAAATAAATAAAAAATAAAAAAAACAAAAAAATTCTAAATTTCAAAATCTCTCATTGCTTTTCCTTTTGTTGTCTTTATTGGATTGTCACAATACCAATCCTTGTTCCTCACTTCTTTGGGTAGGCAACATTATCTGTTGTGACACTAATTTAGGTTTAAATAGAATGTATTTGCCATTAAAAAAATATAAAAAATAAATAAATAAAAATAAAATTAAATGAAAAAATAATAAAAAAATAAAAAATAAATTTTTTTTTTTTTTTTTTTTTTGCATCAATAAAATAAGTAAGATATTGTTCATTTTCCTTGAGGAGGTACTGATTGATTTAAATGTCGAGACTGATTATTTGCATAGGCATGTATACTTAACTTTATTTTTAGGATTTTTAGCTACAGAAACTGCGCAATTCTACAACTGTTGTGCAATTCTGCAAGCTAAAACATCAATTTTGCAGTTGAGAAACTTCACTGTTTCACCCAAATTTCAAATTAGCCTAACTTTCTCTTCCGACATCGGATTTCGACGATTAAAGCGTCGTTGGAAATATTTCGACGAGATATACATAATGAGAAAACTATCATCAATGTTTGAAATAGTAAAGACTAAAGAAATTTATGAAAAGACACAACAGGTAACTTGAGGCACTAATTTCGAAACAGGTATAAATTCTTTTGGTTTTCCTTCATGAACTTGTTTTATTAGTACCAATTCTCAGTTTTTTGTGTAAATGTCATAACCAGAGAGATTGACCACCTCTCTCTTTTGATAATATTACATTCCATTGCAGAAGAAGTACTAGTTTTATTTTGCAGGTTTCAGAGGGAAGGACAGATGACTACAAACGAATAGTGTCTCTCTCAGAGACTACAATTCTCTTACAAGAAGATGATAAAAAACAAAGAAATAAACATCAATGCATGAGCACATGCTAATGCAAATCAGATCCAACACTTGCAAGCCTTTCAAATGCCAGTATCTCCATTGCATCCATGCTTCCTCAGTCAATAAAACACTCACCTCATTTCCCTTTACCTTCGCTATTTCATTTCTATTTAGTCATTCAATAAAATCCTCGTCTCATTTTCCCTCACTGCTCATTTTTTTCCCAGTCATTATATTTTCCTGCTCTGCTTTCACTAGCAATAAAACCATTCAGCTCCTCTACAAAGCTGATTCATTTCATTTCCATTTTCATTCTGTCAAATAAACCTTGATCCACTGCAAAAATTTTCATCCATAGTCCTTCAAAAATTATTCCTTCATGCTCGCATTAGATGATGGAGGATTCCTTAAGGCCTCCCTTCTAACAAGTCTTGGCCTATCAACATCAACACATTATCTAGGTACAAGACTAGAGTCCTTAAGAGTACCTTGAGGCTTGTATGCATTAATGACAAGTTCTATCGCTGACAATCATGGGAATATATCGGTGTCCCTTGATTGTCAGATCTTGCAAGTGGCTCGACATCAGCCCATTTATTCGCACTTTGCAAGATGTACTTAGGTACCTTGGCACTCATTGACATTAATGGTGAGTTTGCCTCACATTGTTTAACAACATTCATCAATGGTCGGTAATCCAATGACTTCTCTTCATGCTCGACATCAACACATTTATTCGCATGACTAGAATTGTACCATCAGATTTTGTAACGATTGAAGACTACATCATTTCAGCAGTTTGCAGCAGGAATCAATTTGTATCAGTAGCAATAAAGATCCCAATCTTGCCATCAGCACAAAGAGAACAAAGATAACAAAGAAGCAGATCAAATTCATTTGTTTACATAGTTCATGATTCAACAACATCAACAGCCACACTCTTCAGTATACATAACTCATCTACATTTAAAGTAAGTGAAGGTATGTGGTTTTCTAATTTTTATTCATGCAATTCATTAGAATGCTAAAATTGTAACTTTGGAAAAATTCCTCACTCCCTTTTTCACATTGTCATATCTTTAGTTGGGGGGGGAAGGGACATCATTTCATATCCACATGTCATACACTTTCACACATTTTCATTTCATTTCTACCCGCATATACTTCCCAACCAACTATTGTTGCAACATGATCCAAAAGATTATATGCCTTGCAAATGATCAATTCATTGATGAAGTAATTGATTCAAAATGTTTTCATGAACTTTGATGCAACAAAGAAAATAAAGCATTGTCACACAAGAACCATTGCTCAAAAAAATCGGTTATCACACACGAACCAACCATAAAAAAATGTTGCAATCAAATGTATTATACTTTGCCAAAAGAAAATATTATAAAGCAAAGTTTGGAACAAATCAATATGATTCAAAACTCATAAAAGATCAACTCATGAACAAATGAATCATTGCAATAGTTTCATGAGGACATGCAACAAGTTCAGTTGGGGGGTATGTTGAGTCTCAAAAGTGTTTTCTATATTCATACATATTTCCATTATGTCATTACCATTCAGCTCTCATTTCATAGCCATCTGACCTAAAAACCTACATCAAGTAACCATTTTCATAAATATATGGGTTAGGATCCTTGTCTTCCAAAGTTATTTATTTTATGTATTTAAAGTGAATTTATGATTAGAAACTAGAAAATTAACATAGTTTCATATATCTATATATGTGTTATGAGTTTTGTGACATGTGTAGGTCAAAAGGAAGCTTCTAAAAGACCATTATGTGGCCTCCCAAACCCAAATTCGAATTTGAGTGGAGAAGATCATGGGATTATGAGGATATGTGTCTCATTTCCTTTTTGTATTGAAACTCTAAGAAGATATGTGTCTCATTTCTTATTTGTATTAAAACTCTAAAAAGACATGTGTCTTGTCATTTCCTATTTTGATTGTAACTCTAGAAATAGAGGGAGAGATTCATGGACTCTCATTAATGAGATAACTTCTCATATTTTATATAAATAGGAGAAGCTTTCTCCTATCAAAGGTAGTGAAAAATAGGAGAACAAAAGAAATGATTATAGAGTGTCTTGTAACAAAGCTTAAGATGGAATGGTATGTAGATTTGTGAGTTTATCAATAAAAAAGTTCTTTGATGTTGTTTTGATTACAACTTTAAAGAGCTGAAGAATTTCACTAAATTGGTAGCAGAGGGCCCCTGCTATTCGAGGAGGTTTTGCATGTTTTCTAGATAACTCATTTTCAATTCTATTTTGTCATATTTCCTTACTTAGATTGCTTTATGAAATCATAGCTTTTAGCATTATGTTTCATGTCATTTGCTTAGATAAAGGATCCTCATGATATTACAGTTAGTCTCTTTCTCAAGCTTTTCCAATACATATCTATTAAATGAATGGGATTCAATTGTGATATTATGAGTTATTAGCATTTCATTTTCTGTTATTTAGTTAAAAATAAGATCCTCATTATACTGTAGTTAGTCTCTTTCAAAAGCTTTTCCAATAAACCTCTAATTCACGAATGAGACTAAGTTGTAATATTGTGAGTTATTGATTGTTTTTCTTCATAGAAGATCCTTATCAGATTATGATTAATCTCTTTCAAAATCTCTTCCAATAAACCTCTATCAAATGAATGAGATTTCACTATAATGTTATAAGTTACTGTTTGTTTCAACATTTCCTTTTATTTTTTAGGAGATCCTCATTACATTAGAATTATTTTTTTTCACAAGCTCTTCCAAAAAATCTCTAACTAAATGAATCATATTAAGTTGTAGTGTTTTGAGTTACTTGTCATTTCATGAATGTTCATTTAGAAGCTGTAATATCCATGGATTAAGACTCTCTGTTTTCATCATTTCCTAGTTAGGAACAGAACTTGCAAATAAAACTCTGCTTTAATTCATTTGACAACATTTCCTTTTCTTTCCTTTTAATTAGATTTAATATCATATTTCTAGTTTAGAGTAGAACACTAAGAATCAAAACATAAAACCCCCAAAACAACAGTAAAACGTCAAAACAACAAAGTAAGAAGTAGGTTTCTTAAGCACATATAGTGCACCACACTTTATCAGTTTACTAGCCCCGGTCAATAATTTATGTTAGCAATTTAGGATGCTAAATTGACTAAGAAGTACTCCCCCAAAGAATATTACCATCCTCCCATATCAGATTTTTCTCCTTGCATTCCATGGGATGCTGAAATGAAACTCCTTGGAGACCTCCCAGGAAAGATCTCTCACTGATGATCATCTTCAACCCATAAGGATCCAAGGGGCCTGAAGGCAAAGCCTCCTTATTGCTACCTCTTGATAGCACTGTAACCCTCCTCTAGGGTGTTATGGCTATCTCATGTCTCAACTCTCGGATGAACATTTGGCTCTACATGAATTTGTTTGGAGCAAAGTTCACTCCATCCTCCAGGTTCATGACTCTCTCCAAAAGATCACACCTCAAACTCAAGGGTTGTGTGAAACTCAATAGATGTCCATGAGAATGATGGTTCATTTTCTCCTTGAACCATTCAAACTTGCACTATGTAGTGAAATCCTGCAGCCCTATCTTAGCAATAGTGTTTGATCCTGGGCCATATGAATACATATTTCCACAACTTTTAGAAGGATTTGCTGCAATAAGTAAAAGTGGAAATCTTCCCATACCTTGATGAGATGTGGGAACCTCTTGTAGTGTTCCAAGGGCTCCTCCCTCCAATGTAATGGCTGCTCCAACTGCTGGTGTAGAAGGCTACTCTCTCAAGGCTATGACAGTGTTGGTACGTGCCTCCTCCCATGGTGGTGTAGGCCTACTCTCCTCTGATCTTTCTTCATCAAAGGTTCTGATCATCTCTTGAGTGAACTCAGAAAAAGAAGTCACTCTTGTGTGGCTTAAGTGACTGCACCACCAAGCATTGGCTTCACCCCCCAGGTGCAGCGCTGCAACTTCTACTGCCTCCCTCTCTACCACTGGATGAAGTAGGAAGAATGCCTCAAGCTTTCTTGCCCAAGCTATAGCTGTAGTAGACCCATCAAATGTAGATAACATGAACCTATTGCCTTTAATCTCTCCTTTGCTGTAGGGTCTTCTTTCTTCTCTCAGTTGAATAAACTGAGGAAAATCTAGGGTCTCTTTGGAAGCCCTAGGTTGGCACTTGTATTCTGCCAAATACCCACTCAGGATTTCATGCTCTAAGTGGTCTCATTGCTCTCCAATTCCTCTATGATAACATGAAGTGCATGCATCTTATTCTACTTCTTGAAACCTTCTAGAGGTCTCACTGCAACTCTCTCCTCCTTGAAACCCTCTTGGAGTTTCAATGCATTTCTCTTCTTCTTTCTTCTTGGATATGAAAATGGATGAGAATAAGCTCATCCTATTCATAATTTTTTTCTCCTCTTATTCTTATATTTTTATTGGATCTGGAATCCACAGGCTAAGCCAAGATGGCAGCTTTGATACCACTGTAATATCCCAAAATGGGAACAACTACACTATTAGGAATAATCTGAGTTATTACCAATGTGGAGATTCAGAAAACCATGAGCATGGAAATGTAGAGTAGCTAATTACATTTCACCAGTAGATGAAAGAACTTCAGCAACAAGATGATCTATATTCTCTTTCCCGGGTGGGGAAATGCAGCAACATAGAGCATAAAACAGCTGTCTTCAGAAAATAACGCTATAAAAGTGAGAAATGGGACTCAGATCCCTTAGAAGACATGATATAAAACTCACATGCAGAATTTGAGGTGAAGAAAATCACTCTAGCTCATATAAACAGATCTCCCAAGTCTATGCAGCTAAAATAAGCCAGAACCCCATAGCCTAGCTCATGCAGCAACTACTGAAGCAAGGAATGCGTTATTTTAATGATGGTTTCTACAGAAAATGATGAAAGAAGTCTGATTTAGAGTTTATATTAATAATACAACAAAGAAATGGAGGTTTAACCCCTTATACAGCAGAAACAAGAAACCTTACAAGGTTTCCGTCAAAATGCATGAATAACAAGCAGCAATGCAGAAAATAATGCAGTTACTACATCTATGTATTATGAATCATTGAATGTGACATGAGATAATAGAATAATACAAGAAAATGGCCCTAGGCCTCTTATTAGCACTCCCAGAGGGAAATAAGCACCTCCTCCTTAAAGACTAACATAAAATCAAAGGGTGCAACCCTGCTGCCGCGACCCCTACACAAAAGATGCATTTTACTGAAGGGAACTGTGCTGTAGCTGAATGTAGATGAATGGTCCCAAGAAAAATGCTGAAATGAAGCTCAAATCATTCTCTCTTGATCCCTTAAGCAAGCTTATCCAAAGAGAGGATAGAATTCCCGCACGGGAATTCTTTGCACTAAGCAGTGCAGCAACTCTGGCTAAACAGTTGAAGCTTGCAATTAGTCACAAGACTAAGATACTTGAATACATGAATGAATCCCTTTGATTCTATGCCTTCCTTTTATCTTTGGTGAGCCTCCTCACCCCGGACCCCACATAATGTTGAGGTGACTTCCTAGTGAAGCTTCCTCTTTCAAAACTGCATTGCCCTTGCTAGCTTCCCTCCTCTTTGTAGCAGCGTTGTCGACTTGGTCAACTGGAACTAATACACCTGCAATGCCTCTTTTCACACTAAGGGATGTTCCATCCAGTTCTCATATGTGTGTCTAGGTTGATCCTTGTTCACATTGAGCTAGTCTACTTGAGTGATTTCTTCCTCCTCAAGAATGGATGTTGACTTAGTCAAACTTGACTATGTCTCCATCTAATTTGCCCTTGTTCACACTTGGAAGTGTAAACATAGCTCTTAAGGTAATCTCCTTCCTTACTAAGGTGGAATTTATTCATATTTTTATTGTTCATGGGCTTCCTAACCCATTTATTCCTCTCCTAGGTGAAAGTAGCAACATTTAATATTCCAAATTGATGTGTGCAAATTTTGGAATATTACAGTCAAAATCCAGCGATGCTACCCTAAGGATGCTGGATGTATTTCACCAATGAAATCCTGCCCCCATTTTTGAAAATGAGCTTCAACATAAATTGGTTTCAGTGGTAACGGAGTTAGCTTCTTCTCACGATAAAGAACTTGGCATTCATGGCATGCAACAATCTTCTTGTAGATATATTTAAATATGGTAGGCCAATAATATCCTGCTCTGATTATCTACTAGTTGTGGCCTTTCAGTAATGGTGTCCTCCAAAATATCCCTGATGAAATTCCTCAATGACCTTTTCAGCCTCTTCTTCCAGCAAACAATTCAAAAGAATTCTACCGGTGTCCTTCCAATACAATTTTTTATTCAAAATGCAGTATCTCAATGATTTCAGCTTCATAAACCTTGAATTGGACTTAGTCAATTGAGGAGTGACTTTACGATGATGTAGAAAAAATATCACTTCTCTGTACCATTCAGACAAAATGAATTTCTCTTCAATAGGGACTAATTCTTCTTCTTCTACCAGCTCTGAAATTTTTGCAATGAAATTCCTGTCTAGGCACTCAAAATTTTATTGTGCCATCAGTTTTTTTAATCGCCGACCCTTCACCAACTTAGCAGGCTTAATTTCTATATCATATTATAGTAAAGTGGTGATCCATTTTCCTCTTTTTCCATCAGGATCAACTTGGGTCAAAATATATTTCACCACAGTGTTAAGCACAAATGCAATAATATGAGAATGCAGAATGTAAATTTTGAAATATTTAAGAGCTTTAAATAAAGCATATCCTTGTTTTTCCATGATATTATACTTCAATTCAAAGTTGGAAAGAGTCCCGCTGAAAAAGGAATTAGGTTTCTCACCACCTTGCTGTCTTTTCTGCAATAATACTGCAACAATGGTATGTTCAGAGGCGAATGTAAAAACCAGAAATTCACTTGAAAAATCAGGACTTATAAGCACTGGGGCTTGAGTGAGGGATTTATTTATTTCTTCAAATGATTTCTTGGCTTCTACTATCCATTTAACATCATATTACATCTTCAACATCTTAGTAACATGCTTGAAAATCTCAACAAAGTCTGGGATAAACCTTCTAACAAAATTTACCTTTCCAATAAAAGATCGAATCTCTTTACTATTCCTTGGAAGATCTAATTTCCGAATGACAGTGACTCTATTTGGACCAATATTTATTCTATCCTTTGATATAATGTTTCCTAAAATTTTTCCAAAAGTTAGAGAAAAGAAACTTTTAGTAGGATTGAGAGATATCTCAAATTTTCTGCATTTCTGCAGAATTTTCTCCAAGTGCTTAAGGTGTTCTTCCTCCTTCTTTGAAAATATAGTGATGTCATCCAAATATACCACCATTTATTCCTCTTTCTCCTCAGCAAAATCAACACCCATCACCCTTTGGAAGACTGCCTCTGCATTCATTAAACCAAAAGACATTTTGGCATACATGAATTTTCCCCATGGCGTGGTAAAATAAATTTTCTATTGGTCCTCCGGATGTACCAATATTTGGTTGTAACATGAAAATACATCAAGCATGGACATTTTTTGAGAGCTAACAATATTCTGCAAAATCTGATCCATCTTGGGAAGAGGGTAGTTGTCCTTTAGTGATGCTTTGTTTAAATTTACGAAACCAATACAAATTCTAATATTACCACTCTTCGTTCTGACAGGTACCAGATTAGTGAGCCATTTTGAAAATCTTAAAGGGAAAATGATCTTTTCATCAATTTTTTTTTTAATATATTTCTCAATTGAATGCATGAGAAAAGGATTAATTATTCTCAACTTATTCTTGAAAGGTTTTTCATTCTCTATGATGGGAATAGTAGGTTGTGTAATACTGGGATCATACCTTTTTAGATCAGCATAGCTCCTTGCAAATACATCAATATACTTCTTAAACATATCCACATACCTCTCCCTCATCTCCATAGAAAGAAACTTAGATAATTTGACCATTTTGGGAACTTTTGTTGTGCCAAGATTGCAAGTCTCCACCTCTTCATCACCAGCCTTCATCCTTGGGGACATGAAAAAATCATGTTGATCAAATAATTTCTCAAGGGGAATAATGCCTTTGGGAATATAATTATTTTTCAGCTACAAGACTTCAGGATTGAATTTAGTTTCAACAAACATATTTTGCTGATCTACTTTGATATGCTCAAAGTCTTCTTTCAATTCAAGGAAATTTCGGACCTGTTGATCACTATCAAGCACTTGCCAATGAATGATGTTATCAGGTATCACTATCCTATGTCTAACTTCAACCTAATACCTCTCACTTGAATGAGTTGGAATGACAAATAAACTTGCAGAGATAGTCAAATAATCAACCACTGAATTTTGATCTCTAGTTTTGACAATGAAAGTTTATTCTTCAAAATTCTCAAGAATTTCAAAGATTAAGTTTCTATATGCCCTCATCCTCACAAATTTGTCTAATAAGGCCCTTCTAGTTGCTTGATCACTAATTATGAATCACCACAAATTGATATCTTTTTGGTGCCTAAATTCTTCAAAGTTTCTAGACCCAAAAACAATGACTCATACTCTTCCATATTGTTTGTACATTCAAAGTTTAATTTGAATGCGAAAAAATTACTTTCATCATTAGGAGTGGTAATCCATATCCATACTCTAGCCCCCTCTCTTCCAGCAGTGCCATCAAAATGTAAATGCCACCAACCTTCTTCATTCTCCTCAACACATCTCTGATTTTTTGTCTTTTTCTCATTTCATGCCTCATGAGTAAGTTCATTAAACAAAATTGAGGAACTAAATTCAGTTTCAATTGCATAAATAGGAAAATTTTGAGGTTTTTCTTTGCTACTCACCATGTAATCCATCCTACTTTCTCTATACAACCTCCTTTTCTCATAAAAGACCAGAATGGTGGCTTATGTCATATCCATATGCATAGTCCCTTTAATTTTGGTTGCCCAAGATCTAGATAAAAGAATGCCAAACTTCAGAGGAATGTCAGCTACTACTATGTCCATCACCACTGTCTTATCAGGTACTTGAGTTATGAAAAAAACATCTTTAATGAGACCTATGCATTGGACTCTCTTGGAGTCAAAATAAAACAGATCTTTGTAAGGTCTAGTGATCTTTAAACCCATTCTTTCCGTTATCACCTTAGGCATTAAATTGTGTGAATCTCCCAAGTCTAACATGGCATTATGAAAATTCATATCATGAATATTCAAAATTACATAAAAATAAGGAACCTATTAATTCTGTACATATTCTACCCTTGGTCCCAGGAAAATGGTAGGATGATCCTCTTGCATATTGAGGATGTCTGAAGGTTTGGGCTGAGTGTTAAACATCTGGAAAATTTTACTTCTGTATTCAGTGACCTTGATGATTTCTCCAAAGGGAACTAGAATTTTGAATTTGGAGATATAATTCCCTAAATTGAAAGTAGATGAGGATTTTTCAATTTATTTGGCATGAGGTGGTGGCACGGTGTATCTTTCTTTGGCTCAGCTAGTTTAGGACTATATTTCTTTGGTTGAGCTTTGTTTCTTGTAATGGGAACATTCTTATTCCTCAAATTGTATTGTTTTTGCATTTCAAATATGGGATGCTCATAACCCTTTAAGTAATTAGATTTTCCCTGCCCTACATATCATGACAAGACTCATTGTAGTGGTGGTTTTGGTGCACAAGTGTACCAATCCATAGGTGCTTGGGAGGAGTGGTTTCTGCCTCCAAGCTATGGTCACAGGAAGAAAATATGGTTAGCACGTTAGTAAACACATGCTTATAAATATAAAACACACTAAATTATGGAATGTAGTATGCATATAAAGAGAGAAAAAAATACTAAACTAAAACAAAAACAAAAACTCACAAAGAGTCAAACGTGACAATAATGAAAATGGTGGAATCAAAGTACCCTCTTATTGACTGTTGTTAGGAAGAAAGATATTATGTTACACACTTGCCAAAGGATCCTTAGAACTATGGAGTTATAAGACCCAGTGCAAGGAAATTTTTACCCTTTAGATGATGTCATAAGGCGTCTCTCTCTACTCCAAATGATTGAAATGTTTGGGTGGCCAACAACTGAATCCTCACTCTCCTACTGCTCTAGATTGCACATTGTTGGTTTTCTCATGGGAAATTTGGCCAGCATAACAATGTGCTCTAATTTTTATCATCTCTTGGTGGCCATTTATAGCCAAATCCAAATTATCCTTCCCTCTCTTAGTACATTGGTGGTGACCCACGAGAGAGGGTTGATTCCTTCGTGTGCCCACTTGATTCATTTGTGTGCTCACTTGAGGTCCCAAGGTGGCTTAGGCGGCTATCCTTGGGTGGCCTCAAGTGGAGGATCATTTCCTAAAGTGTGTCAAGTGGTCTTGGAAATTGACTTCTACCACTGTTAGGACCACATATAATCTTGAGGGAATGTTGCACAGACCAGCACGCCTATCAAAGGAAAATGCGTGCAAAGAGAATTTCACCTATGTTTCTAGTTCACAAT
Organism: Pinus albicaulis; assembly: GCA_034641835.2. NCBI lineage: Eukaryota > Viridiplantae > Streptophyta > Pinopsida > Pinales > Pinaceae > Pinus > Pinus albicaulis. The sequence goes on from CM076578.1 coordinate 1,934,121,916, forward strand.
TTTATTTTTTGACCCCTGACCTTAGAGATTTTTAAAAAATTTTAGATCCTCTAAATGTTCCTCAGCCCTATAAATCCTTTTGCTTGAAATTTAGTAATGTCATGTTTGCTTTTCCGACTTTATAGTGATAACAATTCCCCCCTAATGCGTGAGGTCTAGGAAGAGTTGTATTGTCGAAATGAATTATAGTTTCTTTTCTATGTACCTTGTGTGGAGAGAGAGAGAGAGAACCACGTACAGGTGAAGGTTGGAAACCCTTACAATGGGCAGAAGAGTGACCATGTTCTGTCAAAAACCTACAAGAAATAATATGATACAATAAATACAATTTTTTCTACGAGGCGAGCATGTCCCATACTCATGATGTTTTGGCTAGATAAACAAATCTATCTGACAGATAAAGGTTTTGTTTGTATCCCTGATATGGTAGTGATCTGTTGGTTTGGTTGATGACGATGATTGTTAACGCCCTCGGGGGCATTTCTTCTTTGACGATAGGTTGAATTTGGTGCCCACATGTGTAATATTATTATGGCATATAAATTCTCATTGTACGCATGGGTGAATGACTGGGACCATCTCATGTAAGCATTTCTGAAAGAGATGCTTATAATGGCATGAGTCTTCAATGAATCTGAGAAAAGTACAATGGTTTTCAAGTACGATACCATCTTGACATGAAAGCTTTTGTCGTAGTCGAATGTTAGGAGGATCAATGACATCTATGGGCAATGATGATTCCCACAGTGCCACCCAAGGATTCCCCTACTGTGGTGAGGAGCCATCTAAGGTAATGCTTCCTTTTTGGAGAATGGGTGTTGAAGACGACAATAAGGAAGCCTCAATCGAACGACAGAGATATTGATGCAAGGGACCAGGGTCTCAGATTTGATAGGTTTTACATAGGCATGATGGTGAGGGGTGACTGAAAAATGATGATGGGAATTCAGTCGCCCAAGGTTGGAGCATAAAAAAGAAGCTTGGCAGCAGTCATAACTATTTCTTATGAGGAAATCCCTGGAGTTGGTAGGACGTCCAGGGTGGGTATATGTTGGTTATGAATGTTGTGGTGGCTTTGCGTGAAAGATGTGATGCTATGAATAAGGGTGTCTAGGGACTTCTCCCATGGGAGAAAAATGGATGGATGAGTAGGGGCTATTCTCCATTTGGGATCTTTTTACACTTACCAAAATAATGAAATTATGGGATTGGTTTGTACAAAACATAGAGATAGGTGCCCCAAAACATAACAATGTTTGCTCACTAATGATGTGAGGAGGGTGTTTTTGCTGAGGTTGGGGGCCCCATTGGTTGGTCTCTTGTGTGGGGATGGTGAAGCGTATGGAAAATATCGCAGACCAATTGTATTAAACTATTTAAGAAATAAACAAGCATAGGGGTCCTAGAGAGCAATTAAGAATTCACTAAGATATCCTAGCAGAAGAAAACACTAAGACAGTGAAGAACAAACTAGACTAAGGTGCTTTCGAAATACATTTCTTAGCCTAAACCTTTTGTTCTACTGCAATAGAGAATGGTGTAAACATAATGAAATAGGAAATAACAATAACAGATTTAGAGTACTTCACCAACAACCAAGCTCAGGGATCCAGTGATCTAGCCTCCTCCATCAACAAACAGATCGAGACATCCACAAGTTTCAAAACCTCAATTTCTTCTTAACTTCCACAAGACTATGTATTACTTCAAAGAGTCATCAAATGCAAATAATAAAATGAGTTGAAATGCAGTATTTATGCTGCAAATGAGGAGGTGAGGTTAATATAGGGTTTGGGTATCATTAATTACAGAGTAAATGCACTCCTGACCTTGAAAACCATGCAAGGCTTAAGGCAAGAATATCTGCAACTACTTCTCTGTTTCAATAACTCTGTCTTAAATTTTGAGGGAAAACAGGTGAAAAGTTTGACTTTAAGGCCTATCTTTAACTATTACAATAACTACCTTGACAAATAAAAATATCTTCTGACTGTGTAATAACTGCCCAAATGCCTTTGTGTAAAGGAAACATGGTATAGGTGGCAGTTTAATCTTCTGGAGGAGTAACTGATTCCTTGTTTGAATCATTCGAGGTTGCCACTGGGTTATCTGCTTTTGTTTAATCACAAATATGTCTTTAAGCTCTTTAAACCTTGATTTATCTTTAATTAATCTTCCTCACTATATTTATTTGTTTCTACTCTAAACAACTGTTTTATTTCTTTATTCTTTGTCCTTAAACCTTTAATCACTATGTAAAAAGTCTAATCTTTGCTTATCCTTTCTCAGAAAAGCTCCAATTGGTGATTTAGCTCTTTAATCTTATGTTGTTCATTTCTTTCACTGATTTATTCTGACTGCTTTTTTTTACTGTGCACAGGATTTTTGTGTGTATTGAAGGGTTTCTTGATCGGATCGATGGTCATGAATCATTGATTTAGCCTTTAGATTTACCCTGGGTCCCTTTTTCTTCATGTTTTTGGCCTCTTGGATCGTCATCCGGAGACTTCTGTCACTTAATCGACTGTGGGATGGCTTCTTAGGATCGGGCCGCCATTTCAACCTGCAACAACAAACAATAATTAATTTAAGACCTGCGATTTTTTGGATTTAAATAGCTTTCAGGGGTTAACGAGGCATCAGAGCAGTGTACATAGGAGGGGAATATGAATGGGAGGAGTTCCATGGGAGGAACAAGGAGGAGGAGTGGAATATTTGAATAATGGTGCGAAAGAGGAAAGGTGGTTTTAGCGAAAACTAGGCATTTTATCGCATTCATAATAGGCGGTAAGCGGTTTGGGGACAAACGAATGTGATTCCACTCAGTGGCCACCACGTGTCCTGGGCGAAACCACCCATTTTGCGTGGAAAAGAGGTGTTAAACCTTGGCAGCAATTTCCACGCGATATGATTGGTGAACCGTTAGATCTCAAGCGATGAGATCTATGGTGCTAGTGAAGTCCGACGGGGGAAGCATGTTGGTAGTGGAACACAGGTGGTAGGTGGAGATTGGTCGGTGGTGGAAATAGTGGGGAGTGGGCCAGTGGGGTGATGTAGGCTAATTTTTTGGGTGGCAGGAGTGTGTGTTGGGGGAAAAGAGGATAGGCGGGGAGCACGATGGCCATTAGATCAGACTCGATAAATGGTGGGGATTTCTTTGAGGAATGAGTGGGTGGGGCAACGAAAAAATGGAGAAGGGGCTTAAGGAAACAGTGGAGTCATGGTCTTGTGGGGGGGAAGATAGGACTAGGGGGTTGGGATGAGAGGGGATTTAAGGGGATAGCGGGTGGTTGCGGACTCAGGTTATATGAGGAGGGGGGCTGGAGCTTTGAAACCAAAAGGGGATTTTAAAAAGGCCTTTTTTACAAAGGAGTGGTTTAGGCCTAAAAACAAGATTGTTATGAGTTTTGAGGGGATCCGATAGGCTCAAAAGTTGATTTTAACCAAGTGAAAAGGATTTTACAAGGTTATTAAAGCCTTTTTAAGCAGGATGGTGAGTGAAAGGGGGTTTTAATGGGGTCCTTGGAGAAGGGTAACATGAGTTTTTTAGGGGGGAAAAAACTGTTAGAAAGGGGAAAAATAGGTGAATGAGGCCTAGAAAACGAAGTTTCTTTACAGTAGGGTAGGCTTTGAGAAGGCAGAAGACAAGGTTTTTAGTGAAACAATTGGGTGTAGGATAATGAAAGCTGTGAGATTTCTAGAACTCACAAATGTTTCTTGAAATTTTGTTTCTAGAAATCTAGGCTTTTCTTTAGTCATCCTTTGATATCAGCAAAATTACTGATGACGAACAGTGGCTCCACTTGGGGAGGGCAACTTTCTTTTTAAGGTGTCCAGAACCTCAGTTTATGAAATCTCTGAGTTTCAGTAGATCAGTGCCTTGTCCATTGGGTAGTTTTTATCTTCTTTTCTTTTGCTGATATTTTTCTGAAAAATACAACTTTTTAACAATCTGTAATATATGATTCCTTTCAATCAATCTTTCTACCTACCCAATCCTATTTGTCCTAACATTTTTTCTTCCTCTTTGAGTGCATTTGAACTAGCAAACTCTTTGACATTTTATTTTTGAAAACATAAATAATCTTTCTACTCCTATCCTTATTTCCTCCGAGAGTTCAGATTATGCTATTGAACTCTTTTATCCTCTACCTAAACTACTTAGCTGCCAAGATTAAACTGTTTGGCAGTCTTTATTCTCTAGCTATTGACATGAAATTTAAAGCATGATTCAAATCAGGATTAGACATTCTGATCAACCATGGTTGTGGCATTTGGAACAAGCTGCACACAAACATTATTTTCATAAAGTAAATTCAGAAATATAAGGCTATGATTTCTCATTAGTGCTGCATCCTTATCTATCTCTCTAGTTCTATTTTGAGCATGTGGAACCAGCATCTTCATATTATCCTAATCTATCTTTAATGTTCCAAAATTTTAGCCTCAAAGCTAAATGGAACATTAGAGTTGGTAGCAGCTCTAGTCGGTGAATAAATGGGTAGAAAATCCCATAAGTCTCCTAAGGAGGATTAAAAAAATCTAATTGTGAAAGGAAACACTCTTTCTAGCTTAATAAAACACCTCCATGTGTGAACAGGGATAAATCAAGCTGCTTTGACTAAGTCAACAGTGCAGTTTTAGAGGAGGAGGAATCCAATGAGAAATAACGGAGTTTTGGAGGGAGATGTATCCTTGGATAGAGATGACCTAATTGAGTGGGGCCAAGGGCAATAAAAATCATGTTTTATATAAGGAAGAGGATGGCAGCATTAGTCATCATGTCTTAGATTATTATTCTTGTCTGCCAAGACTTGTTGCTACTTAGCAGAGTTGCAGTGTTGTTTAGCACTGGGTGTTCCCGAGCGGGAATCCCACCTCTTTCCTTTGAGGAGCCTCATTGGGAGAGTTTTCATTCATCATTCCACATCAAGTTTTCATTCCAAGCCTCAGCCATCTTCATAAGTGCAGTTTTTCTAGAGATTGTGTAGTGTTGCTGGGTGTAACAGTGGAAGGGATTGGAATCACAGCTTCTGAGCTAGTTTCTCATTGGAGGAAGATTTCCTTCACTTGAGGGATCTGTTTGGAGAGCTCCATAGCTGATTTCAGATATGTGGTATCAGACCACACATTTCCCATACATTCCTAGTGTTGTTCTAGCTAGGGAATGCGTAATTTTGGAGGCAGTGCTTAGTGCATCGTTTGGTGGCTCCGTTGCTGAGTTTCCTTATGATTGAGAGGTTAATCCTTTCATGGGAGGAAGCCCTTGAGGGATCTACATCAGATCATAAATATTTACAGACTTGTACACTCATTTGCTTCAGTTTTGCAGTGGTGATTGAGTAAATTACTGAATATCACATTGTGTATGCAGAGTGTTTGACAAGAAACCCTTGTCGGTTTCTCTTGTATTTTGTATAAGGAGATTAGATCTATGTTCTTCAGCATTATTTATCAATACATGAGTAGATCTATTTTTATCCTATTATTTTATGTGTAAAACCTCTCTTAGATTGCGCAATCCCTTGAGCAGCAACTCTGACATTTTGTAGTCTTGGGGTTTTAGCACTTTTTGGCAATCCTAGGTGTGGGAGATTTGTTTAACCCAACTAGTTTTCTTTGTTTCAGCTCTAATATTGGATTTAGGTTTTTATATTGACTAATATATGGGATCCAAGAGTACATTTTAATTTTTATTTCATTTTTTGCTGGAAATACGTTTTTCATTGTATGATTCATGAGCTGTTCCAGATTTGTGTTGGGAAAAATACTGAGAGGAGGGGGGGGGGGGGGGGGTGAATCAGTATTTAGTGCAGACACTAAAAATTTGATATTTTCTTTCTTAAAAACCCATACACTACTTTCCTGAAGCCAACTAGCGTATATACGCGGATATCCTTTGCAGAACTCGCGTATATCTAGTTAATTAATTATGCATTCAATTCTTGACTTAGATCATTGCATTACTCATTCATCAGATGTTTAGAAAACAGTAAACAGGTGCAGAAAGAACAAAATAATCATCACACATAAGCAACACACATGAACACCAGGATTTTTAGGTGGAAACCCAATTTGGGAGAAAACCACCACTGCCGTTGTCTCAATCTTCAATCTTTATTATTAAGAAAACTTCTTACAACATGTACTGGCGCAAACTCATACCAGCACGCAGGCACCCACTTGCAAAAGGCTACAACCTTCTCTCATTTACCAGCCTCTCCTGGAAGGGAGAAACAACCCCCTGCTCTTGTTTACCAGCCTCACCTGGAAGGGAGCTACTACCCCCTAATATTAGCACTAGCCTCTACTGGCAGAAAGCTTCTACTTTCATACTGAAGGCTTCAACCCTCAAATCCACTACATACAATGTTTCATCAATTTTCAAACTGGATCAAACAGCTACAACACAATCCTTCACTTATCATCAAACAACCTTTTCTCATTGCATCAAACAGAACAGTGAAACCACTGTACCCAGAATATCAGAGATAGCCCAGACTTCAGAAAAGATATGCAGAAACCCAATAAGCTTTGAGAAACCATCAGTTCAAATAACATACACGCTTTTCTTTAAACAGACCCGCGTATATACACGCTTTTAATAAAGACAACCCGCGTATACATCTGTGCACTTTCCAGAAAAACCCTAACGATCCATACGTGCCTTTGTTCAAACAGATCCGCGTATATACGCACTTTTCATGAAATGAACCTGCGTATAGATCTATATAAGATAAATTTTGTAGAACAGACCAGATTTATGGACTTACCCAGATTTCTTCAATATCTTCAATAGATTTGCGTCAGGTCTTCATTACTTCTTTTTCAGATCATCCTAGAGATTCATCATTTCCAGATCTACAGTATTTGAACCTTCATCATCTTCACAGGTGCATCATAGATTCAGATCTATCGATTAAGAATAGAGTTCAACCATGCAGATAAACTTTAGAGTGAAGATTCATTAAAACCCAGACATATGCACACCTTTTCTCAATGATTTTCTTCTCCTTATATAGGTTTACCCTTTTTCAATACCATGAGCCAAACCACACCACTTCCGATGGTATTCCTGGACGGGACCAAATATACAATCCAGCACTCAATACAATGGGTCAATACCATGGTAGTAACCCCTGGTTTTACAAATTTAGAGCGCAATTGAGCATACGTGACTTGGCATGTACTTTTCCGCGTGCATATGCTACTTCTCCTAGACAAACCCGCATATGCCTTGAGACACACACTTTTCATCATTGTTCTAGCACATACTGAAATTCCTTTCATCATTACATCTGAGTTGCTCTGAGACAAATGATATCACATCAGATTTACATCATTACCAAGTTCATCAAATCAAGAATAACTTCATCAAGTAGGTTTCCATCATCTTCATCAAGTGGGTTGCCATCAAGGACAACACTCTGCATCATATTGCCAACAATCTCCCCCTTTGGACTTGATGGCAAACACGATGGTGTTTGATCACCACAACAGATAGATACATTAAGCATAATGATATTCTCCCCCTATTCAAACACCATGTCACTCTCCCCCTTTGACATAAAGAGCAAAGGGCGGATCAAAACCAACACAAGGTTGTTTTCTCCTCATGTAGATCGAAGAGCGCTATAGATCTGATGTGCACAGAAGTTACCATGCTCCTCCTAAGTTCATGCTGAGTCTTCAAACATATTCTACAATGAAGTACATGACTCTATGACCTTTCCTATCACCAAGGACTCATACTTACATCAAAGATCCAATCAAGTGGATTTACATATGAAACTCAAATACCCAACCAAGAGGGTTTACACATTTTTGACTCAAGTACCCAACCAAGTGGGTTTACAAAATTGAACAAGTCCTTTCACGACTGAATATTACAACTTTTACATCATAGATCTCAACATGAATTTTCCATCAAATTACAAATATGACATTTCATGACCAATACTAGAAAGACCTCAAGAGAGAGAGATCATATTTCAGAACCATAATTCCAACAATGCATAGTACTCAACAAGGCTAATGCTCCCCCTGAACCTGTACATCAGTTTACTCCTTCATCTCCCCCTTAGCTTGTGCATCCTGAACACTTTCAATTAGAAGATCATCAAGGCATCTTCACCCAATATCAGGGAATGAAACAGAAATATAAGAGATAAAACTTCACGAGAGATTCCATACAGTATCAGAGATATCAAACAGTATTGTAGATGTGCTGAAAAATTCTGATCCCGAACAAAATTTGTTAGCAACTAACCATACGCGGTTTTCTGTGGATAAACTCGCGTATATACGCAACTGTATTTCAGGAAACCCACATATCCAATTTAATCTTCTGAATTTAATTAGATCTGTTCTTCTGAGAGGCTGATATAACACCCAGCTTCTGTCTGAGATATTCGAACGCTTCCCTGGGCAGAGGTTTGGTAAATATATCAACAATTTGTTCTTTAGAGGGAACATACTCCAACTTCACCTTTTGTTCAAGCACTTGTTCACGTAAGAAGTGATACTTGATGGGAATGTGCTTGGTCTTTGAATGCATAATAGGATTCTTTGAGATACTGATGGCACTTGTATTATCACACATAATGGAGATAGGAGAAGTACATTTGATTTGAAAATCTCCCAAGGTTTGCATCATCCAAAGGAGTTGAGTGCAACAAGATGCGGCAGCCACATATTCTGCTTCAGCTGTAGATAATGCAATAGAACTTTGCTTCTTGCTGAACCAAGATACCAACCGGGGCCCCATATAGAATGCACCACCACTTGTGATTTTTCGATCATCAACATTTCCATCCCAATCTGCATCAGAGTAAGCATGAAGAGTAAGATCGGCATTCTTTGGATACCATAGTCCAAAGTCTTGAGTTCCTTGCAGATATTTGAATATTCTTTTGACAGCCTGAAGATGAGACTCTTTTGGATTAGCTTGGAATCGTCCAACAATCCCAACTGCATGCATAATGTCCGGTCTAGTCCCAATGAGATAAAGTAGGCTTCCTATCATTGATCTGTATTCTGGTTGATTCACCGCGGGAGAATCATCATGAGAACTGAGATTACATCTGGTTATCATTGGTGTACTTACAAGTTTGCATTCTTCCATGCCATACTTCTTCAGAATTTTCTTAAGATATTTTGCTTGTGATAAGAATATACCATCTGCAGTTTGATGCACTTGCAAGCCAAGAAAGAATGTTAGTTCTCCAAGTAAGGACATTTCAAATTCTTGCTGCATGACAGAAGCAAATTTCTTACTCATAGATTCTTCATTACTCCCAAAGATGATGTCATCAACATATACAACCACAATCAATAGTTTATCATTTTCAACCTTTGTGTATAAGTTTCTATCAGCAGACCCCTTTGAAAATCCTTGTTGATGAAGATATTTGTCAAGACGATAATACCATGCCCTTGGAGCTTGTTTGAGACCATATAGAGCCTTTTTAAGTCTACAAACAAGATTTTCATCATTTCCGAAAATGAATCCTTCTGGTTGTTCTATATAAACTTCTTCTTCTAGATCACCATTGAGAAATGCAGATTTAACATCCATTTGATAAACTTTAATTTGTTGAAAACTTGAAAAAGCAAGAAACATTCTTATGGCTTCAAGTCTAGCTACAGGAGCAAAAGTTTCTTCAAAGTCTATTCCTTCTTGTTGAGTATACCCCTTGCAAACCAGTCTAGATTTGTTTCTTATAACATCCCCATTCTCATTTAACTTGTTCTTGAATATCCATTTAGTTCCAATGACATTTTTATCATGTGGTCTTGGTACCAATTCCCAAGTGTGATTCTTTTCAATTTGATCAAGCTCTTCATTCATGGCTTGAATCCAAAATTCATCTTTGCTAGCTTGATTGACATTGTGTGGTTCAATCGTGGATAGAAATGCCAGATAGCTAGAAGATCCCACAAGAGTCCTCCTTGTTTGTACACCTGATTCCTTGTCTCCCAAAATTTGAGATTCAGGATGATTCTTTTGAACATATCTGGATGGAGCCTTTTCAGATAAATCATCTTCAGGTTCTTCATTGGATCCACTGTCTATATTATTTCCATTTGATGTAGAAGGACAAAAATCACCATCATCTTCTTTTGTTGCTTGTTTTTCTTCTTTAGGAGCTGCAGGAGACTCATCAATAACAACATCAATACATTCAACAATCTTTTGAAGCCTTTTATTGTAACATTTGTATGCTCTGCTTGTAGATGAGTAACCAAGAAGTATCCCTTCATCTGATCTAGGTTCAAACTTGCCAAGCTTTTCATCATTATTTTGATAAAGCATTTACTTCCAAAAACTCTAAAATGCTTCACAGAGGGAGAATTACCATACCAGAGTTCATATGGAGTTTTGTCACTATTTACCCAAACATGTGCCTTATTGAGAATGTTTACTGCTGTATGTGCTGCTTCTCCCCAGAATGTGTCAGGTGTTCCAAAATCATCAAGCATAGCTCTAGCCATTTGTTGAACTGTTCTATTCATTCTTTCTGCTACGCCATTTTGTTGTGGAGTGCCAGCTACAGAGAACTGTCTTTTTATGCCATGTTGTTCACAAAATTCAAGGAATTCATTTGACGTATATTCTCCTCCTCGATCAGATCTAAGACACTTGATTTTTAGATCTAATTCATTTTCTACCAGAGCTTTGAAGATCTGAAATTTCTCAAATGCTTCATCTTTGTGTTTAATCAACCCAATCCAACACATTCTAGAGAAATCATCAATAAATAAGATATAGTATTCTTCACCACATGGTGACTTTTTCCTCATAGGTCCACATATGTCAGTATGAATGAGTTCAAGAGGCTTACTTGATGATCCTTCCTTGGCATTAAATTGTACTCTAGTTTTCTTACCGAATTGGCAAGATTTGCATATGATATTTTCAGGTAGAGTAATATTGGGAAGATCATGAAGAGCTTTAAGTCTGCTTGATTTGTTGATTTGAGAGAAGCTCAGATGCCCCAACCTTCTATGCCATAGCCAGTTTTCTGAAGATTTACTCAAGTAACATTGTTCTTTGCAATTCTTTAATACATACAGGTTACTTGGAGTTCTTTTTCCTTTTATAATTGTTTTACCTGTATCAAGATCACGTACCACACATTCTTTTGAACTAAAGACAACTTCGGTTCCTTGATCACACATTTGACTTACACTTAACAAGTTATGCTTTAATCCATCCACATACATGACTTCATTAGCTTTCACCTTATCCTTTAGGAAGACAGACCCTTTACCTTTAATTACCGCAGGAGTATCATTTCCAAATGTAACATTCTTCTCTTTTTCTAGAGCACTATATGCAAGAAGTTTGTCTTTATCACCTGTCATGTGTCTTGAGCATCCACTATCAATGTACCATTGGTTCTCTTCATCTTCTGCAAATAACGCTATGCCACAATTTTCAACCTGTAATTCCTTCTTTTTCCATACTTTGGAGCTTGAAGGAAGATGCTCTTTTGGCTGGACTTTGCTCCTGCATTCAGATTCTTCATGGCCAAAGTTATTACAATAAGCACATTCAACTTCATTTTGAAGAAGAGAAAAGTTGTTATATGTATTCTTCTTTGTTCCAATATCAATCCTTTTCTTTCTTGCTTCTCTTGTCATGATGGTTTTATATGCAACACATTGAACAACTTTATGACCAAAATTGTGACATGAGAAACATTGTCCATTGAAGAAGAAATTTCTGCGATCATAAAATCTTCTACTTGAATTTACCTGTTGATTGATGTTTCTTTGAGAGATATTTCGGTTAGTGTCCTTTGAATTGAGATGATCATGCTTTACCTGTAAGGATTCTTTATTCCCTTGCTGAGTGGCAGAATGTTGTAAACCAGTTGTAGCTGCTTTTAGATAATTTGGTGCTTAAGCCTGAGAAGATTCTCCGGTGTATCCAAGACCTGTCTTTATAAGAGGAGAATGTTGTACCTTGATAATCTCATCGAAGGTTTTAGATCCTTTAGCAAATCTAAGATTCAGAGTCTTTACTTTCTCAAATTCTTTTCTTTGACTTACCACTTCACATTCTAATTTCTCAATGTGTTTCTTCGCTTCTTCAACCTACTTTTCCAGAGTCTCTATGGTTATTTTCCTTTCTTCTAAGAGTATTTTACTTTCTTCTAAGCGGATTTTGAGTTGATTGTTTTCTTCAAGAAAATCATTGTCCTCTAGAGCATCCACAAAGGTATCCTTTTCTTCTCTAGATTCAAATGCCATGAGAAGTCTAAAATCTTGTTCACATTCTTCCTCACTATCAGATAACCCATCACTGTCTTCATGAGTATAGTAACTTTTTATAGTGCTAGACCTGTTCTTATTCCTTCTTGCTACTTCCTTCCATTTTGCGGATGTTTCTTTATAAGGACACTTAGCATCATAGTGACCAACTCTTCCACATTCAAAACATTTGAAAGGAAGCTTACCTCTAAACTGTCCTGTGCCAAGTTGAAGTTTCTTCACAAAATTTACCTCATCTTCTTCTGAAATATATCCTGATCCTTCTACTTCTTGTACTTATTTCCCTTTTGTAGAAGCTCTAAAGACAGCTTCTTTGACTTCAGATGGTCCTCCTCTTCTCATTTCATATGCAGTTAGTATGCCATGAAGTTGCACCACAGTAATATTTTGAAGATCCTGTTTTTCTTCAAGAGCAGAAACTTTTGACTCAAATTTTGCTGTTAGTGATCTTAAAATTTTCTCAACCAAAGTAGATTCGGTTATTGTTTCTCCCAGATTTCTCATACGATTTACAACATCATCAAGACGTAAAAAGAAACTGGAAATATTCTCATTACTATGCATTCTTAGATTTTCATATTCAATTCTGAGAGTTTGAAGTTTTGCACTTTTTACCTTTGCATCACCTTCATAACTTGGAATGATTTTGTCCCATATCTCCTTTGCTGTATTTAGCTGCATAACTTTGAAAAATTCTGATTCAGTTAGACTTCCTGTTAGAGCATTGACTTCCTTTGCATTCATTTCATAATTCTTCTTTTTAGTCAGATCTATTGGTATTGCAGCTGGATATTGATATCCTTGTTCAACAATGGCCCATACATCTGCTCCCATAGACTGAAGATGGGATCTCATCCTTATTTTCCAGAAGATTAAATTACTTGCATTAAAGAGTGGAGGCTTGATAGATGTTGTTCCATCTTGATTGCTCATCTTGATTGATCTTCCTTCTAGCGGCTAAGCTTTTTCAGAAGGACCTGCTCTGAGACCAATTGTTGGGAAAAATACTGAGAGGGGGGGGTGAATCAGTATTTAGTGCAGACACTAAAAATTTGATATTTTCTTTCTTAAAAACCCATACTCTACTTTCCTGAAGCCAACTAGCGTATATATGCGGATATCCTTTACAGAACTTGCGTATATCCAGTGAATTAATTATGCATTCAATTCTTGACTTAGATCATTGCATTACTCATTCATCAGATGTTTAGAAAATAGTAAACAGGTGCAGAAAGAATAGAATAATCATCACACATAAGCAACACACATGAACACCAGGATTTTTAGGTGGAAACCCAATTTGGGAGAAAACCACCGCTGCCGTCATCTCAGTCTTCAATCTTTATTATTAAGAAAACTTCTTACAACATGTACTGGCACAGACTCATACCGGCTTACGCGGTACCCCTGGGAGAGGCTGCTTCTCTCGTTTACCAGCCTCTCCTGGAAGGGAGCAACAACCCCCTGCTCTCATTTACCAGCCTCACCTGGAAGGGAGCTACTACCCCTTGATATTAGCACCAGCCTCTACTGGCAGAAAGCTTCTACTTTCAGACTGAAGGCTTTAACCCTCAGATCCACTGCAGACCATGTTTCATCAATTTTCAAACTAGATCAAACAGCTACAACACAATCCTTCACTTATCATCAAACAACCTTTTCTCATTGCATCAAACAAAACAGTGAAACCACTGTACCCAGAATATCAGAGATAGCCCAGACTTCAGAAAAGATATGCAGAAACCTAATCAGCTTTGAGCAACCATCAGTTCAAATACCATACGCGCTTTTCGTATATACACGCTTTTAATAAAGACAACCCACGTATACATCTGTGCACTTTCCAGAAAAACCCTAACAATCCATACGCGCCTTTGTTTAAACAGATCCTCGCATATATGCGCTTTTCATGAAATGAACCTGCGTATAGAGCTATATAAGATAAATTTTGCAGAACAAACCAGATTTATGGACTTACCTAGATTTCTTCAATATCTTCAATAGATTTGTGTTAGGTCTTCATTACTTCTTTTTCAGATCATCCTAGAGATTCATCATTTCCAAATCTACAGTATTTGAACCTTCATCATCTTCACAGGTGCATCATATATTCAGATCTATCGATTAAGAACAGAGTTCAACCATGCAGATAAACTTCAGAGTGAAGAATTCATTAAAACCCAGACATATGCACACCTTTGCTCAATGATTTTATTCTCCTTATATAGGTTTACCCTTTTTCAATACCATGAGCCAAACCACACCACTTCCGATGGTATTCCTGGACGGGACCAAATATACAATCCAGTGCTCAATACAATGGGTCAATACCATGGTAGTAACCCCTGGTTTTACAAATTTAGAGCGCAATTGAGCATACGCGACTTGGCACATACTTTTCCGCGTGCATATGCTACTTCTCCTAGACAAACCCGCGTATGCCTTGAGACACACACTTTTCATCATTGTTCTAGCACATACTGAAATTCCTTTCATCATTACATCTAAGTTTCTATGAGACACATCAGATTTACATCATTACCAAGTTCATAAAATCAAGAATAACTTCATCAAGTAGGTAGCCATCATCTTCATCAAGTGGGTTTCCATCAAGGACAACACTCTGCATCATATTGCCAACAATTTGGAATATTACAGTGGTATCAAAGCATGATCTCTGGCCCAGCCTGTGAGATATAGTTATCAGAGGAAGGATAGATGTACAGAATCCAGAAAGCTTCAATATGTGAAAGGAAAAAGGAGGACAAGCTCACAAAGCTTCTTCCAAAATCTATGCAGAGCTTTCAAGGAGAGTTGAAGAAAATGAGATTGGAGATGGGATCTCCAAAGGAGGTTGAATCTAGAGTTGAATATAGATTTGCACATGGTGAGTGTGAGCATGCAGTTGCACTCCATGAAGCACAATTCAATTAAATGCCAAGAGCTATCTTGAGATGGATGGGAGGAGGAAAAATGCCTAAGAGGAGAACTATTAGTGATTTGTTGCAGGAGTATGAATCTCAAACTGAGAAGTTTAGAGATCATACTGATTTCCCAGAGTTTTTCAAGATCCAATTGGAGAAGAGAAAGCAACAAGATACAGGTAGATTTATTCTATCTACTTTTGCCAGATCACCTACATGTTCAGCTAGAGCTTGGGTGAAGGAGCTAGACTCCTATTTGCAGTTGCACCACATTTATGAAGATGAAGCCATCAGAGTTGCAGCGCTGCATTTCAGAGGTAAGGCTCATGCATGGTGGATTTTTGAATCTTATTCCTTAAAGAATGCCAACACTTTCTCTTATGCAAGATTCATAAAAACATTGATGGAGAGGTTTGGTGAAAAACTTCCTAAAGCACATGAGCAAGGAAAACTTGAAAGAGCCAAAACCTTGCATGTGATGGAGGAAATTCCATTTCAGAAAACCATGGGAGGAGCTGATATCTTGCATTACACTTTTCTGGAAGCAACACCTCCAGTTCATATTCTTTAATAAGAGGGCATGGGGATTTCCTTTTCACAAGAGGATCCAACTGTTGAGATGTTGCCCATACACATTGAGGAAGATGAGGGCAACATCACTGTCAAATCTAGAGCACATCCAGTGCCTCATGCAGAGGGAGGAGGATCACATGCTCCAACAGGAGGGATTCTTTTACCTTTACAAGAAGTTCCCTAGGATCTCATACATGGAGGTCCAAGAACAATCAGTGAGCAGCATTGTAGCTGGAAGGAGAAGGAAGGGAGGAAGAGCAACATAATTTGATGAGAGGCACACACCCTTCTCTATTTTAGAGAGCCAGTGCAAGAAAGAGGTAGACTGTATTGTGCTATGAAAGCAAGGGCAAGGTTGCCCAACCATATGAGTATCTACTCTTGACATTGATGTCTCACTATATGGAGGCATTCCACATGGGAGGCCACTTGATCTAGAGTTGATGGAAGACATCTTGTCTTTGGATTCACCACTCTTAGATTTTAGAGAGGTGAAGAGTCTGGAGGAAGACTTTGGCATGGGGGATGTCAAAGTAGCAGGTAGCAGCATGAGGAGAGCTTCACATGCCAGATCACCAGCGCTGTCTTTGAGGAGGATTGATCCTTATTGGAGGTCTCATCTTTTGGTGGAGTACTCCAAGGATCTTAGTGAATGCATGATTCTTGATGACCCAGATGGAGATGACAAATACATGGTAGATGATGTGGTCATCTATTCCCATGACAGGATATTCTTGACTAGATCTTCTAGTCTTAAGGAGAAGCTACTACATGCAGCACATGAGGACTTCTCTTCTATGCACTTTGATGCATATTTCTAGTTGATGGGGGAGTTCACTTGGGAGGGCATTCAGCATGACATATTTCAGCATATGGAGAGATGCATATCCCTAATGGTGATAGAGAGGATGTCACAACCACCTTCCTACTCATTGGGAGTAAGGGAGAATTTCCAGTTGAGCCATTTCAGCTCAAGACCTCAAGTACATGATGGAGGAGGTATCATTTCATATTTTGTATTGTACTTCTTTTCCTTATTTGAGCAGCATGATGTAACAAGAAAAAAATCTCTTCTTGCATATTGTATGATGATGTGCTTGCAGCTACTTGTAGCATTGATTTTGGCTATCTTTTTTATGGTTTGTGGGGGAAGCCACATGTATCTAGGTATTCACCATTGTCACCAACTTGTAACTTCATGTTTTCATCTTATGAGATGACTGTGGAAGCAAACAAGTGGCTGGAAAAGCACTTGTTATTTCTTATTTTGATGCAGGCCAAGGATGCACTGTGTTGATTCCATGAGAGGGACCATGATTCACTCTTTGGTTGTCATCTGGCAACTTTTTTTTATTGTACTTTGCTTTCATGTATTGCTGATATGTTTTTTATCAAGGAAAGCTTTGTATGGAGAGAGAGACAAATTGGATGGCATGGCACCCATATGTTAGAGCAACAAAAGACTTGTTTGTATGGGGCATAATAAAAGTTGACCATCATGATCTTACTTCATGGATTGGATGAGGGAGAGATGAGGCAACAACAAAAGTTGTTGTTGCTGTGGTTGCACTTGGAAGAGTATGGGAAGAATTTTTCCCATACTTTTCATGAGATTTCTAAAGAGACGGAAGGCACATTCATGGTGCAAGGAGGCTACCCTTCAGCATTGAAGGATTATGAGAGACTTCCATGTAGGAAGAAGATCTTCTCACATAACAACATGATGGTGTCTGGCTTTGTCATATGAAATGTCAAAGAGAGAAGTCATGGAGCCTTATTTCTAAGGTCTATAGCACTGTCATATGGGAGTGTGTTCTTATTGATGGAGTTTTCCACGGAGTATATGTATCCCTTCTTCTTGCAGATTTTTATGAGAGGATCCTCATGGGAGAACTTAAACATGGACCTCACTTTCAGCTTACTTACCATGCATGGTAAGAAATACATTTAGGTGCTTATTTATTACTCTATTGAGTATTTTTACTTTCTCACCATATGTAAACATTGCATTGCTCCACATGAGAGCAAGATTATTTTTGGGTCTCATGGTCACTCTAGGGCCAATGTTTATGATGATAGTAGCCCATCTATACATGACTTTGGGAAAGTGTATTGTTATTTTACTTATGTATAGTTAATAGACATTGATGCTTACTTCTTCATGTTGGGAGAACAAACATCTAAAGCTTGTAACTTGTTGCAGGACCACTTGCCACATGACATTATCAAGCAGCAGTTGGGAAGACTGCATAATATCCACATGGAGAACCTTTGGTACCATCCAAAATTGCACGTAACTTTCAACAATTTTATGATTTGGAGGCCAAATGGTGATGATGCACCATTCATATTGAATGGAATGGTTTGGGTTGGCATGACTCATGACTTTGGAGGAAGGGTTTTTTGAGACTCAATCTTCTTCTTGCCATTAGAGGGCAATCATGTTGCAGCTCGAGATCAGCATACCCCCTACACTTATCATCAGTGGAGATGGGGATGGCACGGGATAGGCTCTCTTGCCTATCATGTTCAGTTATTCAACCCACCTACATTTCAGGAGCAAAAGGTGGAGGAGACTTTTCATGAGTTACCATGTTGGAGGGTGACTCACTTCATTTGGATGATAGCATGGGTGAGTGAAGCACTCATTCACCATGATGAACATCATCCCTAATTTGTGGAGGCCATGAGACAGCAAGCAAGTTTCCATTCACACTCTCCACCTTTGGTTGATGTAGACCATTTGGTTTTGCAAACTTGGGAGGAAACATTGGACTATAGTTTCTTTGCAGATTCTCTTGATGCAATGATGGAGGCTATTGATGGGAGGCCACATGAGGAGGAGGGGAGGAATTTTTGCTCTCCTTATACATTTTCTTGAGGAAAAGAAAATATTTTGAAGGGGAGGACTGTAATGTTCAAAAAATTTAGCCTCAAAGTAAATGGAACATTAGAGTTGGCAGTAGCTCTATTTGGTGAATAAATGGGTAGAAAAGCCCATAAGTCTCCTAAGGAGGATAAAAGAACTCCAAGTGTGAAAGGAGACACTCTTTCTAGCTTAATCAAACACCTCCATGTGTGAACAGGGATAAAATCAAGCTGCTTTTACTAAGTCAATAGCGCAGTTTTAGAGGAGGAGGAATCCAATGAGGAATAATGCAATTTTGGAGGGAGATGTATCCTTGGATAGGGATGACCTAATTGAGTGGGGCCAAGGGCAAGAAAATTCATGTTTTATATAAGGAAGATGAGGGAATAATTATTCATCATGTCTTAGATTATTATTCTTTTCTGCCAAGAGTTGCTGCTTTGTTGCTTAGCAGAGTTGTAGTGTTGTTTAACACTAGGTGTTCTTGAGCGAGAATCCCACCTCTTTCCTTTGAGGAACCTCATTGGGAGAGTTTTCATTCATAATTACACATCATGTTTTCAGGCCAAGCTTCATCCATCTTCATCAATGCATTTTTTCCAGAGATTATGCAGTGTTGCTGGGTGCAGCAGTGGAAGGGATTGGAATCCCAGCTTTTGAGCTAGTTTCTCATAGGAGGAAGATTTCCTTCACTTGATGGATCTATTTGGAGAGCTCCAGAGCTGATTTCAGATATTTTGTATCAGACCACACATTTCCCATACACTCCCAGTGCTGTTACAGCTAGGGATTGCATTATTTTGGAGGCAGTTCTCAGTGCATGGTTTGGTGGCTCTATTGTTGAGTTTCCTTGTGATTGAGAGGTTCATCCTTTCATGGGAGGAAGCCCTTGAGGGATCTACACCATATCAGACATATTTCCAGCCTTGTAAAATCATTTTATTCAGTGTTTTATTGGTGATTCAGTAAATTATTGAATATCACATTGTGTATGTAGAGTGTTTGAAAAGAAACCCTTGCCGGTTTCTTTTGTATTTTGTATAAGGAGATTAGATCTTTATTCTTCAGCATTATTTATAAATACATGAATAGATATATTGTTCTCCTATGATTTTATGTGTAAACCCTCTCTTATACTACACAGTCCCTTGAGCAACAACTCTGACATTTTGCAGTCTTGGGGTTTTAACACTTTTTGGCAATCCTAGGTGTGGGAGATCTGTTTAACCCACCTAGTTTGCTTTGCTTCAGCTCTAATATTGGATTTAGGTTGTATATTTACTAATATATAGGATCCAAGAGTCCATTTTACTGTTTTATTATATTTTTTGCTGTAAATGCATTTTTCACTGCATGATTCATGAGCTGCTCCAGATTTGGAATATTACACTATCCTTTTTGATAATCTAATTCTGAAATAATCTTGAAAATCCTTAATTATACTTACTTATCAACATAAATTTAAAGCATGTTCAACCATGATTAGTCTAGATGGCTCAACAAGATATCTTTTGAATCAGCAGTGGCATTTAGAATTGCACACTTTCAGAAGCATTGTTTTTTGGGTACCAGGTTGTACCTCTTTTAAATTTTCCCTCTTTTTCTCTTTCCTTTATTTATTTATTTTTTTGTACTTTCTTTGATTTTTCTCATGCTATGTTGTGTATAATGAATGAAGTCTTTGAATCTAGGAATCTTGACAAAAATACTGTTTAAGCATCCTGCCATTGACAGGACCTTAAAAAAGTTCTTCTCCATTCAGTCCTTCCAAGAAGAAAGCATTATGACCCCTAATTGAGTGAATGATATAAGGCCCTTTCCACAGATTCTCAAACTTGCCATGTTTACCTTTATCTTGCCTCCTTGAATCCCACTTCAGAATTGTATCTCCAACTTGAAAATGATTAGCTTTGGTTCTTCTGTCAAATATCTTCTTGATGTTTTCTTGAACTGCTTGTGTCCTTTTTTATACTTATTCTATTGTCTGTTGTAAATGAATGGTTTGATTCAACCTTCTCTGCATATCATTTTCTTCTGTTTGTACTTCTTGGAGAATTTTCATGACTGGAACTCCTAAAGATGTAGGGAAGATGGCATCTAGACCATATACCGGCTAATAGGGGGACATATTTATTGATTTATTGGTAGTGAGTCTATCAGCCCATAAAGCATGAACAAGCTTACTATGCTAAGATTTTTTATTTTGATCCAACAATCTTTTGATAATATTGATTAGGATTTTATTGGAAGATTCAACTAGGCCATTTCCTTAGGGATAGTAAGCTGTGGAATGTCCTAAAGTGATATGGTATTTGTAGCATAAGTGAATCATTTTCTTGGATTTGAAGGTAGCAATGTTGTCTGTAATGATTTTTCTAGGACAACCAAATTTGGATAGTATGTTGGTTTCAAGGAACTTGATAATGACAGAGTCAATAGCATTCCTAGAGGATATAGCTTCTATCCACTTGGTAAAGTAATCTGTAGTAGTTAGGATCCACTTATGTTGAGTATATGAGGTTGGGTGAATTTCTCCAATAAAGTATAAACCCCATTGCTAGAAGGGGGCTTCAATAATGATGGGATGCAAAGATAGAGGTAGGAGTTTTCTCTTGCCATCAAAAATTTGACACTTATGGAAAGTCATGACGAGCTTTTGAGTATCTGGGAAAAGGGTGGGCCAATAGTATCCAACTCTAAGAATATTATTTAATGTGGTCTTCCAGTAAATATGGCCTCCACATTCTCCCTCATGCAGCTCATGCATGATTTTTCCTGCATCATTCTCAAGCAAAGAGTGTCTTTTTGGGGTTCAAAGACAAGCCATATTTTCTACATTTCTCAAATGAATAAAATGTTCCTTATTAGTTTTGGAGAAAACAATGATGTCATCAAGGTAAATGATTATGAAATAGCCTACGTCTTCTGAAAAAGCTATGTCCATGGCCCTTTGGAATGTGGCTCCTGCATTCATCAAACCAAATGGAATTTTGACATACATGAATGTACCCCAAGGTATGGTAAAAGAAGTTTTGTGTTGGTCACTTGGGAGTACTAGTACTTGGTTGTAGCCTGAAAAACCATCCAACAGTGATATTATTTTAGATCCAACCACGTTCTGAAGTATATGGTCCATTTTAGGCAAGGGATAATTATCTTTTAGGGAGGCTCTATTTAGATTTCTGAAGTCAATGCAAAGCCTGATTTCCCCAGTCTTCTTCCTAACAGACACAAGGTTGGAAACCCACTGTGAGTATCTAAGGGGGACTATAATTCTAGCATCATACATCTTCTTGATCTCTTTCTCAACTAAAGGTAATAAAACTAGGTTTATCCTTCGTAGTTTTTGCTTGAAAGGTTTTTGATTTTCTTGAGAGGAATCTTGTGTTGAATAATGATGGTATCATATAGTTTTAGATCTTTGTAACCCCATGCAAACACATCTCTGTATTCTTTGAAAAGTTCAATGTATTCTTGTTTGAAATGAGTAGGGAGAGTGCTAGATAACTTGATTATTTTGGGTTCATTTATGCTTCCTATGTTATGTTCTTCAATATTAGTTTCTGTAAGCTCCATATTTGGTTTTTTAGCTACATCATTGAAGTAAAAAAGCTCCTCTAATGATGTAAGGCCCCTTGGTATTGAGTCATTTTCAATTTGTAAAATTTCAAGTTCCTTTTGGTCTAGTTCGTTTAGTAATTCTTCTTTATAAAGATGTTCAAATTGATTTATATCAGCAGTAGAGGACAACTCTATTTCATGGGCTTTTTCTTCATCAGAATAGTCTTTTTTATGGCTTGTGCTAGGTGTTGGTTTAGAAAAATCACTTCTTGATTGTAGGAAATCACCAATGTGTTTGTCATTGTCAAACACTTGCCAATAGTTTTCATTGTCAGGGATTGTAGGCCTATTTTTTACTTTGACATTGAATTGCTCATTTATCTGGGGTATTTGGCAATTGCTGGCAGCAAAGGCGAGTTCATTTATAGGGTGGTTTTGAGCTCTAGGGATGAAGGTGAGTTCATATTTTTCAAAGGTTTTTAAGAGCTCTAAGGAAACATTCCTATATTCTCTTAATCTTGGGTTTTTAGCTGAATACTCCCCTTTTATTTTCCTAATAATCAGTTCTGAATCTCCTTGGAATGATATTTTCTTGGCTCCTAAATATTTGAGAAAATGTAGGCCAAGGAGGAGGGCTTCATACTCTGCAATGTTATTGGTTCATGGAAACTCAAGTTTATAAGAATGTCCATTGTTTATATTGTGTATCCATACACCTGCTCCAGAACCTATCTTGTTGTAAGAGCCATCAAAGGTCGTTTCCCATAGTGTTTCTATTTCATACTCATTGTCCTTTTACTATTCAAGGCTGCTAAGGTTAGGGCTGTTAGATTCTTCTTTTGGGGACTGATTTAATTGTTTGGGTGAACTTGACTCTATCTCATTTTCCCTTTCTTGTTCACTGATTTCATCTTCATTATATAAGATAAAGGAGTCTAAATTTGAATGAATAGAGTAGACAGGAGTATTGTTTGGCCTATCTATGTTGCTTACCATAAATTTCATATTATATTCTCTGTATAATCTTCTAGTTTGATTAAAAACTGGAGTTGTAGCATAAGACATGTCCATTTGAAGGCTCCCCTGAAGTTTAGCTCCCCAAGATCTAGATAGAAGCATGCCATATTTTGGGGGAATGTCAACTACTACTATGTTCATAACTAGACCTTTAACAAGAATTTGTGCCAAGTTGATACATAAATCTTTGATTAGGCCCAAGCATTTGACTCTGCTTGAATCAAAGGAATATAGGTCCTTTTAAGGTTTAGTAATTTCTAGGCCTAGGCTTTCCATTACCACCTTTGGCATAAGGTTATGAGAAGCGCCTGAATCTAGCATGGCATTGTGTCAGATCTTATCATGTATGTTCAAGCTAACATAGAAGGGAGGGACAACTCCTTCTTGGTATTTTCCTTTAACTTCAGGACCAAACAACAATTCTGGTTTGTCATCTGTCAAGTTCAAAGTATCAGTATCACTGCCTATATTCAAAGCTTTCAAAACTTGATTTTTATATACATCCAGCGTCACTAATTTAGCTAAGGGTATGCTAATTTTGATCTTGGAAATTTCTCCCTCAAGGCTAAAAGGGACTATTTTTCTTGACATAATTACATCTGTTTTGTCAACCATAGCTCTTTCAGCAATTCTGATTTGCTGAGGTTTATTAGGACTATTAATTAGGACAGATTTTTTAGGGCCACTAGAAGAAGTACTAGGGAAACTTTGCTCAACACTTTGTTGGATGTTTTTGTCCTTGTTTAGATCAAATTTCTTGGCCACAATGTTGGTATTACTTGTTTTATTTTTGGTTGTTTGTTTAAAGTTTTCCTAACAACAGTATTAGTGTTTTTGTCATTTGAAATTTCTGGGTTCCCTTTGCTTCTGAGATCATATTGTTTGTGTACCTCCATTATTGCATTTTCAAACCCCAATCTGTAATCTTTAGAATCTTCATGGTTGTTTTCAGTTTGTTCTGAGGAGAAGAACCCTTGTTCTTCTTCAGTGAGGGAAACATCATTGTCACTGTCAGATCCTATTAAATTTACATGATTTTCCTCCAACCTTTCAGTTTCCCTTTCTTCTTCCTGATCTACATAGTTTTGTTGAAAGGGAGGCCTAATTTGCTGATCATTATCTCTTTGTCTATCTAGAATAGGGTCTCTTCTGAAATTAGGATTTCTATTTCTGTTTTGGGGATTAAATTGGTTTTCTCTTGAAGGCATTTGATTATTTAAGTTTATTTTCTCAAGCATTCTTTCCATTAAACTTACTAAGTTGTCAATTTTGGCATCAGATGATGAGGTTGATGCCATTGTTTTATCTTTGTATGTAACTTTTTTCTCTGATTTCAACCTAGCTCTTTTCTCAATCAAATTTTCCTCTACACTTATGGCTCCCCTTTGCATATCTTCTAAGGTAAAGGGGTCTCTTTCTCTTAGCTGGTAGGCCATTTCGGATCAAAGCCTTCAGGAAATTTAGCTAAGGCTAAGCCTAATGGAGGCTTCATATTTGGGGGAATTGCATTGTAAACACTATTGAATCTAGTGCAATAATCTTCGACACTTTCCCCAATGTTTCTTTTGAGATTTCTATATTCTGAAAGAATTTGGAGAGGGTTCTTTTTTATTTCCCATATATTTATGAATGTTTGATATAAATAAGGGAGATCATTTATGCTATTAGGAGTTAAGTTTTTAAACCATTTCTTGGCTTCTCCTCCTAAAATTTGGGCAAATATTCTCATCTTAATGGTCTCTTCTTCTATTTCAATGTAATCAAAAGCATCATCCATTTTATCCACATGTTGTTGGGTAGTAGTAGATTTAGTTCCAGTGAAATGGGGAATTCTAGACTAATAATCATTTGGTAAAGGAACTAGATGTTGTGGTAACACTAATGGGGCATACCATGTAGCCATGATAGGAAAAAATGGTGGATTTACAAGAGGTTTATTTGTGAAAGGGAAAGTGGGATTTGGTGTACTGTTTTGAACAATAGAAGTATGGATGGGTGTATTGGAAGTGCTAGCACCAAAAAAATGATTTTGAACAGATTTGTTGTGGAAGGAGCTAAAGTGATGGAGAAGTTGAAAATCAGGTGGAGTGGAAGGGGAGGCTTCTCTACTAGAGCTTTGCTGAAAATCTGTGGGCTCAAGGTTATCTTGATCTATGTCACTATATGACTTGTTCCTGAATATTTTCCTTGTATGAGGCAAGTCAAAGTGAGGATATTCCAAGACTGTAAGGCTTTCAGGGACATATCTTGTTCTTTGGATAGTCCTATCAGTAGTTAAATTTCTAGATCTAGAAGTTTTCCACAAAATATTTTCTAGGTCATCAAATATTGTAGGAGGATTAGGGTCTAGATGAGATCTGGTATTGATCCTATGTGAACCTAGATTTCAAGTTCAAATTTTTTTAAGAGAGGCTGAAAGTATAAGAATTGTTTTCAAAAGTTTAAACTCTCTTGGTGTTTAGTATCTTGCTAAAATACGGGACTAGGACCTTTAGATTTCCAAGGAATGATTTGAAATGATCTTAAGGGAATCTAAGAGTACTAGTGGAGAAATAGGCCTACTAGGGCTAGTGGAGTCACTAGGTGGAAATTTTTAGCTCTTTTGAAGGTAAAATATGTTATGGTCCACCACCAATAAGTGATAAAAGCCAATCTAGGAGTATTTTTGGGCTTTTTTGAGTTTTCTATGGTTCTTTGGTTTGCAAGAGTGTTCTATACCTAAATCATCATGTAGCTAAGATGGTGAAACAAACAGAGTCTACTCTAAAGGAGTCTATAAGAGTGTTTTTATTTTTTATTTTTTATTTTTTTTAGGCCATCATATACTCAAGTCCCACTGTGATCACCAAAATGTTGGGGTCCTGTGATTTGGAAGATTGGGATACCAAGTGACAAGGCAACATCAAAGCCAGTCTTTAGATTTCTAGGACCTAGCCTTCGTAGTATCAGAGAGGGATCTCTCAATTTGTTTGCAAAGATAAGACTTGTTTGCTTTTTAAAGATTGATTTTAGGCTAGTTATTAAGTATGAGTTTTTTTTATTGTTTGGTTGGACATGATGATCTAGGCAGCATAGATAGAAAGAGGAAATCTCTAAGTCATTGGGAAATGGAGTCAAATGGAATTGATGAGAAGTTCATAGATGGATCAGGGAGTATCATAGGGAAAATCTAACTTGGCCAGTGGATCTTTAAGGTATTTTAGGTGAAATGAAATGGACATCAATGGTTTTTAGAATGAAAATTAGAACTAAGGGCAATTAAGAATCCTTAATTATATGTACTTCTCAATAAAGGGACTTAAAACATTATCTGAACATAAAGAGGCATTCCATAGACAGGGCTAACCATTAATTCTACAAACCACACTTCAACAAATAATAATTCAAAGAAAAAATTTTCCAATGAAATATAGAAGGCAAGAAACTCGTTTAACTTCTAGCGATTTCACCTTCAAGGACAAGAAACATTCAATATTCACAAATAACTACATTCATAGAAGAGGGAACTCCTAAACATCTTTGATTACAACTATGAATATCTTCAAAACAATTACTTAAGCAAGTACAAAGGGTATGATTAGAACAAAACCTTTTTGGTAGACTTTAAACAATGGTACTTTGAAGAGAGACCTTAGAAACAGTTTTCAAGTGGCAGCAAGTAAGAAGGGAAAACCATAAATCATACTTTGAGACCAAATGTATTAAACTATTTAAGAAATAAACAAGCATAGGGGTCCTAGAGAGAAATTAAGAATTCCCTATGATATCCTAGAAGAAGAAAACATTAAGACAGTGAAGAACAAATAGGACTAAGGTGCTTTCGAAAGACATTTCTTAGCCTAAACCTTTTGCTCTACTACAATAGAGAATTACGTAAACATAATGAAATAGGAAATAACAATAACATATTTAGAGTACTTCACCAACATCCAAGCTTAGGGATCCAATGATCTAGCCTCCTCCATCAAAAAACAGATCGAGAAATCCACAAGTTTCAAAACCTCAATTTCTTCTTAACTTCCACAAGACTATGTATTATTTCAAAGAGTCATTAAATGCCAACAATACAATGAGTTGAAATGCAATATTTATGCTGAAAATGAGGAGGTGAGGTTAAGATAGGGTTTGGGTATCATTAATTACAGAGTAAATGCACTCCTGACCTTGAAAACCGTGCAAGGCTTAAGGCAAGAATATCTGCAACTACTTCTCTGTTTCAATAACTTTGTCTTAACTTCTGAGGGAAAATAGGTGAAAAGTTTGACTTTAAGGCCTATCTTTAACTATTACAATAACCGCCTTAACACATAAAAATATCTTCTGACTGTGTAATAATTGCCCAAATGCCTTTGTGTAAATGAAACATGCTATAGGTGGCAGTTTAATCTTCTAGAGGAGTAACTACTTCCTTGTTTGAATCATTCGAGGTTGCCACTGGGTTATATGCCTTTGTTTAATCACAAATATGTCTTTAGGCTCTTTAAACCTTGATTTATCTTTAATTAATCTGCCTCATTATCTTTCTCTGTTTCTGTTCTAAACAATTGTTTTATTTCTTTATTATTTGTCCTTAAACCTTTAATCACTGTGTAAAAAGGCTAATCTTTGCTTATCCTTTCTGTTCTTCATTTCTTTCACTGATTTCTTCAGACAACTTTTGTTTACTATTCGCAGGGATTTTTGTGTATATCGAAGGGTTTCTTGATTGGATCGATGGTCATGAATCATTGATTTAGCCTTTAGATTTGCCCTAGGTCCCTTTTTCTTCATGTTTCTGGCCTCTTGGATCATCATCTAGAGACTTCCGTCACTTAATCAACTGTGGGATGGCTTCTTAGGCTTGGGATGCCATTTCAACCTACAAAAACAAACAATAATTAATTTAAAACCTGCGATTTTTTGGATTTAAATTGCTTTCAGGGGTTTACGAGGCGTCAAAGCAATGTACAGAGGAAGGGAATATGTATGGGAGGAATAGGGAGGAGGATTGGAAGATTTGAATAATGGCACGAAAGAGGAAAGGCGGTTTTAGTAAAAACCAGGATTTTTATCACGTTCATAATAGGTGGTAAGCGGTTTGGGGGCAAACAAATGTGATTCCACTCAGTGGCCACCACGTGTCCTGGATGAAACCACCCATTTCGTGGTGAAAAGAGGTGTTAAACCTCGGTAGCAATTTCCGTGTGATATGATTAGTGAACTGTTAGATCTCAAGTGATGAGATCTATGGTGCTGGTGAAGCCCGATGGGGGAAGCATGTTGGTAGTGGAACACAGGTGGTGGGTGGAGATTGGTCGTTGATGGAAATAGTGGGGAGTGGGCTAGCGGGTTGACGTAGGCTAATTGTTCGGGCAACAGAAGTGTGTGTTGGGGGATAAGGGGAGAGGCAGGGAGCGCGATGACTATTAGATCAGACTTGATCAACAGTGGGGATTGCTTTGAGGAATGAGTGGGCAGGGCAATGAAAAAATGGAGAAGGGGCTTAAGGAAACGGCGGAGGCATGGTCCCGTGGAGGGGAAGATAGGACCAGGGGTATGGGATGAGAGGGGCTTTAAGGGAATAGCGGGTGGTTGCGGCCTCAGGTTATATGAGGAGGGGGGCTGGAGCTTTGAAACCAAAAGTGGCTTTTAAAAAGGACTTTTTTAAAAAGGAGAGGTTTAGGCCTAAAAACAAGATTTTTATGAGTTTTTAGGAGATCCGATAGGCTCAAAAGTTGATTTTAACCAAGTAAAAAGGATTTTACAAGGTTATTAAAGCCTTTTTAAGTAGGATGGTGAGTGAAAGGGGGTTTTAATGGGGTCCTTGGAGAAGGGTAACATGAGTTTTTTAGGGGGAAAAATAGGTGAATGAGGCCTAGAAAATGAAGTTTCTTTATAGTAGGGCAGGCTTTGAGAAGGCAGAAGATAAGGTTTTTAGTGAAACAATTGGGTGTTGAATAATGAAAACAGTGATTTCTATAACTCACAATGTTTCTTGAAATATTGTTTCTAGAAATCTAGGCTTTTCAATTTAGTCATCCTTTGATATTAGCAAAATTACTGATGACTAACACTTTGGAGGGATAGGGAATGGCCTGACCTCTGGGAAGTTGTGCCATGAGATTCCAATTCCTGCCAGTAGTTGGCATGATGGGGTCTTCTCAACTTTCTTGAGAATGACCTCCTGCAATTGCAGGATCGGCTAGTGCGTTACCTAGTCTGCTGCTGGAACATGAGACACAGATTTATGGTGCTGAGGGGGAGTGAGTTGACTATCCGTCTGGAGAAATATATATATTTCATGAGAGTATTACTGCCTCAGGGTGAGGCGCTTCCATACCTGCTTCCTCCAGGGAGGGTTGACCTTCAAATATTTTCCCACATTCATTATGGCAGGGCACCTCTCTTAGAGGGGTGTATTCTGATTGAGTCAGTGAAAGATTTGGCTGAGTGATGTGATATAGCCATGATTGTGCGATTGACGGGGTCATCGTCACCACATAGGGCACCAGGGCCACAGCTAGGTGTCTTACACCATCTTAGGGCCGGAAACTTCTTTGGTTTTTCCCGTCACTGCTACGACGGGATGGTGGCCTAACTATTGAAGGTCCATGATGGATCTAAGCTATTTAATTATGCCAGAATCCTCTGTAGAATCATGTACAAGAGGGTGTTTCTTCTTTGACTTATGGTGGCTGTGCCTATCTGGGGTCCTCAGGACCCTCACATGAGGAGGTGGTCTCCTGTTATGCCTCGTGGTAGGGGAGGTCGAGTAGGGTGTTAGTGGAACCCTACTACTGAGGCTTGGTTTGAGGCCAACCCTCAGATCTTCCTCCCTTACCCATATGATGGGATGGACTTTTGAGGAGACCCAGACATGGGTCTTCCTGCTAGATACACATGGGGGCCATCAGGTATGATCTGTGTGTTTTATTCTACATTTATTAAGTATTTATGGTTTATATGTGTATTATGATGACACTGACATAGCCTTGTTACTCTTGCAGAAGTTGGCGAGGTTAGGCATTACATCACTTGTTTGGTCGGACATTACCTAATCCTGGAGGGTTTGAGGGGTTTTGCTCCTAGCCGGGGGTTAGGTAAGAGGTCTGGAGTAGCCCCAGGGTGGAGCTCCTAGTGACGGGGCTGGTCCGTCTGGAGAGGGTAGCAGTTCGGTTGCTATAGAGTGTGTTGCAGCAATCGCTCACATTGAGGTAGTATTTTCTCATATGGCAGCGATGGTAGAGCATATGGTTGCTCTAGAGGTCCGGTTTGCACACTTGGAGGATGCATGGGGCCCTGTGGACTCCCTGACCCAGGGTATGCATAACCATGGGTTTTTTGATGACCTTGATGATATATGGCTAGAGACACTAATGGCCCAAGAGAGGGGCTATCGACCGACTCTGCATCGCATGGTGGCTTCTGTTTTGATAGCTACCCTAGTACTACTACTAGGAGCATCCGTGGGTACAGGTGCCCAACCTAGAGGGGCACAACCCTAGAGGATTTTTGTACACAGTACCACTATGCCTACTGAGTAGATTATGTGGGAACAAACATTACTGTTCGTCCCTAAAGTGGATGCTTAGAAAGGATCAGGTGTGGGGGAGAGAGTTCTCTGCTGCCATTTCCGAGTTTTTGGTTTGGGTAGGTCTAACTCTTTTTGGGAGTGAAGAATTAATGCTTCTCTTACTGCTCGAAGCTTGGGGAGGTGTTCATAGTTCATAGTATGGTCAAAATGTGAGCAAATCCGATGATAGAAGTGTGTGATTTTTGCCTAGTTAGAGAGTTTCCTATGAGGGAGGGAAGAGACCATGAGAAAGTTGTTCGTGAGGTGCTTCAGTTCTTTGCATTGATTGACCTGGTGGCTGATTATGTCACATATTCCGTGCGTCGACCTACACTAGACATGGGTTATTCTTGGTCGATGTGCCTTTGTAACTTGCCCATGTGTCGGTGTGGAAATGGGGTAGGTTTCCTGGGGGAAATCTGCCTTCCATTATGTTTCCTGAGTTCTGGATTGATAAGATCATGGTGGTGTGTCTCTAATGAGTGAATGATGTCAATTAGAGGGTGCACCCGAGTGATATAAGTGTAGCGCTAATCATGATGGTTTTCCTGACATACTTGACAAGAAATTATTTTTTGGTGACGTGATCAGGTACTAGAGGCGTAGCGCTTCTAGGTTTGGGGATGTGGTGACCACATGATTACATGTGTTACACAATGCACATGTTGGTCTTCTTCGTGGAGGGTGGTTGGGGGTGACTAATGGTTCCCCGACCGACCACTTTTCAGTTGATAGGAAAAGGATGGATGTACTTGTCATGGCCTCTTGCGTTGTCAATCTATCCATGGATTCAGTATCAGATCCATCTTCTAGGGAGAGACGTGTTATGGTTGAGCGTAAACTAGTTAGCACTGCGCATAATCTAGGGATATAGTGACAATGGTGTAATGGGTGATTTCCACCACATATCTGACATGAAAAATAGGCTGCTTGCAAGCTAACATAGTACACACGTTCAACTGGATACCATCTTTGGATGAGCTCCAGGGATGTGTAGTCATCGATGAAGTGGTCACGTTCATCACAAAGTGCACAACGCATGATAGGTGGGGGGAAGATGAACGAGAGTCTTTTTAGTGTCTGTTGTGCCAAAGAAGGTACAAAATGATGCAAGGTTCTTCTCCATTTGACTGGATGGAGGGATCCTCTTGATAGGATTGTTCGATGGCATGTAAGGCATCCTTGT
Organism: Pinus albicaulis; assembly: GCA_034641835.2. Lineage (NCBI taxonomy): Eukaryota > Viridiplantae > Streptophyta > Pinopsida > Pinales > Pinaceae > Pinus > Pinus albicaulis. The sequence goes on from CM076578.1 coordinate 1,934,153,877, forward strand.
ATCATGGAATTCCTTAGCAATGATGGGTGTAATGCCCATGATGGCCATAGATGGTACATGCATGGTTGGTATGCAACGCCTTGCCTTGATTTTTTCTAGCTGGTTCCTTTTTACGAGAACTTATTCCATGATATTTACCTTGGAGCTAAGGAGCGGTTTTAGTTCGTCCAACTCCATGCAGATATGGGTAGGGTGGCCTACTATGTCGCATATGGCACAAGGTTGTAATTCCTGTTGTATGGTGGGCGTTTCTACCTTCTTCCCTTTTTTATTGATTTTCTTGGTTGTAACCATCAGTTTTGAGATGGGATTTATCTTAGATGGTATGCTGGCGAAAGTCTCCTCAACGGGCGAAGCCTCCTAAAGAGTGAGGGGGATCAACCTTGTAGAGGTAACAACAGTGACTCCTATTGTGGTGGGAGGGAAAAAGTACCAAACTGGTATTGCAAAGGATATATTTGGCAGCACTACTATTTTTTAGACATGTTGTGACACAAAACCAGGTGGAGGGTATAGGAAAGGAGTTTGGGGGACAACGTAAGATAGAGAGGCTACTGTAGCAGAGGCCTCAATGTCATACTTTTCGTATCTGTCTCCTGGCTGGCTTCGGTGCTTGATGTATACATCATGCTCACCAGAGCCTCTGTGATATCAGCTGATGGTTCTGGTCTGAAAGTGGTATCTCGTAGGAATGATCTGAGGATTGATGATGGTTTGAAATGGCCAGGGCCATATTCTTAGTAGATGTGTCTATAAAGGGTAGAACAAAATTAACATTTTTTAGGGGTCTCTTGTCATGATATGACAATTTATCGACAATAATGATGTAATCCTCATGGGTGAAAATCATGGTTCTAAAGATGGAGGATGCTATGGCAGACATGGCGTGCTTATAGCTTTGCCCAAGGAGTATATTGTAATCCAATTGAGCATCCAAGACCTTAATCTCTATAAGGACTATCTTTCTGACTAGGGAAATTTTGGTAGAGACTGACGGGAGAAGATGGGTGCCCATTGTATGTCCTAAGTGTGATGTATGATGGTTTTAGCTCGGGAGACCCTAACTTTTGCCAATTTTTTTTGACATTATATAGGTGGATGCACCCTCGTCAATGATACAATGGTGGATAATGATGTTTTGGATTGATATTGGTATATGGAAGGCGACCAATGAAGGAATCCTAGGGGTGGATTTATCTAAATCAAAATCCATTAGGTGTGAATCGACAGGGTCGATGGTGCCTAATGCGGAAAGTAAGGTTTTCCTTTGCTTTGGGCATGATTGCAATACCTCCAAAGCTGACATAGCAACAGGAGATTGGGCTAAATCATCCACATTGCTATATTTATGGGGTGCTTTAAAGTGGTTTCATTCTCGCCTAGTTGGTCCCTTGGCCATCTTTGGAAAAGGTTCAATATGCATCTTTGATATAGTCAATGGTGTTATTGGTGCACTCATGCTAGCCCCTGATGAACTGGTGTTTGGTGGGGTATTGTAACTCTGATTCCGTGTCTAAAAAAATATTCTTCGCCAGTCATGTACATTTCATGGTTGTTTTTTTCAGATTCATTAGGATTTGTTTGGTATTGTTGGGTGCTAACTGTCCCTTGGTGGGGGAAGGGCTCCTGCATGATAGTTGTCTACTATGAGGGTCCCCCTTGTCCTTGGTTACCTTGAAGCTTCTTCAGCTCAGGGAGATCGGGGCAATGGTGAGTGTAATGGCCATACTCACCATGGATTGTGCAAGACTGGTTGGTCTAAATATTCACCCTCTTGTTTCACCCTTGGGAGTTATCTGGCTCCTGGTTTTCATTTCGGTTGGAGTTCCCCCAACCCTAAGATCATGGAGGGCATTGTTGCTTGTTTCCCCCCTGTCCTAGATTTCCCTTTTGTTTGTTTTTTGATATTTTCCTTGACGCGTTGGGAGGATAGCTAGGATTCTCCTGATTATATGATTGGCGCGGTTGTGCCTGGGAAGGTTGCACAAATTTCACCTGTGCATTATTTTGCATGGGTGGGTTTTGTGCTAGGGATTGGGAATATTGGGGTCTTTTTCCTTGGTTTCTGAATGTCTACTAGGGGGGGAGCTATTCTATGATCATTCCTAGTTGTGTACTGGGTCCCTTGAGTAGGAGGGTATGGTCCTCCCTGTTGATGATGGTATGATTGTGCCCTATTGGTCATGTTCTACAAAGGTGCATGATGACTTTGGTAGCCAGGTTGTGGGATGTTGTGGTTAAGATCATACATGTAACCGGGGTAATGACTACTGCTGCTTAGATGATTTTAGGTCTATTAGTGTCCTGTGATTTGGCAGATTGGTATACCAAATGACAGGGTAAAATGGAACCAAGATTTGGAGTCCGAGGACCTAGCCTTCCTGGACTCAGAGAGGGATCTCTCTATTGGGTGCACATGATGTGTTATTTTTGCTCGAGGGTTTTTATTTTAGGCTAGTTGTTAAGTGTAGGGTTTTGATTGTTTTGGATGGGTAAGATGGTTAAGTGTACTAGGATGAGTTAGAGTATGTCAAAGCCATTGGGCTATGGAGTCAAATGAAGTCAAGGGTGTTTAAATGATGAAACAGAGTGTGTTGCAGGGCCAATTTAGCAAGGTCAATGGATCCTTAAGGTGATGTATGAGGTGTAATGAACATTAAGTTTGGGAAAAAAATAAGAGGTCTTAAACATATATAGTTTAAAGCTACTACTCATGAGGTAGGGCAAACCATTAAGCTCTATGAACAATACTCAAACTGATAAACATATAAGATAAAAATTCCAGTGAAACATAGAGAGCATAAGAGCTTCTAACTTTATAAATTCACCTTCAGATTTTGGGAAAACATATAAGATAAAAAAATAACTCAATTTATGACGAGGGAACTCCTAAACATCATATTTCAAGCTATTGGGAACTCTGAAACAAGTTGACAAGCATGGACAAAGGGCAAGATCGAACGAGACCTCTTTGAATTAACCTAACAATAAATATTAAAGAGAAATGCTTCAAGATAGGGTTTTGAAAGCTTCAAATAAGCAATTAAGAATTAAGAAAGTTTTGGTGGACCTAAGGAGCAATTAAGAATTCCTTAAGATGGCCAAAAGAAGAAAACATCAAAGCTATAACAAATAGGAGGATTGAGGTGCCTCAAAGAACATGTCTCAACCTATACTTTTCTATTTTATAGCAGCCAAGAATAATGAAACAAAATGAGAAAAAGAAAACATTAAAAAGTTAAGAAAACATCACCATTCACCAAGCTATGATCTTGCAAACAAGCTTCTCCATCATCAAGCCAAACGAGCCATTCATCCACTTCACAAAACCAATTTCTTCTCCAAGCTCATGAAACCATGTATATTTATCTTCAAGATCATCAAATAACAACAAAATACATAGGGGCCTCATGCTCTATTTATGGAGAAAATGAGGACTAAAACCCTAAATGTGGTAGGAAAATGTCAAATATAGTCATAAATATCAATTATGGCCAAGAGACCATGCAAGGCCTAAGGCACATAATATCCTAATAAATAAATGCCAGAATAACTATTTGCACCTAATTCTAGCTTAATTTGTCTTAAAAATCTCAAAAATATCTATTTGCAATACATGAGTGTGTTTTGTTGACTTTTGGTCCAAAACACGCTAGCCAGCCTTTGTGCGCAGCACCACTTCAGCAGAAAATTAGGTCTCTTGTAGTTGAGTTTTGGATCCCTTCCCAACACCAGATTTTACTCCATGATGGCTTGTTGGAAAGCCTGATGATTCTAATTTCTATATATGCTTGAGTTGTATTTAGTGGGTTCCATTTACCTATTAAAAAATAAATTTCCCCAGCACTTCTCTGTGCGCAGTGCCTGGTCTAAAAATGAGGCAGAAAGGTCAAATGTTTGATGTTGTTTGACCTTTTTTTTTTGGGGGGGGGGGGGGGGATGTTCCAAATTATCTGAAAATTGGTGACTATTGGTGATGTTAGAAATCAAAAAATGAAAACTTTGAGAGCTAAGGATGCACCAATTTTGTGCGTAGCACCTAGGGTGCTGTGCACAGAGGGGTAAACAATTCAAAGAGACAAAAATTGTTTCAATTTGGCCAAAACTTGGTGGAGAGGTCCCTCAAGAGTTCTTGGACACCTGTTGAGAAGCCTCAGCCAAAAATCCAAGGCAATTATATACTTTTTCTCTTTTTAGGTTTTCTAGCTCTATGAGGGCTTCTTTCAGTTTGGTACAAGAAAGCATGTTTTTCCTTGCATAATGCTTGGTCATTTTATTTTTTAGGGAAAGGCCTCTCTTTACCTCCTTGAAATTCTTATGCTACTCTTTGTTATAGTGAATTAAACATTGTGCCATTTCAAAGTCTCTTTCCCACTCCTGAACTTGTGCATCCTTCTCCAAGAGAAGCAATCTAGTGGTCATCTCCTTGTCCTCATTGTCACTGTCTAGATCAATGAATCGAGGTTCTTAAGGAGTCTTCTTGATCCTTTTGCTTCTTGTTACCTTTACCTACTTCTCACCTTTGTCCATATTTTCTTTGCCTTTTTATTTGTGCTTGATAGCTGGAGGAGAGATGACCCTTTTCCTTTTTGAGGCAGCAAACACATCTCTTTTGCCTCTGTGGTAGGTGCATGTGAGAGGAGTGATGAGGGTGCCTTGATATTTGGGGATATCACAATATTTTTTATCTTTGTCATGGCCTTTATGAGTCACTTCATGCTCCATTGAGTCATTGATGTCTTGATCTTTAGAATCATCTTCATCTTCATTTCCCTCACTATTTTCCATAATGTCATGTTGGCTCTCAAACTGATCACTACCCTCCTCACTTGCCTTATTTTGGCTCTGTTTTCATATAGGTCCTCTTCTTTGTCACTTTCTGCACTATCACGTTGGATTTCATGGTCATTCAGAGGATGATTAGTGTCATGACAGCTGCCATGAATGTCATGACTATTTTCTAAGCTGTCTTGCTCATTGACTGTCCTATCTGTGCCTTTGTCCTGGTCGCTGTTTGCCTCAAACTCTGTATTTTCTTCATCAATTTCTTGTGTTTTATATTTCACTTCCTCATCATCTTTATTTTTTTCTTCACTATCATCATCTTCAGTCATGTTGTCACTATCTGCACCATTATTATGCTTACTGTCATGCCCACGATCATCTTTCTCTTGGTTGTCCTTTTCATCTTCTTGCTGACTGTCATATTCATTACTGTCTTCATCACCCTCTTGGTATTCATCTTGTTCATCATCAACACCTTTTTCTGTGTTTAGGCGAGTTTCATTTGTGTGATCATTATCACTATCTTGCTCAAATTCATCACTGTCTTGCTCCAATGGGTCATTGTTTTCCTTTTCTTCATGGCTGATATGTTCATCTGCCTCTCTTTTGTCATCATCACTCTGCTAATCTTCTTCTTTAAAATCTATTTATGTCCCATCATCTTCATCATTTCCACCATGACCTTGTTGTTCCCTATTGCTACTGTCACCCTTTTATTCATCATCACATTCTGTTATAGCCTCACCGTTTTCCTCATTCTTACTGTCATTTGTTTTCTCTTCATAGCTATTGCCACCTCCTTGCCCATAATTATCACTATCATCATCCTTACTTGATGCATCAGGAGAAGAGGAAAGAGGTGTGTTTCTTTGTAGATAAGGCATAGGAGGAGCTGATGAAGGAGTGAAAGTAGTGGAGGGGAAATTTTGCTGAATGAAGGCTTGGGGATTTGTAAATGCATCATGTGAGTTAAAAAATTCCCAAGGGATTCCTTCTTGTTCCAGCTGGTGCAAAAAAATCATCTTAATCAATGAGTGGTGAATAAGGCTCTGCATTTGGTGGGCATAACTCCTCTTCTTGACTACTGAAGCCATCTTGTCAATGCTCCGGAAGAGATAGTATGGTAGGTTTAGCACTTTTACCTTGGTGAAGTGCATTACAAGCCTTATGTGGTATGAATAAACCCTAGAGTACCTCCCCTCACAATTGAAATAATTGATTATCTATCTCATCAATAGGGCATACCCCTCTAGCAGGTGGGATAAGGGGAAAACAACCTTGCAACCTTGTTGACAACTGTGTTTGAGTAAGGGCTCATAGTAGCTTAAGTCCAATTTATTCTGTTTAAACCATCTCTCACCAATTTCTGGTATACCTGTGGCTTTAGCAATGGATTCAGATGAAATTTCACATTTTATTCCTGCTAGGTTGACTTGGTGGTTTTGTATGTTGAGAAAAAACAACCTAGTTAAGACTGAGTGGCTTTGGACCTGTTTAACCTTCTCACAAAAATGGTAGCATCCAACATCTTGAAAACATGTAAGTATCATTGGAGAGGAGGTGATTTGAATGGTATCCAAGGGCTCAAACCTATTATTCCTTCCTCCCTTGTGTTTTGGATTGATAGGCCTTTGGCCTTCATCATTTCTTGTACTGATCTCTTCGTCAGAAATGGTGGCTAATTATAATTTTGAAAAAAGTGGTTTGTTTCTTGATGAGGGCTTTTAGGTGTAGGGAGGGAAAATGAATGACATGAGGAAATTTTTTTTCAAATGAGGGCCAAATGAAGTATGTCTAGGAAAAATTCAGAGTTTTAGGAGGTTTGTTTGCACTGAGTATCTTTACCCTTATGACAACTCTCAAATTCACAAACCCTGCCCCAGGAGGTCAACAAATTGATTTTTATGGAGATTAGGGTTTGGTCACATTAGGCTTTAAATGTCCTCCTTGTTTATGAAAAAGACTGCTTGGAAGGTAACGAAAAGAGCCACCAACCTTGCTTGACTGATTGAAAGAGATTTTGAGGCAAAAAAATCAAATTTTTGGCCCTTGTGAGCAATTTGGATGAAAGATTACCAGTGTGTAGTGCCACCTGACTACTTGTTCAGGTCGGGACAGGCTAGCAGGTCTGTGTGCAGCGTCAGGTCGAGTCAAGCTGGAAAATGGGCTTGTTGGGCTTGTCAGAGCATAGCGTCGGCGTGTAAGTGGGCAGGTCTGGCCGTTCTGAGCCTGTGAGTAGTGTCAAAATAGGTGCGTAGCGCCGCCCTCCCGATGCGTAGCACAGTGTTAATTTACACTGCCGCTACCTTGCCTGTGCATAGTGCCGATGGCCAGGTGCTTAGCACCGGCCTCGGTGTGCAGTACCAGAACTTTCTCGACCAAACTTGCAAAAAACCCCACGAAATTTCTTTAACTACTCTTTCTCCTTTTTTGCAATGACAATGAGGTTGAGGGAAAGGGAAAGGAGGCTTTATAGTCTTTTTGAAAAATAAATTTATGAGGCCAAACCCACTTTCCTAATGTTGATTTCCATCTTACCTTTTTCACTGTGCTTTTTGGTGTTTTTGGTCCTGTAGGTGGCAGAGTCTCAGAAAAAATGGTTTTTTGCCTTGCTGGAAGCCTCCTAATGTTCTTCTTTTGCTCATAAACCCTTCAACCAGCTGAAAATAACTGTTTACTCCTATTTTGTAAATATGAACCTTTTCATGATGTTTTAACATTTGTAAACAACAGATTTGTGTTTATTTTCCATATTTTCGTTTGACTGTCACTCTGTCATGCGTCTCACTGTGAATTAGTGGAAAAGCTTCTTAATGTGAAAAACTAAGCAAGTGATGTCAATGACTCCTTTAGTTTTCATGTGTGCCACCATTATGAGATACATTTGGGATTGTTTATCCTTACAAATTTTCCTGTAGGTAACTTTTTGTAACAGTCCTGCAGAAGTTTTACTCATGGTTAATCTATCTCTTGCAGAATATGCTCTTGATGAGAACAACATTTTGTAGGCATTACTGCTTTTAAACCAGCTACATGTTTGCTCCTTTGATCATTTGCCAAAGGATGTATGTCCAGTGAGGGAGGTGAGTTACTTAAACCATTTTTTGTGTCTTTCTTGGCCACTTCTATTCTTGCAGGTGCCTACACAACTTCTACCCTTTATTACTATATTTTAGAGTTTAATACCTTTCCTCCTCAATAGTGAAAACCATGTTTATCATCATTAACTCTTTTTGGGCATTTTTCCCTCATTCTTTCCCATTTGATTATTTGAAAATGTTTCTGTATTTTCTTCTGAGAAGTCAAAACCTTGCACTGATATTTTTTTGGTCCTTTTTGTCCCTTTGGTGAAGTGGGATACTGTTGTTTAGGTCTGCCTCCTTTGATCCCTTTAGTTCTCTGATTTAACCTTTTGAAACCTCATAATTTTTGTACCAATACTCTTTTCCTTTTGTACCTTTGGTGATGTGTAGTCAATGCCTCTATGCCAAACCCTAAAGGGTAGCTTGAAACCCTCTGAAACCCTCTGCTATTATGAAGGAGGTTCTATCATCACCCTTTGAGAAGTTTGTCAACTTTCCCAAAATCCAAGGTTTTAGGGTTGCTTAGAAAAAATTAACTAGTGTTGTCTTATAAGTTCTCAAAAACTTCTCAAAACTCATTAATCATGTCTAAAGACCTTTAATAGTGCACTGATGGAGCTTGAGGTGACCTTTACTCTAGTAACCCTAGTATTGATTCCTTGTTTGGTCAAAGCTGTCACAAACCCTGATTCTTTTCAAACATATGCTTGTTGCTTTCTTCTTGCTGTTAATGGCCTTCTTATGATGATTTTATCTTTTACCTTACCCATTGCTCGTCTGATAGCTATTTGATCCTCTAGCATAAATGTGAGCAAAGGGAAACTGTCCCCTTGCAAGATTTGTGCTTTAGACCAAAGAGCCTTCCTTGAATGACCTTTTTGATCAATTTGGAAAATACCACCTTTCCTTTCTTCTTTGAATTCATTCTCCTTGTAGATATAAAACAGAGATTGTAGGGCACCAATTCCACCCTATGACTTTGTGAAATCCTAGGTGACCTAGTGGAGGCTTTCTAGGAATTGGGATTTTGGACTGAAACCTATAATTTGGGATTATCAAGTGTGATATAAATTTCATGATAAACTAATGTTTTGAAGATCCAAAATCCAATGTACTTGATTAATATAAAGAGTCTATAGAGATAGTTTGAGACTATCAGTGTTTTTGGGGACACAACAAAGCTACTGGATTGATGGGCTTAGGTAGTAGTGGGGGGTTTTTTAGGCAAAAAAAAAACAGAGGATTTTGGCCAAAGAAGACAATATATACAGAAGATGAGTGACATGGGTTCCTAATGAGTCTTCTGAGACTAGTAGCCAAAGCTAGACATGATGAAATGATGAAATAGTGAAAAATTATCTTAAGGATAATGAAGGCAGTGAGATTTATAGAACTCACAATGCCTATGAACTTTGTTTCTAGAAATATTGGGATAATAATTTAGTCATCAACAAAGGCAAAAATTACTGATGACTAATAGTGGCTCCACTTGGGGAGGGCAACTCCTTTTCAGGAGTGTCTAGAACTTCAGATCTCTGGCTTTATGGAGATGAGTGCCTTATCCATTGGAAATATTTTTACCTCTTTTTACTTGTTGATGCTTGCTCGAAGCTGTGATCTCAAAAATCTGAAAGACATGATCAGCTCAACTTCATCTCTACCTACCCAACCTACTTGCCTAACATTTTTTTTTTTAGGTGCATTTAGACTAGCAACCTTGACATCTTTTTCTTTTTGAAAGAAAAACAAACTATCTAATTCTACACTTATTTCTTCTCGGAGCTCAGATTATGCTGATGAAATTCCTTTATTCTCTACCTGGACTATTCAACTGTCAAGGTTAAACTATTTGACAGGACTTATTTTCTAAGCTAAAAACATGAAATTGAAAGCATGGCTAAATCATGATTAGACAATCTGACTTACCATGGGTTTGTGGCATTAAAAAAAGCTGCACACAAATGTTATTTTTGTACAAAATGAGACTAGAAAAATTAGGGCTAGGATACATTGTTTGCTATTTATCCCCATTTTTCTCTTTGGTTTTTCTTTAAGCACGTGGAACCAGTATCTTTTCTCCCTAATCTATCTTTTGACAAGTCAAGTTTGAATAATTTGACCAATCTATCTTTCACTAACTTATCAATAATAAATTTAAAACATGTTTCAACCATGATTAGGCTAGATGACTGAAACAAGACTTCTTTATGTACTAGTAGTGGTATTTAGGCTTACACACTTTCAGTAGTTCTATTTTTTGGGTATGGGGATTTACCTCTTTTCAAATCTACCCTCTTTTTCAAATTTTTCATGTTTTTGTGTTTTTCCTCTCTATATCTTTTTATCAAACATTGGTATGTACAATGAGTGAAAATTTTCAAACTAAGACTCTAAATAACCATGGTATTTGATTACCCTGTCATCCCCAAGATCATCTAGCAACCCTTTATCATTCATCTCTTGTAGATAAGGAACATGGCTATCTATTCTTCATGGCATGGTATGGGATTTATTCCAAGATTTATCAAACATGCCAAGTTTTCCTTTACATTCCTTCTTTGAGTTTTGTTTCGAAACCTTGTTTCTATGAAAGAAACTGTTTAGGTGTTGAAGGCATTTTTGGTCAGCTCTCAAACAAATGAGAATATCATCAATGTATATCATAGCAAAAAATTTGGTAACAGGTGCCATGGCCTCTCGAAAGGTGTCTTTGGCATCCCTTATTCTAGGAAAAATTCGGTCTAGCATGTAGTCATTCCAAGGGACTTTGAAAATGTCTTTGTGTTGATTGATTTGTAGTTGTATCATCTCATGAAAACCTGAAACACTACCAATCAATGTCACCTTGTTAGAAATCCCTATTCTTGGCATAGGATGGTTCAACTTGGGAAGAGGATACTTGGACTCCATGGAGGCTTCGCCTAAGTGTCTAAAGTCTATACACAGTTTGCCTCCTTTGGCTTTGTTAGTTAGTGCTAGAATCTGCCCAAAAATTTCATAGTTCTTCTTGGGAAAAGGTCTCTTTTGGACAATGTCTATGTCATTAAGTTTTGAGCTTTTACTTCTATATATAGGAGCATCTTGAAACTTTTTTCACAACCTTAAGTATTTTAGTTGTGTATTTAATGGCAAGGCTTTGGATAACTTAATTAGTTTGGGCCTTCTTAGGCTGCCTATATTTTATCCCTCTATATCGGTTTCAACAGACATACCTTTAGGATTAATGGCAACATTAGTGAGAGTCAACAACTTTTCTGGAGGGACAAGACTTTCTGATAATGAGGTGTCTAGATAAGGTAAAAACATAAGACTCCCTTGATTCAGATTTCCCAAGCTTAGTGTTCTATGAGGGAATTTTAGTGCTTTGGGGTTGTAAAAGGGAATATGTGTGTTTCTGATATTTGACCTTTCTTTGAGCAACCTGATTCATATTTGAAACTAAATTTTGGTTTTGAGATTTCATTTCTAGTTTGTTGGAAGTCAAGTTTGGTTTTTTCATCATGTGTTTGTTCAAGGCTGCTATAGTTCTGAATACTTAGTCCTTCATGTACAGATTTTTTTGTTTGTTGTAGTGTGACTAGATGTTTTTCAACTTCACATACCTGTTCATCAAAGTATTCCTCATTGCATAAGATGAAAGAATCAAGATTTGAATGAATAGAATAAATAGGAGTATTGTCTGGTCTATCTTGACTGCTAACCATATATTTCATATGTGAATCTCTATATAATCTTCTAGTCTGATTGAAAACAGGGATGGTAGCATAAGACATCTAGCTGAAGGTTCCCTTGAAGCTTGGCTCCCCAAGATCTAGACAGAAGCATGCCATATTTGGGAGGGATATCTGCTACTATTATATCCATTACTAGATTCTTAGCAGGCACTTGTGCCAGGTTGACACAAAGATCCTTGATCAGGCCTAAACACTTAACCCTACTTGAATCAAAGGAGTAGAGGTCTTTGTAAGGTTTAGTTATTTCTAGGCCTAATATATCCATCACAACTTTTGGCATGAGATTGTGGGAGGCACCAGGATCAATCATGGCATTATGTAGGATTTTGTCATGTATATTCAAACTAACATAGAAAGGGGGAATGGCTCCTTCCTGATACTTTCCTTCTATTTTGGGTCCAAACAACAACTCAGGTGCGTCATCAGCCAAGTGTAAGGTGTCAGCATCATTTCCTATGTTTAGTACCTTCAACATTTGAGACCTATACATTGGTTAGGTAACTAGTTCAATAAGGGGCATATTTATCTTGATTTTGGAAATTTCTTCCTCAAAACTAAAAGGTACTAGTGTTTTGGATGTATTCACATCAGCTTTATTAGTCATGAAATTTTCCACATTTTTAATCTGTTGATCCTGATTTGGAGCTTTAGAAAAAATGATTTTCTTAGGGTAACTAGTGGAGGTACTATGACAGCTAAGGTTTTTGTTTGGCTGGTTGATTCTTCCTTTGTTTGTTCCAGCTTTCTTTGCCATGGTGGTGACACTTTCTGCTGTTTTGTTAGGGGTGTTTTTAGGTACTTTCTTAACAGTAGCATCTATTTGGTATTTCTTGGCTGAATCTAGGTACTTTTTTCTCCTAAGATCATATTGCTTATGGATTTCCATGATGGCATTTTCAAACCCCAAGCGGTAATCTTCAGATTCTTCAGAGTTTATGTTAGTTTGATCTAAAGATAAGAAACCTTGTTATTCTTCAGTGAGAAAAACATCCTCTTCATTGTTAGAACCTATTATATTTATATGGCTTTCTTCAGGTTGTATAATTTCTCCTTCATCTTCATCTACATCATTTTGCTGAAAGGGAGGTCTGATTTGTTGATCACTTTCCCTTGGTTTGTTTTGAGGAGTGTCTCTTCTGAAGTTCTGAGGTCTATTTATGTTTAGGGTATTAGCTTGGTTTTCCCTAGGAGAGGCCTTTTCATTCAAATTTATCATTTTTATCATTCTCTCCACAGTTCTCATTAAGCTGTCTATTTTGCTATAAGAAGAAGAGGTTGAGGGCACAGTTTCATCCTTGTAGGTTACCCTCCTTTTTAATTTCAATCTAGCTCTCATTTCAATCAAGTTAACCTCTACACTAATAGATTCCCTTTGCATTTATTCTAAGGTTTCAGATTCTCTTTCTCTTAATTAGAAAGTCATGTTAGGGTCAAAACCTTTCAGGAATTTCACTAGTGCTAGGCCTTGTGGAGGTTTCATGTGAGGTGGGAGGGAATTGTACACATTGTTAAACCTGGTGCAATAGTCTTACACACTTTCCCCTATATTCCTTTTAAGATTGTTATATTCAGATAGGATTCGGAGGGGGTTTTTCTTGATTTCCCACTTGTTTATGAAATTTTGATAGAGGGAGAGGAGATCATTTATTGAACTAGGAGTTAATGCTTTGAACCATTTTTTGGCTTCTCCTCCTAAAATTTGTGCAAAAATCCTCATTTTAATAGTTTCTTCCTCTATCTCCATATAATCAAAAGCATCATTGATCCTATCTACATGCTGTTGGGCAGTGGTGGATTCAGCCCCTGTGAAATGAGGGAACTTGGATTGATAGTCATTTGGAAAAGGAACTAGAGGCTGACGTAAAACCAAGGGTGCATACCAAGCTGCCATGATGGGAGCTAATGGAGGATTTACAAGAGGTGGATTTGTGAGAGGGGGTGTATGATGAAGTGGAGTGGTTTGCACAGTGGTGGTATGTATGGGTGTGGTGGAAGTACTTGGACCAACAAACTAATTTTGAATAGATTTGGTATGGAAAGAGTTGAAGCAATGGAGAAGCTGAAAATCAGGTGGTGTGGAAGGAGAGGCTTCTCTGCTAGAACTCTGCTACAAATATAAGGTTTCAAGGTTAGTTTGGTCAATATCAGTTTGAGACCCGTTCCTGAAGAGGTTCCTTATATGGTGCAAGTCAAAATGGGGATCTTGCAAAGCTGTGAGATGTTCAGGGACAGAGCTTGCTCTATGGATGGTCCTAACAGTGGTTAAGTTTCCAGATCTAGAATTTTTCTAAAAAATATTTTCTATATTATCAACTATGTTGGGAGGGTTTAGGTTGGGATGAGATCTGGTACTGGTCCTATGTGAAGCCAAATTTCAAATTTCAAAACACAAAGAGGCTAAAAGTTTTAGTATTGTTTTCTAAAGACTAACCTCTCTTAATGTCTGGTAAATTCTTATAGTATATAAGTGGGCTAAAAAAAACTTCTCAAGGTTGGTGTGAAACAAATCTAGGAAGTCAAATGAGTGCTAATGAAGTAATAGGCCTACTGGAGGCTAGTGGAGTCACCAGGTGGAAATTTTTATCTTTTTTTAAGGTAAAATATATTATGGTCCACCACCAATAAGTAATAAAAACCAATCTAAGGATGTTTTGGGGTTTTCTGAGTTTCCTAAGGTTTGCAAGAGTGTCCTATAGCTAAATCATCACTTTGCTAGGATGGTGAAACAAATAAAATCTACTCTTTTGCTGATAGTGTTAGTTTTCAATGATTTGATAGATGTATCTGAAGTCCTAAGGGTTACTTATTTTGTCACAGACTCAGATTTTCCATCATGATCACCATTTGTGTTAGTGTGGCGATGAGGTGACAGATTCACTGGACTACTATCAATCAAACTAAGGGACTAAAGAATCTTTAAGAGGTATTTAGACAACTATAAACTTAGATTCCCACTGTGATCGCCAAAATGTTAGATTGGTGATGAGGTGGCAAATAAACCACTAGATACTATCAGTCAAGGGTTTCTGAATCCTAAGGAATACTTAGATTGTCACTAACTCAAAAGGTCCCACCGTGATCGCCAGAATGTTAGTGTCCCATGATTTGGCAGATTGGTATACCAAATGACAGGGTAACATGGAACCAATATTTGGAGTCTGAGGACCTAGCCTTCCTGGACTCAGAGAGGGATCTCTCTATTGGGTTCAAAGGATGTGTTATTTTTTCTCTAGGGTTTTGATTTTAGGCTAGTTGTTAAGTGTAGGGTTTTTGATTGTTTTGGATGGGTAAGATAGTAAAGTGTAATAGGAGGAGTTAGAGTATGTCAAAGCCATTGGGATATGGAGTAAAATGAAGTCAAGGGTGTCTAAATGATGAAATAGAGTGTGTTGCAGGGCCAATTTAGCAAGGTCAATGGATCCTTAAGGTGATGTATGAGGTGTAATGAACATTAAGTTTGGGAAAAAACTAAGAGGTATTAAACATATATAGTTTAAAGCTACTACTCATGAGGTAGGAAATACCATTAAGCTCTATGAAAAATACTCAAACTGATAAACATATAAGATAAACATTCCAGTGAAACATAGAGAGCATAAGAGCTTCTAACTTTAGAAATTCACCTTCAGATTTTGAGAAAACATATAAGATAAAACAAATAACTCAATTTATGAAGATGGAACTCCTAAACATCATATTTAAACCTATTGGGAACTCTGAAACAAGTTGCAAGCATGGACAAAGGGAAAGATCGAACGAGACCTCTTTAACTTAACCTAGCAATCAATATTCAAGAGAAATGCTTCAAGATAGGGTTTTGAAAAATTCAAATAAGCAGGGCATACCATGAATCATAATTGTAAGCTAGAATAATAACCATACATGAAACAAAAAACAAGTTTTGGTGGACCTAAGGAGAAATTAAGAATTCCTTAAGATGGCCAAAAGAAGAAAACATCAAAGCTATAACAAATAGGAGGATTGAGGTGCCTCAAAGAACATGTCTCAACCTATTCTTTTATGTTTTATAGCAGCCAAGAAGAATGGAAAAAAAATGAGAACAATAAAACATTAACAATTTAAGAAAGAATCAACATTCACCAAGCTATGGAATCCTGCAAACAAGCTTCTCCATCATCAAGCCAAACAAGCCATCCATCCACTTCACAAAACCAATTTCTTCTCCAAGCTCATGAAACCATGTATATTTCTCTTCAAGCTCATCAAATGCCAAAAAAATACATAGGGGTTTCATGCTCTATTTATGGAGAAAATGAGGACTAAAACCCCAAATGTGGTAGGAAAATGTCAAATATAGTCATAAATATCATTTATGGCCAAGATAACATGCAAGGCCCAAGGCACATAATATCCTAAGAAATAACTGCCAAAATAACTATTTTCACCTAATTCTACCTTAATTTGCCTTAAAAAACTAAAAAATATCTATTTGCAATAAATGAGTGTGTTTTGTTGACTTTTGGTCCAAAACACACTAGGCAGCCTTTGTGCGCAGCACCACTTCAGAAGAAAATAGGGTCTCTTGTAGCTGAGTTTTGGACCCCTTCTTGACACCGGATTTGGCTCTGTCATGGCTCGTTGGAAATTCGGATGAGTCTACTTTCCATAAATGCTTAAGTTGTGCTGATTGGATGCCATTTATCTGTTAAAAAATCAATTTGCCCAATACTTCTCTATGCGCAACACTTGGTCTGAAAATGAGGCAGAAAGGTCAAAATTTTGATGTTTTTTGACCTTTTGGGGGGGTGGGGGGGGAGGGGTGGCGGGTCGGGGGAATGATCCAAATGATCTAAAAATTGGTGAGCCAACTGTTGGTGATGTGAGAAATCCAAAAATTCAAACTTTGAGAGCTGAGGATGCACCAATTTTTTGCGTAGCGCCTAGGGTGCTCCGCACAGAGGGTTCAAAAATTCAAAAAGAAAAAAATTTCTTCAATTTGGTCCAAACTTGGTGGAGAGGTCCCTCAAGAGGTCTTGGACACCTGTTGAGAAGCCTCAGCCAAAAATCCAAGGCCATCATGTAATTTTTCTCTTCTTAGGTTTTCTAGCTCTGTGAGGGCTTCTTTCAGTTTGGCACAAGCAAGCATGTTTTTCCTTGCATAATGCTTGGTCATTTCTTTTGTAGCAAAAGGCCTCTCTTTACCTCCTTTAAATGCTTATGCTCCTCTTTGTAATAGTAAATGACACGTTTTTCTATCTCAAAGTCTCCTTCCCACTCCTGAAGTTGTGCATCCTTCTCCAAGAGAAGTAATCTAGTGGTCATCTCCTTGTCCTCATTGTCACTGTCTCGATCAATGAATTGAGGTTCTTGAGGAGTCTTCTGGATCCTTTTTCTTCTCCTTACCTTTACCTGCTTCTCACCCTTTTCCATCTTTTCTTTTCCTTTTTCTTTGTGCTTGATAGCTGGAGGAGAGATGGCCCTTTTCCTTTTTGAGGCAACAAACACATCTCATTTGTCTCTGTGGTAGGTACATGTGAGAGGAGTGATGAGGGTGCCTTGATCTTTGGTGATATCAAAAGATTTTTTATCTTTTTCATGGCTTTCATGAGTCACTTCATGCTCTATTGAGTCATTGATATCTTGATCTTTAGCCTCATCTTCATCTTCATTTCCCTCACTGTTTTCCATACTGTCATGTTGGCTCTCAAACTGATCACTACCCTGCTCACTTGCCTCATTTTGGCTCTGTTTTTCATAAAGGTCCTCTTCTCTATCACTTTATGCACTGTCACCTTGGATTTATTGGTCATTTAGAGGCTGATTAGTGTCATGATGGTCATGACTGTCATGACTATTTTCTAAGTTGTCTTTCTCATTGACTTTCTTATCTGTGCCTTTGTCCTGGTCACTGTTTGCCTCATCAAACTTTGTATCTGCTTCATCAATTTCTTGTGTTTGATATTTCACTTCCTCATAATATTTATTTGTTTCTTCACTATCATCATCTTGAGTCATGTTGTTGCTATAGGGTAATATGCTTGGGTAGTACTTATCGAATATCCCTCTCTAGGCTTTCAAGTGCCCGAGGCGGACAGTTAGATTAGCTGTATAGTTCACGAAGATACTACATATATGTTCAAGCTGATGTATATCAATTAGTAAAACTATATGAGAGATTATCTCTTTTTTGATCTCGGATCCTTTGGTAAAAACTGAGCAGCGAAGCAGAATTCCTTCTTCACTAGTTCCAAATTCGGGTCCTACGATAAAAAAAAGCACTCATGTAATCTCTACAACAATATAATATTTATTAACTCAAATCAGCTTATAATAAACATAAAATAACACAGATCTAAGCCATTCATATCATGCTATATTAAAAATTGGAAAATAATGACAATATAAAAGCATAGAATGGAAAAAACTGATACAGCTCTATTAATTCATAAAAAGGAGGATTACAACCGTCGGTTGGACCAAGCTCTCCTCAGTATTCCAATATCTCTCTCTCTCTTTCCTTGTATGTGATGGTGATCAAGGTGGTAAGCTCTCAATGTTACTTCACCTATCCTCAACTACCATATATTAACAACGTAACTTTGCTCCACATGTATTCAAAAAACCTTCAACCTTGGACTAGTAACCCACAGCTCCATTTTATAGGAGATGGAGAGGGCAGACCTTGCCCTAACTCTTTCAACCAGTTTGAAAAGGAAAAAACCAAGATGTTTCCTTAGCTTTACATGATTTTTCCTTTCTTGAGAGTCTAGTTGCTTTTGGTAAGGCCTAGTAAGAGGTTAGTGCCTTTCTGTTTCTATTTTGTACTGACTCTCCATGAGAAAAAGTTGGGTTTTCCAATAATTGTCTGTGGAATTTTTCCTGTTTTATGCTTAAAAATGGGTAATGCTACCCTTTGGGCCAACTAGAGCATTGCCCTAGTCACTAACGTGAACTTTACATGGATCAAAAGCGTTATAATGCAGCTTAGCAGTTCCTAGGGTGTGTTACCTTGGCATAAATAGGTTTTTGTCTAGGTCAGTTTCTTTCTTCCATATTACCTTCTCCTTTGAGCTGATGAGGAGGTCTTTTGTCCTGTAACAAATGCCCCCTAAAGTGCGAGGTTAGAGATGAAGATGATGGCTGAAATACTTTATAATATGTGTAGTAGAACTAGAGAGATTGGAGGACTAAGGAAAACTTGAAACAACAACATATGTCAGAAAATATAGTATTTGTCTTGAGTTTGGCATTCCCATGCTCAGTAGCTAATCAACATGATTTATCTAAAACAGAGATATGAACAATGTGTCCAATGATAAGCTTAACGTGGAAGTATCTTTTATAATAGGAGCAATACTGAAAAGTTGTCTCCATAAACAATATCACAACTCGGGGAAGGAAAAACAACTATAATGATGTAACCTTTGCCCCAACGTCTTGGTCACCGCTTCACTTAAACTACATATTTCCTTGCATGTGAATAGAGGATCTATTGTCGAACATGTGGGAAATCATTTTATTACCAGTCAGTAATGAAAAATTTCATCACAGTTCCTTCTAAATATCTCCTCGATGAAATCCTACCTACAGACGAAGCTATTCGAGAGATCATGTCTCTAGAAGAACGACCTTGGGGAGAATTCCACCGTCGCGCTTCGATGTTTGATTCGGATGTGATAACTACTCAAATCCCATCCTTTGAACCACCTGAGATAGTCCCTTCCATTTACAAGACTGTTCAAATCATCAATTCAGAAGGGAGCATGGGAAATATTTCTAAGATAATGCTCATAGATATCTCAGTCAAAACGGGTATCATGGAAAACATTCAGATTGGAGCAGATTGCACACTTCACATCCATTTTTAAATAATTCTGCGATGTGTTTTCTTGGTATTACAACTAAATTCCCGACATAGATCCATCTATAGTTGAGCACAAAATCAAAGTTTATGACAATGCTAAACCTATTCGACAGTGACTCCAACCTATCCACCCATGCAAAGCGGCCGCCATCAAAACTAAAGTAGAAAAAATTTTGAACGTTGGTTTCATCTATCCCGTTCCTTTGACGGAATGGGTTTTTAGTCCGGTCCCTGTAGACAAAAAATAAGGCACCATCTGTGTTTATGTTGATTATCGCGATCTGAACACTGCTTGTCCCAAAGACAATTATCCTACGTCGTTCATAGATCAGATCCTTGATGATTGCGTCGGATGTGAGTCTTTTTATTTTATGGATGGTTTCTCGAGGTATAACCAGATTGCGATTAAAAAAGATGACCAACATAAAACTGCTTTCATATGTCCTTGGGGCACATTTGCGTATCGTAAACTCCCATTTGGTCTTAAGAATGCTGGAGCAACTTTTCAAAGGGCTATGGACTATGCTTTTCATGACATTAGTCATATTGTACAAACATACTTGGATGACCTCCCGGCTTACTCCAAGAAGCAATCCCATCACCTCGCACACCTAAAACAAATCGTCGCCCATTGTAGGTTCTACAATATACGTCTAAATCCACATAAGTGCGTATTTTTTGTCGAGTCTAGACATCTTCTAGGTTTTATTGTCTCCAAGCATGGGATTAGGGTTGATTCCGATAAAGTTAAGGAAATTGTTGAATTGCCCACACCACAATCCATCCTGCAACTCCAAGGTTTGCAAGGGAAGGCAAAATTATTACGTCGTTTCATCGTGAACTATGCCGAGATGAAAAAAGGCTTTATGCGATTATTAAAGAAGGGAACGCTATATTTCTAGGATGATCAAGCTCAACAATCATTTGATGCCTTGAAACGAGCACTCATTTCCACCCCACTTCTTTGTGCACCCAATTATTCATGTGACTTTCTTCTCGACTTGGCAGCCTCACCATCCTCACTTGGCATGGTCCTGGTTCAAGTTCACAATGACGATAGTGAACATGTAATATATTACTTGTCAAAAGGTCTCATCAGACCCGAACTACGATACTCACATGTTGAAAATCTCTCCCTCGTAGTGGTCTCTGCTGCCACTCGACTCCGAAACTACATATTACTATGTCAGAATACTGTTATTGCTTTGGAGAATCCCATGCGACACATTTTGTCTCGCCAATTTATCAGAGGAAAATATTCCAAATGGATAGTGATCCTCCAACAATTTGGCATGGTTTTCACTACTGCCAAAGCAAAGAAATATCTAGTCTTCGCCGAATTACTGTCGGATCTTCCCAGAGTCGACCCAGGAGATGTAGTTCATGATCCATTTCCTGATGAATCTATCTTCTTAGTCAATTCTTCTGAACCATGGTATGGAGACATTTTGGTCTACCTCAAAACTCGACGCTTCCGCCCAACTCTCACATTGGATGACTACCGTCATATTCGCCACCAAGAAAAACACTACCTCGTACTAAAAAATACTCTATATCACTGTGGTGTCGATACTATTCTTCGGTGTTGTCTCACTATTAATGAAGCGGAATGCGTTTTAAATGACTGTCACGCAAGGGCATGCGGCGGTCATCTTTCTGGAATAGCTACTACCCAGAAAATATTGCGTGCAGGCTATTATTGGCCCACTTTGTTTAAAGACTACATCACAACAATCCAGAAGTGCCATCCGTGTCAAATTTTCATGAAGAAAATTCATGCTCACCTTGCCCCCCTCCACTCGGTTATCTCCGTTGGTCCTTTTGCTAAATGGGGAATAGATTTCGTTACATGCAACCCCACTTCAGTCGACAGACACAACTACATTGTCGTGGTGGTTTATTACTTTACGAAATGGGCAGAGGCCATTCCCACTTTCAGAGCCAATGGAGAAACTGCTACTTTGTTCCTGTTCAATCAGGTTATTTGTCGTTTCAGAGTACCCCTTTCAATAGAAATTGATCATGGATCACATTTTCAGAACCATATGATGACAGAATTAACTTCCATGCTAGGATTTCGACAAGATCAGTCTTCATCCTACTATCCACAAGAAAATGGCCAAGTCGAAGCCGTAAATGGAATCCTCAAAACCATGATTCGTCGGTTAGTAGGCAATCATAAAACCACATGGAATCAGAAGTTATATTCTGCGTTATGGGCATATCGTACATCAGTCAAAACTTCCACAGGTTTCACGCCATTCCAACTCGCATTTGGCCTGGAGGTAGTACTTCCAATCGATTGTGAAATTCCATCACTCAAGTTCGTTGTTGAACTCCTACCCACCACCACCGCCATAAAAGATCGCTTGATCTCGCTCGATCACTTGGACGAGACTCGTCGAGATGCCACACTATCACTTGAAGCCCACAAACGCTAAGTCAAAGCTCAATATGACAAATCTGTCAAGCCTCATTCTTTTCAAGAAGGTGATCTTGTACTACTCTACGATCAGAGACACAACCTCTTGGGGGTATGAACACTTCAACCATTATGGCTTGGTCCTTATGCTGTCACCAAAGTCCTCTCAAATGGAGCTTATGAAATTTAGGACCGCAATGGAATTCTACTCGCGGAGCCCCACAACGGGCTCTATCTGAAGAAGTATTTTGCCTAGTTACCCACTAGGCATATGCTTTGTAATTTTATGTATATACGTTTTGCCTATCGTTTTGATGTCTCTGGATATTTTTGGGTTTTTGAGGTGTTTTTTCTCATATACATCTTTTTATTTTGCACAAATTTCATGATCCTCCATACATACGTCGGATACGCGGATGGTGCTAGTCATCACACTCGACACATTGCTTCATCTGCTTGGGTTCTCTACACACTTGAGTCAGAAATTCTTGGTTTTTGGGGAATTTTCCTAGGTAGTGCCACCAATAACACTATTGGTACATATCGTTGATACCAATTGCTCACCGAAGAAGTTTGCATCTCGCCAGCATCTCCGTTTAGTGGTCGATTATGTTCCCAACTGCGTAGTTGTGTAGTTGAACAATCACAATATCCGTTCGTCATCAGTCTTGTTACGTTGTTTTTGAGGTATGACTTTTAGAACGTCGGTTCAAACCATCTCATTTGGTTCCTTGTTGGGCAATTTGTTTGAACAAATTCTTGCATTAGAGTATCGACCGAAGCTACGTGAGCTTGTGATGGTGCCAGCAATATATATGCAGGAGTAGGCAACTAACTCTATGTCTAACTAAATTGTTTATGATTCAATATAATATGCAAGGGAAGAGGCTCCTAACTTAGGAGGTCCTGGTTGTCCTTCCCTACAGTATCATAGAGAAATCATTCATAAAACCGGAAACTTGAAATAAAGACAAGGCTATTCAAAAGCTGAAAGTAATATATTCTATAACTCTAACTCAATTAGTTTAAAAAGAGGAATAATATTGAAATGGTTCTTGACTCAAGAAATTCACTTTCACCTCAATTACCACTTAATGAATCAGAGATTAAAACCAAGAACTTAAGATGGATAAATTATTAATGAAAGAAGCTCTTAACTTAAGAGACATGTAAAGTATTCCATTATAATTCATTCATCTTAATATCAAAAATCTCAACAAGAAACTATTTGCATACAAACAAAAGAAACCAATTTTAATTCGACAAGAGAATGAACTTTAATTGTTGTTCAGATTCAAAGAGAGAGAAAGACTAACTTAGTCTTTTGATTGTCCTCTCATGTACTAATCCAAACTAAACTAAGATCCATTCATAAGCATAAGAAATGAAATGACTTGAAACATAAAAGCAAAAGAATGAATTTCAATTGTTATGCAAATCAAATAGAGAGAGAGCCTAACTTAGACCCTTGGATATCCTCTCACATGTTGATAAGATTCTAATTTAAAACTCATTCATCAATCACACACAAATCCTTAAACATCTAAGCAATGAAATGAAACAAAATCTAATATGAAATAAAATGTTTCTCTCATCCTTTTAGAGTGAGCTCAATTCTCTTAAGAACAAGACAAATTATTCCATATACTACATTAAGGAAACTTAGATCTAAAACTACATAAATTCCATAAATTCATATTCTACATTAACACAATTTACATCTAAAACTACATAATGGAAATATATGAAAAATGAAGCTTTATTCTATTCCATCATCAATTGGATACAATGCTCTAAGAGTCCTCCTCTTGGAATGGAGGAGGTACTCCTATTTATACAATGAGAGGAGTAACAAACTCATAATGATCATCCACTAATATCTCTAACCATCTAGACACATAACCCTATCCTCCATGATTTCCTCCATGATCTTTTCCATTAGGGTTAATCTTCTTAACTTCGAATTTGATCATCCAAGGCCACATAAAGGTGTCTTGGAAGCTTCCTTTGAGCCTACACATGTCAACAAACTCATGCTAATTGTTAGGCATAAGTATAAGCATATTATTTTCTAAGTTTTAGCCATAAATTCACTTTAAAATGTTAAGAATTAATAAACTTTGGAAAAACATGGTTATGACCCAATAATGAAGTGAATGTAATGATATGGAGGTGGAATGGAGGTGACATGAAGGTAAAATGTGAAGATATTGATGAATAATGGAGTGAAAATAGGGACTATTTTGAGGCCCAACATACCCCCAAACTGAAGGTATTGCATGTCCTCATGCAATCTATTACATTACTTTTTGGTACTTGAGCTTTGGCTTAAACTCTGCATGAGATCATTTACTTAACTTTTGCAAAGCGTTATTTTGATGAACTACAACTTGGTTGGTTCTTGTGTTTCAACCATATTTTGTTTGTTGCATTCATTATATGATCTTTGCATAATGATAATGTGCTTTTTATGGCAGAGTATTTTTGTTGGAATGCATCATGGTTGGTTCTTGTGTAACAACCATGATTCTATTGGCATCCAATTAACTTTTAAATACTTTAGACAAAGCCATTTGTATGCTCATGTAATAGTAAATATATTTTGAAGGTAAGTGGGTTTAGAATGTGATATATAACTGTGGATATGAATGTGACAAAGCATGTATGTAAATGTATCCTTCCCATTAAACGTATGGCTTTGGCAATGAAAGGAAAGGAAGTGAAGTTTTTTTTTCCAAAAATTATTATTCTAACATTTCAAGGAATTTAATGGTTAAAAGTTAGAAAATAGCATATCTTAACTTACCCTTCCAAAAATAGGTGAGAGTCGTGCATGTGTGACTGCAAACTGTTGTGAAAATGGTGGATGAAAGATGGATCTGTATTGTCGTATCAGCTGCTAGATCCGCTGCTACTAGATGAAAAATTTGAGGAGTCTGCTGAACATGGCTGAAAGTTGTATCTGCTGCTGGATGATGAATCCGATGAGTTTGCTGAATATGGCTGAAAATCTATAAGGCTTGGAAGGTATACAAAATATAGAAGTTGCATTTTCCTCCCAGCCTTATTTATTGACTTGTCCTCAAGTGAAATACAATGAATACCATGAATGGAAATACAATGAATGGAAATTGGCTTCATCTGCTGCAAAATATGGGTCTTCAAGTCTTCAACGCTCGATTGCACAAATCTTGCTATGTGATTAAATGTGTCGATGTCAAACATAGCAAGAAGTTGTTGACTTAGTGGCCGTTAATGAATGCCCCTAGCCAACACAAGAGCTCCCACCATTGATTCCAATGGGAGTCAGGATGCCTAACACATCTTTGTAGGTACGAATAAATTTGTCGTGGTCGAGTCACCTACAAGATCCAACGAACAAGGGATATTAAGGTACTCCCATTGTTCATTGGCAAGAGTACTTGCCATTAAGGCATGCAAGCCTCTAGGTGTTTTTCAATGATACTTAGACTCTAGAACTTTGACTCAAGCAGGGTTTTATTGGCGGAAATGAAAAAAAAATGGTATGAAAATGGAAATGGAAATGGAAAATGGCTTTTATTGATGAGTTAGGAATAGATGAAAGGAAATGCATGGTGAATGAAGAAGAACTCTTGCTGTGAAAAATGGACATGGAAATGGTATGCGTTATAGATGTACAATTGATGGGATTCAAAATCTTTTCAGAAAGGGAGGTGGAAGGTAATGGTTGTGGAGATGGATTTGTCTTGAGAATTTTTCATGAATTTAGTCTTTGGAAGACTAATTGTCGTCACAATGTAGTCTCCGTAATGATCGCTTTGTCGTCCTGTAACCTGTAAAAAAACTTGGTACAAAGAAAACATAGAAGAAATGGCCAGTTCCTTCATGATTCTTACGCAAAAATTCATACCAAATAAAACATGTTAAGGACAATCAAAGGTGTTGAAATTGACTTAATCTTGATATTAAAATCAATCCATTCTTTAAAAATAACCATGAAAAGTAATACTCCCTATTTGTGTTGGATAACTCTTGAAATGTGCTTCGCAAAAAGATTGGCATTGGAAAGCTCTATTGTGTCCTGCAGATTAGTATGTCACATAAAAGCATTCAACAGAAAATATTATGAGTTTAATGCCAACTTGAAGCTATCGAAACAAGATAATCATCATCTATAGAATCCTCCAAATGTTTGATAAATCGATCTTCGAAATTTGTTTCCAAGTGTTCCATTATTTATTTTCAAACCTGCGTGAATTTTGTGAAAAGTGTGTTTATTTTTTATTTTTTTTTTTTCCCTTGTACCAACTGTTGCGGTTTCATCCAATTATGAGTTTAATGCCAACTTGAAGCTATCGAAACAAGATAATCATCATCTATAGAATCCTCCAAATGTTTGATAAATCGATCTTCGAAATTTGTTTCCAAGTGTTCCATTATTTATTTTCAAACCTGCGTGAATTTTGTGAAAAGTGTGTTTATTTTTTATTTTTTTTTTTTCCCTTGTACCAACTGTTGCGGTTTCATCCAATTCCATTATTCTCTCAATATGCATATCACCAAAGTTTTTTTTTTTTTATGCCAATGTTCTTCACTTTATAAAATGCCAATATTCTTCACATGCCAATGCCAATATTCGCCCCTCAGATCCTTCAAAACAACCACTGTCACAAAACACAACAATTTTTTTTTTTTTTTTTTTTTTTTTATATTATTTTTTTTAAACATAATAATACCAATCATAACCTAACAATATATTAATACAATCATCTAACATAACAATACATAACAAACAATTATATACAACAAATTATATATAACAAACAATAAGAAATTATAACTATATTAATTAATGGAATTATAATAACATATTAATATAATTAATACAATTAATATATTAATATATTAATACAATTTTTATAACAAACATTAATTAATAATTAAATAACATAACAAACAAACATATATAACAAATCATAATTACAATTATATACAACAAAACAAATAATAACAAACTATAACTATAAAAATTAATACGATTATATCAACATATAATATATTAATATAATTAATATATTAATACATTAATATATTAATACAAATATAACAAATATTAAATAACAATTACAAACATTAAATAACAAACATAACAAATTATATACAAGAAATTAATTAATGCAATTATAATAATATATTAATTAATATAATTAATATATTACTACAATTTTTATAACAAACATTAATTAATAACATAACAAACATATACAAGAAATTACAATTAAAATTATAACAGTAACAAATTACAATTACATAACAAACATTAACAAATTATAACTAAAAATATATAACTAAATCCTAACAAATTAATACTAAATATATAACAAAAATAAATACAAAACAAATTTAAACTAAAAAAAATGCAAAACAAACAAACAGAACGCACAAAAAGGCAAAATATATGAAGTAACGAGATTTGGCATATGGAGGGTGCTAGACTTGGCAACCATTTTCGCTGGAGAACCTAACCACCCCCATCATCTCTTCCTGGCGGGACATTCACCCTCACGTTTTCTTCCTTGGGCGGCATATTCTCAGTTTCATTTTTAATAGTCCTCTTGGGACGCGACAGCCTCTCAGAAAAACGGTGCTGCCCCACAGAAATTCTCCTCAGCGGCCAAGAGCAAAAACCCGGACTTCAAAGAAAACTGGAAATGCCCGCACTGGAATTCGATGCTCCAATCTCTGGAACTGAAGAGAAGGGAAAGAGCAGTTTTCTTCTACAACCAGAAGTGGAGCACGATGGCATTTTGGATCTGGAACCGAACTAAATGTCAACGGAGGTAAGAGGCACCTGGGAGTGTATTTATTCTCATTATCACTGATCTGGTTCAGCTTCGTGACCTCGGATTTAAGCTAGAGATCCGATCGGTTTCGACTGCGGGTGAAGCAAATGCGGCAGCCATTTTCGGTCGTATCCAAAGATCCCCTTGGCGGACAGATCAGAATGTGCGTTTGGCTGTTTTGGACTGCTCATTTCACGTGCTCGGCCGCGGTGATATTTGGAAGGAGCAGTGAATTTCTATGGATGAGATCTATTCTCAATCCATTCGGCTGTTGCATCGAATAAAAATTGCCTACATAGCCCCTGCATTCTATCAAGGGAAGGAAAATTATTAAAGAGAATAATAACGAAGGAATGAGCACGGGAAGCTGGCGTTTGCTTGTTTTGTTTTGTTTGTTTTTTATTTTTATTTTTAAATTGAATGCTTTTTTTTTTTTTTTTTTTTTATTTATTTATTTATTTATTGTGAAAAGAAAAATTAAAAAAAATGAAATGTAACCTATAAAAAAAAATGCTATTTTTTTATTTTTTTTTTTAAAAAAAGATTTTTTAATAATAATAATATATATGATATATATTATTATTATGTGGAATTTTTTTTTTTTTTTTTTTAATTTTTTTAACAAAAATTTAAAAAAACTAAGTTTTATTTAAAATGTTTTTTTAATAATAATAATATAATATATATGATATATATATATTATTATTATGTGGAAAATTTTTTATTTTTATTTTTTAAACTAAAATTAAAAGAAAACTAATTTTTTTTTATCACAAAATTCTTTATTGTCCTATCGCAGATAAATTTTCTAGCAAGAGTATTTTTATTTGAACAAAATCATCAGATTTTCTGATCTTCCTGATCGCACGAAGCGCAGGAAGAGAGCATACTCATCGCTTGATTTGTTTTTATTTATGCAGGGGGGGTGTTTTTGAAATGACGAAATTTAAAACTAGCTAAACATTAAAACATCAGAAAATTCAAACTTAAACTCTTTTGTGAAGATCCTGCTGTCACCAGGGTTCACAAATTATTTTGTCTAAAGAAAAATGCTAGTACTAAATTAAATTTCTAATGCCTAATCCCTTAGCACCATCCCCGGCAACGGCGCCAAAATGTTGGGCAATTTATTCGAACAAATTGCTGCATTAAATTATCGACCAGGGAAACTCGTGAGCTTGTGATGGTGCCAGCAATATATATGCAAGAGTAGGCAACTAACTCTATGTCTAACTAAATTGTTTATGATTCAATATAATATGCAAGGGAAGAGGCTCCTAACTTAGGAGGTCCTGGTTGTCCTTCCCTACAGTATCATAGAGAAATCATTCATAAAACCAGAAACTTGAAATAAAGAAAAGGCTATTCAAAAGCTGAAAGTAATATATTCTATAACTCTAACTCAATTAGTTTAAAAAGAGGAATAATATTGAAATGGTTCTTGACTCAAGAAATCCACTTTCACCTCAATTACCACTTAATGAATCAGAGATTAAAACCAAGAACTTAAGATGGATAAATTATTAATGAAAGAAGCTCTTAACTTAAGAGACATGTAAAGTATTCCATTATAATTCATTCATCTTAATATCAAAAATCTCAACGAGAAACTACTTGCACACAAACAAAAGAAACCAATTTTAATTCGACAAGAGAATGAACTTTAATTGTTGTTCAGATTCAAAGAGAGAGAAAGACTAACTTAGTCTTTTGATTGTCCTCTCATGTACTAATCCAAACTCAACTAAGATTCATTCATAAGCATAAGAAATGAAATGACTTGAAACATAAAAGCAAAAGAATGAATTTCAATTATCATGCAAATCAAATAGAGAGAGAGCCTAACTTAGACCCTTGGATATCATCTCACATGTTGATAAGATTCTAATTTAAAACTCATTCATCAATCACACACAAATCCTTAAACATCTAAGCAATGAAATGAAACAAAATCTAATATGAAATAAAATGTTTCTCTCATCCTTTTAGAGTGAGCTCAATTCTCTTAAGAACAAGACAAATTATTCCATATACTACATTAAGGAAACTTAAATCTAAAACTACATAAATTCCATAAATTCATTAACACAATTTACATCTAAAACTACATAATGGAAATATATGAAAAATGAAGCTTTATTATATTCCATCATCAATTGGATACAATGCTCTAAGAGTCCTCTCCTTGGAATGGAGGAGGTACTCCTATTTATACAATGAGAGGAGTAACAAACTCATAATGATCATCCACTAATATCTCTAACCATCTAGACACATAACCCTATCCTCCATGATCTCCTCCATGATCTTTTCCATGAGATTTATCTTCTTAACTTCGAATTTGATCATCCAAGGCTACATAAAGGTGTCTTGGAAGCTTCCTTTGAGCCTACACATGTCAACAAACTCATGCTAATTGTTAGGCATAAGTATAAGCATATTATTTTCTAAGTTTTAGCCATAAATTCACTTTAAAATGTTAAGAATTAATAAACTTTGGAAAAACATAGTTATGACCCAATAATGAGGTGAATGTAATGATATGGAGGTGGAATGGAGGTGACATGAAGGTAAAATGTGAAGATATTGATGAATAATGGAGTGAAAATAAAGACTATTTTGAGGCCCAACAACACATCCCTAGATAATTTAATGCATTAGCTGATTCATTGGAAAACTATGTATTAGATTGGAATTTGTCACATTTGTTATAAAAGTATTTACACAAGAGTATATATATTTTTTTCCCATAGAAAATACATAAACATTAAAAAACACATAAAAAAAAAATCACCAAAGGTATGTATATATATATGAGTCGTGTCCAGATCAAAGTTACATAAAAAAATCTCCCAAAACTTGGGTGTTTTACAAAACTTGGCTACACTAAGCCTCGCTATGACATCTACACATCTCCTCCTCCAACTACGCCTGATGCTCAAAATAGCAAACAATTGCCCTGGCTATCCTCCTGAGGGGAACCAGGTATCTCTCCGGCACACCCACAGTATGCCGCTGTAGATGAACTGGAATCTCTCTCATAGGAAGAGGTGGTACACCCATGCTTAAATTCTCCAGGTTCCTGGAAAGCTCATGCAAAATTTGGGTATCATCACTATCTCCAGCGACTTCCACATCCTCTACTGTTGCACCAGCCCCGGGTAGCTGTAGTCCTTGCCGTGCATAATGAGGGACTCTGGCTGGGTGAACAGGTGCCACATCTGTGTCAAGAAAACAAGCTTCATGTCAAAACATATTTTCACCCATTTAACCAAAAAAAATGCATAAAAATTCAAAAGACAAAAAATACTTCCAACTACACTGATCAATCCTTCTCTTACCATATAGACCCCATTGAGTGCTCGGGGGCAACACTAACTCCAGATCTCTTGTAAAGTTCATCCCCACATAGGGATAGTCCTCAATCATGATGATCTGGTGGTTAAGCCATCAAAGAACCCATCATCAAAGAAATGACGGATGGGACCCTCTCCCATCCACGATATCAAAGTTGCCCATCGAGCCTGTCTCAGCTCTCATAGGCCCAATGCATTCGTAATCATCCTGGGTCTCATAACCAGCACCTGCTCTAGTAGGAAGGAAAAAACCAGTGTCCCATAACCAAACTCTCTCTGAGTCCGGGTCTTACACATTGTCAGCTCTGCATGAACCTGACGGACAACACCTTTGTACTAGTCAAAAACCCGGGGTTGTATAAAATATAGTGCTAACAAAAATTGGGCCTTGGTGGTCACATCCTGACTCTTGGCCCTGGCCAAGCGAACTATCATCCATAACAGAGACCTCTGCAGTCTCGCAACCACCTGAGCAAGGATCAAGTCAGCAGTAGTACGAGGATTTTCCCTAGACCTGGTCAAGTTAAGCCTTGGTCCATGGCACAACAAACTAGTCAAAAAATAGATATCATCTTTCTCAATCGAGAGCTCATTGCCCCTGATACGAAAGACGTGCTGGTGATCATCCTACTGTTGTATTACCCACCTCAAAAGGTCCTCTTGTCCCCTCATCAGTTCCAATCGAGCATACTTCAGCAAACCACACCTGCAAGGAACCAACAATGTAGCTGCATCAGTGAACATCTCACGTTCTTCTTGCTCATGTTCCCTTTCTCGCCAGATAATCATTATGAACAGCTTTATACCTGCCAAATCAACATTTTCCATGGATTAGAATTTGTCTGGAGTGCTTCAAAATGATAAACAACAAGTTCTTAAAAACAATACTACACCTAACGCAGGCTCTAATGCCTGAAAGTTCGTGCTAATGCGTTGTTTATTCACGGGAGGTGCGTTTAATGTGGGAAAATCATTGCTAGCCCGCGTTAGCCGCTTAAAATTTTTAGGGCTTGCTCAAATCCCTATTTTGAACCAACAAAACAAATAAAAAACACAATCAAATGATAGCAGGAGGTTCCAGCGCTTACCTAAATCTCACAGAAGGAAGAATCGTTTCCTGGATCATCCGCAATCACCAACAGTAATTTTGCCACTTTTTTATCCCAGAGCTCAATCACAACATTCAAAACAGTGGAAATGGGGGTCTCCAACCTTCTTATAGCCATTTCTGAGGGCAAAGACCCACTCATTTGGTCTAACAAAGTAGTGAATTCCTGCTGCATGTTTGTCACAACTGTTATTCTCGATTACCAATGTTCTAATGAGTTTCATAATGTCTATATGCAAAAATGACCAATTAACGTTCCCGAATTGAGCCTTATTCTTTTGGTATTTTTCTAGCTCGTTAAAACTGAAAAACCTCGATCTTTCTTCTTCAGGCTCATTAAAACTAACATGAAGAAGCAAAGAGCTTTCTTTTCTATCTTGTAAAACTGAAAAATTCCTGAGTTGTTTTTGTCAAGCTCGTTAAACTACCACGACAAAAGAGTATGAGCCATTATTTTCATCTTTTTCAAAGCTCTTTAAATAGAAAAAGTAATCGAGTTTTTCTCTGCGTGACTCGTTAAAAATTCACGGAGAGCACCGAGTTTTTCTCCGCGTGACTCATTAAAACTTCACGGAGAGCACCAAGTTTTTCTTTGTGTGAATTGTTAAAACTTCACGGAGAGCACCTAGTTTTTCTCTGCGTGACTTGTTCAAACTTCATGGAGAGCATCGAGTTTTTCTCTGTTGGACTCGTTAAAATTTCACAAAGAATATTGAGTTTACTTCATCTCCTTGTACTCATAACAAAATGAGGTAGACGTCGATGGACTAATTCACGGAAAATGAACCATTTCGGGCTTACTATTCTCCCTTTGTCGTGCTCGGTTATCAAGACATGGAAAAGGTAACCCCTGGAGTTGTCTTTTACGACATTTTTCAGATTCTCTAAATATGAAAAATTCACCGAGTTTACCCATATGGACTCGTTAAACTTAATTAGACAGGGAAACATTTTGGACAAAATGGATACTACTTCTGTTACATTTAAGAAAGGAGGATTTGGCTGCAAATATCTTGAACATGGCACTTCCTAGACAACTCTTTCACATTTATCCAAACCCTACCATCTATGAGTTTAGCCTTCGTCTCTCAGTATTCTTACATTGGCCAAAAATCCTAAATATTCTTTGGTGTTCATTAAGCCTAAGCTGCCTAGTACCCTATTATAGTTCCTTTTATTGTTCAAGCAGATATTGCTATCTATTGCTCCTCATATCAACCAAACCAATCATCATGCCAGAAATTATTTGTCGTCAGTTATTCCCATTTACTCTTCATATTCTCCATTAAAAACAACATCATCTTTTCCCATTCCGTGTTGACTTATGTAGGACGCCTCAATGCCTACCTTTTTGACAGGTCTCTTCCTATCGACTGCAACATCTTATCTAGGAAGTGGACCCAGAAACACATCAATACCCAGATACTTGCAGACATCAGTGGCAATTCATCTTGTATTTGATTAGGGGTCTTCATTATTGGCTCCTGATCGAATGATTCTATGAGTGTTCGACATCAAATCCTTTTATTCACACTCACTAGATTGTACTGTGCATTTTCGGGACCATCATGATTATTGGCGACTCTGCTGGGATACAACCCCATGTTTCTGGAATATTCCTATCACTCTCCTCTTTTATTTCCTTTTGTTCACATATCCTTCTGACCAATTTATATGCTCAATAGACATATCAAAAGCTCACAGAGTTCAGATCAGACCCTGCTTAGCCATATGAAAAATTTTACCCTGACTAACGCTGCCATTGTTAGTCTTCCAGTGCATTATAATGTGGTCTAGGGTTAGAACCAATGTTTTAGTCCCTACATTAACGTGGTCCAGGCTTAAATACAGTGCGTTACCCAGCCAAAAATTTGTTGTTCACACCTGTATTGTGTTTCCTTTTGGTGGTAAATTTCCTGGCTATGAGAATACCTTCTCTTACTGGATCCATGTGCTTTTTTACCAGCTAGCATTCCTTTCTTTTACTCTCATTTAAAAGGTTAATGTCAAACGCATCTACTTTTTGAAGATAACATTTTTTTTAAAATTTTTCTGAACTTAGCTGAATTAATTCTGAACATTTTTTGGTTAAAATACCATTAATATGAGATAAATAGATGTCTGAATC
Source organism: Pinus albicaulis (assembly GCA_034641835.2). Classification (NCBI taxonomy): domain Eukaryota; kingdom Viridiplantae; phylum Streptophyta; class Pinopsida; order Pinales; family Pinaceae; genus Pinus; species Pinus albicaulis. The sequence continues at coordinate 1,934,188,143 of CM076578.1, forward strand.
TTTAAGGTTGAACTTTTTTATTTGAATGTTGGTGCATGGATGTTCAAAGGAAACCTCTCCTTGTAGAAATACTCTTCATCGAATTGAATATTTAGAGCATATTTTTGCATGGTTTTTTGAGTCAGAGTCTCATCACATTTCATACGTCCACTCCCCCTCCACAAGAATAATAGTCAAAGTACACTAAGAATCAAGCGATAATAAAATCAATCATATAATTTTTTCTGAGCTCACACCAACAGTAGTTCAGGCTACGATCTTGGGGTAGGAAAAGTGAGAAAATCACCTAAGATCTCCAAACTTGAAACTAGAGTCATAATGAGTGAAATCCTACTGCACTCATATTTTTAGGACCACTCCATTACTGGAGCTAAGTGTGAGACAACACTTGGGTGCATGCGAAGGTAGCCTGCCTTCAAGTGCATTCAATGGGCATTCTATATATTGGGGTTCCCTTTGGGGATGTTGAAACTAGATTTGGGATCTAGGTGTTCTTCCCATATAGCGTGTTGTCTACGACCGTGGCCCCCCTGATGATGTCTGTGATTTGAGGTATCCTTAGTGGCCAATTTTTTTAGGGACTTACAGAAGGTGACTGGGATGGGCTATCCTGATGCCTTAAACAGATGGACCTACTCTGTCTTCAGTCTTTAGGAGGGTACTTGTCTCCACGAGAGTACTTACACCTATTGTCTGAGGTTCGGGTGAAGCTCTAGAGTAACCGTAACTGTACTTACGACCAACCCTCTCTATATGATATTGTGATACTGGGTTTCATCTCCAGCAAACGGTAGTACTCAGACAGGGCACCCTATTCTGGCTTCTTGTTGATTGATCTTTAGAGAGCCCTTGTTTCTTTTTTATTTTTTAGGTGTGTGGTTACTATCACTGGGACTTTATAATACATCACAAACTATTAAAATTTTCTTAAAATAAATAGGTCACCATGGCATCTTCCGACCATCGTCGTCTGTCTCGATGACAGCAAGGTCTCCCTCCTTTGACATCGGAGGAAGAACTGAGTCTTGGTGAACCTGTGCATTCCACGGAAGAGTAGTCTCCATTGACAAAACCTGATTTTCACATAGCCCCGTATCACATGGAATTTCCAGAGGACCCTTTTATAGAAGGCGTTGTACTTCCTTACAATCCTCCACTCACTAATCTGTTGGCACCTGTGATAGTTCAGATTACATCGCAAAAAATGTCTTCGGCCGCACCAACATCCATTTCACAACTGGCACCTATGGGTTCGGTACCCATGGAAACCAACCTAGGTTCACCACCACCCTCCCCGTCGGTAATAAGTTCTATACCAATAATCGGTAACCCCAGTAGTCAACCTCTACCTGGTCCCAACCCTCCAGTCATCACAACTGTCAGTGGATCCTCGATTCCTTCAGGATCTACTCCTACAGTGACCACAACGGGACCCACAGTTCCCCCTCCCATGAGTGGGACTACTTCGGTTCCTTTTAGAAACCCTTTCAGTTGGAATCCTTTATTGTGTTCAAACCCCTTGGCCTCCATACCAAGGGGCAATTTCACAAACACACAAACAACAGGGAACATTTCGCTACCCCTGCAATCGTTAGGAAAAACCAAACAACCTATTATTAACACTATTCCCTTAAGTGGTCTAAATCGCGGTGTAGGATCCACGCCGTTGCTTAATTATGCACATAGCAGCATGCCTCTAACCAGCTCTATTACATCCATATGGGACAATCCACCCTAACATCCATCTGGACAAGTGGGGAACTTTTATCTTGAGGGAAACCAACCATTCGCCCCACAATACAAGATACCCTACAGACAACAACCATATATCCCTACACCTCCACCCATAGGAAATTTTTATCAAAAAATTCCTACTTATCCTAATAGTAACACGTTGATGGGCAGACCCTATGGTCCAAATAGTCAGTCGATACTTCCTTGGCTAGATCAGGGGAAAACACACAATTGTCATTTTTAGCAGCTCTAGACATCCTCGACATCTATAAACTAACTAATGATCCCATCAGTCACAACCTGCTCTGGCCTCTAGTTCCACACAAGATTCTGTCTGACATCCTAAAATTCGATGGGAAACAAGGAGAGGATCCAGCTTCACATATCACCACCTTTCATCTATGGTCTATATCTAATTCCATGGTGGATGATAGTATCTGGCTTCGGCTGTTCCTCTGCACTCTCACTGGCAATGCTGCCAAGTAGTATATTGAATTACCACTCACCTCCATCAACACTTTTGGCGCCTTAGCTATAGAATTTATAAAAAAAATTCAATTACCTATCAGATATGAAACTGGCACAAAACTTTTAACCTCGTTGTGCCAAGACACCACCACCCACATCTCCGATCACATTCATGAATGGAGGCATAGGAGGAGGCTAGTCAAAGCGCCAATCCCGGATCATCTCCTAGCTAATTGGTTTTATAAATCTCTCTTACCAACCCTAGCTAAAGACATTGGCATATCCGGTGCAGTCACAGAAGATCAATCCATTCGTCGTGCCTAGAATTTACATTTAATCTATGCACAATCTGGCACGCTATATGATTTATTCCCCCATGCCCCTAGTAATCCAAATTCTCCCACTAATCAGAAACCTAGAGTCCATGCCGACAATCTCGTCGGCACAATATTTGGAATAGCCACAAAACAGTCTTGGGGGCAAACCTCCCAGCCATCTTTGGTTGCCAATGCCCCTAACCAATCAACTACTCTTCCTACCGCTAAGGTAAATTCTGTACAAACTTCACAAAAACCTAGTGGAAAGAAAAAGAAGAACAAGAAAAAGACATCTTCTTCGGAAGAGCAGCTGGACTATCAGAATAATACCAATCAGAAAAACACTTCTAAAAATTACAAAGGGAAGGAAAAATTCATGAAATTTCCTTGCAAAATCTGTGCAGAGGACCACTTGACATACAAATGTCCTCAGCTACAGGAATGCACAGATTTTATTGCAAATAAGGACTCTGGGAGGACACCTGCCATCCTACATAATCCCTTCCCTAATCCATAACAGCAACAACAACACATGGTTGCAAACCTGCCACAACCCCCGCAAAGGGGCAATGGTGGTTCACATCCTTTCGGTGAAGGACCATCCGCCATTTATGGCATAGAAAGTGTTGAACTTGAGACACGAGCCAAAATTTATGGAAATCCTTTCATAGATACTCAGGAACCTGGTACCAGTTCAAATCCATCGCCGACCAATGATTTGCATATCGAATGGCCTACTTCTGACCCTGTGATTCGTCCCCCCAAAGGGAAACTTCGACGCACGACTCATAACACCTCTCCACATGCTGCCCAAAATTACAACATTGTATAAGATTTGGGGCAAGCACCATCAGCCATGTCTGCTCTCGAAATATTGCAAACTTGTCCAGCACAAAGGAAAGCCTTGCTTTCGGCCATTGGTGGGATTGACCCCCAGGATTCTACACTAGCCATTTTTGACATGGATAAATATAAACCTCTTGTTACAGGTCAAAATACCTCCTCATCAACTCAGAGGGGAAGAAAAATATGGAAGAAGTACAAAGACCTGAATTAAACCTATTTCTGCCAGGGTAACGCCTATATAGAACAGAACAAGAGCGTTATAATGTAGGCAATCAGTGCATTGGCCGCGTTAGTGGCTAGGGAAATGCTCTGTTTACACTGGAGGGAAGCATTACCCGTGTTTTAAGTTTGAATTGGGAAAAGAGCGCGGAGAATGATTTGAATCTCCGACTTTCCCTCACAAAGGAATAAGTTCACAAAGGAAACTGCAGAAGCACCAGTTCATTATTGGTCATTGCCATAGAAGACTGAAATCCAAAGGAGGAAAAAGCATAGAGATCAAAGAAACATCTACGTTTTTCCCATTCCAAATTAGTGGAAAGAGAAGGGCAACAATGGCCTTCTCCCTCTCCTATAAGAAGGAGCTGAAGGCTCTTAATTTAAGGTCGAAGGATTGCTCAAGGTTCTTGTATACTTGTGGAATAGAGAATAGTGTTACATTGTGAAGGCCAAGAGTCAAAGAGGTTCCTAGAGAGCTTGTTGACTTGGAATTCTTCACTTGAGAGATAAGAGAGATTGGGAGACTGAGGAGGGCTTGGTACAACCAACGGTTGTAATCCTCCTTCTTTCAAAATCAATAGAACTGTGTTCGTTTTGTCCATTCAATGCTTAATATTGTCATTATTATTTGAACATTTACATAGTATGATATGAATGGCTCAGATGTGTATAATCTAGATGTTTATTGTGTATTGATTTAATTGATAGGATACATGTTATGTTAGAAATTACGCAGGTGCTTTGACTGATTGCAGGACTAAGATTTGGAGCCGGTGAAGAAGGACTCTTGCTTCGCTGCGCAGCGCTCTCCAAGGGACTCCAAGACTGTCAAAGAGGTAATTCTCTATTGTATTCCTTCAAGTTATTTCAAGTTAATATGAACATGCTCATGCCATCTTTGTGAACAGCATAGCTAATCTTACTGTCTGCCTCGGGCACTGGAAAGCCCTGAGAGGGATATTCGAAAACCAACAACCAAAGAAGTTTACCCTATAGCAGAATTGGCGACTCCGCTGGGGACTTCCCCCATAGTTTCCAGACTATTTCTTCTTTCCTTTCTTCTCTCCTCTGTTCACAGATCCTTCCAACCATTTTTGATGCCCAGTAGACATACCAAACGCTTGCAGAGTTCAATCCTGTTCCTGTTTGGCCAACTGAAGAGCTTTTCCCTGGTTAACGCGACCTCTGCAGGTTATCCAGTGTGTTATAACGCTGTCTATGCTTAAATACAGTGCGTTATAATGTTGTATTTTCTCACAAACAGAGCGTTACCCAGCCAAAAACCTTGCTGTTCACTGCTGTGACTATGTTTTAGCTGTAGAGGTTTTTGGCCATCAGTACCTTTCACTGACTAAATCCCTGTGCTTTTCCGCTAAGCTGGCATTTTTATTTGTTTCTCTTGTTTAGTTAGTGTTCAAAGAATTTAATTTTTAAGAGAAATTTTTTTTATTATTTTTCTGCATGTAGCTGAATTTATTCTGAAAGTTTTAGTTCATAGACTGTTGAAAGAGGTAGATAGAAGTCTGAATCTTTAAAATTTGAGCTGTGTTATTTACATGTTGGTGCATGGATGATTGAAAAAGAAACCTCTCCCTGTAGAAACACTCTTCATTGAATTTAATATTTAGAGCATGTTTTGCATGGTTTCTTGAGTCAGAGTCTCACTATACTTCATACGTCCACTCCCCCTCCGCAAGACCAATAATAAAGTACACAAAAAATAAAGCGATAATAAAATCAATATAATTACTCTTTTTTGAGCTCACACAAACAGTAGTTCAGGCTAGGATCTTGGGTTAGGAAAGTGATAAAACTACCCAAGATCTCAAAACTTGAAAACTAGAGTCATTAACGAGTGAAATCCTGCTGCACTCATATTATCGGGACCGTTCACCACCGCAGCTCGCCGCGAGACAACACTGGTGCACCAAAAGGCAGCCCGCTCGATCGCATCCTCGTGGGTGTGTTATATTGGGGTTCCTTCGTGGATGTTGAAACCTAGATTGGGATCTAGGTATTCCCGCCCACAGCACACCGTCCTCGACCATGGACCCCCCCGATGATGTCCGTGGATTTGAGGTATTCTTAGTGGCCATACTTTTAATGACTTACACAAGGTGACCGGGATTTTGCTATCTGCATCGATATGTATTTAATTTGACTGGTTTCTGCCTTTAGGAGGGTACTCATCTTCACGAGAGTGCTTACACCTATCGTATGAGGTTCGGGCGAAGCTCTAGAGTGACCGTAACTGTACTTTTGACCAACCCTCTCTATATACTATTGTGATACTAGATTTCATCACCAGTGAACTGTAGTACTTAGACAGGGCACCCTATTATGGCTACTTGCTGATTGATTTTAGAGAGTCCTTTTTCTTTTTGTTAGGTGTGTGGTTACTGTCATTTGAGACTTTATAATACATCACAATTTAATAAAATTTGTTAAAATTAAACCGGTCACCGTGGCATCCCCTGACCCACGCCGTCTGTGTCGACGACAGCAAGGTCTACCTCCTCTCACTCTTGAGGAAGAACTAAACCTTGGTGAACCCGGGCCTTCTACAGAAGAGCAGTCTCCTCTGACTAATCTTGATTATCACATAGACCCTTATCAGCCGGAATTTCTGGAGGACCCTTTCACTGAAGGGGTTGTACTTAATTACAATCCTCCGCTCACTGATCCGTTAGGGCCTGTGATAGTCCAGATTCCACCACGCCGAGATATGTCTGTGGCCGCACCAACATCTATTTCACCACCGGCATCCACAGGGTCGATACCAATGGCAACCATCCCTGGTTCGCCACCATCCTCCCCGTCGGTGGTCAGTTCTATGCCATTACTGGGTAACCCTAGTAATCAACATATACCTACCCCCAACCCTATGGTCAACACAACTGTCAGTAGTTTACCAAACCCTTCGGCATCTACTCCTACCGTGACCACGTTGGGACCCACGGTAGCTCCTTCCGCGAGCATGACTACTTCGGTGCCCTTTAGCAACCCTTTCGGCTGGAACCCTCTGTTGAGTTCAAACCCCCTGGCCACTATACCAGGGGGTAGTGTTATCAGCACGCAGGTAGCAGGGAACATATCACTTCCCTTGCAATCCTCAGGACAAATGGGACAACCCATTGTAAATATTATCCCCTTAAGTGGTTCAATCATAGGTGTAGGATCTATACCGTTGCCAAATTATGCAAGTACTAGTATGCCTTCGGGAAACTCTATTGCATCCATTTGGACTAACCAACACCAACCTTCATCTGGAATGGGAGGGCACTTTTACACTGGGGGCAACCAACTACTTGCCCTGCAATACACTATGCCCTATGGACAGCAACCATATGTTCCTACTCCTCCACCTATGGGAGGTTTTTATCAAAGTCCCACTTACCCCCTGGTAACATGTTGATGGGGGGACCCTATGGTATAAGTAGTCAGCCCATACTGCCTTGGTTAGATTCGGGGGCAAATCCACAATTTCCATTCTTGGCAGCTTTGGACATACCCGATATCCATAAACTGACGAACGACCCCATTAACCACAACCCGCTTTGGCCTCCAGTTCTGCATAATATTCCTTTCAACATCCCGAAGTTCGATGGAAAACATGGGGACGACCCAGCCGCACACATCACTACCTTTCATTTATGGTCCATATCCAATTCCATGGTAGATGATAGTGTCTGGCTTCGACTGTTTCCTCGCACCCTTACAGGCAATGCCGCCAAGTGGTACATTGAATTGCCATGCACCGCCATCAATACGTTTGGCGCTTTAGCGATGGAGTTCTTAAATAACTTCCAACTACCAATTAGAGTGGAAATCGGAACATAATTGTTAACCTCGCTGCATCAAGACACCGCCACCCACATCTCCGATCATATTCATGAATGGAGACATAGGAGGAGGCTCGTCAAAGCGCCAATACCAAACCATCTCTTGGCCAATTGGTTTTGCAAGTCTCTTTTACCCCACATATCTAAAGACATTGGCCTTTCTGGTGCGGTGACAGAAGATCAATGTATTCGTCGTGCCCAACACCTGGATTTAATCTATTCACAATCTGGCATGCTTTACGATCTGCTTCCCCATGCCCCTGGTAACCCAAATCCTCCGGCTACTCAGAAAACCGGAGCTCATGCCGACGGTCTCGTTGGAGCGATCTCTAGTGTAGCCACCAAACAGTCTCGGGGGAAAACCTCCCAGCCATCCTCGGCTGCCACTGCACCCCACCAAACGACTCCTCTTCCTCCCGCTGAGGTAAATTCGGTGCAAACCTCACAAAAACCTAGCGGGAAAAATAAGAAGAACAAGAAAAAGACGTCTTCTTCGGAAGAGCAGTCGGATAATCAGAATAACCCTAATCAGAAAAATGCTGCTAGAAATGACAAAGGGAAGGATAAACCCATGAAATTTCCTTGCAAGATCTGTGCGGAGGACCACTTGACCTACAAATGTCCTCGACTACAGGAATGCATCGATTTTATTGCAAACAAGGATTCTGGGCGAATACCTGCCATTATTCATAATCCTTTCCCTAATCAACAACAGCAACATCAACACATGGTTGACAATCCGCCACAACCCCATCAACGGGGCAATGGCGGTTCGCATCCTTCCAGCAGAGGATCATCTGCCATTTATGGCATTGAGAGTGTTGACCTTCAAACTTGAGCTAAGCTTTATGGAAATCCTACCTTTGAGGCTCAAGAACCTGGTACTAGTTCGAACCCACCGCCGCCAAACGATTTGCATATCGAACGGCCTAATGTTGACCACGTAATTCGTCCCCCAGAAGGGACACTTTGACGCACGACTCATAACACCTCTGCACGTGCAGCCCAAAACTACAATATTGTAGAAGATTTGGCGTAGGCACCGTCAGCCATGTCTGCTCTCGAAGTTTTACAAACCTGTCCAGCACAAAGGAAAGCCTTGCTTTCGGCCATTGGTGGAATAGACCCCAGGATTCTATGCTAGCCATCTTTGATATGGAAAAGGCTAAACCTCGCCTCTCACACCAACTTGCATTCCAGGTGCAAGTGGTGTCGAAAGGGAGGCCAATCCATCGCACTGTCATAGACGAAGGTGCTTCGACCTGCGTTATGTCATAAGCTTGCTGGCTCAATTTAGGTTCTCCTACTCTAACCCCGCCATCGAATTCCCTCAAAGCTTTCGATGGCCACACTTTCCTCCCAAAAGGATACCTTGCTAGCTTTCTCGTCACTATGGGTGGGAAAACGGTAAACGTGGACGTTGAAGTCGTCGAGCGCCATCTCGACTATAATCTATTGCTTGGTCGCAGTTGGTCTTATGCTATGACCGCCATTGTGTCTTCGGTCTTCCGACTCATCCTATTCCATTGGATGGGAAAATAGTCACGGTCGATCAGATATCCTTCTACACCCCTGATTATGCCACTTTACCAAGTAGCACTATACCCCTAATAGGAGGTGTCCCTGACTCTTACATCAGTATCGGTATCGGTCTTCTGAAGGCATCTTCCCTACTGGGTTGCTTTCCTCTACCGCCGTCGCAGATCCCAAACACGGTTGCAATGATATCCACCTTTTCGGATGGCTCTATCGACCCATGGATCATCCTGGCACCTTCAAAAATCGATTCCTATGGAGATCAGATGCCGCTTTCGCCGGCCAAGTTGGCTTATCAAGCCATCCAAATAGCATATGAACCCCCCACTAATACAGTTTCGACCGCAGGTACAAACCTCCCTCCCATCACAGTTCTCTCTAAGGATCTCCTCAATGAAGTCTGGCCTACAGATAAAGCTATTCGAGAGATCATGTCATTAGAAGAATGACCTTGGGGAGAGTTTCACCATCGCACTTCAATGATTGATTCAGAGGCGATAAAAACTGAAATCCCCTCTTTTGACCAACCTGAGATAGTTCCTTCCTCTTATACGATTGTTCACACTATCGATTTAGAAGGGAACATGGGTAATCTTTCCAAGACAATGCTCATTGATATCTCGGTCAAAACAGGTATCCTGGAAAATATTCCATATTGCATTTCAAATATCACACCTTTTCAACTTGCTTTCGTCCTGGAGGCAGTACTTCCAATCGAGTGCGAAATCCCATCACTCAAACTTGCCGTTGAACTCCTGCCTGGCACCACCGCCACTGAAGAGCGCTTGCTCTCACTCGATCATTTGGACAAAACTCGTCGAGATGCTACACTAGCACTCGAAGCTCACCAGCGCCGAGTTAAAGCTCAATACGACAAATCTGTCAAGCCTCGTTCTTTCCAAGAGGGAGATCTTGTTCTACTTTATGATAAAAAACATGACCTCTTTGGGGCAGGAACACTCTAACCATTGTGGCTCGGTCCTTACATCGTTACTAAAGCCCTCTCAAAAGGAGCTTACGAACTCCAGGACTGTAATGGAATTCCACTCAAGGAGCCCCGCAACAGGCTCTATCTGAAGAAGTATTTTGCATAGTTTCACACTAGGCATATGCTTTGTAATTTTATGTATATAAGTTTTGCCTATTTGTTTTGATGCTTCTGGATTATTTTTGGTTTAAGGTGTTTTTCTCATGTAATCTTTTTCTTTCACACAGATGTCATCACATTCGTTATCATACGTCGGATATGCGGACGGTGCTAGTCGTCACACTAGACGCATTGCTTCAGCTGCTTGGGTTCTCTATACTCCTGAGTCGGACCTTCTTGGTTCCGGGGGAATCTTCCTGGGTAACGCCACCAATAATGTTGCCGAGTACATGTCAGTGATCCAACTCCTCACGGAAGCAACATCTCGTGACATCTCCGATTTAGTGGTTAGGTTAGATTCCCAACTCATCATTATGCAGTTAAACAATCATTACCGTGTCCGCCACCCTGTGTTGTTACATTATTTTTTACGAGTGCGACTTTTAGAGCGTCAATTTCAAACAATCACATTTGAGCACGTTCCTAGAGAATTTAATGCATTAGCCGATTCTTTGGAAAATTATGTGTTAGATTGGAATTTGTCACATTTATTGTAAAATATTTACTCATGAGTACATATATTTTTATCACATCAAAAATACATAAAAATTTAAAAACACAAAATCACCAAAAATATATATACATATATATATTTAATGTCCAATACATAGTAACATCAAAAAGAAAAATCTTCCAAAACTTGGGGTGTTCTACAAAAATTTGGCTACACTAAGCCACGCTCTGATACTAATACATCTACTCCACCAACTAAGCCTGATGCTCATGATAGCATACAACTGCTCTAGCTATCCTCCCAGAGGAACTAGGTATCTCTCCAGCACACCTACAGTGTGCTGCTGCAGACGAACTGGAACCTCCCACATAGGAAGCGGTGGTATACCCATACTCAGACCCTCCAGGTTCTTGGAGAGTTCATGTAAAACTTGGGTATCATCATCGTCGCCGGCTTCCGCATCCTCTACTGGTGCGCCAGCCCCGGGTAGCTGCAGTCCTCACCGTGCATAGCGAGGGGCCCCAACTGGATGGACAGGTGCCATATCTGTGTCAAGAAAGGAAAAGCTTCATGTCAAAACTTAATTTTCACCCTTTTTCAACAAAAAAAAATTACATAAACATTCAAAAGCTAAAAACACAAAAAACTTCTTTGAAAAACACTGATCATTTTTCTTACCATCAGGCCCCCACTGGGTGCCAAGGGGAAAGAATAACTCCAGATAACCTGTGAAGTTCATCCCTTCATAGGGATAATCCTCAATCATGATTATCTGGGAGTCTAGCCAATCAAAAAACCCGTCATCAAAACAGTGACGGATGGGACCCTCTCCAGTCCGCGGAAGCAAAGTGGCCCACCGAGCCTGCCTCGGCTCGCGTGGACCCAATGGCGCTGTAGCGATCCTGGGCCTCATCAGTGGTATCCGCTCAAGTATAAATGAAACAATCAGTGTGCCGTATCCAAAATCTCTCTGGGTACGGGTCTTACATGCAGTAAGTTCCGCTCGGACCCGACGGACAACTCCGTCACACCGGTCGAAAACCTGAGGCTGCATGCAATCCAAGGCTAGGAGCATCTGAGCCTTGATGGCCACATGCTGACTCTTGGCACCTGCCAAGCGAACAATCATCCATAGTATAGACCGCAGTGGTCTCAAAGTCACCTGTGCAATAGGTATCCGGTTACTCACAGCCTGGGTGCCACGTATGCAGTGCACATGGATCAGATCAGTAGTGGAACGAGGGTCAGCTCTGGACCCCGTAAAATTGGGCCTCACCCCACGACATGATAAACCAGTCAAAAAGTACACATCATCCTTTTCGATTGCGAGCTCATTGCCCCCCATCCGAAAGACATGATGATGTTCGTCCCATTGCTGGATCAGCCACCTCAGGAGGTCCTCTTGACCCCTCATCAGTTCTAAAAGGGCATAATTGAGCAATCCGCACCTCCAGAGAGCCATTAAGCTTGCTGCATCCGTCACCATCTCTCGTTCTTCCCGCTCATGTTCTCTCTCTTGCCAGATACTCATGATTAACAGCTGAACACCTGCAAATGCAACATTTTCAACCGATTAAAACTTGCCTGGACCACTTCAAAATGGGAAAAATTGAGTTGTTAGAAAACACGGTGCGCCTAACGCTGGCTCTAGTACAAAACAGAGTGTTCTAATGTGGAACCCCTTCACGGGTTGTGCGTTTAACGCGCCTATTGTACTCCTGACCCGCGTTAGGAGCAAATATTTTTCTAGGGCCTCAAAATTTCCTAACTTTGAACCAGCAAAAACTAACAAAAAGAAAATTAAATGACAGCAGGAGGTTCTATCTCTTACCTGGATCTCGCGGAATAGAAAACTGTTGCCCGGATTGACCGTAATCGTCAGCTGAAATTTTCACCCCTTTTTCACCCCAGAGCTTCTTCACAGCACTCAAAATAGTGAAAATGAAAGTCTTCTGACCTTCTTATAGCAAATTCTGGGGCATGAATATCTTAAGGTAGTCGGCAAAGTCGTCATTTCTTGCTGTGCATGTGTCGCAACTCTCGAGATTTGGTACTAATGTTCTAATAAGGGATTAAGATTTATGAGCAGACATACTCATGTTTTACCGAGCGTTCTTTTTTTGGGTCTTTTTCTTGCTCGTTAATCCGAAAAACCTAGAGTTTTCTTCTTCAGACTCGTTAAAACTATGGAGAAGTAATGAGCATTCTTTTTAGGAATCTTTTTCTCGCTCATAAAACCAAAAAAATCCCGAGTCGCCTTTGTCAGGCTCGTTAAACTACCAAGACAGAGAACAAGGAGCCATTCTTTTCCTTTTTTTCAAAGCTCTTTAAATAGAAAAAGTAACCGAGTTTTCTCCGCATGACTTGTTAAAATTTCACGGAGGTATCGAGTTTTCTCCCCGTGACTCGTTAAAGTTTCACAAAAAGTACTGAGTTTACTCCGTCTCCTCGTACTCATAAAAAAATGAGGTAGACGTCTATCGAACATAGCTTTCTCACCTTTCCAGATTCGATGGACTAACTTACAGAAAATGAACTGTTTCGGGATTACTATTATCCCTTTGCCGTGCCCGGTTATCAAGACATGACAAAGGTACCCCAATGGAGTCGTCTTTTACGATATTTTTCAGACTCTCTAAACATGAAAAATTCACCAAGTTTGCTCATCTAGACTCGTTAAACTTAATCAGATGCGGATAGAGTTGTCTTTCCTGAAAATTTTCAGACTCTTTAAAAATGAAAAATTCACCGAGTTTGCTCATCTGGACTTGTTAAACCTAATCATATGGGACACAGAGTTGTCTTTCCTGACATTTTTCAGACTCTTTAAACATGAAATATTCACCGAGTTTACTCGTCTGGACTCGTTAAACTTAATCAGACGGGGAAAATTTTGGACAAAACGGATACTACCTCTGTTACATTTCAAAAAAGGTCGATTTGGTAGCAAAATTCTTGAACATGGCACTTCCCAGAAAATTCTTTCGCAGCCAGCAGAACGCTACCATCTATGAGTATTAGCCTTCATTTCCCAGTGTCCCTGCACCGGTAAAATTCTAACACACTCTTTGGTGTTCATTAAGCCTCAGCTGCCTAGTACCCTGCTAGAGTGCCGTCTATTGTTCAAGCAAATCTCGTTATCTACTACTCCTGTTATCAACCAAACCACTCATTATGCCAGAAATAATTTTTCGTCTGACGTCCCCATTTACTCTTCATTATCTCAAATCATAAACGAAATCAGTTGGTTTCCATTTCGTGTTGAATGATGTAGGACGCCTTAGTGCCTACCTTTCAACAGATCACTTCCTATCGACTTCAACACCTTATCTAGGAAGTCGATCCAGAAACACATAAGTACCCGAATACTTGCAGACACCAGTGGCAGGTAGTCTTGTGTGTGATCAGGGGTCTTCATCATTGGCTTCTGGTCGAATGATTCTACGAGTGTTCGACTTCAACTCCTTTTATTCACACTCGCTATATTGTACTAGGCATCTTAGGAACCATCATCATTATCAGTGGCCACCTTCGCGTCTGTTAACAGTTTTCATTATTGACTGGTAATAAGACGATTTCTCACATGTTTGATGACAACTCCTTCATTCACATGTTGAGAAATATGCAGTTTAAGTGAATCGACGGTCAAGACCTTGGGGCAAAGGCTACATCATTAAATTTGTGTTTCCTTCCCCAAGTTGCGATATTGTTTATGGAGACAGCTTCTTCAGCCTGATCCTGTTATGACAGACACTTCCACATTGTGCCTATTGGTGGACAGATTCTTCATATCTCTATTCTAGAGAAATCATGTTGTTTAAGCTACTGAGCATGAGAAATTTCCGACTGAAGGCAAATACTATATTTTTTGACATATGTTGTTGTTTCAGGTTTTCCTCAGTCTTTCAATCTCTCTATCTCTACAAGTTATAAAGTATTTCGGCCATAGTCTTCGTCTCTGACCTCACACTTTAGGGGGCATCTGTTACAGGTCAAAATACCTCCTCATCAACTCAGAGGGGAAGACAAATATGGAAGAAGTACAAAGACTTGAATTAAACCTATTTCTGCCAGGGTAACACCTATATAGAACAGAACAAGAGCGTTATAACGCAGGCAATCAGTGCATTGGCCGCGTTAGTGGCTAGGTAAATGCTCTGTTTACACTAGAGGGAAGCGTTACCCGTGTTTAAAGTTTGAATTGGGAAAAGACCGTGGAGAATGATTTGAATCTCCAACTTTCCTTCACAAAGGAGTCAGTTCACAAAGGAAACTGTAGAAGCACCAGTTCATTATTGGTCATTGCCATAGAAGACTGAACTCAAAAGGAGGCAAAAGCATAGAGATCAAAGAAACATCTAAGTTTTTTCCATTCCAAACTAGTGGAAAGAGAAGGGCAACAATGGCCTTCTCCCTCTCCTATAAGAAGGAGTTGAAGGCTCTTAATTGAAGGTCGAAGGATTGCTCAAGGTTCTTGTATACTTGTGGAATAGAGAATAGTGTGACATTGTGAAGGCCAAGATTCAAAGAGGCTCCTAGAGATCTTGTTGACTTGGACTTCTTCACTAGAGAGAGAAGAGAGATTGGGAGACTGAGGAGGGCTTGGTACAACCGATGGTTGTAATCCTCCTTCTTTCAAAATCAATAGAACTGTGTTCGTTTTGTCCATTCAATGCTTAATATTGTCATTATCGTTTGAACATTTACATAGTATGATATGAATGGCTCAGATGTGTATAATCTAGATGTTTATTGTGTATTGATTTAATTGATAGGACTCTCCTCTCACACCAACTTGCATTCCAGATACAAGTTGTGTCGAAAGGGAGACCAATCCATCGTACTATCATTGACGAAGGTGTTTCGACCTGCATTATGTCAACTACTTGCTAGCTCACTTTGGGTTCTCCCACTTTGTCTCCACCGTCAAATTCCCTCAAAGCTTTTGATGGCCAAACTTTCCTCCCAAAAGGCTACCTTGATAGCTTTCCCATTACACTTAGTGGAAAAACGATAATGGTGGACGTTGAAGTCGTAGATCATCATCTTGACTATAATCTATTGCTGGGTTGCAGTTGGTCATATGCCATGACTGCCATTGTTTCTTTCATTTTCCGACTCATCCTCTTTCTATTGGATGGGAAAATAGTCATAGTGGATCAGTTATCCTTTTTCACCCCTGATTGTGCCACATTACCAAGTAGCACTGTACCCCTAATAGGAGGCGTTCCTAACTCATACGTCAGTATTGGTACCAGTCTTCTGAAGGCATTTTCCCTAATGGGTTATTTTCCTCTTCCGCCGCCTGAGGTTCCAAATACAGTTGCAATGATATCCACCACATTGGATGGCTCTATCGACCCATGGATCCTCCCGACACCTTCAAACATTGATTCCTATGGAGATCATATGCCGCTCTCACTAGCCAAGTTGGTTTACCAAACCATCCAAATTACTTCTGAACCCTCCATGGCTATGGTTTCGACCAATGGTACAAACTCCCCAGTGGAGTCTCCAATTCTACTATAGGGTAATATGCTTGGGTAGTAGTTATCGAATATCCCTCTCTAGGCTTTCCGGTGCCTGAGGCAGATACTCAGATTAGTTCTATAGTTCACGAAGATACTGCATATATGTTCAAGCTGATTTATATCAATTAATAAAACTAGATGAGAGATTACCTCTTTCTTGATCCCGGATCCTTTGGTAAACACTGAGCACCAAAGAAAAAATCCTTCTTCACTAGTTCCAAATTCGGGTCCTGTGATCAAACAAAGCACTCGTGTAATATCTACAACAATATACTATTTATTAACTCAAATCAGCATATAATAAACATAAAATAACATAGATCTAAGCCATTCATATCATGCTATATTAAAAATTGGAAAATAATGACATTGTCAAAGCATAGAATGGACAAAATAGATACAGTTCTATTAATTCATAAAAAGGAGGATTACAAACATCGGTTGGACCAAGCTCTCCTCAGTCTTCCAATTTCTCTCTCTCTTTCCTTGTATGTGATGGTGATCAAGGTGGTAAGCTCTCAATGTTACTTCATCAATCCTCAACTACCATATATTAACAACGTAACTTTGCTCCACATGTATTCAAAAAACCTTTGACCTTCGACTAGTAACCCACAGCTCCATTTTATAGGAGATGGAGAGGGTAGACCTTGCCCTAACTCTTTCAACCAGTTTGAAAAGGAAAAAACCAAGATGTTTCCTTATCTTTAAATGATTTTTCCTTTCTTGAGAGTCTAGTTGCTTTTGGTAAGGCCTAATAAGAGGTTAGCGCCTTTCAGTTTCTATTTTGTACTGACTCTCCATGAGAGAAAGCTGGGTTTTCCAATCATTGTCTGCAGGATTTTTCTTGTTTTATGCTTAAACACAAGTAACGATGCCCTCTCGACCAACTATAGCATCTCCCTAGTTACTAACATGACCTTTACATGGATTAGAAGTGTTATAACGCATCTTAGCAGTTCCTGGGGTGCGTTACCTTGGCAGAAATAGGTTTTTTCTAGGTCACTTTATTTCTTCCATATTACCTTCTCCTCTAAGATGATGAGCAGGTCTTTTGTGCTGTAACAGTTGTCACTGTCTACACCATTATTTCGCTTACTTTCATGCCCATGCTCATCTTTCTCTTGGCTGTCCTTTTCATCTTCTTGCTGACTGTCATATTCATCATTGTCTTCATCACCCTCTTGGTCTTCATCTTGTTCATCATCAACACCTTTTTCTGTGTTTGGGTGAGTTTCATTTGTGTGATCATTATCACTTTCTTGCTCAAATTGATCATTTTCTTGCTCCAATGGGTCACTGTTTTCCTTTTCTTCATGGCTGATATGTTCATCTACCTCTATTTTGTCATCATCACTCTGCTGCTCTTCTTATTTAGACTCTGTTTCTGTTCCATTATCTTCATCATTTCCACCATGACCTTCTTGTTCCCTATTGCTGTTGTCACCCTTTTGTTCATCATCACATTCTATGCTAGCCTCACTATTTTCCTCATTCTCACTGTCATTTTTTTTCTCTTCATAGATATTTCCACCTCCCTACCCATCATTATCACTATCATCATCCTCACTTGATGCATCAGGAGAAGAGGAAAGAGGTGTGTTTCTTTGTGGAGAAAGCATAGGAGAAGCTGATGAAGGAGTGGAAGTAGTGGAGGGGAAATTTTGCTGAATGAAGGCTTGGGGATTTGTAAATGCATCATGTGAGATAAAAACTTCCCAAGAGATTCCCTGCTGCTCCAACTAGTGCAAAACAATCATCTTAATCAATGAGTGGTGAAAAAGGCTCTGCATTTGGTGGGCATAACTCCCCTTCTTGACTACTGAAGCCATATTTTCAATGCTACGGAAGAGATAATATGGTAGGTTTAGAAATTTTACCTTGGTAAAGTGCAACAAAAGCCTTATGTGGTATGAATAAACCCTGGAGTACCTCCCCTGACAAGTGAAATATTTGATCATCTGTCCCATCAATAGGGCATACCTCTCTAGCACATGGGAGAAGGGGAAAATAGCCTTGCAGCCTTGTTGACAGCTAGATTTGAGAAAGGGCTCATAGTAGCTTAAGTCCAATTTCTTTTGTTTAAACCATCTCTCACCAATGTCTGGTATACCTATGGCTTTAGCAATGGATTCAGATGACAGTTCAAATTTTACTCATGCTAGGTTGACTTGGTGGTTTTGTATGTTGAGAACAAAAAACCTGGTTAAGACTGAGTGGCTTTGGACCTGTTTAACTTTCTCACAAAACTGGTAGCATCCAACATCTTGAAAATAGGTAAGTATCATTGGAGAGGAGGTGATTTGAATGGTATCCAAGGGCTCAAACCTATTAGTCCTTCCTCCCTTGTGTTTTGGCTTGATAGGCCTTTGGCCTTCATCATTACTTGTATTGATCTCTTCCTCAGACATGGTGGCTGATTATAATTTTGAACAAAGTTGTTTGTTTCTTGTTGAGGGCTTTTAGGTGTAGGGAGGGAAAATTAATGATGTGAGGAAATTGTTTTGCAAATGAGGGCCAAATGAATTATGTCTAGGAAAAATTCATAGTTTTAGGAGGAGGTTTGTTTTCATTGAGTATCTTTACCCTTATGAAAACTCTCAAATTCACAACCCCTGCCCCAAGAGGTCAACAAATTGATTTTTATGGAGATTGGGGTTTGGTCACATTAGGCTTTAAATGTCCTCCTTGTTTATGAAAAAGACTGCTTGAAAGTTAAGAAAAAGAGCCACCAACCTTACTTGACTGATTGTAGGAGATCTGGAGGCAAAAAACATGAATTTTTGGTCCTTGTGAGAAATTTGGACCAAATATTGCCAGTGCGTAGCGCCACCCAACTACTCGTTTAGGTTGGGTCAGGCTGGCAGGTCTGTGCACGGTGCCGAGTCGATTCGGGCCAGTAAATGGGCTTGTCAGGCCTGTCAGAGCACACCACTGGTGTGTACGTGGGTAGTCTAGCCATTCTGAGCCTGTGCGTAGCGCTGCCATAGGTGCATAGCGCTGCCCTCCCGGTGCGCAGAGTAGTGTTAATTTACACTTCCATTACCTCGCCTGCGCGTATCGCCGATGGCGAGGTGCGTAGTACCGGCCTCGGGGAACAACGCCTGAACTTTCTTGACCAAACTTGCAGAAAAGCCCAAGAAATTTCTTCAATGACTCTTTCTCCTTTTTTGCAATGACAATGAGGCTGAGGGAAAGGGAAAGGAGGCTTTACAATTTTAAAAATAAATAAATTTATGAGCCCAAACCCACTTTCCTAATGTTGATTTCCTTCTTTCCTTTTTCACTGTGCTTTTTGGCCTTTTTGGTCCTATAGGTGGCAGAGTCTCAGAAAAAATGGTTTTTTGCCTTGCTGGAAACCTCCTAGTGTTCTTCTTTTGCTCACAAACCCTTCAACCAGCTCAAAATGACTCTTTACTCTTATTTTGTAAATATGAACCTTATCATGATGTTTTGACATTTTCAAACAACATATTTGTGTTTCTTTGCCATATTTTCCTTTGACTGTCACTCTGTCATGTGTCTAACTGTGAATCAGTGGAAAAACTTCTTAATGTGAAAAACTAAGCAGGTGATGTTAATGACTCCTTTAGTTTTCATGTGTGCCACCATTATGAGATACATTTGGGATTTTTTATCCTTACCAATTTTCCTGTACCTAAATTTCTGTAACAGTCATACAGAAGTATTACTCATGGTTAATCTATCTCTTGCAGAATATGCTCTTGATGAGAAAAACATTTTGGAGGCTTTACTGGTTTTAAACCAGCTACATGTTTGCTTCTTTGATCAGTTGGCAAAGGATGCATGTTCAATGAGGGAGGTGAGTTATTTAAACCATTTTTTGCATCTTTCTTGGCCACTTCTATTCTTGCAGGTGCCTACACAACTTCTTCCTTTTATTACTATTTTTTGGAGTTTAACATCTTTCCTCCTCAATAGTGAAAACCATGTTTATCATCATTAGCTCTTTTTGGGAATTTTTTCTTCATGCTTGCCCTTTTGATTATTTGAAAATATTTCTGTCTTTTCTTCTGAGAAGTCAAAACCTTGCACTTATATTTTTTTGGTCCTTTTTTCCCCTTTGGTGAAGTGGGGTATTGGTGTTTAGGTCTACCTCCTTTGATCCCTTTAGTTCTCTAATTTTACCTTTTTAAACCTCATATTTTTTGTACCAATACTCTTTCCCTTTTGTACCTTTAGTGATTTGGAGTCAATTCCTCTTTGCCAAACCCTAGAGGACAGATTGAAAACCTATGAAACCATCTACTATTATGAAGGAGGTTCTGTCATCACCCTTTGACCAGTTTGTCAACTTTCCCAAACTCCTAGGTTTTAGGGTTGCTTAGAAAAAATTAACTAGTGTTGTCTTCTAAGTTCTCAAAAACTTCTCAAAACTCATTAATCATGTCTAAAGACCTTCAATAGTGCACTGATGGAGCTTGAGGTGACCTTTACTCTGGTAACCTTAGTATTGATTCCTTGTTTGGTCAAAGCTGTCACAAACCCTGATTCTTTTCAAACATATGCTTGCTGCTTTCTTCTTGCTGTGAATGGTCTTCTTATGATGATTTTCTCTTTTACCTTACCCATTGCTAGTCTGATGGCTATTTTATCCTCTTGCAGAAATGTGAGCAAAGGACAGTTGTCCCCTTGTAAGATTTGTGCTTTAGACCAAAGAGCCTTCCTTGAATGACCCTTTTGATCAATTTGGACAAGATCACCCATCCTTTCTTCTTTTAATGCAATCTCCTTGTAGATATAAAACAGAGATTGTAAGGCACAAAATCCACCCTATGACTTTGTGAAGCCCTAGGTGACCAAGTGGAGGCTTTCTGGGACATGGGCTTTTGGACTGAAACCTAGAATTTTGGATTATTAAGCTTGATATAAATTTCATGATAAACTAATGTTTTGAAGATCCAAAATGTAATGTACCTGATTTATATAAAGAGTCTACAGAGATAGTTTGAGACTATCATTGTTTTTGGGGACACAACAAAGCTATTGGATTGGTGGG
The DNA here is from genome assembly GCA_034641835.2 of Pinus albicaulis. Lineage (NCBI taxonomy): Eukaryota > Viridiplantae > Streptophyta > Pinopsida > Pinales > Pinaceae > Pinus > Pinus albicaulis. Next base: position 1,934,209,257 of record CM076578.1, read on the forward strand.
CTTAGGTAGTAGTGGGGGGCTTTTTAGGCAAAAAAAACAGAGGATTTGGGCCAAAGACTACAATATATACACAAGATGAGTGACATGGGTTCCTAATGAGTCTTCTGAGACTGGTAAGAAAAGCTAGACAGGATGAAATGATGAATTATTGAAAAATTATCTTAAGGATAATGAAGGAAGATAGATTTCTAGAACTCACAATATCTATGAACTTTGTTTCTAGAAATCTTGGGATAATCACTTAGTCATCAAAAAAGGAAAAAGTTACTGATGAATAACAGGGTCAGTGACCCAATCAATCTATCTGAAGAGTTCGACATGCCTGGGAATTCTTTATAAGTTTGTAGGAGTGGGGCGTTAGGAAGGATGTTATAAATGTATCTTAATTACGTGTAAATCAACTAGAGTTGTTGGGATTTACTGATGGAATCCTCTTCGGATGTAGGTTTTTCAATTGCTACATCTTTTGAAATCTCTATAATGAGATATTTCAGGAATAGGTCCAGCAGAAAATGATCGTCGAGTTTGGCTTTACACAAACTGCAACGTCACCGCCTTTCATGGAGATGGTTCGAGATATGGGTGACTGGTGTCTGTCTAAAATGTGTCAGTAATTCCATCCTGAAATCATGATGGATGGATAACTGAAAATATGTAAGGAATGCGGTAGCAATGGTGCTAAAGGTTCCATGTGTAGTAGAAGGCTTCTCCACATATCATTTCACATCTGGCCCAATTAGTGTGCACTGAAATTGTCTTAGCTGAATAATATCATCAATGATGTTGTTCTACGAAAACCACAAGTGGAAATTCATTATGTGATTTTTGGGGTCTTCTGCTTGCTTCCCTTCGAATTTTGTAATGTCTGAAGGGAGCTTCATGGGCATGGGGGGCCAATTAGGGCTGTGTGAAATGGGGTCATTTGTTAACTTGGTTAGATCGGGTAAGTTCAACGATGCTAAGAATGGTAACTACGGGTTGAGTGCCATTCCATATTTTGAAGACAAAATGTTATGGTTAGGTATGGGGTTTTTCTGTTACGTTCATGGGTGTGTGTTGTTATTCATCAGTAATTTTTCTATTTTGTAGATGACTAAATGCTTGTCCTATATTTCTAAAAACAAGATTCATGAATATTGTGAGTTTTAGAAATCTCACTTCCTTCATTATCCTTAGGATATATTTTTCACTATTTCACTACTTTGCCATTCCCTGGTTAGCCTACCACTCCTAAAGGACCCCTCATGGGCTCATGTGACTCATCTTCATCCATTTCTTCCACCAATGACCATAGAACCTTGTTTTTCCTTTGCCTCACCCCTCCACTTACCAACTAGGATCACCAACCCACTTACTCCTTCTTATCTTTCCCAGAAGCCTCAAGCATTGATGGTATTAAAACTATCTCTGTAGGATATTTAGATAAGTAAAGTACATTGGATTTTTGATGTTCAATACACCAAATTTTCAAAAAATCTGTTTTTCATATATGAAGATCTCAAGCCAATCTTTCAGTCAAACACCAAGTCAAAAGAGCCTCCCACTAGGTCGTTACAGCTTAATATATTATAGGGTTATCTTTGGTGTTCTAATCAATATTTTTCATGTGCCAAGAAGATGAATCAAATGGAAAAGAGGGTCAACATCTGTTGTTCCAAGATAGATCAGGAAAACCTTCAAAGAAGACCTCCTTAATCAAGTACAAATTCTACAAAGAGCAGTTGTCCATGTTTGACATTTCTGCAGGAGTGTAAAGGTGGCTATCAACAAGAAAATTGGTAAGGTAAGGGGCCTGCTCCTCATTAGAAGACATACTCAAGCAAATGGAAGAGGATGTAGCCTATGTTCAAGGAAAATCAAGGTTTCTAGGACTAATTATAATAGCAATGTGCCAAGCAAAGATCAATGCATCAAATCACATGGATAGAGGCATACAACCACAACCAAGCATGGATTGAATATTTTTAGAAATTATGAATGAAGAAGGGAAAAAGGTGAGGTTAACTGAATAGAAATGAATAAAATTTAAATGGCTATAGAGAACTTAGAAGACAGCACTAATTACTCTTCTCTAACAGCCCAAAAACATAAGGTTTTGGAAAGATAGGCAAAGAGGGTGAAATAAAGATTATGAGCCCCCATGATGATATCAGGCGGAAGGTTTGAAGATACCGTGTAAGTGACTTCTAGGGTTTGCAAAGGTAAAGTATCTCACTACCTCCAAGGGAAATAATGCAAAGAGTATCAGTGTGAGGAAGGTTAAGCCTTCATTTTCAGTCATTTACCCTCAAATGATCAGAGGAATCAAAGCATAGGGTTGATGTTCAAGATATAATGCCAAAATTATCATGAGGTTAATGTTATGCAAATTTTAAACTCCAATAATGACAGAAAGGGAAAAAATCAGTATGACATGGCACCTGCAAATCAGAAGTGGCCAAAAAGGGATATAGGATGCAGGAGTGTGAAAACTATGGTTCTATCCAAAGATGGATTTAGCATGCCTAATGATCAATGAGAAGGATGAACATAAGTTCTCTCAGTCACCCATCCAGAAAAGGGCCATTTGATCTCCAAGGTAAAAATAGGGAAGTCCTAAGGACGCTGTCACCATGCAAAGTGCCTAAAAAGTTATGAAAGTGATTGACAGACAGGAGTATGGCCCAAACATACTAAACATGACACTCAAGAAAAACATCTATAAATAGAGTGATAAATACATAAGTAGGTCAAAGGAGGTAAAAATCCATCATGTCAGCTACCTGAAAAACAATAAAGGAAAATGGTTAGAAAAGAGAGAAACAAACCATTTTTATGTTTTTAATTCACCCACTGCAAAAGGTAAAAAAGAATATCAGTGAAATAACAAGGAGAATAAATAACATTAGAAAGTGGGTATACAATGTTTAATTTGTTTTCCTAAGGCTATAAAGAGCTAATTTTCTTATCACTTCACTCATTGTGCATATGCAAAGGAGTGAAAATCCTTCAAGGAGAAATTTTTTAGTTTCAGGAAAAATCTAGGTAAGGTTACCTGGCGCTGCACATAGAGGAGAAATTACAGTGTAAATTTACACTGTGCTATGCCTAGTGTGGAACACATTGCGCTTACAGTTTGGTGCTACTCGATTTCCCAGCAAGAGGACCCGACAGGCACAAGAAAGAACCGGCAAGCTTGCACGCGGGTAGTGCTACGCTCAGAGAGACCCGACAGGCCCAGAGCTCGTGAAGCGTTATGCGTAGGAGCCTGTCAAGCCTGTACATGGGTAGAGATACCCTCAGAGAGACCCAACAGGCCCAAATATTGTGTATTTCTGTGCATAGGATCCCAGCAGGCCTGCACGTGGGTAGCGCTGCACCCAGGAGGACTCGATAGGCCCAGATTTTGTCCGGTGCTATGCCTAGGCCTGAGAAGCCTTTCCCACTGGAAAAATTTCCAAAACACAAGGGAACACCCTCCAAACTTCCTTCAAGACATTGCAAAGGAGTCAAAAAATTGGTAGGTGAATGTTTCCTTATCTCCCAAGTGCTTTTTGTGATTTAATGATTAAAGGAAAATGATCAAACCCTAGTGCTTACAAACCCTAGGTCTTCATGGAAAACAACATTTTTTACCTCCAAACATGAAATTATCAGTTGAAGGGGTTGTCAATTAGGTTAATTACAGTGAGTTAAATTTACCCTTCATCAGAGCTCAAAGGGGAATTAGTCATAAACCCTCACCTCCATCTCACTCACTTGTAAAAAGTTTCCTTTCACCACAATTCCATTTCACTCATCTTATCAAGTTTTCCAATCAGTCCTAGGGTTGTTTGATAGCTGCAATAATCACCATGTCAGGAGAAGAAGGGAGTATGAGCAGTGAATAAATCCAAGTGCCTATGAGGCCAAAGCACAAGGGTGGAAAGGTTAACAGATGTGAACCCCAAGGTACAATGGAGATTACTTCCTCCCCCATGATTCTCACATGTTTTCAAAATGTAGGGTGATTTCAATTTTTTGAAAGGGTCAAACAAGTGCACAGTCACCCTGAGCTCACTAGGTTGTTTATCCTCAACCTACAAAATAAATAAGCAAGCCTTGCAGGGGTAGATTTTGAACTATCAGCAGATGCCATCTCTAGTGCTACAAGTATACCTCATGTTGGTGAAAAGTGGGTCAAGAGGGAAAAGTTGACATGAGCTATTATGAGCCATTTATCAAACCTAGGTACAAAGAAGGCTACAAAACCATTTTCCCTTTCTCACAATTGCTGGACAGGTATGCACCCTTGATGAGGGTTATCATGAAGTACTTTACCTGTGAGGGGAGATACTCTAGGCTCTACTCCTACCATATCAGATTACTCATGCATTTTTCTAGGGTTAAAATGCTTTATTTGGCTTACTACTTGTATAGGAGTATTGAAAATATTTCTTCTATTTTCTAGAGGAGGAAATATTCCCAAAAAATGCATAGTTTGTTCCACCACTCCTTGATCAAGATGGTGGTACTACATTAGTTGGAGGTGTTCATTGCTCATGAAATATTCACTATCCCAAAGCCTCATCATCAGCCTAGTTTACCCTCATAATCTCATCCACCTACCTCCACTCCACCATAACCTCCTATAGATCATGTCTCATCATCTACCCAAGTATCCTCTCTTCAAGAAAACCTCCCTTCCCCATCTTCTCCTGATGCATCAGATCAAGAAGGTAGTGGAAGTGAACAGTCAAGTGAAAATAAGGGTGAAGATGACAATGATTCAAATGAAAATGAAGAAGAGGGTGATGATGAGTTAAGCACACAAGAGGCAGAAAACATAGAAACAGAAGAAGAGGATGGCAAAGAAGAGGTTAGCAATGAAGCAGAGGACATGGAGGTGGAAAATGATGAAGATGATGATAGTGCATAAAATAAAGAGGCTGAAAACAATAGGGACACTAAAAGCCCTAATGACAGTCCAAACAATTATGATTTTAGTCATGACAGAAATGAAGAAAAATAGGTAGAAAGTGGCCCAAATGAAGATGATGACAGTGCAAAAAATAAAGAGGCTAAAAAAAATAGTGACACCTATGAAGCAAGCCTCGGTGATGAACAAGACAACCAGGAGGAAAAAAATCATGACAGCCAGTATGAAAACAGTCATGAAGACAGTGGAGAAAGTGAAGAGGGTGATAATGAAAATGAAGATCATAGTACTGAAGTGGCAAGCAGCTTCAATGATGAACAAAATGAAAGTGAGAAAGTAGTAAAGAGGTTGAAAGTGAGGTTGATGTTGAAGGCAAGGAGGTAAGCAACAATAAGATTAGTGGAGAGGAAAACATGGAAACAAATGAAGGTGGCCATGATCAAGACATTGAAATGACCACAATCACACCTCTTCCATTGACATATCAAATAGGACCAAGGCTTTTATTTTCTACCTCTAAAAGGCAAGGGGCCATGCCATCCACCTCAGCTCCAAAACTTGATAAGGGAAAACAAAAGGTAAAGGAAGAAGAAGAAGATCATGAGTTTGAGAGGGTGTTTGAAATCATTCAGGTGGACAGTGATGAGGAGAATGAAGAAAGGATCTCAAAATTTCTCATCTAGAACAAAAATTCCTTAATTGAAGACCTCCAAAAAAATCTAGATAGGGCCAAGAGTGTGAATGATGCCCTTGAGATGGGGAATAGGTAGCTAGGGTCACAAATTTCAATTTATGAAGCTAGAGCCATTAGGGTCTAGAAAGAAGCTCAAAGGGCACAGGTAAAGCTAGAATAATTCAAGGGCACCTATGAGGAAAGTGAAGATGAAGGAGGGTAGACTAGGAGAAGACAAAGAACCATGGGATTGAAGAAGGCTTTGTTAAAATAGAGAGAACAAGAATCAACCTTGGCATAAAAACTTCCTCTAGATGAGATTATTGCAATGGAGAAAGAGCATGATTAGGAGCCATGGCTTGAAAGAGCTAACATACACTTGGAGGCCAAGTTGGAGAGAGAAAATAAAGACCTTGATCTACAAAGAAATATGACCAAACATTATGCCCAGAGAAATCAAGTTGCAAGGGATAAATTCAAGAAGGCCCATGCCAGGCTACAGGCACTCAAAGAGGAAAAAGGCCAAAATAACATTGGAATCCTAGCACAAGCTTCTCTATAAGTCTCTCAATCCCCACAAGGGAGACACCCACCAAATTTGAGGAATTTTTGACAAATTTTAGTTTTTTGTGAATTTGGAGGTCTCTAGGAGAAGCACCCCTGGCGCTATGCTTTCATATTAGCATCTTTAGAGGGAGAAATTTTCATTTTTGGAATTCTCATGTCTAGTGTAGTATTCTCACCAAATTTTAGATCATTTGGAGCATTTTTGACCCCTCAAAAGGCCAAAAAACACCTTTTTTTTCACCTTTTTGCCTCATTTTCAGGCCTGGCACTGCGTCTAGAGCAGTTTTGAGAATTTTTTTATTTTGGACAGGTTAATGAAGCTCATTCAGAAAAACAAAGGAATATTTGGATATTAAACTCAGCAATCTTTCCAACGGGCCATCACGGAGTAAAATCCAACATCAGGAAGGTCACCAAAACTTGGCTGCAATTGGACCTATTTTCTGCCCGGGAAGGTGCTGCGCATTCAGACCTCACTTTGCATTTTTGGCCAAAAGTCAACAAAAGACACTCATTTATTTAAAAATGATATTTTAATGTTTTTTGAGGCAAATCACTCCAAAATTATGTGCTAGGATTTATTTTGGCATTTATTTCATGAGATATTTTGTGCCTTGGGCCTTGCATGGTCTCTAGGGCACTAATGACATTTATGGATGATTTTTGACATTTTCAACCCTAGTTAGGGTTTTTTCCTCTCCTTTTCTAGATAAATAGAGCATGAGGGCTTCATTGTAAAAGGTTGGCATTTGATAAATCTTGAGAGAAATATATGGTATTTTGGAGCTTGAAGAGGAAATTGGTGTTGTGGAGCTTGTGAATGGCTTGTTTTTCTTGTTGATGGAGAAGGCTTGCTTACAGGATCCTTGAGCTTGGTTAATGGTGATGTGCTTCTATTCAGTTTATGTTTTATTATGTATCATGTTGTTTCATCCTTCTATGTTGCAATAGGACAAAGGATTTAGACTAAGAAAGGTTCTCCAAAGGCAACTTAGCTCTGTTTGTTCTTCATTGCCTTTATGTTTTCCTCTACTAGGCTAGTTTAGAGAACTCTTAATTGCTCTCTAGACCCACCCAAGCTTGTTTATCTCGTGAATGGTTTAATACAGTAGATATCATAGATGTTTTATGGTTATCCCTGCTTTTTTGATGTCACTGAAACATTGTTCTTGAGGTCATTCTTCAAAGTACCACTGGTTAGGTTTGCCAAAGAGGCTATGTTTCGATCATACCATTTGTCCATGCTTGAAAATTTGTTTTGAAGATCTTTATAGCTATGATCAATGATGTTTAGGAGTTCTGTCTTCTTTGATTAAAGTTATATGTTTATCTTAAATTTTTTCTAACCTTGAAGGTGAAATCACTAGAAGTTAAATGAGTTTCTCGCCTTCTATATTTCATTGGATTGTTTGTCTGAAATGCTTATTTGCTTAAGTGGGATCAAAGAGTTATTGGTATGCCCTATCTATTGATTACTTCTTTATGCTAAATATTGTTGAAGTCCCTTCTTGTTTTAAGTATTTGACAAAGGATTCTTGATTTCCCTTTGCCCTACTTTGTTCACAAATAGAGAGTGCCCTCTCTGAGTCTAGGATGTCTAGGTCCTAGGACTCCAAAGATTGGTCTGATGTTACCCTGTGCATTTGGTCTTACCAATATATCAAATCATGGGAACCTAATATAATGGCGATCACGCTGGGACCTTCTGAGTAGTTCACAATCTAAAAAATTATGTATTAAGTGATGCATCGCCACCTCATCGCCATAACATAATGGCGATCACAATGGGACCTTCAAAGTCAATAACCATATACGTACTCCTTAGGACTTCAGAAACCCTTGTTACACAATATCTATTGATTTATCACCAACTCATAGCCTAACATAATTGGCAATCAAGGTGAGAAGCTTTCTTAGTTAGTGACAATCTAAGTACTCCTTAGAACTTCAAAAACCCTTATCAAATCATAGAGAACTCAAACTGTTAGCCAAACAATGGAATCTAATTGCCTCACCATCCTAACAAAATGATGACTCAACTGAAGGACACTCATAGAATCCTTAGTGCTACATAAAGGAACTCAGAAAACCCCAAAAACATCCCTAGATTGGTTTTTGTCAATTATTGGTGGCGGACCATACATACATATCCTCAAAAAAACTAAAAACATCCACATGTCGACTCCACTAGCCTCCAATAGGCCTATTACCTCACTAGTTCTCATTAGACTTCCCTAGGATTGTGTCAAATCAGCCCTGAGAAGTTTAGAGGCCTAGTCACACACTGTGTGAGTTTAGCAAACACTAAGAGAGGTTCACTTTCAAAAAACATTCCTAAACTTTTAGCCTCTCTACATTTTGATTTTTAAATCTGGCTTCACAAAGGATCAATACCAGATCTCATCTAGAATCCTCCTACTATATTTGATGATCCAAAAATTATTTTGTGGCAAACCTCCAAAACTGAAGACTCAACTACTGTTAGGACCATTCATAGAGAAAGTTCTATCCCTAAACATCTTACAGACTTGCAAGATCCCTAGTTTGACTTGCACCATACAAAGAACTTGTTTAGAACCAAGTCACAAAGTGAGATTGACCATATTGACCTTGAGCCCATAGATTTGCAGCAGAGTTCTAGTAGAGAAGCCTCTCCTTCCACTCCTCCTGACTTTCAGATTCTCCATCACTTTAGCTCTTTCCATCCCAAGTCTGCTCAGAATCATTTTGCTGGTCCAAGTACTTCCACCACACCCATTCATACCACCATTGTGAAAACCACTCCACTTCATCCTCCACCTCCTCTCACAAACCCTCCTCTTGTAAATACCCCTTGGATTCCATTAGCTCCCATCATGGCAACATGGTATGCCCCCCTATGGTTACCCCAACCTCTGGTACCTTTACCAAATGACTACCAATCCAGAATTCCCCACTTTACCGGAGCTGAATCTACCACTACCCAACAACATGTAGATAATATTAATGATGCCTTTGACTACATGGAATTAGAAGAGGAGACCATAAAAATGAAAATATTTGCCCAAAGCTTAGGAGGAGAAGCCAAAAAATGGTTCAAGAACTTGACTCCTAACAACATACATGATATTTTTTCCCTTTATTCGACCTTCATAAATAAGTGGAAAATTAAGAAGAACCCTCTCCAAATCCTCTCAGAATATAAAAACCTCAAGAGAAATGTCGGGGAAAGTGTCCAAGACTATTGCACTACGTTCAATAGTGTGTGCAATGCTCTCCCACCTCACATGAAACCCCCACAATGCCTAGCACTAGTGAAATCTCCAAAATGCTTTGATCTAGACATGACATACCAATTGAGAGAAAGAGACCCCTTGAATTTAGAAGAAATGCAAAGGGGAGCTGTTAGTGCAGAGGCCAACCTGATTGAAAAAAGGGCTAGGATGAGATTAGAAAATAGAGTAACCTACAAAGATGAAACCATGCCCTCAACCTCCTCCTCTAATGCCAAGATTGACAACCTAGTTAGAAAAATGGAGAGAATGATGGAGAGGATAAGCCTAAATGAAAGAATGCCTCCTAGGGAAAACGAAGAAAATTCCGAAAATAGAAATAGGAATCCAAACTTCAGAAGTGACCCTCCCCAAAAGAAACCAAGAGACAATGACCAACAAATTAGGCCTCCTTTCTAAGATAATTATGTAGATGAAGAGGGAAGAGAGACTAAAGAACCTGAAGAAAGCCATGAAAACTTGATAGGTTCTGATAATGAGGGTGATGTTTTTCTCACTGAAGAATAACAAGATTTGTTTGCCTTGGATCATACTAAAACAAATTATGAGGATTCTGAAGACTACCAAGTAGGATTTGAAAATGCCATAATGGAAGTCCATAGGCAATATGACCTTATGATCTGAATGGAAAATGACACTCACCCATGGTATTTATTCGTCTGGTATTGTAAGTGACATCTATCCATGATATTCATTCACCCATGGTATGTATCCACCCATGGTATTCATCTACACATGAAATTTACCCATGGTATTGCAAGTGGTATCTACCCATGGTATTGACCCATGGTATCCACCTATGGTATCTACCCATAGTATTGTAACTCAAAAAAAGGCTATAAATAACAAGCCCCACTTTTTAAAAGGATAGATTGTCCACCATAATGTAGCTTCTACAGTTATTCTCTGTTTTAATAAAACAAGTTTCTTTGTGGTTTTATTTGCATGTGTTCTCTCTTTTTACTGGCATTCTAATTTTGTAGATATTGTCAGATCCATTTCAATTTTTTTTTATTTTAGATCTTGTGGGCCTCCCCCCAAGATCCGGAATAGTGGTATCAGATTCAGATTATGAATCCATGGGAATGAGGGTTTGAAGCATATTTCAGTTTCAATGTTTTGCAACAATCTTTAGCAAACTCCATGAATTTTTTGGGCGGTGAGTTTGCAGATCAGATATGAAAATTTTGGTAAAATATATACAAAAAATAATACCATATCTATATTCCATGTGAAAAATTACCCGATTTCAAAAAAAAAATTGGTCGAATCGGAGTCCGGACGAGGGAGTTATCACTGATTTAAATCAGCTATTTTTTTCAGAAATTTTGTCACGGTGGGACAGTTCCTGCACGAATATGAGAGTCTAGAATGTCTAGATAGAAATTTAAAACACATGAGAATATGTAGAATGATCATTCCATTTCCAAAAATAGGTTATAATAAATATTCCGAATTATATTGATCTAGTTATGCTCATTTAAAATCTGGAGCAACATTTAGAGCAGGTTCCCTTTGGAGACATGCCCTCCCACCCCGCTTTAGTAGGCACCTACTTCACATTCATCAGTTTCAGCATAGTAGTATTTGGCTTTGCTTATTTGGAGATTTTCCCTCCCACCCCAAGCTATGTAGGCACATGCTCCTTCATCAACAATCATCATCATGGTTATGGGTCAACCGCACAAAATCCTTCTCATCGTAGTCCATTTGCTAGGCCACACATTGTTAGTATCATAGTTGGTCACAAGAATTATAGGGTATCTCTATCCTCGGATCTTCGTTTTCTATGGTTCTAGGTCATCCACAAACCCACACTTCATCGAAGTCCATTTACTAGACCGCACATTGTCAATATCACAGTTGGTCACAAGCATTATAGGGTATCTCTATCCTCAGATCTTCGTTCATCATGGTTATGGGTTAACTACACAAAACCCTGCTCTTCGGTGGCTCTTCATATTCAATAAAGGCTTCCTAGGAGGGAACTTCACGCAATGGAGACCATTGCTTCTTAAGGAGGGAGGAATGGTTCGAATGGAAATTGGCATCCACCCATGGTATTTATTCATCTGGTATTGTAAGTGACATCTATCCATGATATTCATTCACCCATGGTATGTATCCACCCATGGAATGCATCTACACATGAAATTTACCATGATATTGTAAGTGGTATCTACCCATGGTATTGACCCATGGCATCCACCTATGGTATCTACCCATAGTATTGTAACTCAAAAAAGGGTTGTAAATAACAAGCCTCACTTTGTAAAAGGACAGATTGTCCACCACAATGTAGCTTCTACAGTTATTCTCTATTTTAATAAAAGAAGTTTCTTTGTGGTTTTAATTGTAGTGTTATCTCTTTTTTTTGGCACTCTAATTTTGTAGATCTTGTCAGATCCATTTCAATTTTTTTTTTCGATCTTGGGGCCTCCCCCAAGATCCAAATCACCTTAGGAGCAAAAATAACCAAGAAAATTCCAAGAGAAACCAAACAGACACTGTTGTTAGGAAAACCCCTGAAAATACTCCTAAGAGGATAGCAGACAGTAACAACACCATGGCTAAGAAAGCGGATCCAAACAAAGAAAAAATTAGCCAGCAAAGTGGTGACCCAAGCTGCCCTAGTGCATCTACTAGTGGCCCTGAGAAAACCCTGTTGTCCAAAGTCCCAAATCAGATTCAACAAACTAAACTTGTAGAAAAGATTATGGCTGATAAAACTGATGTAAATATGTCGAAAACACAAGTACCTTTTAGTTTTGAAGGAGAGATTGCTAAAATCATGATAACCATACCTCTCATTGAACTAATTACGCAAGACATGTATAGATCCCAAGTTTTGAAAGTTTTGAACATGGGAAATGATACCAACACTCTACACTTGACTGATGACAAACCAAAACTGTTGTTTGGACCTGAAGTAGAGGGAAAGTACCAAGAAGGGGCTATCCCTCCTTACATAAAAAAATCTTACATAATTCCATGCTGAACTCTGGTGCCTCTCACAACCTCATGCCAAAGGTCGTGATGGAGAGATTAGGCCTGGAAATAACCAAGCCTTACAAAGACCTGTATTCCTTTGATTCAAGCGGAGTCAAGTGTTTGGGTCTAATCAAGGATTTATGTGTCAATCTGGCACAAATCCCTGCTAAGGGCCTGGTCATGGACATAGTAGTGGCTGAAATTCCCCCCAAGTATGGCATGCTTTTATCTAGATCTTAGGGAGCCAAACTTTAAGGGAACCTTCAATTAGACATGTCATATGCTACCATCCCTATTTTTAACCAAACAAGGAGATTATACCAAGAATCACACATGAAGTTTATGGTTAGCAACCAAGAAAGGCCAAACAACACACCTCTTTATTCCATCCATTAATATCTTGAATCATTCATTTTATTTACAGAAGAAGAAATTGATGAGCAGGTAAGTAAAAATGAGACAAATCTAGACATGCCACAACAGTCAAGCCAGACAAGGCATGAAAATCTCAATAGCCAAAATTCTAGCAGCCCGAAACAATAACATGATGTCAAAGCTAAAATTAATTTTCTACAAACTAAAGATCAAATTGCAAAGCTGAAACTAAGCTTAGAATCTGAACAAGGTTGCTCAAATGAAAGACAAACATCAAAAACAAAACCATTCTCTTCGGCCTATGTAAAAATGCTGGAACACTTTCATATAGCACAACTTTTTAGGAAGCTGGATCAAAAGAAACTTAAGGTCTTGCAATACAAAGATAACTCATCACCAAAAGGTTCTATCACTTTGGAAGAATTTTTAGATCTCACAAATGGTGTTGAAAAGCCTAAAGTGGCATCTACCGAGGCTGACATAGAAGAATACAACATAGGCAGCCTAGAAAAACCCAAAATAATTAGGTTATCCAAGACATTGTCACCTCACAAAAAACAGAATTACATAAAATTGTGTAAAGAGTTGGAAGATTATTTTACATATGATGATAAGAGCTTAAAGCCTTGTGACACAAACATTTTTCAGAGTATGATCCCTTTCAATAAAAAATAGAAATATTTGGAGCATACTGTGTCACTAGGAAAGAAAGCAAAGGGATATATGCTATGTGTAGAATTTAGAGGCCTAGATCAAAACCCCCTGAAAAACAAACACCCTTTTCCTAACACATATCATATGTTACAATGGGTAGAAGGTTCTAACAAGATGTTAGGCAAAGTAGATTGAGTAGGTAGAGATGAAATTGAAGTAATCATGTTTTTCAGATTCTTGAGATCATAACTCCAAGAGAAACGTCAACAAATTAAAGAGTAAAAATATGCCCAATGAATGAGGCACTGGTCTTCATAAACTTAGAGATTTGACATCTGAAGTTCTGGACACCTCCTGAAAAGGAGCTACCCCCCCCAAGTGGAGCCACTATCAGTCATCAGTAATTTTACTATTTTGTAGATGACTAAATGGTTATCCTAGATTTCTAAAAACAAGATTCATGAATATTATGAGTTTTAGAAATCTCATTGCCTTCATTATCCTTAGGATATTTTTTTCACTATTTCACTACTCTGTTATTCCCTGGTTAGCCTACCACTCTGTTAGGTCCCTATATTACTAGTATAGTCCCTTATTGTTGTTAGTGTAACCCCCTTATTGTTATTATTGTACCCTTGCAACCCCCATTTTGTTATTATTTTGCCCTTAAATTATTATTGTTAGGTTGGCTAGGATTACATTGTGGCCCACTAGGATTACATTATGGCCCCATGGACTCCTATATATAGAAAGGAGGTTTTGTAAATTGTATAATCCAAGAATTTTTCATTTATGTAATGTATTGGAGGTTTCCCCCTCAAATTGGCTCATTTCTAAGGCGTTGATATCTCTTTTATTCTCTTTTTGGAGCTGGTTACACAACATTTGGTATCAGAGCTTTGGATTCTAGGGTTTTCGCTGCTCCAAAAAGGTCATCGTGGCATTTGCACTATAAATTTTTGTCTACGAAGTTTCAGAAGCTGAAATTTTTATGGTGCAAATCTAAAATCCTGAGGAAGATTTTCGAAAAATTTCAGAGCTTTTTTTGCAATAGTTTCGGAGATATGATCTGTGGAAGTTAGTTCTTTTTTCAGGCTCCTAAACAGGTCATCGTGGCATTTGCGCTATAACTTTTTTTTCTACGAAGGTTCAAAATCTGAAATTTTTATGGTGCGAAGCTGAAATCCTAAGGAAATTTGTCACAAAATTTCAGAGCTTGGTTCACAATATTTTTGGAGATATGATCTGTGGAATGTAGTGCTTTTTCAGGTAGCTAAATTTCATCTCAAAGAGGTGATCGTGGGAAAATTGCAATAAATCTCTCTCTGGGCATCGGATTGGAGTGACGTAAAAATTGGTTGCAATTACACGGACTGCAGTTTCTTGGCTATCAATTTCAGAGACGAAGGATGAAACAATGACATGTGGCAAGTCGTACAAGTTTGCTCTACTAAACCAGTCCATAATTAGGTCATTGTGGGAGATTGGACATAACTTGGTCTTGGAGAATCCAAATCAGGTTAGACCTATGACATTCAAAAGATAATTCAGAGGGCTACGTTGATACCGAAATTCAAATATTGAAGTGTTTCAGTCACAGAGATAATCCAACTTCAATATCGAGCACCTCAAAAGCAAGTAAAAGGTGTGTATTTTTTTTTCCAAATTGCATAGGTCTTGTTTGAAGAATCAATTTGAGTTGATTCCAAGGGCATATTGTAGAATAGATATCAGTATTGGGTTCTAAAATATGCCCCATAAAAATAATTCAACACCCATCAAGCCTTCAGAAGGCTCTACCATGACTCATGAAGATGAATAATTGCAACATGATCTATCAAAATTACAAGAGCAAGTGCAACAAATTTCACTCTCACAAAGAGCAACAAAAAATGAAATGGAAGTTTTGAAGAAAGGTGTGGAAGTGAAGATGGACGGTTTGAAGAAAGGCATGGAAGCTAAGATGGATGGCATGGAAGTGAAGATGGACGGTTTGAAGAAAGGCGTGGAAGCTAAGATGGATGGCGTGGAAGCTAAGATGGATGGCATGGAAGCTGGCATGGAAGCTAAGATGGATGATCTAAAATCAAACATCGAAGATTTGAAAAATTTGATACAAGAAATGTTTCCTAATGGTGAAAAGATAGTAGAAGAACCTCATGATGAGAACAAAATAAATGTTAATCGTGATTTCATAAACTCTAATGTTGGCGGGAAGAACCACCATATTCCAAAAATGGATATGAGGAAGTTTGATGGAAAGGATCCTGTAACATGGATACTACAGATGGAGCAATATTTCGATCTCCATAACGTGCAAAACACACAAAAGGTACGCATTGCAACTTTACATTTAGAACAAAATACATTTGTATGGTATCGATGGCTTTGTTCCCGTAAAAAAATTGTCACTGGGTCAATTTTTACGGAGGAAATGATAGCACATTATGAGGATACAAAGAGCAACACCTTCTTTACCCAATTGATAAATCTCAAACAAAAGGGTTTAGTGGGGCAGCACATCGAGGACTTCCAAAAATTGAATATAAGGGTAACTGATCTTACAGAGGAACACAGGATTGATCTCTTCCTAGGCACTTTAAAGGATAACATCCAACATGAAGTTCGCGTTTTGGAACCTGATTCATTGGAGAAGGCATTCAGGTTGGTAAGAAAAGTTGAATGTAAAATTATGGCGACAAGGAAGCCTACCACTCAATTTTATAAAGAAGGAAGTGTTGCTACGCCTAGATTTCCACAACCTACAAGGTTGACACCACAACAATTGGAAGAAAAAAGAGCAAAAGGGCTTTGCTATAGTTGTGATAGCAAATACACTAGAGGTCATAAGTGTGCTGAGAAGAAATTATTTTACATAGATTGTGAAGAAGAAGAAGAAAATGAACAAGAAGAGGATATACACCAGGAACCACCCCTAGAAGAAGAAGAAATGAATCCGACCATATCGTGTAATGCACTGGCAGGAATTACCACTCCTCAAACTCTCAAGATAGAAGGACATATCAAGAAGAAAAAGGTAATAGTGTTGATTGATTCAGGTAGCACCCATAATTTTATTTATTGTAAGGTAGCCAAGGAATTAAATTGTTTCCTATACCCAGCACCAGAATTTCAAGTGATGGTTGCAAATGGAGGAACTATAAATTGTTCTGGAAAATGCCATAATATCAAGCTAACCATGGGGGAATATGTATTGACTAGTCCAATGCTTTCCATTCCTATGGGAGGTGTTGATGTTGTACTAGGAGTACAATGGTTACAATATTTGGGGATGGTAGCATTTAATTTTCAAGAACTTTTCTTGAAATTTTTTTCAGAAGGAAAGGAAGTCGAATTACGGGGTATTGAAGGGAAGCCGGGAAGGATAATAAGCTCTAACGTCATGACAAAGCTTCTAAAGAAAGAACAACGAGGCGTAATTGCACAATTATGCTCACTAGAAGTTCCGACATCAAAATCATCTATTTCTGTAGATCTCCAACAAGTCTTGGACAATCATTCCAAGGTGTTTGAAACTCCCAAAAGACTCCCACCTATTCGTGATCATGATCATGCTATTCATTTGATTCCAGGAAGTGTTCCTCCAAACATCAGGCCTTATAGATATCCTTACTTCCAAAAGAGAGAAATTGAACGTATGATTGCAGAAATGTTAGAGGCGGGTATAATTCAACCCAGTCAAAGTTCTTTCTCTGCTCCTGTAGTATTGGTACACAAGAAGGATGGATCATGGCGAATGTGTCCTGATTATAGGGAGCTCAATAAGCTCACCATTAAAGACAAATTTCCCATTCCTGTGATTGATGAATTATTGGATGAATTACATGGAGCAATTTATTTTACCAAGTTGGATCTTCGTTCAGGATATCATCAAATTAGAATGAAGATCGAAGATATTCCAAAAAAAACATTTCGAACTCATGAGGGTCATTATGAATTTTTGGTCATGCCTTTTGGCCTTACCAATGCACCTTCTACATTTCAAGGGTTGATGAATTCCATTTTCAAACCCTTCCTTAGAAAAATTGTGCTAGTATTTTTCGATGATATACTAATCTACAGCAGGTCTTGGAAGGATCATGTTGAACATGTTGACAGGGTGCTCAAACTATTGCAGGAGAAACAATTATATGCAAAAACATCCAAATGTTTCTTTGGAGTACAAGAGGTAGAATATCTGGGTCATATTGTATCTCATGAGGGTGTTAAGGTAGACCCTAACAAAATTAAAACCATTAAGGAATGGAAATTCCCCACAACCATAAAGCAGTTGCGAGGATTTATCGGGTTAACAAGATATTATCACAAGTTTGTTAAGAATTATGGGAGAATAGCAGCACCTCTAACAACATTATTGAAGAAAGATGCATTTTCATGGACTCCTGAAGCAACTAAGGCCTTTGAACATCTTAAAGAGGCAATGCGCCTAGCACCGGTCTTAGCTACGCCAGACTTCACAAAAACCTTTATTGTGGAATGTGATGCCTCAGGAAATGGAATTGGTGCTGTTTTAATGCAGGAAGGAAGACCCATTGCTTTTGAAAGTCGTCCAATCAAAGGAAAGTATTTATAGAAACCTATTTATGAGAAGGAAATGTTAGCAATATTGCACGCACTAAAGAAATGCCGAACTTACCTAATGGGAAGACACTTCAAGGTAAAAACTGATCATGATAGTCTTAAACACTTTTTGGAACAAAGACTATCTTCAGAAGAGCAGCAAAAATGGGTCACAAAGATGTTGGGTTATGACTTTGAAATAATCTACGAAAAATGAAAGCTTAATGTTGTTGCAGATGCACTCTCAAGAAAGAATGAAGAGGTGGAAGCATTTCTTTGTGCAATTTCTATTATCCAACCAGATTGGATAACTGAAGCAAGAGATGAATGGAAGAAGGACAAAGATGTATGGACACTCATTCAAAAGTTGCAGCAAGATCCTAGTACATCTGATACATTTAGTTGGAAAAATGATTCCCTATGGTACAAAGATCGCTTATATCTTTGTAAGAATTCCCAACTAAAACAAAAGATTCTTCTGGAATTGCACACTTCTCCTTTAGGAGGACACTCAGATTTTTAAAAACTTACCACAGGGTGAAGAAAGAATTTTTTTGGGATGGCCTTAAATCTGATATTCGAAAGTTTGTGGCGGAATGTTTGGTCTGCCAGCAGAATAAAGTGGAAACAATTAAGACCCCAGGACTTCTACAACCTTTATCCATTCCAAGTCAACGTTGGGAGGAGATTTCAATGGATTTTATCACAGGTTTACCTAAGTCCGAAGGAAAGAATGTCATCATGGTGGTAGTTGATAGACTTACCAAATATGCACACTTTTGTGCATTATCTCATCCATTTAAAGCAAGTACAGTTGCTACTACATTTATGGACAGAATTCAAAAGCTACATGGAAGCCCAAGGGTTATTGTGAGCGACAGAGATCCCATTTTTACCGGAAATTTTTGGACGGAGTTATTTTCTTGTTTGGGTACTCAATTAGCTCATAGCTCATCTTATCATCCTCAATCTGATGGTCAAACTGAGATAGTAATTAAATGTTTGGAAGGATATCTTCGTTGTTTTGTATCTGATAAACAAACACAATGGGTCAAGTGGTTACCTCTTGCTGAATGGTGGTATAACACTTCCTTCCATACTGCAGCAAAAATGACCCCATTTATGGCACTTTATGGATATCATCCACCATCCATCACATCATCTTTAAGGAAAATTCGAAGGTTCAAGCAGTGGAAGATCACATCGAGCATCAGCAAGAAGTTCTCCAACTCTTAAAGGATAACCTGAATTTGGCACAAAATCGAATGAAACAACGGGCAGATCAACATCGCAGCGAGAGAAGTTTTGATGTAGGAGATTGGGTATTTTTACGGCTACAACCATACAAACAAATGTCCCTCAAGCAAGCTAGGAAGGATAATAAATTATCACCAAAGTACTATGGTCCTTACAAGGTGTTGCAAAAGATTGGTACTATGGCATACAAATTGGAGCTTCCTGCTTCTTCACGAGTACATCCAGTTTTCCATGTTTCATGCTTAAAGAAGATTATAGGTGAAAATCTTCTAGTTCAAACAATATTGCCAGAACTTGATGAGGAAGGAAAAATCATATTGGAACCTGAAGCGGTCATGGAAACAAGAACTCGACAGCTATGGAATCAATCAATTTCAGAGTATCTCATCAAGTGGAAGAACTTACCTACTGAAGATTCTACATGGGAGGATGAGAATTTTATACAGAAGCACCCAAAGCTACTCAAGCATTGAGGACAACACTTTTTTGAAGGAGAGGGGCATGGTCCCTATATTACTAGTATAGTCCCTTATTGTTGTTAGTGTAACCCCCTTATTGTTATTATTGTACCCTTGTAACCCCCATTTTGTTATTATTGTGCCCTTAAATTATTATTTTTAGGTCGGCTACGATTACATTGTGGCCCACTAGGATTACATTATGGCCCCATGGACTCCTATATATAGAAAGGAGGTTTTGTAAATTGTATCATCCAAGAATTGTTCATTTATGTAATGTATTGGAGGTTGCCCCCTCAAAGTGGCTCATTTCTAAGGCGTTGATATCTCTTTTCTTCTCTTTTTGGAGCTAGTTACACAACACACTCCTAAAGGACCCCTCATGGGCTCATGTCACTCATATTCATCCCTTTTTTCCACCCATGACCACAACACTGTTTTTTGCCTTTGCCTCACCCCTCCACTTACCAACTAGGATCACCAACCAACTTACTCCTTCTTATGTTTCTCGAATGCCTCAGGCATTAATGGTCTCAAAAATATCTCTGTAGGCTCTTTAGATAAATCAAGTACATTGGATTTTGGATCTTCAATACATCGAATTTTCAAAAACTATGTTTTTCATATATGAAGATCCCAAGCCAAGCTTTCAGTCAAAGACCAAGTCAAAAGAGCCTCCCACTAGGTCATTAGGGTTTCATAGGTTATAGAGTTATATTTGGTGTTCTAAATCACTATTTTTCATGTGCCAAGAAGATGAATCAGATGGAAAAGAAGGTCAGCATCTGTTGTTCCAAGACAGATCAAGAAAACCTTCAAATAAGACCTCCTTAATCAAGTACAAATTTTGAAAAGAGCAGCTGTCCATGTTTGACATTTCTGCAGGAGTGTCAAGGTGGCTATTAGCAAGAAAATTGGTAAGGTAAGGGGCTTGCTCCTCATTAGAAGATATACTCAAGAAAATGGAAGAGGATGCAGCCTATGTTCAAGGAAAATTAGGGTTTCTAGGACTGATTAGACCAGCAATGTGCCGAGCAAAGATCAATGCATCAAATCACTTAGATAGAGGCATACCAGCAAAACCAAGCATGGATTGAATATTTTTAGAAATTATGAATGAATAAGGGAAAAAGTTGAGGTGAACTGAACATAAATGAATGAACTTGAAAGGGTTATAGATAACTTAGAAGACAACACTAATTACTCTTCTCTAACAGCCCAAAAACCTAAGGTTTTGGTAAGATAGGCAAAGAGGGTGAAATGAATATTATGAGCCTCCATGATGACAGCAGGAAGAAGGTTTTAAGAGACCGTGTAAGTGACTTCTAGGGTTTTCCAAGGTAAAATATCTCACTGCCTCAAAGGGAAAGAATGTAAAGAGTATCAGTGTGAGGAAGGTCAAACCTTCATTTTCAGTCATTTACCCTCAAATGATCAGAGGAATCAAAGCATAGGGTTGAGGTTCAAGCTAGAATGCCAAACTGATCATGAGGTTACTATTATGAAAATGTTAAACTCCAAGACTGACAGAAAGGGAAAAAATCAGTATGACATGGCACCTGCAAATCAGAAGTGGCCAAAAGAGGATATAGCATGCATGAGTGTGAAAACTATGGTGTTGTCTAAAGATGGATTTAGCATGCCTAAGGATTAATGAGAAGGATGAAAATTATTTCTCTCAGTCACCCATCCAGCAAAGGGCCATTTGATCTCCAAGGTAAAAACAGGGAAGTCCTAAGGACACTGTCACCATGCAAAGTGCCTAAAAAGTTATGAAAGTGATTGGAAGACATGAGTATGGCCCAAACATAGTAAAACATGCCACTCAAGAAAAACATCTGCAAACAGAGTGATATAGACACAAATAGGTCAAAGGAGGTCAAAATCCATCATGTCAGCTACCTGAAAAACAACAAAGGAAAATGGTTAGAAAGGAGAGAAAGGGACCATTTTTATGTTTTTAAGTCACTCACTACAAAAGGTAAAAGAGAATATCAGTGAAATGAGAAGGAGACTACATAATATTAGAAAGTGGGTAAATAAGGTTAATTTGTTTTCATAAGACTATAAAGAGCCAATTATCTTATCACTTAACTCATTGTGCAGATGCAAAGGAGTGAAATTCCTTCAAGGAGAAATTTTTCAGTTTGAGGGAAAATCTAGGTAAGGTTACGTGGCGCTGCACTTTGGAGTAGGTGTTGCGCCTAGGGCATATAGTGTTGTGCGTAGAGGAGAAATTGTAGTGTAAATTTACATTGCACTATGCCTAGAGGGGAGCACGTTGCGCTTACAACTAGGCGCTACCCATTCGCCCAGCAAGAGGACCCGACAAGCACAGGAAAGGCCCAACAAGCGTGCACGTGGGAAACACTACGATCAGAGACCCGACAGGCCCAAAGATTCTGTAGTGCTATGTGTAGGATCCTGAAAAGTTGCACGTGGGTAGCGCTATTCTCAAAGAGACTCGACAGTACCAAATCTCATGCAGCGGTGCGCGTAGGAGCCCGACAGGCCTGCACACGGGAAACATTGCACCCAGGAGGACCCGATAGGCCCATATTTTTCCTGTCACTATGCCAAGGCCTGAGAAGCCTCTCCCACATGCAAAAATTTCCAAAATCACAAGGGGGCACCCTCTAATCTACCTTTAAGAAACTGTAAAGGAGTCAAAAAATTGGTAGGTGCATGTTTCCTTATCTCCTAAGAGCTTTTTGTGATTTAATGATTAAAGGAAAATGATCAAACCCTAGTGCCTACAAACCCTAGGTCTTCATGGAAAGCAACCTTTTTGACCTCCAAACAAGAAATTATTAGTTGAAGGGGTTGTCAACTAGGGTAATTATAGTGAGTTCAAGTTACCCTTCATCAGAGCTCAAAGGGGAATCAGTCATAAACCCTCACCTCCATCTCACTCACCTGAAAAAAAATTCCTTTCACCATTATCCCATTTCACTCATGTTATCAAGTTTTTCAAGCAGTCCTAGGGTTGTTTTAAAGTAGCCATAATCACCATGTCAAGAGAAGAAGGGAGTATGAGCGGTGAAGAAGGCCAAGTGCCTATGAGGCCAAAGCACAAGGGTGGGAAGGTTAACAGACGTGAACCCCAAGTCATAGTGGATATTACTTCCTCCCCCATGATTCTCACATGTTTTCAAAATGTAGGGTGCTTTCAATTTTGTGAAAGGGTCAAATAAGTGCACAGTCACCCTGAGCTCACTAGGTTTTTTGTCCTCAACTTACACAATAAACAAGTAAGCCTTGCAGGGGTAGATTTTGAACTATCAGCAGATTCCATCTCTAGTGCTACAGGTATACTTGATATTGGTGAAAAGTGGTTCAAGAGGGCAAAGTTGGACATGAGCTATTATGAGCCATTTATCAAACCTAGGTACAAAGAAGGCTGCAAAACCATTTTCCCTTTCTAATACTTGCTGGATAGGTATGCACCCTTGGTGAGGGTTATCATGAAGTACTTTACCTGTGAGGGGAGATACTCTAGGCTCTACTCCTACCATATCAGGTTACTCATGCATTTTACCAAGGTTAAAATGCTTCATTTGCCTTACTACTTGTATAGGAGTATTGAAAATATGTCTTTTGTTTTCTGGAGGAGGATATATTCCCCAAAAATGTATAGTTTGTTCCACCACTCCTTGATCAAGATGGTGGTACTACATCAATTGGAGCAAAAAGGAATACCTTAGGAGGTGTTCATTTCTCATGAAATATTCACCAGCCCACAGCCTCATCATCAACCTATTTTACCCTCATCATCTCATCCTCCTTACTCCGCTCCTCCATCACCTCCTATAGATCATGCCACATCATCTAACCAAGTATAATCTCCTCAATAAAAACCTCCCTTCCCCATCTTCTCCTGATGCTTCAGATCAAGAAGGAAGTGGCAGTGAATAGTCAAGTGAAAATGAGGGTGAAGATGACAATGATTCCAATGAAAATGAAGATGAGGGTAATGATGAGTTAAGCACACAAGAGGTAGAAAACATGGAAATAGCAGAAGAGGATGACAAAGAAGAGGTCAGCAGTGAAGCAGAGGACATGGAGGTGGACAATGATGAAGATGATGACAATGAAAAAAATGAAGAGGCTAAAAACAACAGTGACACTAAAATCCCTAATGACAGTCCAAACAATGATGTTGCTAGTCATGACAGAAATGAGGAAAAAGAGGTAAGAAGCAGCCCAAATGAAGATGATGATAATGCAGAAAATAAAGAGGCTAAAAATAGTAGTGACACGTATGAAGCAAGCCTTAGTGATGAATAGGAAAGCCAGGAGGAAAACAGTCATGACATCTAGAATGACAACAGTCATGATAGTCATGAAGACAATGAAGAAAGTGAAGAGAGTGATAATGATAATGAAGATCATAATGGTGAAGAGGCAAACAAATTCAATGATGAACAAAATGAAAGTGCAGAAAACTGTGAAGAGGTTGAAAGTGAGGCTGATGTTGAAGGCAAGGAGGTAAGCAATAGTAAGGTTAGTGGAGAGGAAAACATGGAAACAAATGAAGGGATCCATGATGAAGACACTGAAATGACCAAAATCACACCTCTTCCATTGACATATCAAAGAGGACCAAGGCTTGTGTTTGTTGCCTCTAAAAGGCAAGGGACCATGCCATCCACCTTAGCTCCAAAGCTTGAAAAGGGCAAACAAAAGGTAAAGGAAGAAGAAGAAGATCATGAGGTTGAGAGGGAGTTTGAAATCATTCAGGTCAATAGTGATAAGGAGAATGAAGCAAGGATCTCAAACTTTCTCATCCAGAACAAAAATTCCCTAATTGAAGACCTCCAAGAAAATCTAGATAGGGCCAAGCGTGTGAATGATGCCCTTGAGATGGAGAACATGCAACTAGGGGCACAAATTGAAATTTATGAAGCTAGAGCCATCAGGGCCCGGAAGGAAGCTCTAAGGGCATAGGCAAAGCTAGAATAAATCATGGGTACCTATGAGGAAAGTGAAGATGAGGGAGGGAAGACTAGGAGAAGACCAAGAACCATGGGATTAAAGAAGGCTTTGGCAAAACAAAGAGAACAAGAATCAGCCTTGGTAGAATAACTTCCTCTAGATGAGATTCCATCAATGGAGATAGAGCATGATCGGGAGCCATGGCTTGAAAGAGCTAACATACACTTTCAGGCCAAGTTGGAGAGAGAAAATAAAGACCTTGATCTACAAATAAAGATGACCAAACATTATGCCCAGAGAAATCAAGTTGCAAGGGTTAAATTCAAGAAGGCCCATGCTAAGCTACAAGCACTCAAAGAGGAAAAAGGCCAAGCTAACCTTGGAATCCTAGCACAAGCTTCTCTACAGGTCTCTCAAACCCCATAAGGGAGACACCCACCAAATTTGAGGAATTTTTGACAAATTTTGGTTTTTTTTGAATTTAGAGGCCTCTAAGCACAACACCCCTGGTGCTGCGCTTTCATCTTAGGCATCTTCAGAGGGAAAAAATTACATTTTTGGAATTCTCATGTCTATTACAATATTCTCACCAAATTTCAGAGCATTTTGAGCATTTTTGACCCCTCAAAAGGCCAGACAACACCTCTTTTTTCACCTTTCTGCCTCATTTTCAGGCCTGGCGCTACGCCTAGAGAAGCTTTGGTAATTTCTTATTTTGTACAGGTTAGTGAAGCTCATTAAAAAAAAATAAGGTATTTTTGGAAAGTAGACTCAGCAAGCTTTCCAACTGGCCATCACTGAGAAAATTCTGACATTGGGAAGGTCACCAAAACTTGGCGGCAAGTGGACCTATTTTCCACCCAGGAAGGTGTTGCGCGTTTAGACCTCACTGTGCATTTTTGGCCAAAAGTCAACAAAAGACACTCATTTATTGAAAAATTATATTTTAATGTTTTTTGAGGCAAATCAATCCAAAATTAGGTGCTAGGAGTTATTTTGGCATTTATTTCCTGAGATATTTTGTGCCTTGGGCCTTGCATGGTCTCTTGGGCATTAATGACATTTATGGATGATTTTTGACATTTTCAACCCTAGTTGGGGTTTTTGGCCCTCCTTTGCTAGATAAATAGAGCATGAGGGCTTCATTGTAAAAGGTTGGCATTTGATGACTCTTGAGAGCAATATATGGTTTTTTGGAGCTTGAAGAGGAAATTGGGTTTGTGGAGCTTGTGAATGGCTTGTTTTTCTTGTTGATGGAGAAGGTTTTCTTGTAGGATTCCTGAGCTTGGTTAATGGTGATGTGCTTCTATTCAATTTATGTTTTCTTATGTATCATGTTGTTTCATCCTTCTATGTTGCATTAGGAAAATGGATTTAGACTAAGAAATTTTCTTCAAAGACACCTTAGCTCTGTTTGTTCTTCACTGCCTTTATGTTCTCCTCTGCTAGGTCAGTTTAGAGAACACTTAATTTTTATCTAGACACATCAAATCTTGTTTATCTCATGAATGGTTTAATATAGTAGATATCATAGATGTTTTATGGTTAGAACTACTTATTTGATGTCACTGAAACACTATTCTTGAGTTCATTTTTCAAAGTACCACTGGTTAGGTTTGTGAAAGAGGCTATGTTTCGATCATACCCTTTGTCCATGCTTGAAAAGTTGTTTTGAAGATATTTATAGCTATGATCAATGATGTTTATGAGTTCCGTCTTCTTTGATTAAAGTTATATGTTTATCTTAAATGTTTTCTAACCTTGAAGGTGAAATCACTAGAAGTTAAATGAGTTTCTCGCCTTCTATATTTCATTGGATTGTTTGTCTGAAATGCTTATTTGCTTAAGTAGAATCAAAGAGTTATTGGTGTTCCCTGACTATTGATTACTTCTTTATGCTAAATAGTGTTGAAGTCCCTTCTTGTTTTAAGTATTTGACAAAGGATTCTTGATTTTCCTTTGCCCTACTTTGTTCACAAACTTGTTTTTCATCTCATTTCACACAAACCTTGAAAATCCACTGACCATGCTAGATTTTCCCTGTTATGCACCCTGATTCATTTTTGAACTTTGCATTGGTTTTATGGACTCCATAGCCCAATGAATTGAAAATTTACTCACTCCATCTATTCTACTTGACCATCTTACCCAACCAAAACAAATAAACAAACCCTACACTTAACAACTAGCCTAAAATCAAACCCTAAAAGCAAACAAGTTCACATCCTTTGCACAAATAGAGAGAGCGCTCTCTAAGTCCATGAAGGCTAGGTCCTAGAACTCCAAAGATTGGTCTGATTTTACCCTGTGCATTTGGTCTTACCAATATATCAAATCACGGGAACCTAACATGTGTTCACTTGGATCCTTGAATGAGTAGTGTTCCTCTACCCCATAGGGGTTGTGGGAGGAGTGGTATGTGGTGACCCTATGGAGGTTTCCATTGGTGTGGCATTTGGTGACCCTCGAGGATTCCCAACTAAAGATGCCCCGATAAAGGATGAGCTGATAAGGGTGGCAGTGTTTCAGCTTTAATGCCTAAATGGTGAAAGACCTATAAATCCTACTGGTAATGGCGGGAGGTCCAAAATCTGTCTAGATCGACGATGTCCCATTGGGTCCATTATGGTGTCAACTAGGTATGGTTTTGGAAAAATTCTTCATTTCTATGAGAGGGGACATATCAAAGAAAAACTGGTGACCACATACATAAAACAAAGCGAAAACAAAAGTTAATTTTCCAAATTAGTTCTATGTGATCAAGCAATCAAAAAACAGTTTTGGTTATTTTTGTGTGTGATACTAAAAATCCTAGAGACCTAAGCGTCCTCACACTCTCAATTGTAACTCGGCCTTGGGAAGATATATTCTAGTGGGTACCTGTGCTAACGTCCTGAAAGAACTGGTGAAGCCTTCCAACAGTTGAGGAATCGACCAAGGTAATGGGTAGAGGATCTAGTGATGCCTGCACCGTCACCTATATGGAAGGATGCCCTAGATTTGGACACTAAGTACCACCATCCCACATGAGCGTTCGAGTGTTGAGATTCTTGGTAAATCAGCTACCAATATCGAGCATTATATGTGTAAGGTAGCCCCAAATAAGACCACAGGCACTTGGCGTAAGCTTAACCCCCTGTGAATTGGGTCTCTGTGGCACTCAGGTTTTATGCTCCATGGGTGGATAGACAGATTTAAAGCTCCCTATTTAGTCAACTTCTATGTCTCAAAATGTAAATTGACCGTGGTGGCTTATTGGATTTCTACCCCCATGTTCCTAAATTTAACTATAATTTTTCTTGTGGCCCCTATGGCGAATTTTAGTGAGTTTAGTTAGGTTAGTTTTAAGGAGTCTTTACTTCACCTATGGTGTGGAAGTGTGTGAGAAAAAAATGAACAATCACACAGTTTTAAGATGTGGATATGCGTTTTTTTTTTGTAAAGTTAAGCAATTATATTAATGTTTGTGAATAAAAATACAATGTTCCACAGGGGTCAGAGCGACCTTCCTGAGTTGACTGGGTAGCCTTTTCTTGGCATAACATTCAAGGAATGTGCCGGCTGTATATACAGGACGCTGTCTAAGAGGAGTTCTCGTGGAGACCGTTAGGTGATGCAGAGATTGCCAAGTCAGCAGCGAGTTGGGTAGAATGCTGCCTGAGGTCCCTGAGATTGTCATGCTTGAATTGTATGAGAATGCAGTTGGTTGATGTGTCTTAAGGATGCCGAGACAGGTGTGCATGGATGTGTCTCTGATATAGAATGCACAAACCTGTTGGCGCGGATCTTCTTTTTTCAGTGGCGCTTCTACCGTGGTTTGACATTCCTTCCGGTGTTTGATACCCTTGTGTGCCTTGCTGCCAAGGCCTAAGTGTGCAGATCTGTCTGCTGGATCTTTTTGCAGTTTTCTTTGAGCTCTCCTTCTGCTAGATCGTGCCAGAGGCTGTGGAATTCTACCAAATTGGAATCGACCCCTGTATTTTCTAAGGCATCAGCTAACTTATTTTCCTTTTTGTGAATTGCTTGGAATGTGATCCCTTGCAAGTTGCAGAGTTGGTGTTGGAGATCCTGCAGTTTTGCTGACAGTCTCCAGCTGGGGGTTACTTTATGAACTTGTGCTCCCATCTGGAGTTTCTTTATCATCCTTATTATGATCTCCAAGTCGCCTTCCACTATCAGTGGTAGAAATCTGTATCGGCCAGCGAGAGTGAGACCTTGAATGAGAGTGATTAGCTCTGTAGCGTTGTTGGTGTTCACTCTGAGGTTGCCATGATAGACGAGATGAATGGTGCCCGTGTGATCCCTTACTACTCCCCCATAGCCAGTGATTCCCGGGTTCTTTTTTGAAGCCCCGTCGAAATTGAGTTTGAACGTGTTTGAAGGGGGCAGAGTCCATTTGTCCTGCGTTGTTCCTTTAGAGACGTAGTTTTTGCCAGCAGGGTTGATCTGGGTTTGGAGATTTAGGATTTGAATAATTCTATCATCATTCGGTGAAGTGTTGCCCTCTTTCTGCAAAGTACCCCTGGCATTGACTGTTTCTTTGATAAGCTGTCTCACTTTTCCTGTCAGCACGCTTACTGCCAGTGCGGAGTTTTTGAAGACTCGTGCGTTTCATTCTTTCCAAAGGATCCAGGCTATTTCTCCCGGTATTAGGTTCCAGGCACTGTTGACCAAGGGATTGGAGGATATGGAAGATCTCCACTGGCTGAGTGAGAGTTGAATGGAGTCTCTGTTTCTGTCAGATTGTCTGAAGATCATAGCCATGTCATCCCACAGAGAGCAGGCCATGGGACAGGTATTGAGTATGTGATTGAGAGTTTCTGGACCATCCTCACAGAGTATGCATCGCGAAGGGCCTATGAAGCCTCGTTTTTGGAGATTGTCCCATGTGAGTGCCTTGTTGTGCATGACCAGCCAAGAGAAAAGTGTGATTTTTGGCCATGTTCCTCTGTTCCAGAGGGTTTGCCAACTGTGGTCTGGTTGCAAATCCAAGGAGGCCGCCACGATCTGATATGCTTCTTTGAGGTTGAAAATTCCTTTGGGGTTTCTTCCCCATCTCAGGATGTCCTCTTTGTTGGATTTTAGGATTCTTCTTTTGTCCAGGTCTTGTAGAAGCTGGTCTACGTTCATCGGGCCTCCTTGAGCTTGCCATTGTTCTCTGGATAGCCAATTTTTCCATGTGGTGGCCTCGTTCACAGGTTTCCAGTAGTCTGCTACCGTAACCTTGCCTACCTCCTGCATAGCTCTTTTAAGAATATTCCAGTTTGGGTGTTCCAGGGGTGGAAGCTACTGCCAAGAATCTTCCCAAAAGAGGGTAGTTTTTCCTTGGTGCACTTCCCAGAAACTATGCTGCTGCACGATATGTCTATTCTCCCAGGCCTTGTTCCAGATGGGGGATCCTTGCGTGGTGCCTGTTAGCCGAATAAGGTCTCTGTCCCTGACTTGGGTTGTATATTTTGCTTTCCACCAGGTTCCCCAGAGGGAGTTAGGATTTTCTACCCATCTCCACCAGATTTTTGCTGCTACGGCCTTGCTTAATATTTCTGGGTCTCTTAGGCCCAAACCTCCCTCCCTCTTTGGTTTTCAGATGTTTGTCCATTTGATGAGGGCCCATTTGGATTGCTTCGAGGCTCCATTCCAAAGGAAGGATCGCTGAATGCTTCAGATGGATTTGTACACCGCCTTAGGTGCTGCAAGTGCTGAAAACATGTATGCTGGCATGGTTTGCAGGATGGACTTGACCAAAATCAGTCTGCTTGCCATGTTTAAGGCTCGGTATGTCCAGCTGCTTAGCCGAGCTTTCATTTTGTTGAGGAGGGCTTCCCAGTTGGCAGATTTGTAGGCATATTCCGATAGTGGTTGCCAAGATACTTGGTTGGAAGGGAGTTCTTTTGGATCTTCAGAATTCTGCTAAGATTTCTTTGTACCGGAATGGATGTGTTGAAGAAATTTTTTTTTGACTTGGTAAGATTAATTTCCATACTTGAGGCCTCCGCGAAAGTCTTTAACACTTGGCTAATGGTTCGAGCTTCCTGCACTGTAGGGGCACCCATGAGCATTGTATCATCTACAAATTGCTGATGCGTTACTGTGGGTCCTTGGTGTGTTGGTTTGATGCCTTTGAGTTGATTCTGCTATTTTTCCTTGGCTAAAGATCTACCCAGCCCTTCTGGCATTATGACGAAGAGAAAAGGAGATAAGGGATCTCCTTGCTGTATACCTCTGGATGGAGTAAATGGTTGAAGGGGTCCTCCGTTCAGCAGGATTGAAAAGAAAGCACCTGAGACCAGTTCCATTGTCCAATTTATCCATTGCTGACTAAATCCGAAAGCCTGAAGGATTGCTCTCATATATTTCCAGCTGATTCTATCAAAGGCCTTTGACAGGTCAAGCTGGATAAGCATGCCTGGAGTTTTGTTTGTTTTGAGAGAGTGCAGCACCTCCTGGGTGAGGATTATGCTGTCCGTGATCTGCCTACCTTCGACGTAGCCGGTTTGCTCCTGAGAAATAATTGAAGGGAGGACGGGTTTGTGTCTGTTAGCCATCAATTTGGAAAGGATTTTATAGAGGACATTACATAGGGCGATGGGGCGAAACTTGTCCGGGGAGTCAGCCTAGCCTGGTTTGGGAATTAAGGTGAGGAAAGTGGCATTGATGGCAGGTAGCACTTTTTTGGTTCTGTGAAAGTTCCTTACAAGGATGAGGAGGTCATCTTTAATAATGGATCAGCAGGCTTTACAAAATTCAATTGTAAATCCGTCTGGATCGGGAGCCTTGTTTGTGGCCATGGTGAAGATTGTTTCTTCAATCTCCTGCTCGGTAAATTCCTTTAGAAGGAGTGAGTTTTTCTCCTGCGTAACTAGGCTGGGAATGGCAGCAGTAATTGCATTGATGGCTTGGGTTCTGTTTAGGCTAGGTTCGCTGAGAAGAGAGGTGAAATAAGAGTTGAGTTCATACCCAATGTGCTCCCTGGAAAACACCTTGTCATCATCAGCTTTTTTGAGAGAGAGGATGCGATTGTAGGCTCTGTGCTGGATGGTGGACTTATGGAAGAAGCTGGTGTTGCGTTCTCCTTGCTTTAGCCACTGCACCCTCAATTTTTGTCTCCACAGTAGCTCTTCCTACTTTAATCGTTCTT
This sequence comes from Pinus albicaulis, assembly GCA_034641835.2. Lineage (NCBI taxonomy): Eukaryota > Viridiplantae > Streptophyta > Pinopsida > Pinales > Pinaceae > Pinus > Pinus albicaulis. Next base: position 1,934,241,055 of record CM076578.1, read on the forward strand.
CCCATTGTCTTTGTAGATTTGTTTCTTGAGCTTTCCTTTCCTCATCGTGCCCTTCTGTGATCATTGTTTGCTGTAGAAGCGCCATTTTTTCCTCGAGTTCTTTTTTGGCTTTAAAAATGTCGCCAAAGGTGTTTTTGTTCCATCTTTTAAGGTTGGATTTTATGGTTTTGAGCTTCTGCTGGAAGATATACATGATATTGTCACTGCTTATGGTGGTTTGAGTCCACCAAATTTTTATGTTTTGCATGAACGTTGGGTGCTCTGTCCAAAAGGCCTCGAATCTGAAAGGTCTGTTATGGGGCTTTTTTAAATTGGTGAAGTGGATCTACATAGGCCAGTGATCTGAGCCTCCTATAGGCAGAATGTTGGCCTCCATGTCGATGTTTTTCAGCAGAATGGATTCCGATAAGAGGAACCGATCGAGCCTTGATGCTATCTGCCTGTTTCCTCCTTGCTTATTATTCCAGGTATGCAAACCATTGACTGTGGGGATGTCAGTAAGTCTGGAATCAACAATAAAGGTGTTAAATGCCTCTGAGTCCTTATCCAATTTTCGTAAGCCTCCCTTCTTTTCTGCTAGAGTGGTGATCATATTGTAGTCTCCGCCTGCAATCCAATGAGTTGCCCCATGGTGTTGTTTGACTTCGTCCAGGTCCTTTAGCATCTTCAGCTTTTCTTGGATTCTCTGAGGTCCATACACGTTGGTGATGCAGATCAATTGGCTTGAATCTGGCATGTTGAGGATAACCGATAATGAGTTCTTGGTGGAGAGAGCATTCTGCAAGAAAATTTTTCTTTTGCTCCAGAATGTTAGTAACCCTCCTGATTTCCCAATGGCATCTATGCTTATGCCTTGATGACTGTTGGAAACTATTTTTTTGAGCGTTTCTATGCCTTTGGGAGAGCATTTGGATTCTTGCAGAAGGACGATGTCTGGGTGCTACGAGAATATGCGGTTTTTTAGGATCCTTCTTTTTCTGGTGCCGTTAAGCCCCCTGATGTTCCAGGTTGTGATTTTCATTGAGTTATTTTTGGAGCAGATAGGACCAAGGCCCTGATTTTTCCTTCATTGATTAGACGTCTGCCTAGCTCTTGTATTTGCTGTCTTGTGGATTTGCGTCCTCGTTTTCTGCCCGGTCCTTGTGGTTTGTATTGATCCAGATCCAGGTTGGCTTGAATGCTTGTTTGGTTGCTATTTCCCCATTTCCTTTTGGCTGTATTTTGGTTGATGTATTACAACTGCAAGTATGCCATTTCTATCTTCTCCAAGTGTTCCTGGGGAATGGCATCAACGCCCAGTTTGGACCATTGCTCATTAACCTTTTGGAGATCTAGATCTCCCAGAATCTCCTCTAGAGGATTGCTTGAAGCGGTAGTGGAGGGCTGATCTGGTTGCGATTCTGTGCATTGAGGGGTTTGCATTGAGGTGTGGCTGGTAGTAGTCTGGGTGGAAGTGAAATTTGGGTTTTGTTGCAGTGCCTGGGCTCGGAAAGAAACAGATGTTGTGCTTGGAGCATTGATCGTCGTCATGGGTTGATTTGATAACTTTGGATCCTGTGCAGTGGGGGCCTGTGAGACTTTAGGGTGCTCCGATGAATCAAGATTGCTCAGAACTCCAAAGCTATTTTGCTGGGTGGAGGCTTTATTATTAGGGATAATTTATAAGAATGAAAAGTTTCTTTACATGTCCCCTTTTAATCTATTTTTTTATTGTTCCTTGCTATAATAAAATCATGTGCAGATAGTGGGACACTTACAACTTTTCCTAATTAATCTAAGTGATTACCTAAAGGGAGATGAAAAATTATCAGAAGAGAGCTTTCATATGCTTTCCCAGGGTTACCAAAAGGTGCAAGGGAAACATATATTACTTTCTTCTCTTAAGATAACTAGGTCCTGGTCCCAACTCCTAGTGCAAAAATTTAAACTAAAACTAATGACATAACTAGGAAAAAATGAAAACTAGCTAAGCATATGTGGATTAGGGCCACTTACTCCGGCTAATTATCTATGTGTTGTTTGTGTTTATTTTCACAAAAAGGAGTTAATTCAGATTGCAACTTAATTTCCCCTACTTAAACTATGTGAGTTTTGTGAATACAAACTTTAAATTTAAAACTATGCAACTAGTAATACTAAAACACAACCAAAAGCAAGTTCTAATGTAATATCCCCAAATGAGAACAAGCAGCAATAATAAATAATACTGCTTAGAAATAACGTAGTTTAGAAAAATAAAATTAGGAGGCCAATATGGAGGCTCAATAATTTCATTTACATCAACAAATTAGAGTTATATTGAAGCCCATGAGTCATAGAACAGAAAATAGAAGACTTTACATGAAGAAATGCTCAAAAATAAGGGGCTGCAACCATATGATATGACTGTACAAGCTTGACAATGTTATTTTATTAGCTGAAAAGAGTTGTGGATTACACTTCAGATCTAGATAAAATCTATGTACAAAAAGATAGATATATATCAGATCCGTACACTATAGAGTCTCCTCTTCAAATGCCCCTTGGGGTTTTCAGCAAAAAGGTGAAGTAATGGAGTAGATCTGAGATCTAATGCAGCAGGTCTATAGAATGATTCAGAAATTCTGAAGAAAATGCATCAGCATTCAGTTCAGATCTGAATATAACATGGATTATATCTATAATCCATGGATCACCACAGTAAAGGGCAGATTCCCAACACTAGGGATCTCTCCTCCAAAGTATTCCAAAAATCCCTGCAACTTTCTCCTTGCAAATAATGTAGTACTGGAAGATGGACTACACTGTAGGCTCTAGAACATGGTTTGGCCTCAAGCCAAGATCTGAAAATGAGCTCCAATCATCCAATACTCTCTTGCCAGTGGGGATAGAAGACTCTCCCACTAAAAATAGGCACTATAATGGCCTAGATTTGAGTAGATCTAGCCTCCACTTACTACAGCTTACAAACAAAACCAAACCCTCAACAGGATCTGCATTGTAGTTGGAAGAAGAGCTTGGCCAAATTCTTGATAGTGGTTAAGAAATGCAAGACTCCTCCAAGAGCTTCTCAATGGAAGAGGTGGGATCCCCGATCAGGAACACCCATTGCTAAACAACACTATTCTCTGCTAAATAGCCAAGAGAATAAGAAATGTCTAAATAGACAATATCTTCAGAAATAATTGGTCATCAAAAACCTTCTCTTGTTTTCCTTCTCTTCATTTTATAAGATTGAGATCTTGCAAAAACCTAAACCATCTCAATGATTTAGCTTCTTTCACATGTGTAGCCTCCAACTAAAACTGCGTTGTTCATCAATGAGGATCACTTCTTCTAGATAGCGTTGTTGATTTGGTCATGGTTGACCTAGTCAAATAGCTCAATTCCTTTCACACATAAGGGTGCTTTATTAAGATAGCCCAGATTTATCTTTGTTCACATGTCACATTGATTTATTCACTGTTTTAGGATTTTTTATTGTCCTCCTTTACACATTTATTCATGCAACAGGAAAATGAAACAAAATTGTATATTCCCATTAGCTTGGGCTAATTGGGAATATTGCAGTCCTCCCCTCGAAAATGTTGCTTGTCCTCAAGTAACTGATAAGGTGAGTGTTGCAACATCTCTTGTCCTCCATTGGTGACACCATAATGAATCAAGCTTCTCTCATAAGATAAGTGTTCACCAATCCAACCCTCCATGAATTTTTCCTCCATAGTCATCATGAGATGTACAAAGTCCATCCCACAAGGAGTCAAGAAATCAAATGAAACAAACATGACTGAACCAATACCCTCCCTGAAACATGTAGCATATGATACATAGAGAGTCTCCATCCCATGCGGTACATGCATGCCTCCCATCCTTCCTCCATAAATACCCATAAAAAGTACAACTATATCATCAAGGTATGGAAGCAAAATTACATATACGCAAACAAAAATTTGAACATGAGGAGGTGGGTCATAGTCCCACATATGATACCAGCACAGTGCATCTCCTGCCTGCATCAGATCAAGGTGTGGTAAGTGGTTTCCCCACCACTTACTTACTGCACATGTCATCTCACTATTGCTGAAAATGTGAGATATGTTTGGAGCTTTAGGAAAGCACCCATCATGAAAGAGAATCTCCCTTTGCACATTAAGGGAGTGGCCAAATTCAGAAATTTTAGTGGCCCAATTTCTGCCATGATATTTACATGATACATTACTCCTTCTAGGAGTCATGGCCTGCATAAAAATGGTGAAATAACATGTACAATCAGAAAATAAAACTTGCTTTACATGTTCATATCCTTCACCAACAATGTCTTTCATACACATGGAGTTGTGCATGGATCTTCTTCCTCTTTCAAAAGAAGGTAGAGATGGATGAAATGAATCTTGCATAGAGTCCCATGGCTGCCCCAACTTCACATAGTTCATACATTCTTGAAAATTCTGATGTAGTTCCTCTTTCAAGCCTTCCTAATCAAAGCTCCTCATGATGATGTTATAGATCCTCATGGAATGCATATGGTTGAAACATAAATCTTTTTATTCTTCTTGTAGTATCTTCTGCTTGAGCTTAGAAGCTCTAGACAAGAAGATCCTACCATGATGATAGATGAATACTCCTTGGACTAAGTAGCCCTCTTCATGCTGCTAGTCATCAAGTATCATACATGTGTGAAGATCTTTGGAATAATGCACTAGCAGTTGGGATTTCCAATACAGATCTACACTGCTCAACAATGACAGCGTTGTAGATATACCAATAGAAATGTTTGTCATGTTGCTGATCTCCTCCTTGACATCTCCTATGCCAAAGGTGTGTGTTGGAAGGCTGTTCCTTCACTTATTCTCCTCCCATAGCGCAGATCCAGAAATGAGAGTGGGTGATGATGATAAGGGAAAAAGTTTTCCCTCCTCCTTGAGCTTTCCCAAGTCTCCCAGCGCTGTAGCATTGTCTTCAAGTGCTCGAATCCATCCCAGATATAAGTTTGGAGCAGCAAGTTGTGAGGTCTTCCCCACAGAATCTGAATCAAGTGGCCTCCTAGGTGGTTTTCCAATAGACAAGAGTGTCTCATGCAAAAATCTCATGAACATAATAGATGGGATTGTGAGGTCCTTGCTTCCACTATGCAAATCCATCTCTGTTTTTTGTGTGGAAGTGTTATGTGAGGGGTAAGTATGCATGCTTTTGATCATGTGAGGTTCACCACTTGTCTTGTCCACCCATTCCATTTGCAAAGCCTCCCAATCAGTGGTGACTTTCCCCAATGTAATCAACCATTGAACACCCAAGATAACCTTGGTGTTTGGTATGTCAACTACAAAGAAGTGATCCACTAAGGTGTAGGATCCCATGGTGACTAAAAGTAATGGGACATTGATCCAGGTGGATATTGGTGGCCACCTACCTATTCCACTTGGGCCCCCACCATTGTCTCTTTCAGTTTTTCAGTTTCGGCATAACTTACTAATTTTAGCAGTTTTTCGGGTCCTGAACTTCCGGAGCCGTTTTGAGGCCCTAAACGATGTTTTTTGGGCATCGCGCCTCCAGCTAATATCATTCCATTCTGGAATGATATTCGTGGCAAAATTTTTAGTCCTTGGATAGAGATTTCTAATGATGTATCATGTGCATCAAACGAAGATAGTATGCCAAAGTTACGTCCCTGGGAAGTTGAAACACCAATTTACCCAAACGGGGCCCATAGTTTTGGCGCTTCATCTCCTAGGGTTAGGTTTTTGGATGTTTAGGATTCTCCATTGTTTCTAAATAATAAATAGGCCCTCGAGCCTCATTGTAACTCAGTTCAGAGGCCTGTAGCCACAACATCTCTTCTCAGAGATAGCTACCAACACCCTAGCTAGTTTTATTTCCATTGTCTGTAAGCAAATTTCAGTTCTTTGATATTAATGAAATGAAGTGTTATTTCCGCTGCATCTATGTATTTATGGTTATATGTTTATTCTGTTGCATTCCTACATAAATCCGGATCAGTGGTATCAAAGCGGTCTGCTTTTTCTCGATCCTTCTTTGCATGTCCCCAATGAGGTCGGGGTATAAGGAGCTAGGGCTTGATCTGGTGGAACCTTTGCAAGATCAGCCTCACAAACCTCGACGGACGCCCATGGGGGATGAAAAGAAAGATGAGGGAGCAGGAGATCGTATCAAAATATTGCTCGAGGAGGCCCTCGAAAAACAAAGGAACGCGATGATGGATAACTTTGTTCAGATCCTTCAATGGCTGCTCACCGGCGGCGCATCTGCATCCAGCAGCCACTCTGGAGGTGCAACTCCTTTTAAGGTACAAGTAAATTTTGACATTACCATATTTGAGGGTCAAATAGACGCAGATGCCATAGATAGATGGTTAAATCTATTAGAAGGATATTTCTCTGTTCATGACGTTTCAAACCGAGAGAAGATTAATTTTGCACTCCTCAAAGCTACCCCCCATGTTAAGGACTGGTGGGAAACCTACTGTGAGAACAAGGACCAGACAGAACCCTCTCTGTTCTCAGCCGTACCAACTTGGAATTCTTTCCGAGACGCCGTCAAGGAATAGTACTATCCCGTGGGGAGCTATGAGGACAAGTACATACAATGGACCACGCTGCGACAACAAAGGGATCAAGATGTGCATGAGCTGACGAATCTGTTCCATACCCTGCGCACAAAGTTGGGTATCAAAGATTGAGAGAAACATCTAGTGCTAAAGTATCGCAGCTGTCTGCACAAATACATTCAGGAGGAAATGGAGTTCCTTGACATCTCCTCGCTTGGTACGGCATACCGGTATGCTGCCAAGATTGAGCAGAAATTCAATCAGAAGAAGCGAGACTTTGGATCTGCGAATCAAAAGCAAAGGAAAGGTGCTTCCAAACCGCAGAACAAAGGACTGAGCCAAGGCATGGCGGCTAAAGACAACTCATCGAAGCCACAAGAAAAGAACAGCACCGCAAAGCCAAAGAAGGACACGGGAAAGTGGTGTGAGTTCCATAAGAGCTCCACTCACAACACAAGTGAGTGTCGGGCCAAGCAATCGCTAGTGGCCGAGATGAGGGCTTCTGAGTCAGATGCATGCTCCGACTCCGAATCAGAACCTGAAAAGGGGAATGAAAAAGGGAAACAGATTATTGATGCGGAGCCCAATGCCACTATTGCCACTACAAAGATCCAGAAGGAGGAACCAGAAGATCCAGAGGAGGAGGAACGTCTCTTCCACTCCCAGATGTGGGTAAAGGGCTCCCCTGTACAGTTCATTGTCGACATTGGGAGCCAAAAGAACCTCATTTCAGCAGACGCCGTGAAGCGGTTGGGCTTGCCGACCACAGCTCACCCACATCCATACACCATCGGGTGGCTTCACCAAGGACGAGATCTCCGCGTCAGCCGACAGTGTCGCCTTCCCTATAGCATCAAGCCCTTCACGGATGAGGTATTATGTGATGTTTCTCCTATTGATGTTTCTGATGTATTATTAGGACAACCATACTTGTGGAAGCGCCATGCTGTGCATGAGTCTCGACCTCGTGTTGTCATTGTTACTTTGGGAAATAAGTTGTACAGGATACCAGAGGTACCACCTCCTGCGGCTATCTCTTTGGTTACTGCAAAACAATGCAGTAAGCTCATTTCCCAAACCAGGAAATTCGTTTTCCTGATGATCCGTCCCCAGGGCAAGAAGAAGACTGTGGCCACGACCTCCAGACAGGGCTCCTCTGCACGACAACAACAAATGGATAAGGTTGTGGAGGAGTACGGGGACATCTTCACCTCACCCACAGGGGTTCCTATGCACTGTCAGGTCAAGCACCCGATTGATCTGACCCCAAGTGTGCCGCTACCCAATGGACCGATCTATCGGCGCTCTGTTATGGAGAATGATGAAATCAAGAGGCAGATTTAGGAGCTGTTGCAGAAAGGTCACATCAAACCAAGTTCATCGCCCTATGGGAGCCCGATCGTGTTGGTACAGAAGAAGGATGGGACGTGGAGACTCTGTATTGACTATCGGGCGCTGAACAAGATCACTGTCCGGAATAGGTACCCAATCCCACGGATTGATGACCTTATGGACCAACTCCAAGGTGCAAAATATTTCAGTAAGATCGACCTGAAGTCTGGGTATCACCAGGTACCAATTGAACCCTCTGATGTGTGGAAGACTGCCTTCAAAGCTAAGGAAGGCCTTTTTGAATGGCTGGTCATGCCTTTCGGGTTGACGAATGCTCCTGCAACCTTCATGAGGATGATGGACGACATCTTGCGACCATTCACCAACTCATTTGTAGTGGTGTACTTGGATGACATTCTGATCTTCAGCAAGACTTGGGAAGAGCACCTTCACCACATCCGATAGGTCCTCCAAACACTGCGGCAACACAAGTTGTCTGCCAATTTGGAGAAGTGCATGTTTGGCATGACCCAGGTTCAGTATCTGGGATACATTATTGATGAAAGGGGGGTGCATGTGGATCCAGACAAGATCCAAGTCATTCAGGATTGGCCATCCCCAACCACTATAACAGAGCTTCGCAGCTTTCTGGGTCTTGCTAATTTCTACCATAGATTCGTGTTGGGATTCTCTCATATCACTTGGCCCTTGAGTCAAGTCACCAAGGGAGGAGCGAGAGAAAAATTCTTTTGGTCAGAACCTCAACAGAAGGAATTCACAGAATTGAAAAATTGCCTCTGTTCTGCCCCAGTGCTCACATTACCAGACTTGCAACAGCCATTTGAGATCGAGACAAATGCCTCTAACTATGCTATTGGGGCAATTCTTACTCAATAGGGACAACCAGTGGCATATCACAGTGAGACATTGTCTGAGACAGTTCACAAGTATCCCACCTATGACAAAGAAATGTATTCCATTGTGCAAGCCTGTCGACAATGGAAGCATTACATTTTGGGGAAGGAAACAATCATCCACACAGACCACCGGCCCCTGCAGTTCATACAGACACTAGGGAAGTTGCAGAATGATCGCCATCAGAAGTGGTCCACATATCTGCAACAGTTTCATTTGAACATCAAGTACAAGAAGGGTAGCACCAATAATGTTGCAGACTGCCTCAGCCGACCACCGATCGTGGCGCTCAACACCGTGCTCAACTCTTGTGGGCACGAGACTTCTGATTGGCCGCTTCTCTATGAGAGTGACCCAGAATTCGGCCACACTTACAAGGCACTCTTGGGGGCACACAAGTTCCAAATTTTCACCTCCAATATGCACTTTTATGTCACCTGGGACACCTTTGTGTTCCTTCAAGCGAGCGTGCCAAGATGATATGGGAAGCACACTACAGTCGAGTCGCTGGGCATTTCGGGGTCGAGAAAACAGTAGCAATACTACAGAAGTATTTCTATTGGCCGAACCTTCGAAGGGATGTCGAGAAGCACATCAGATCCTGCACTGCTTGTGCCATTGCCAAACCGACCATCAAGAAGCAAGGCCTATATACTCCACTACCTACCCCTAGTCAACCTTGGGAATCCATCTCCATGGATTACATGTTGGGCCTGCCTTCTACTAAGAATTTAAATGACTGTGTTTTCGTGGTCGTTGACAGATTCTCGAAGATGGCCATTATGGCAGCCTATAAGAAGAATATCACAGCAGAAGCCACTGCTAAACTCTTCTTTGAACGAGTGTGGGTGCACTTTGGTATCCCATAGTCTATCATATCAGATTGAGATAGCAGGTTCCTCAACACATTTTGGTCCAGCCTCTGGTCAACGTTGGACACAAATCTCACCAAGTCCACAGCTTTCCATCCCCAAACAGATGGCCAGACAGAGGTTGTCAATAGAATGATTGTACACATTCTGCGCATGTACAATTCAAAGCATCCACGCACATGGGACGAGAGCCTCCCCTATGTACAGCATAGTTATAACAGGGCTCTCCATAGTTCAATTGGCCATAGCCCCTTTCAGGTGGGCTTGGGATTCTAGCCATTATGTCCCATTGACGTAGCCATGCCATTTGCAGCTGCTCAGGCCGATTCAACTCATGTCCAGTCTGAAGTTGACAAAGAAAGTAGCTTCATTGAGCACATTCAACACATCCACCAACAGGTTCATGATATATTGGATAGAGCCAATGTGAAATACAAGCAGCGCCATGATCAACACTAGGTGCCACACAACTTCTAGGTGGGTGACAAAGTATGGCTACATTTGCAGAAGGAGCGCCTCACTGGACCCCACCGCAAGCTTCGCCTGCTCCGATACGGGCCATACACCATCACCAAGGCTGTAGGGAACAATGACTTCGAGCTTATTATTCCTCCATTCCTTGGTCTGCACCCAGTCTTCAATGTGGATCGCCTTCGTCCTTACTTCCCACCTCTACTGGACACCTCAGACATTGCAGAACAACTCACACCAACAGAGTTAAACCCAGACTGCATGGAACAGGCCACCACCGATTGTATCATGGACATGCAAATCAAGAACACTCGCCAATAGAAGATCCAACTGTATCGGGTTGTCAAAGCTGGCCAACTCCTGCACCAAGGAAAGTGGTTCACCAGGGACCAAGTTCAGCAGAAATTTCCTCATCTCATGGAGGAACTTAATGCAATGGGGAACATTTCTTCCTAAGGGGCGAGGAATGAACCAAGTGGATATTGGTGGCCACCCACCTATTCCATTTGGGCCCCCACCATTGTCTCTTTCAGTTTTTCAGTTTCGGCATAATTTACTATTTTTAGCAGTTTTTCGGGTCCTGAACTTCCGAAGCTGTTTTGAGGCCCTAAACGACGTTTTTTGGGCATCACGCCTCCAGTGAATATCATTCCATTCCAAAATTATATTTGTGGCAAAATTTTTATTCCTCAGATATAGCTTTCTAATGATGTATCATGTGCGTCAAACAGAGATAGTATGCCAAAGTTACGTCCCTGGGAAGTTGAAACACCAATTTACCCAAACGGGGCCCATAGTTTTGGCGCTTCATCTCCTAGGGTTAGGTTTTTGGATGTTTAGGATTCTCCATTGTTTCTAAATAATAAATAGGCCCTCAAGCCTCATTATAACTCAGTTCAGAGGCCTGTAGCTGCCACATCTCTTCTCAGAGATAGCTACCAGCGCCCTAGCTAGTTTTATTTCCATTGTCTGTAAGCAAATTTCAGTTCTTTGATATTAATGAAATGAAGTGTTATTTCTACTGCATCTCTATATTTATGGTTATATGTTTATTCTATTGCGTTCCTGCATAAATCCGGATCAGACATAATGCATGCATTGCATTGTTCTATCTCCTGGGACTAAAACAGAGAATCCCTCAAAAGTATTAGTGGGTATGGCCCTCCTTTGTACAATATGGGCATCAATGAAGTTGTGGGTAGCCCCACTGTCAATAAATATAGAAACCCTCTAATTCATCATTGAACCTTGAAATCTTAGGGTCAAGTACATAGGTACTCCTCTCAAAGATGCAAGAGTTCCTCCAATAGGAGAAAATGCTCCATTTCCATCTCTTGATGGTGTTGGATCTCCCTCAACATTGTCAGCACTGTGACCCACCCTTGGTTCATCATCTTCATCTTCCTCAAAATCTGAGAAGACCTCTATGTAATGTGCTTTACCAGCAGCACATCTATGTCTAGGTACCCATGGTTCTTGGAAAGTGAAGCATAGCTTCATTCGTCTTATATCTCTCTGGACTTCAATATCAAGAGGCTTCTTGAATGAGCTCTCCTTGGAAGGAGTAGCTTTCTCTTCCTTCCCTTTAGAAAGGAAAGAGGGCTTGCTCTGAAAGTTTGCCTTTGCTTTTGGCAAGGCATCTTAAAGGTCTCTAGCCCTATCAATGGCATCATGCAAGGTAGTGGGCTTGGTATATTTTACCAACCCATGAAGAGGTTCATCTAGACCATCGATGAACATATACACCCTTCTCGTTGCAGACAAGTCAGGAACCATAACAGATAATCTTAAAAATTCAGAAATATAAGACTTTGTATTACCTGGTTGCATCAACTTTGCAAGGCTCATGAAAGGTGCCTCTGGATCTCTTCTATCAAATCTCTCCACCACTCTTCTAGTGAACTCAAAATAAGCAGTCACATTGGCATGACCCAATGTAGACAAGCCATGGAACCACTAGTCATGTGCTTCACCTTCAAAGTGCAGTGCTGCAATCTTGATAGCTTCCATTTCAGAGACTTTTTTCAGTTGGAAGTAGATGTAAAGCTTTTATACCCATGCTTTTGCAAAACATTCGAATGACCCATCAAAATTGGGTAGAAATAATCTGCCCATAGAGTGATGTCGATCATGATTCTGAGTGAATCCACTATCTCTATGATGATGCCTTGGTCTTATTTTGTCCTTGAGGTGGCAAAACTCTTGAAAAATTAGCTGATATTTGAATCTCTAATTTTGAGAGTCATATTATTCAAAGTATTCTTCAAGGGATGCTTGCTCTTGAAGCCCTTCATTTCCCACAACCAAAAAGGTAGGCATGGTAGAGCATTGAGAAACTTGTGGCTGATTCACTGGTTGATCATTCCAGTGGTGAGATATGCCAGAACTTTCTCCAAGATGAATTATCCTAGGAGATTCTTTGATTTGGTCCATTCTCATCTCTTTTATCTCTCTAGCAAGATCTTGCATGGCTTTCAAAAGGGTTTTTGCAAACTCCTTTCCATCTTCATCACTTCCAAATTCAGGGGCTTTACCCTTGTCTTGATCATCATTTGTGTAATCAAATTTCTTCTGCCTTCTTCTTTGGTACCTCTTCTCTCTGTCAGTAAGAGGCTCATCTTCCTCTGAAGACATATTGGCTTTAGCTCTTCAAGAAAGCACAGGATGTGCCAAGATGATTGCTCTAATACCACTGTAATATCCCCAAATGTGTACAAGCAATAATACTAAACAATACTGCTCAGAAATAACGTAGTTCAGAAAAATAAAAGAAGGAGGCCAATATGGAGTCTCAATAATGTCATTTAAATCAGCAAATTAGAGTTATATTGAAGCCCATGAGTCATATAACAGAAAATAGAAGACTTCACATGAAGAAATGATAAAAAATAAGGGGCTGCAACCATATGATATGACTGTACAAACTTGACATCGTTATTTTATTAGCTGAAAAGCGCTGTAGATTACACTTTAGATCTAGAGCAGATCCGTGTACAAAAATATAGATCTACATCAGATATGTACACTATAGAGTCTCCTCTTCAAATGCCCCTTCGGGTTTTCAGCAAAAAGGTAAGGTACATGGAGTAGATATGAGATCTAATGCAGCAGGTCTGCAGAATGATTCTGAAATTATGAAGCAAATGCATCAGCATTTATTTCAGATCTTAATATAACATGGATTAGAACTGTAATCCACAGATCACCACAGTGAAGGGCAGATTCCCAACACTAGAGATCTATGATGATGCCTTGGTCTTATTTTGTCCTTCAGGTGACAAAACTCTTGAAAAATTATCTGATCTTTGAATCTCTAATTTTGAGACTCATATTATTCAAAGTAGTCTTCAAGGGATGCTTGCTCTTGAAGCCCTTCATTTCCCACAACCGAAAAGGTAGGCATGGTAGAGCGTTGGGAAACTTGTGGTTGATTCACAGGTTGATCATTCCAGTGGTGAGATATGCCAGAACTTTCTCCAAGATGAAATATCTTAGGAGATTCTTTGATTTGGTCCATTCTCATCTCTTTTATCTCTCTAGCAAGATCTTGCATGGCTTTCAAAAGGGTTTTTGCAAACTCCTTTCCATCTTCATCACTTCCAAAGAGTCAGGGACTTTACCCTTGTCTTGATCATCATTTGTGTAATCAAATTTATTCTGCCTTCTTCTTTGGTACCTCTTCTCTCTGTCAGTAAGAGGCTCATCTTCCTCTGAAGACATATTGGCTTTAGCTCTTCAAGAAAGCACAGGCTGTGCCAAGATGATTGCTCTAATACCACTGTAATATCCCCAAATGTGTACAAGCAGCAATACAAACAATACTGCTCAGAAATAACGTAGTTCAGAAAAAGAAAAGAAGGAGGCCAATATGGAGGCTCAATAATGTCATTTAAATCAGCAAAATAGAGCTATATTGAAGCCCATGAGTCATATAACAGAAAATAGAAGACTTTACATGAAGAAATGCTAAAAAATAAGGGGCTGCAACCATATGATATGACTGTACAAACTTGACATCGTTATTTTATTAGCTGAAAAGAGTTGTAGATTACACTTTAGATCTAGAGCAGATCTGTGTACAAAAATATAGATCTATATCAGATATGTACACTATAGAGTCTCCTCTTCAAATGCCCCTTGGGGTTTTCAGCAAAAAGGTAAAGTACATGGAGTAGATATGAGATCTAATGTAGCAGGTCTACAGAATGATTTTGAAATTATGAAGCAAATGCATCAGCATTTAGTTCAGATCTTAATATAACATGGATTATATCTATAATCCACAGATCACCATAGTGAAGGGCAGATTCCCAACACTAGAGATCTCTCCTCCAAAGTATGCCAAATATCCTTTCAACTTTCTCCTTGCAAATAATGCAGTACTAGAAGATGGACTACGCTGTAGGCTCTAGAACATGCTTTGGCCTCAAGCCAAGATCTAAAAATGAGCTCCAATCATCCAATACTCTCTTTCCAGGGGGATAGAAGACTCTCCCACTGAAAAGAGGCACTAGAATGGCCTAGATATGAGTAGATATAGCCTCCACTTGCTGTAGATTACAAAGAAAACCAAACCCTCAATAGGATCTGTGTTTTAGTCAGAAGAAAAGCTTGGAAAAATGCCTGATAGTGGTTAAGAAATGCAATACTCCTCCAAGAGATTCTCAATGGAAGAGGTTGGATCCCCGATCAGGAACACCCAGTGCTAAACAACACTATTCTCTGCTAAACAACCAAGAGAATAAGAAATGTCTAAACAAACAATATCTTCAGAAATAATATGGTCATCAACAACCTTCTTTTGTTGTCCTTCTCTTCCTTCTATAATATTGAGATCTTGCAAAACCCTAAACCATCTCAATGATTTAGCTTATTTCACATGTGTAGCCTCCAACTAAAACTGCGATGTTCATCAACGAGGATCACTTCTTGTAGACAGCGCTGTTGATTTGTTCATGGTTGACCCAGTCAAATAGCTCAATCCCTTTCACACATAAGGGTGTTTTATTAAGATAGCCTAGATTTATCTTTGTTCACATTTGGCATTGATTTATTCACTATTTTAGGATTTTTTATTGTCCTCCTTTACACATTTATTCATGCAACAGGAAAATGAAGCAAAATTTTATATTCCCATTAGCTTTGGCTAATTGGGAATATTACATCTAAACAGTCATGGGACACCACACATAGTGCTGGTAGTTTTTCTCTGGGCTTCGAGTCACTTTACAATTTGGAAATTGAAGAAAATCATAGAGAAATTTGGTCTCTGGTTTCCGCGTGGAAAAGTTTCACATAGGTGCGCGACTCTACACATAGGTCAGAGCTGAACTCACATGAATCGCTGAGTCTGTCTGAGAAAATAGCACACAGTTTTCCTGCAAATGAAATTTCTGGAACTTCTGAATTGCAAATTTTCACTATGGGTGAATGAACAGAGAAGAGAAGAAGGGGAGTTGTCCCAGCAACACTCTAGAGCAGAGAGAAGGTCTCTGCAACACACGCAACCACTTAACTAAAAAATAAATCTAGTGGAGTCTCCAATCCTGTAGTGGTGGTTTTTGTGCACAAGTGTCCTAATCCACCGATGCTTGGGAGGAGTGGTTGCTACCTTCAAGCTATGGTCACAGGCAAAAATATGGTTAGCAGGTGTTAGAGTCCTATAATTTACAGTATCAAAAGGTGACTATGTATGTCTTATTTTCAAATTTTCAAATTGTACATATATTTCAATATTCAAATGTATTTCCAAGGAAAAGAAATAGAAACAAAAAAGAAAAATAAAAGAGGGTGTTAAAAAAGGAAAAAAGAAAGCCCCACACAAAATAAAAATGAATATTTCTGAAAGCGCTGCCAATCAAAATGCAACTACTATTGAAAAAAGTTTGTACAATCATACAGTTTAAGCATGATTGTATAATTTTGAATTTTCTGCTGATAGGTTAGAAATGAAGATTTTCCAAACCATTTAATCTTGGCTTATCAATAGATAGGTAGAAAATGACATTGGTTCAACAACCTAATATGAACCAATAGGAGAAATCAGGAGTAGGTGATAGGTTAGAAATTCAAAGGAAAAATGATTTCAGGGTCATCAAGTCTAAATGCACCGTTAAGAGAAGAAAAATGGTTAGAGTTGTAGTTTGGGTAGGTAGATATGTTGGAAAATTGAAAGGGAAACAATGTATGGTTCATTCTGTGAATAATAAGTCTCAAAAAATGCTTGAGTATTTTTCTATAATAGTAGAGGAAGAAATCAAACAAGGAGAAATCAAAGCGAAAGCAAGAAAGTTGTACTCTAAAGGTAAAAAATGGGTGTGTTTTATAAAATTTTTGGACCTTATGATATAATTTTTACCCCTAGGTCCCGACCACATTCACTCCTTTTCTATCCTACCCCTCAAATTTTCCCTTATCCTAAGTTTCACTTACTCCCGCCCCCCCATACCCTGACCCCATATTCACATCACCTATCCTGTCATACCCCATGTCACCCGTCCCCACCTACGCTAACACACCCCGTAACTCCCCTCATCTCCACGTGCACACCATACATCCAACGGTCCATATCTCACTCTGCCCCCCCCCCCACCCTTCGAATGTTAACAATGGGGGGGGGGGGGGGGGGTCCAAAATGGGAAGCAACAAATACTGCTCAAACCGCTAAGTGTCGCGCCCCAAGGATGTTCGCACCCCCCTTGAAAATACAACTTACCGCCTATCCCCCCCTCCAAAAACGTTTTTTTCCTTCATCCAAAACCATCCCCCTGTCGGACCATTAGACTATCTGTTGTTAACTCCTGCCTCGCCACGCCCTCGTTGACCCATCCCCCATCCAATCACATTCATTACTACCTAGATGGCCATTGCACCATGAGTGGTCGAGCCGTTTTCCAATGAACCCATGCCACCCCAACGTATCACCAATCACCAAGTTAAAAGAAAAATTCTTAACTGCTACAGATTTTTACTATGTTATTCTGATCAAAATTTTGCAGAGATCGAATTTGCCGAGGATTTACAGGAAAATATCATAGGTTAAAGGAACTGTGGCAAGGGAACCTGTGTCCACCAAAGACATCAACTGCTATTGGCCAACCAGGTCACAATTATTGTCAAAGCATTTTGATCATGGTCATGTCTTTTTTCTCCCTTCCCCAATATAAAATTTTCCCCTCTATGCTCCCTTTCTCTTATATCCATTTCTCCATTTCAGATTGCAAACAAATTACAGAAGAAGTAACCATGCCTCCAAAGAAGGACCAAGAACCATTCAATCCCATGGTATAACCACAATTGGACTATAATATTCCAAATTGGAAATAGTAGCAATGCAAGACATAATACTGTAAAACACAACAAATCTAAAAATGAAATAATAGGGATCAATATGAAGCCATCATTTTATCAATATATCATGAAAATTATAAAAAAATATTATGAGGGACAAGCCACTCAAGCAATAAGAACAAGCCTCCAATGATCGGAATAATCATCACATGAGTTGCTGCAGCTATATAGAATGCCGGAGAGTAGTGACAGTGCTGTCTATATCAATGTAGCTGCTATTGTAAACATACATAAATGAAATATGGCTGATAGAAACAAAATAAATGGCCAGAAAATAAGATGTGGTCTCTAATACATGATTTCTAGCCAACCTGGAAAAGATTGCTAGAAATACCAAGAAATATACAATTTGACAAATAACCCTGGGGTTGAGATGTCACTGAAAATTGGATCTAAATATAATGAGGCTATGACAGATCTGAAATGATTATTTCCTCCTCCAATAGTATTTCTAATAGAAGGCTGATCCCTCTACTCAGAAATAGACCCTCCTGATGAGCTCAATAAACCCTCCTAGCAATTGCCTCAAAAAATAACGCAGTTCAGAAATGTGACTGTGCTAGGATGGATGGTAGATGGTTGGCCTGATGCCAAATATGTGAAAATATTCCCAGTAGCCCTCCTTTTTGGTACTCCAATGGATAGGCTACCTCTCCACTGAAAAACACGCCCATAAAAGCTCTATGTGATCCTCCTTTGCTACACCCTACAACACAACCCAACTCTAAACAGAAACTGCACTGTAGTTGAAGGACGTAGCTTGGCCAGAATTATAGAATGAGGAAATGCAACTCAAATAACCTCTCCTTCCCTGAATATGAGGTAGGGATTCCTGATTAGGAACACCCTTGTGCTAAACAACACAACAACCCTGCTAAACGGAAAAAGGAAGCAAGTCTAAGCAGACTAATATCAAAATGATAATCTAAAACATGAAAAAAAAAGGCTGCCATCCTCTCCATATATATCAAGTGAACCTCCTCACATTGGGTCCCATCCATGCTTTCCACCAAGCTCATGCAAGTTTTCCTCCACTAAAACTGCGATGTCTCATCATAAAGGCCACTCCTCCATGACAACGCTGTTGATTTGGCCAAAGTTGACTGAAACAACATGATCCAATTCCCATTCACACCCAAAGGTGCTTAGTCCAACTACTTATGCTTCCTCCTTTCACATTAGGAGTGTTATTATCCCTTTTAAAGGGGTTTTATGGGCCTCCCCACCCACTTATTCACCTACCTAGTGATAAAAAAAATATAATATTCCATTTAGATGAAGCTAAATTTTGGAATATTACAGTCCTCCCCTCCAAAATGTTGCTTTTCCTCAAGCAACTGTAAAGGTGGAGAAAAATTCCTCCCTTCCTCTTCTTTTGGCCTCCTCATCAATAGGTCCCACCACAGCTCAACATAATCTGCAATAAATCTGCCCTCCAATAATTCCTTCCAAGTATGCAAAACCAAACGGTGTACATCATGAGAAAGTGGAAGGTGTAAGTGGAGAAATTATTGTTATCCAATGGCCTCCTCAAGGTCGGAGTGATGATAAACATAGGGAATCTCATCCCCTATGAGATTCTCCCATATCCATGCTATCATCCAAATGAAATGATCCATTCTAGGTAGCGCATCAAAGAAATCATCAACCCCCAATTTATGCAATGTATTGGGGCTGCAAGGAGAGATTAGATTTTTCCACCCAAGTTGTTTCTCTCTCCATTTATAGTAAGTATGGGGTTTTTTATGACCTTGGGCTGAAGTTTCATGCCCTCCAAGAATGGCCCAAGTTACCCCACCAAAAAAATCAGCCATGAAGTGCCTCCTCCAAGAACTCAAGTTCTCCAAATGGCTCTTCCCACATGAAGAAAAGAGATGTAGTATGGAAATCATGGTTTTCCCATTGTTTCTCCTAAAACATACAACATGTAAAGTATAGAGAATCATACTCCCAATGGGCACCTCCAACTCTTGTCCCACTCTCCAAATAAAGCTCCCCATGAACATAAGAATATTAGCAATATATGGAAGCAAAAACCAATGAAAACAAGTTGCAATTTGACAACCGGAAAGTGGATTATAGTTCTGCACATGGAACCAACATAGTGCATCCGTTTCCTGCCTCAAAAAAATAATAACAAGTGCCCTTCCAGCCACTTTTTTTCTACGAAATTCATCCCATAAGATGGAATCATGAAGGAAAAATGTGGTGTCAATGCTGCACACCGAGAATCATGTGGCTTCCCCCACAAACCACCAATAGAATAGCCAACCTCAATGCTGAAATTGGCCTTAAGTACATCATTATATAATATGAAAGAGGGGATAATCCTCCTTGGTACAACATTCTTCTCATATAAATTAAAGAAGTACAAATCATAATGCAAAATTGTACCTTCTCCACCATGTACTTTGGTCCTTAAGCTGAAATGGCTCAAATGGAAATTCTCCCTCACCCCCAATGAGTAGGGAAGTGGCTATGACATCCTCTCCATCACCATTCGGGCTATGCATCTCTACATATGATGATATATATCCTACTGGATTCCCTCCCAAGTGAACTCCTCCATCAAAGAATGAAATGCATCAAAGTGCATGGAAATAAAGTACACATGTGTTGCATGTAGTAGCTTCCTCTTGAGCTCATAAACTCTAGTCAAGAAGACTCTCCCATAAGAATATATGACCTCATCCACCACCATGTATCTATAATCTCCCTCCGGGTCATCAAGAATCATGCAAGCACCAAGATCCTTGGAGTACTCTACCAAGAGTTGAGATCTCCAATATGGATCAATCCTCCTAAGAGACAGCGCTGAAGATCTGAAATGTGAAGCTCCCCACATGTTTTTGTCTTCTCCTTTGACATCGCTCATGCCAAAGTCATCCTCCAAATTTCTTCCATGCCCATCATGCAGCTGCTCATGCTCAAATAGAAATGGTGACTTTTGGAAGTTGGCCTCCCATGAGAAGCTACCATTCAAAAAGAACCTCATGATCTTGGCCAATGTAAGCATGAGTGGCCTCCATCTACTCCCATGTATGGAGGATTCCTTCCTAAAAGGAAGTACCCTATGTTTCTCCAAATCCATGGAGCATCTCCCTTGCACCATGAAGGTGCCTCCTCCATCACTGCAGCAACTTCTGTCAGCGCAGAATATGTTGTGAGAGTGGGTGATGCTGAAAATGGGAGGATGTCTCCCTCCTCCTTGAGTCTACCCCAGACTCTCTACACTGTACTAGACTCCTCCAAGGTATTCACCCCTACGGAATCTAAGAGTGGTGAAACAAATGGAAAAATTTCTCCCACCAACTCTAGATCTGGTGGCCTCCCAGGTGGAATGCCCCCATGTAGTGAGACATCAAAATCTGAAGTGGACTGTATATATGAGCAGAATGATTTGTCCCTCTCTTCACTGCTCAATGTAGTATCCTTATTTTGTGTAGAAACCTCCTACAATAGATAAGGGTGAATCATCCCTTGATGTTGATCCTTCCTTTCTTCCCCTTCCATCTCACAATCCATAAAAACTGATGCAAGCTACTCCAGAATTGTGTTTTGGTTCCCACATTTTGAATCATTTGGAACTCCTTGAAAAGACACAAGGGCTTCTCTAATGGAAGCAATGGCTCCCTTCCCATCTCCATGTGGTGATGGATCTCCTCCCAATGGTACGGTGCTATTAGCTCTTCTCTGCTCATCCTCTTCATCAATATTTGAGAATTCCTCATCATAAATGAGAGACCCTTGATCTTGGTCTTCCCTTGAAGGGTGAAAATCTATGTCTTCATCTGTATGAGAGGCTTGTTCAAGAAGTGGGGATATTTCCCTTGGAAAGGCATCATGTATGTTTTTATCCCCTTCAACAGAAATAAGGAATGGAGTGGGCAGAATAGATCTCTCCAACTTATGCAAAGGTTTTGAGTTTTTGGGTTCAACAAATGTTGTTTTACAATGTTTAATATCAAATATTCTCACTAATTTCTTAGTGAACCGAACATAAGTGTTTACATTTGCATGTTTAAATGAAGCAGAAATACAAAACCACCAATCATGTGCCATACCTTTGAGGTGCAGTGCTACTACTCTGATGGCATCCTTTTCAGAAACTTGGTGTAGCTGGAAATAGGAATCTAGCTCCTTCACCCAAGCTTTGGCTGTGCACTTTGCTGATCCATCAAAGTTAGATAGAAATATTCTACCTCTCTTTCTTCTATTATGGTTGTTGGATCTTCTGTATTCCTTGATTTGGAAAAACCCTTGGAATTCCAAGTTCTCTTTGAATCTCCATGATTGAGACTCATACTCCTGAAGATAGTCACTAAAGGTCTCCTCCCTTGGTGCATCTTCTACCTCCATCCTTCTTGTAGCGAATGTGGGAAATAAACTGCGCTATGGATCTGCATGTGTGGCTGAATGTCCACACCCATCTCTTGAATATCTAGGGCTTGCTTCACTTTCAAACCCTCTAGGAATTTTTCTACACTTCTCCCCTTTCATCTCCTTGAGATATTCTTTGATAATTTTCATAGTTTGGAAAAGAAGCTGAGAGATCCTCTCTTCCTTGATTTCTCCAAATAATGGATTCTTGCCTTTGTTTCTTCTGTACAACTTCTCCTTTATGTGAGAAGAATCTTCTCCTTCAAATGACATAATGTCTTGAATGCACAGTCTGAGCCAAGATTATGCTCTGATACCACTGTAATATTCCAAATTGGAAATAGAAGCAATACAAGATATAATAATGTAAAAAACAGAAGGTATGAACATAACATAAGAGGGATCAATATGCAGCCATAATTTTACTAAGATATCAGCAAAAATATATAAAAATATCATGAGGGACAAGCCACTCAAGCAATAAGAACAAGCCTCCAATGATAGGAATAATTAGCACATGAGTTGCTGCAACTGTTTAGAATTCCGGAGAGCAGTGAAAGTGTTATCTATAATAGTTTAGTTGTTGCTGTAATCATACATAAATGAAATATGGTTGATAGAAACAAAAAAAATTCCCAGAAAAGAAGATGTGGTCTCTAATACATGATTTCCAACCAACCTAGAAAAGATTGCTAGAAATACCAACAAATATACAATTTGACAAATAACCCTGGGGTTGAGATCTAAATGAAAACTGCATCTGAATAGAATGAGGCTATGAAATATCTGAAATGATGATGTCCTCCTCCAATAGTATTTCTAAATAGAAGGTTGATCCCTCTACTCAGAAATAGACCCTCTTGATGAGCTCAATGAACCCTCCCAACAATTGCCTCAAAAAATAACATAGTTCAGAAATTTGACTACACTTGAGGGATGGTAGATAGTTGGCCTGATGCCAAATATGTGAAAATATGCCCAAGAGCGCTCCTTTCTGATCCTCCAATGGATAGGCTACCTCTCCACTGAAAAACAAGCCCATAAATAGCTCTATGTGATCCTCCTTTGCTGCACCCTGCAACACAACCCAACTCTAAACAAAAACTGCATTGTAGCTGAAGGAGGTAGCTTGGCCAGAATGTAGAAATGAGGAAATTCAGCTCAAAAAACCTCTCCTTCCCTAAGGATGAGGTAGGGATTCCTGATCAGGAACACCCTTGTGCTAAAAAACACAACAACCCTGCTAAACAACAAAAGGAAGAAAGTCTAAGCAGACCAATATCAAAATGATAATCTAAAACATGAATAACAAAGGCTGCCATCCTCTCCATATATAGCGAGTGAACCTACTCACATTTGGTTCGGTCCATACTTGAAACCAAGCTCATGCAATTTTTCCTCCATTAAAACTACGTTGTCTCATCATAAAGGCCACTCCTCCATGACAACGTTGTTGATTTTGTCAAAGTTGACTGAATCAACATGATCTAATTCTTGTTCACAACCAAAGGTGCTTAATCCAACTGCTTATTCTTCCTCCTTTCACATTAGGAGTGTTATTTTCCATTCTAAAGGGGTTTTATGGGCCTCCCCACCCACTTATTCACCTACCTAGTGAAAAAACAAACTATAATATGTTGGGAAAAATACTGAGAGGGGGGGTGAATCAGTATTTAGAGCTTACTGAAAAGATTTTAATTTTTTCTTTACAAAATTTCATACGCGTCTTTGATGAACCCAACTCACGTATGCACGCACATATACTGAAAGAAACTAGCGTATACTGACATAATTTCATAGTTTAGAAAAACATTTCAGGAACAATCTTTAACTCATTTTACCAGTCATGCATCTGTTATATAATCAGTAAATATGAGAAGTAACAATAGTATAAATCATCACACAAGTGCAATGCACATGAACACCAATATTTAAGGTGGAAACCCAATTCGGGAGAAAACAACCGTTGCTGTCGTCTTTGTCTTCAATATTTCTTATATGGAAAACTGTTTACAATATTGTACTAATGCAGACTCATATCAGTACAAAGGCATCTACCTGCAGAAGGCTACAACCTTCTCTCACTTTCCAGCTGCTACTGGAAGGGAGCTCCAACCCCCTGATCTCGTTTACCAGCCACTACTAGAAGGGAGCTTCAAACCCCTACTCAGTGTTAGCCACCTATAAACTTTGTTATAGCAAAAGGTGGCTAAAACTGTTTGGAGCCTTCAAGGAAAAAAATTTATTGCTAAAAAGTGTTGGCTCTTGAAGACTCTTGAAGGCCTCATGCCTCTATCCAAATCTTCACTTCTATGCCCATTTTTACACTTAGAAATCCTGCTGATTCCCAAGAAATAATATTGCTGCAAGCACCATTTTCCTTTTCCCCCTTCTTCAGAACTAACCTCATCTTTTCCTTTTCATTTCCCATGAAAATCCCTCATTTTCATGTTTCTCCCCTTTTCCATTTCATCAAGAAACCCTTTGATAAGGTTTTAAGATCCTTTCTTGCCTTATCGAAATCCTACAAATCCTTTGAAAATCATTGAAAAACTGTTAAAATAACATTTTCATATTATAGACTTAAGCCCCCTTGGGCTAAGTCTTTAACCCTTTCCCTCCATACACCCTAGTGCCAGAACCAGGTGTTGGCCCTCCAAGCACTTATCGCATCACCCGATGCCAATTATCCCCTCCTCTTTAACCCCTGGTCATATGATTCTCCGAATAACCCATGGCCCTGCAGACGGGCGCCTATCCGCCTCGAATAAATATTTATGCCCAAAGTATAAACCTCTGGTTATATGAATTTTTCGATTTTTATTATATTATGAAATTTTCCGTCGGTGCAAAATTCCAAATCAATCTCCACCATCGATCTGATTTACAGATCGACAGTGCACAGTCTCTCACCCCACTGGTCCCCGCCATCCACTCACCATTGCAAAACCACGCAGCATCCATCGCACCACTTTTGAAAGCGGGGCGGTATTTTTCATTTTGCAACGATTCCATACACCGATTGACGCGTGGCCTGGGCACTGTTCACAAAACCACCGTCCATCGCACGTTAAAGATCGGATGTGGACTCGACGCAATATGTACGTCCACCGTCCAATCTGAGGCTGCTCATCGGACGGTGATTGCTCTTCAAAGATGCCCATGCGATAACCAAGCTACGACGCAGCGTTTAAATGATCTCCGCTGTTGATCTGATCTGCAGATCGACGGCCCACATTCCATCACCCAGTGCCCTCATCCATAGCAGTGTTGGTGGTCCCAATGCCACATCAAAATCCACGCGGTAATTTTCTATTGGGGCGGGTCTCCATGGTTCCTCATCCAGTCAACAAATCTGGACCCGGGAATTTTACTTAGCATGGTTTAATTAAATTTTGAAGTCCGGGCGTGTTTTTAAAGTTTATTGGCGCCTGTTTTTCCACCGTTGATCGTGTGGGTTGACCTCATCTGACAGCCCACGATCATCCTGAAACCCAACACACCATTTATTAACCTATTTTCTCCATTTTTTCCAATAAAGTGACCCTGTCACGTTATTTTTTCGCCTCCGCTCCCGACCGTCGATCTCTGTGCAATCGACAACTCTAATTTAAATTATTCTTCCGCCTTCTCTATGAATTCTCCCGATAAATCCCGACCATTGGATGATGCCATCCAACGGCCATGCTCCCTTCACGTGCCTTCTGAAGCAACAAACCTATCCATGCAAGATTTTCTAATATTTTTTTGTATTTTGCAGGGTTTAAATGGTTTTTCTGCCATAACTGAATAAATTTCAAGGCAGAGGGTGACGATCCTCATTCCTTCGATTCACCAAAGAAAATCATTCACAGGGTTTAAAATTCATGTTTCATCGGTGATTCATGAGGCATTGATGCCATATCACCCCTGCGCAGCCCTGCACATCAGCAAAAAACATTGTAAATCAAGCACAGTCAGAGAGTATCAGTGTCGAAGACAAAAATGTACCAGGACAAAATATTGATGATAGATTTGCGGGGATCACGGCTAAGAATGATTATCAAAGGCCTAATCCCCAATTAAAACACAGTTTGAAGAAAATCTTAAGTGTTTTATCAACAGAAAGCCTCCACCGCCACATCTAAGGCAAATTGATTCCTCCTAGCTACCAAAATTCCACCTATGTCTCAAAGTATTCAATCGGGGGCCGAAGTTATAGATCAAGACCAAAAATCTGCCTCACAACGCAGCCAAGGGATAAATTTTGCAAACAAATTAATGACAAATTATTAGCAGAGTAACTTTGACATCACATAGAGACTCAAAGGTCAACAAAAGCTCCCACCGAGCTTAATATTTAATGTAAATCATTTAGTACGGAGGATATATATTGTAAGCTTCTCCATTAAGCCCATCAAAGGTCAAGAAGCCATTAATACTGTATTAATTGACTCCAGAGATCTTTTTCAGATCCCACTTCCTCATTCTTCTATAAATACTTCTGTGGAAGATGAGAGAGGGATTGGTTGTAGAACATTGAAATGTAATTGAGCTTGAGACTTCTATCTATAAATAATGTTCACTGGCCCTTGGAGCTCTTCTGGTGATAGATAGGTTAGGCTAAGATGTGTATATGGTTGCTAAACTAAAGCATTGGACTTAAAGCTGTAACTGGTTTGGAGCATCAATACAAGCTGATTTATGGGATCCTGGTCTATGTTGACGGTGATTTTTTCCTCATTGTAACTTGTCATTTTATTTTTGTTTTCATTGTGTTTCATCTTCTCATATAAATAATAGCATGCATAGAGTTAGGACCTACTGTATATCAGTATCCTTCTCTGACTGAAAATTTTTATCTGAATGTTTTCTTCCAATATGTGTTATTTTGGAATGATTTAATTCAGTTTAAGCATAGGAATGCTGGCGTTCCCTCATCTTATTGCCTTAGCTGAATATTATTCTCGAATGTTATGTCCAGTATTAGTTAAGTAGAGATGAACTATGGAATATATGGTGTGCCCTGGTCCTAGTTTTATCCCCAAAGGCTGTCTGGATGTTTCCCTTGGAATGTGTTAAAATCTGGCTAGTTTAGAAGTACTTACCAGATCTTAGGCCATTCTGTGTCATCTTTGTGTTTTTCTTGAAAGTAACCAAGTAAAGCAGAGCTAGGAGAGGATTTGTAGTGAGCCTGGCCCGCTAGTTTCTACTCCAACAGTTGCCTTCAAGTTTCCCTTTGTTTTAAAATGTTTTCTATTGAAAGTGTATCAAAGGTTGGCTAGTTTAAATGTACTTACCAGATCCTAGTTTGATTTTATGTTCTTCTTAAGTGTTCGTCAAAGGATGGCTAGTTTAAAAGTACTTACCAGATCCTGGGCTGCTCTTTGTTCTGCATCTGTTTAATTTTCCTTCTTGTTGTATCATTTCGTTCCATAAATCAATCTTCAAAGAGATCCTTAGACATAGATAACTTGCCCCATGGATCACTCTTGCCTCTTGTTGTTCTAATTAAACCCTATTATGACTCCATAGCCCAATGGACTAAAACCTACAATTATCTATCTTCCTGGCCAAAGCTTTTTCTATCTGCTCGCAACATTCTGACCTTTGAAACTCTTTACATTTAGAGATTTCCCCTCAAATAATTTTCATGCTCAACCATCCAAGAAACAAAAAAACCCTTGGCCTTCATAACTAGCCTAACATCATTACCCCAAACTCAAAAGACAAATCCATCTTTGCACTTATTGGAGAGATCCCTCTCCGGATTCAGGAGGGCTAGATCCTAGAATCCCAAAGTGGTTGAAACGATGTTTCTCCCTGCGATCGGACTTTCACCAATCTTGCTAATTATAGGGAGCTAACATTTCTGGTGACTCCGCTGGGGATCAAAACCCAGAATCATTTTCATTTTAAGGTAACCATAGGACATCAGAGATCACTTTAGGTTCCCTTAAAAACTTCATAAAACTTGTGAGTGAAAAGCAGCCTTTTCAAGCACTACCGAAGAATGGTAATAATGATGGAACTTGTTTGAATCAGTGACAAACTAGGTAAACCCTAGGATTCTCTTAAGACTTTATCTAACCTTGAAAAATCAGCCGGCTTAGCCATTAGAGTACACTGCCTTTGTCTCGTAACCGTAGCTAAGTTTTGAAACTGAGTTAGCATATTATTAGAAACCACACAATTGAAAAATAACTCAGAAAACACCAAAAATATTTCAGATTGGTATCCAATAAACATGGTGGTGGACCATAGAACCTTTTACCTCCTTAGGAGCTAAAAAATTCCACTTGGCAACTCCAAAATCCTCAATAGACCTTAAGAATCCATTGGGAAGAACCCTTATTATTATAATATCATTCAAACTCAGTTAGAGGACTGTAGGATTTAAAATTGTAAAAAAGACTAGTTAACCTCTTAAAGATTGTCATATCTGGTTGAACTTTTGTTTTTTATTTGGGTCTAAAAAACACAGCATAGTGGCTTCTAGAAAGATTCATACTAGAGCCTACCCAGAACCTGATCCACTTGAAATAGTCGATAACCCAGAAAGTATCCTTAGGAAGTCTCCTAAGATTAAATTATCAACTATTTGCAGATCACCCTTGAGAGCTAATTCAGTCCTTGAAAATATTTCAGCTCTACAACAATCACAAGTTGACTTGGTAAATCCCTTTAGAACTAGGTCTCTTGGTGATTTAGATCAGTTAGATTCCGAGTCTTCACTTTCATCTCCTAAAATAAGTGAACATCCCGGTAGCACAGAAACAACACCTCCTGATTTACATTTCCTTCACAACCTAGGTGTCTCTCATCCAAGATCAGCTCAGCAGTCTGTTCCTGGTTCATCTACTTCTGCTCACCCTACATCCATTATCCAAACCACTCCACTTCAGCCCAATTTCCCTTTTGTTAATCCACCCCTTGTAAATCCGCCCCCACCACATATCATGGCAGCATGGTATGCTCCCTTAGTCCTTCCTCTTCCATTAGTCAATCTTCCACAGGACTATCAGTCCAAAATTCCATTGTATGATGCTAGCAATGCTACAACTGCATCACAACATGTGGATAATATTAATGACTAATTTGACAGAAATGAAATTGATGATGATTCTGTCAAGCTTGGACTATTTGCTCAGAGCTTAGGGGGAGAAGCAAGAAAATGGTTCAAAGGCTTAACCCCCCATAGTATTAATGATCTCCAAGCCTTCCATCAAACATTCCTAAACAAATGGGAAGTAAAGAAAAACCATCTTCAAGTCCTTTCTGATTTCAAAAATCTCCATAGAAACATGGGGGAAAGTGTACAAGCTTATTGTACCAGATTCAATAGTGTATATAATGCATTTTCCCCAGAACTAAAACCTCCACAAGGCTCAGCTTTAAACCAGTTTCTTGAAGGGTTTGACCCTAATATGGCCTATCAGCTGAGAGAGAGAGATTTTGCAACTCTTGAAGAGATGCAAAAGGGTGCTCTTTATGTGGAATTCAACTTAATGGAGAAGAGAGCAAGAATGAAAAACGAGAAGAGAGTCTCTTTTAGAGAGGAAAACACACCTTCTACTTCAAACTCAAAGATGGAGAAAATGATGGAAGAAATGATGAAAGAGAGGAGAATAATTAAGAGAGCACAAGTGAGCCAAAATCAAAATGCTCCTCAAAACATAAACCAGAACCAGAATCAGAATTTTAGAAGGAACCAACCTCCAAATAGACCTAGGGAAGATGATCAACAGATCACTCCTCCCTTTCATCAAAACTATGTAAGTGAGGTTGAGGAAGCGGATGAAATAACAGAGGATGATGATATAAACATGCTGGGAGTAGATAATGATGAATTTGAGGTGCATTATGATAGAAAACAAGGTCTATACAGACTTTATGATGACAGAAGAAATGATGATGAAAATTATCATCAAGACATGGAAAATGTCATCATAGAATCTCAAAAAGAATATGACCTTAGAAGAGGGGTGGATTTCTTGATACATACCTTCAATCTAAGCCCCAGAACTCCCATATGCAATACACAGTCACAGGCCAAGACAGACCACAGAACGCTCCCCTTTATTCTGTAAATACAGGCCTTGATTCTTTTATCATGTTCAATAATGAAACTTTTGGTGAACAAGTGACCTTGTCTGATTTAACGACAGATAGAGAGGAGGATGAAGATAACATAGGAGTGTCCGAATTGTTTGTTGAACCAGATAACCCTAGCAAACTAAACAAAGGTTATGTTGGGGTTCCCATGTTTTGGCCAGGTTGACAGAGACCAAAAGATGAGACAACATAGAACCACTTTTAGACCTTAGGATCTAGCCCTCCTAGGTCCAGAGAGGGATCTCTCTATGATTATCAAAGGATATATGTCTTTGAAGTTCTCAATTATGATTTTTAGGCTAGTTATAGGCTCAAGGTTGTTGTTTTGATTGTTTGAGTTTGGTTGTTGAGAATCAGGAAGGAAGGTTTCATCATAAGACAAGGATGAGTAAAGAAGGAAGCTAGGCAAAGATAGATGACTCAGGGAACATCAAGGCCATTGGGCAATGGAGTCAAGAAAGGATTTACTTATGTTCAATGTGTAAGCTTCAATTGGGCTAGTCATCTAGAGAATTTGGATCTCAAAGACTGATTGGTGGGATGGGACACTAAGGGATGAGAATGGAGGATTGAAAACCATCTGATTCCGTCTATGGATCAGGCCAGAGGTCATTTAACTCCAGGCCTACTTGGAAAAAACTGTGGGCAACACAAGGGGTCTTGAAAAGGTTGGTATTGGAAGGGCAGGTTATGAAGAGGCAGCGACAGGCTTTACACCTCCCAATGTTCATAACCTCTTTCAATTAAATCTTAACAAAGACATCTGAACACTGATTCTATCAACTTGCACATCAGAGAGCAGGAAATAAACATCCACTACACTGGTTTAGTCAATTAAAAGCAATATTCAGACACACATATGAGAAGAAAACATTAAAGACTGAGAGAGCTAGGATATAAGGTACCTAACAAGGGTAAATATTATATCATGCATTCAGATGTCAGTCAGAAGAACATGAAATGAAATGAAAATAAACACAGAGATAAGAAAAACATCACCAACTGCTGTAGATCAGGATCCAATGAAAACTGCTTATCATGTTAAACACAACACCAATCAGGTACATCACTGCCCAAAGCTTTTGCTTTCAGCCTGAATACATCATATTTCTCAGCCTATCATACAACTGTTACACAGGAAACTTGCCCCGGGAAAAAATGCTTGCAATTCACTGATAATGCAACAACAACCATTACAATGATATCCATATGTGCTTTATAGCAGAAGAGACACAGAGGACCGGCTGAGGAGGTAGGTGAGTTTTAAATGTTACAATTAAACACAACAATGACTGCAGGGCCGAGGCCCATTCTGCTTGATACACTGTATATTTAATCATTGTCACCTTCCTCGTGAAAGAGAGATCTGCTCCGGATACGATTTGACCTTTGGGCTGTAGTACTTCAGGTGATTTGAACAAAATGAAAGAACTTGCTGGGAGGTCTGCCTCATGGATGTTAGATTGCTTTGAACTATAGCTGGGACGAAGAATTCCTTCAGGGACACGGCGCATAATAAATACTGTATGGAAGACCTGTCCTTTATGGAAAGACATTCTGCTAATAAGAAACCTTGATATTACCTCTTATTGATGTTCAGGATCTCTAGAATCAATCCTCTGGGTCTTCAAAATGATGCTTTGCCTCTTTAAACCTTTGTTTCAGGGCTTAAGATCTTTTTTGACGCGCATTAATCCTTCTGCTCTATACTGAAAATC
The DNA here is from genome assembly GCA_034641835.2 of Pinus albicaulis. Classification (NCBI taxonomy): domain Eukaryota; kingdom Viridiplantae; phylum Streptophyta; class Pinopsida; order Pinales; family Pinaceae; genus Pinus; species Pinus albicaulis. Next base: position 1,934,272,731 of record CM076578.1, read on the forward strand.
CCTGCCGCTTCATTACTGCCTCTGTCAAGTTAGCTCGATCTTTAAATGGCGCCGGAAGGATTTCGGTGTTTGAACTCTGCTCTCCATAAATATGAGTCCTGACGGCCCCATTTCCTGACCTTTTTGATGGTACTGGTTCATTGGATTTGACCCTGACTACACCGCTTACCATTAAGGCAGTACATCGAACAGAGGTGGCCCTCTTCCTCTAGAAACTCTGCAACATGGAAAATCTATGAAGAAACGGTGGACAGAGCAATGGACGCAGGGTGAGCTAAATAGTGGTGCGGCAGAAACAACAGTATTATGTAAACGAACGATGAAAATGCAGTGAAGTGGTGGAGTGCACGGATAATAGTGTTCGTTATGATCATGCAGCGCAGACCGTTGGATTCAGGCCCGGAGATGGAGATCAACGGTGGAGATTGATCCGCGGGCTGACTTATGGACATGGCGGAATACATATGAAACTTTAGACTTTGGCTAGAATGTATGGAAATGCAAACAAATGCACGGAATGTATGTAAGAAGTGGGACCCAGCGGAGGCGGAGGGTGATTAAATCTGAGCCATCTGATCAGGGAGGAAACGGGCAGTCAAGATTCAATCGCACAATCGCAATCAGAGGCCGGAGCGGGAAGCGAACGTGATGCACAACATGAATGTTTCGATTGCGATTGGGGAGACGCTGCGATTAAACACCAACCGTCGGATCTGGGATCAGATCGACGGTCCACGTCTAATCGGAGGGAGATGGAGAGGGGCAGCGGAGCAGCGATGCGACAGCACTGGGCCGTTAGATCAGCGGGAGAATGGATGGCTGCGATAGAATCAGAGGACGGAGGGAAGGCTTGCGAACGTGATCGGGCGGGGCAATGCGATTGAGTGCTGGCCGTCGGATCGCGGAACAGATCAACGGCTCAGATGTAATCGGGGGATAGTGTGACCGGGGAATCGGAAGACAAGGTTGCGATTGATCGGAGGGTGCGACATGGGTGTTGCGATTATGATGGGTGGGGGGCTTGCGATTGAGCGCAGGCCGTTAAATCTGAAGGCCAGATCAACGGCTCAGAACAGATCGAGGGACTTATCGTAATAAAACAATCGCATCGGGCTTTTTCAATGTTACAAAGGATTTTCGCACCCGCCTGGCTTCCGATTGCAATTAGTGCTCGGGACTTAAGCGATTGGTCCCAGCGCCGGGGCATGTGTGGGAAGTGGTTGAAGGGGCTTAACGGGAAAGGGGCTAGGGCCTATTATAAAGTCGGGAAAGTGGGTTTTTGGCCCGTTTTAATGGATTTTGAAGGTTGGGAAGGGGAACGATAGAGAAATAAAAGGGGGGAAAATGGTCAGCAAAGGTTACGGGGGACTTTAAAGGGGATTTTGGGGAAATTCAAAAGGTAAGAAGGGGAATAGAAGGGGAAGACAGGGGAACAAAGTAGCGGCTAATTGGGTGTGAAATGAAGGGAATTCAGACAAAGGGAAAGAAGGGGAATTGATGTATGTTGCAGGGGTAAAGGAGGGAACAATAGGCCCTTTTTAGCAATTTATTAGCAGAGGGGGATTTGAATTAGGCACAGCAACTGAGAGACTTCAAGGAGGATGGGTTTTCAGGGGAAAGGCATTCTTTGAACACTCAATAATGAATTAGCCCCCTATTTGCTTGTCAAAAATTTCATAGGGGGGCTAACAGTGGCTCCACATGGGGATGGATTCTTCTTGAAGGAGTCAAGAATTCAGAAAATGATCTCTTGGTGTAGGCCAGATGCCTGCTGCTATAAGCCATCTTTCTTCTTTCTTTAGATTAGCTGCCACAATATATTAGATACACAAATCAGCAGAAACATTTTCCCAACCAATCTACCTACCCAAACTAGAACTCTAACAATTTTCTCTTGGGTGCATTTGAACTAGCAGACCCTTTGCATTTTATTTTGCAAAACAAAAATAAACCTATTCTAATTCTACCCTTATTGCTCCATGAGGCCAGATTAGACTGTTGGCCTCATCTATTTATCTACCTAAACTACTACCTGTTGGGATTAAACTGTCCAACAAGTTTCTTCACCTACATTCTAAGACAGGAAATTTAAACACAGCCAAGCCAGGATTAGACTGTCTGACTTGCTGGGTAGAAACTTGAAGAAAACAAAACTGAGAAGGCATGGAATTCTGCAACTGTGAAGCATCCTTCCTTCTTTCTCGTGACTCCGGTTTTGAGCATATTTGAGTCACTTCTTTCCTTTGCTCCGCTCTGATTTTGGGCATATTAGAGCTGGATCATCTGCCTCAGAGGTTCATGTTTTGAGCATGTCTGAACCTCTCTTTTTGCTGAAAATGAAAATTTGCAACGGTATATACAATGGAGGTGAATATTTGAAATGGAAAATCAATAAAAGTAATGTTTGAGCATCCTACCATTGATAGGACCCCCAAACAACTCAGAACCGTCAAGTTCTTGCAAGAAAAACGCATTAGGACCCACCGTGGCTTGAATGATGAATGGGCCTTGCCACAAGCTGTCGAATTTGCCATGTTTTCCTTTATCCTCTCTTCTAGAATCCCATTTCAGGACCTTGTCCCCAACTTTGAAATTTGCTGCTTTGGTTCTTTTGTCAAACTGTATTTTCATGTTTTCCTGCACTCTAACAGCTCTGTCATAAACTTGCTTCCTTGTTTGCTGAAGATAGATTGTTTCATTGATTCTCCTTATCATGCTGTCCTCTTCTGATTGGATTTCTTGAATAAGCTTTACCACTGGTATCCCATGGCTAGTAGGAAAAATTTCTTCTGTCCCATAAACTAGCTGGAAGGGTGATGTGCCAATAGATTTCTTTGTAGTGAGCCTGTCTGCCCACAAGGCATGTATCAACTTTTTATGCCAAGACCTTTTGTTCTCTTCCAACAGCTTCTTAATGATTGTAACCAGGCTTTTATTTGATGATTCAGCTAAGCCATTACCCTGGGGGTAATAGGAAGTTGAATTTCCAAGTGCAATTCCGTACCTGTGACAGAAATCGATCATTCTTTTGGATCCGAAAGCAGCAGCATTGTCAGTGATTATTTTCCTTGGGCAGCCAAACCGAGATAAGATAAAGTCCTCTAGGAACCTAATGATGACAGAATCAGTGGCATTCCTAGTGGGTATGGCTTCAATCCACTTAGTGAAGTAATCAGTAGCAGTCAGGATCCATTTGTGTTGCCCAGAAGAAGAGGGGTGGATTTCTCCAATGAAGTCTAAGCCCCATTGCATGAAGGGACCTTCTATGGTGATAGGTTGCAGAGGGAGGGGAAGGAGCTTTCTTTTGCCCTCAAAAGTTTGGCATTTGTGGCAGGTAAGGACCATTTTATGAACATCACTAAAGAGTGTAGGCCAATAGTACCCAGCCCTGAGTATCTTATTTGCAGTGGCCTTCCAACTCAGGTGGCCTCCACACTCCCCAGCATGGAATTCTTGTTTGATTTTTTCGGCTTCAGTTTCAGACAAGCATTTCAATAAAAGGCCATTTGGATTTTTCCAATATAGACTCTCGTTCATAATGCAGTAATTTCTAGCTTTGAGTTTTACGAATCTGGCCTTTTTTTTGGACAGTTCTGGAGGGGCATTGAGGTGTGTGAGCACGTAAAGGATATCAGTATACCAAGGAGAGTTCTGAAACTGCTCCTCAACAGTTTGATGGGGCAGTCCTTCCTGCTCATCCAGGGCATTCATCATGTTAATATCAAGGGCCTGTAGATTAGATTTAGCCATCAATTGGGCCAGGCCTTGACCTTTGATCAGCTTGGTGGGTTTGATTTCAATGTCATATTCTAAAATTGTAGCAATCCATTTTCCCCTTTTCCCATCTGGGTCTTGGGACAGGATATCTTTGACCACTATATTTGGCACATAGGCAATGGTGTGAGAATGCATAATGTACACCCTAAAGTCTTTTAAGGCCTTAATCAGGGCATAGGCCTTCTTTTCCATGATGTTTTACTTTAATGGTGCATCTCTCAAGGCTTTACTGAAGAAGGCTATAGGCTGTTCATTACCTTCTGAATTTTTCTGCAGCAAAACTGCAGCTATCGTGTGTGGGGAAGCAAATGAAAAGATCAGAAAATCTTTTGAAAAGTCGGGGCTGATAAGGACAGGGGCTTGGGTAAGTGCAAGCTTTACTGACTCAAAAGATTTCTTGGCTTCGACAGTCCACTTAATTCCAGCATCTTTCTTTAGCATTTCAGTCATTTTCCTAAGATGCTTAGCAAGGTTGGGGATAAATCTTCTAAGGAAATTGATCTTCCCAATGAAGGACTGTAGCTCCTTGATGTTTCTTGGATGTGTAATTTGAAGTATTCCCTCAACTCTCTGGGGGTCTATCTTAATCCCTTTCTCAGATATGATGTGGCCCAGAAGCTTACCTTCTTGCAGCCCAAAAACAGTCTTCTTAGGATTTAGGGACAGACCGTACCTTCTACATTTTTCAAAAACTTTCCTCGGATGTTTTAAGTGTTCTTCTTCTGTTTTAGAAAAGACAGTTAAGTCATCCAAGTAGATAACTATAAAGTGTCCAATCTCATCTGAGAAAGCAATATCCATTTCTCTCTGGAAGGTAGCTCCAGCATTCATCAATCCAAAAGGCATTTTCACATACATGAAGGTGCCCCATGGAGTGGTAAAAGTTGTTTTGAGTTGATCTTCTGGGAGTACCAGAACCTGGTTGTATCCTGAAAAACCATCAAGCAAGGAGATTCTTTTAGAGCCCACTACCTTCTGTAAGATATGTTCCATTCTAGGCAAGGGGTAGTTATCTTTCAGGGAGGCTCTATTGAGGTTTCTGAAGTCTATGCATAGTCTAATCTCCCCTGTTTTCTTCCTTACAGCCACTAAGTTCGACACCCAATCAGAAAACCTTACAGGGACTATAATGCCTGCATCATACATCTTCTTAATTTCCTTTTCTACTGCAGGCAATTGTTTTGGATTAATTCTTCGAAGTTTTTGTCTAAAAGGCTTCTGATTTTCCTTTAGTGGTATCTTATGTTGTATAATGTTGGTGTCATAGGCCTTTAAGTCTTCGTAGCTCCATGCAAACACATCAATGAATTCTTTAAACAAGTCAATGTATCTTTTCTTCATGTCTGCAGGTATAGACTTAGCCAGTTTTATCATTTTGGGTTTGTCTTCAGTGCCTATGTTACACTCTTCTACATCTGATTCTGCATGTTCTATTGTGGGCTTCTTTGCCACATCATCGAAATCAAAGAGGTCCTCTAAGGGTGCTAAGCCTCTTGGTATGTTCTTGTCTTTGGCTTGCAGCACCTCCATTTCTTCTCTATCTGCGTTTTCACGTTTTATGGCCGAATCTCCAGTTTCTTCAGAAAAAGAATTTATTTCTATACTACAAGGTGTTTCTAGTTCATCTGGGGTCCTCACTTGGGCAGCTGTCATCAGATTTTGAGTCTGAATCAGAAAATTCAAACTCATTTCTGCCCATCAGGAAATCTTCAATCTGTTTGTCTCCTTCAAAGACTTGCCAGTATTTTTCATTATCTGGCACTGCAGGCCTGAATTTAGTCTGAATGATGATTTGTTGGTCAACTGGGGCCTTAGGATAAGAGCTAGCTAGGCAGGCTAGTCCATTTGCAATAGCGTTTTGACTCCTAGGAATGGATACTAAATCATATTCAATGAACGTTTTCAGCAAATCTAGAGTATCATTCCTATATGCCCTAAGCTTGGGGTGTTTTGCCGAATACTCACCATTCATCTGTTTGATTACTAACTCAGAGTCTCCTCTCGCGATTATCCTTCGGACTCCTAGTTTTTTCAACAGATTTAAGCCCAAGATTAGAGCCTCATATTCCGCAGTGTTATTCGTGCATTTGAAATGCAGATTGACAGCGTGGCTCTCTGCGTGGTCATTTTCGGTGTTACGCAGCCACACTCCTGCTCCAGCGCTTTGTCTAGTACAGGACCCATCAAAGTTCATTTCCCACAAGGGTTCTTTTTTTACTTCCACTTCACTTTCTCCCTTACAGCTGGGTTTGCCATTAGGTTGAGTCGGGAGGTCTGTACTAGATTGTAAGCTGTCCTGTTGTTCATAGAGGCCATGGATGTCAGGGAGGTGGTTGGCCGGCTGTTCTTGTTCTGTTTTTGTTTCACTTGGAGTGAGAGGTACACCACAGATCCTACAGGCTTCATTGCTGATTTCCTCTTTGTTTTCAGTGTGATGCCCATGGTTTTCCTGATCATATTCTTCCAGAGTGGCCATTATGTGGAGGTCCATAGGCTCGGTGTTCTCATTTGTATGTCTATTCTGGGACTCTGGCTCTTCTAAGGATTCATCATTACAAAAAAATGAAGGAGTCAAGATCGGTATGCACAGAGTATAATGGTGAATTTTCAGGTTTCTCGGGGCTACTGACTAGGAATTTCATTTGGGACTCTCGATACAGTCTTCTTGATTGGCCAAATATAGGGATAGTGGCATATGAGCCATCCATCTGCATGGTGCCTTGCAGCTTGGCTCCCCATGATCTAGATAATAACATGCCATACATGGGTGGCACGTCTGCCACCACTACATCCATGACCATACATTTCGCAGGAATTTGAGTTAAGCTCACACATAAGTCTTTGATGAGGCCTAGGCATTTTACTCTACTCGAGTCAAAAGAATACAAGTCTTTATAGGGTCTGGTGATTTCGAGGCCTAACTTCTCCATGACTACCTTAGGCATCAGGTTGTGTGAGGCTCCAGAATCATGCATTGCGTTGTGGAGTATTTTTTCATGAATGTTGAGACTAATATAGAAAGGTGGTACTACCCCTTCCTGAAATTTCCCTTCAATCTTGGGACCAAACAAGAGGGCAGGCTGATCATCGCTCAAATTTACAGTGTCATCATTTATACTCAGATTTAACGCTTTCAAAATCTGGCCCTTATATACATCCTGAGAGGCCAGCTCAGATAATGGTACAGAGATTTTGATTTTTGCAATCTCACTTTCTAAACTGAAAGTGGATTGACTCTTGGAAGCGTTCAACTCTGTTTTATTTGCAACCACCTTAGTAGCTACACCGGTTTGTGTTTTCTCATTATGTACATGTGTAGACACAGTTTTATCAGGAGCACTAACTGAGTTGCTAGTGCTACTAGTTGGTTGACTTTTTTTTTCATTGTTTTGGTTGTCCTTTTCTTTGTTACTCTCAGAACTCTTGGCCGTTGAATTGTTGTTCACGGCAGTTACTTTAGAAGATTTTTCAGGCCTCTTTTTGATGGTTACCTCAGGAGTTTTAGGTTTGGAAGTGTCTTGGTTCTTCTTACTCCTGAGCTCATATTGTTCTCTGACCTATAACATAGCATTTTCGAATCCCAACCTATAATCCTCAGATTCAAACCACTCCTCCTCCCCATAAGAGGTTGAGGGTTGGTCCTCTTCTGAATCACAGTTTAGGATCAAATCTTCTGTTTCGAACATGTTTATCACATTCCCTTCAGAATCTTCTATGATTCCATCATCTTCATCAAGAAATTTTTGGAATGGGGGAATGACTTGCTGATCTGATTCTTTCTGCCTGTTGGGAGTGTTGTTGTTTCTTCTAAAGTTTTGGTTTTGGTTTTGATTTTGGTTCCTGTTATGAGTGATAGCCATCTTTTCGACCACTTGGCATAGCTTATCCAGATTCTTAGACAAACTGTCAATATTAGGATCTGAAGTGGAGGCTATAGCGTCATCCTTGTATGTTACTCTCTTCTCAGCTCTCAGTTTTGCTCTTTTCTCAATCAGATTCGCTTCTATGTTTACTGCCCCTTTCTGCATATCCTCCAACGTGGTATATTCTTTATCCCTAAGTTCATATGCCATGTCAGCATCAAATCCATCATGGTATTTGGCCAGGGCCATACCTTGTGGAGGTTTCATGTGTGGGGGAAGAGCGTTGTAAATACTGTTGAATCTAGTGGTGTAATCATGAACACTTTCCCCTACGTTCCTTTTAAGGGACATGTATTCTACTAGGAGCTGGCGAGGGTTTTCTCTAGTTTCCCATTTGTTGATGAAAGTCTGGTATAAAGCAGGGAGATCTTGGATACTACCAGCAGGTAGGTTTTTAAACCACTTTTTAACCTCTCCCCCCAGGCTCTGCGCGAAAATTCTCATTTTTATTGTTTCATCATCAATTTCCATATAGTCAAAAGAGTCCTCCATTTTATCTACATGTTGTTGTGCTGTTGTAGGCTCTTTAGCAGGGAAGTGTGGGATTTTTGATTGATAATCATTTGGTAAGGGCAGTAGAGGCTGAGGTAAAACTAGAGGTGCATACCAGGCTGCCATGATGATGCTCTGATGAGGTATAGGGTTGGTCTGAGCAGCCGGTAGTTGGATGACAGGGATGGTAGGACCAGCAGAAGTCTGCTGAGCAGATCTAGGGTGAGAAAGCCCTGAGTTTTGGAGAAAGTGGAGATCAGGTGGTGTGGAAGGAGGGGTTTCGCTGTCCCTAGTGTCTAGCTGGTCTGAAACACTGAATGACCTAGTTCTAGGTAATTTGTTTTGGAGGTCTAGGTCGAAGAAAGGATCTAATAGAGCTGCAAGATCTTCTGGTGCAGAATTGGCTCTATGAATGTTGCTGGAAATAGTTGATCTCCTACTCACAGGTGTTCTTTTAAGGATTTTCTCAGGATTATCAACTGTTTCAGGTGGGTTTGGATCAAGGAAAGCTCTTGTATGAATGGTTCTGTGAGCCAGAGTGCTGTTTATAAGCCAAGCAGCTTAGCCCTACTCGTTATTTCTACTGTGGTTAATGTTGTCTTGGGACTGGTCTCCCAGTGGAGTCTGATGTGAAACCGAGATAATCAGCAGGCCTACTGATCACCAGTGGAGTCTTTAATGTTTAGGAACAATGGAGTTGCCAAGTGGAGGGTTTAGGATGATTCTAGGGTACACTGTCCACCACAGTGCTCAGGCACTATCACCTTTCATGAATCTCCTCTAAAGCAACAAGCTCCAACCAGAGATTGACTGGGAGGGCATTTACCAGATATGTCACCCCTGAAGAGAGGATGAGATCTGGAGGCTACCTGGCCCTATCCAGGCTCTGTCTAAGAGTATGGTGGATATTCAATGATGGAGGCTGATTCGAGAAAGGTGTGACTTGCTGTCAACCTAACCAGAGCTCTAAGCTTCTAAGGATGTTTGAAATGAAAAGCACTCAGATTCCCCAGTGGAGTCGCCATTATGTTGGGGTTCCCATGTTTTGGCCAGGTTGACAGAGACCAAAAGATGAGACAACATAGAACCACTTTTAGACCTTAGGATCTAGCCCTCCTAGGTCCAGAGAGGGATCTCTCTATGATTATCAAAGGATATATGTCTTTGAAGTTCTTAGTTATGATTTTTAGGCTAGTTATAGGCTCGAGGTTGTTGTTTTGATTGTTTGAGTTTGGTTGTTGAGAATCAGGAAGGAAGGTTTCATCATAAGACAAGGATGAGTAAAGAAGGAAGCTAGGCAAAGATAGATGACTCAGGGAACATCAAGGCCATTGGGCAATGGAGTCAAGAAAGGATTTACTTATGTTCAATGTGTAAGCTTCAATTGGGCTAGTCATCTAGAGAATTTGGATCTCAAAGACTGATTGGTGGGATGGGACACTAAGGGATGAGAATGGAGGATTGAAAACCATCTGATTCCGTCTATGGATCAGGCCAGAGGTCATTTAACTCCAGGCCTACTTGGAAAAAACTGTGGGCAACACAAGGGGTCTTGAAAAGGTTGGTATTGGAAGGGCAGGTTATGAAGAGGCAGCGACAGGCTTTACACCTCCCAATGTTCATAACCTCTTTCAATTAAATCTTAACAAAGACATCTGAACACTGATTCTATCAACTTGCACATCAGAGAGCAGGAAATAAACATCCACTACACTGGTTTAGTCAATTAAAAGCAATATTCAGACACACATATGAGAAGAAAACATTAAAGACTGAGAGAGCTAGGATATAAGGTACCTAACAAGGGTAAATATTATATCATGCATTCAGATGTCAGTCAGAAGAACATGAAATGAAATGAAAATAAACACAGAGATAAGAAAAACATCACCAACTGCTGTAGATCAGGATCCAATGAAAACTGCTTATCATGTTAAACACAACACCAATCAGGTACATCACTGCCCAAATCTTTTGCTTTCAGCCTGAATACATCATATTTCTCAGCCTATCATACAACTGTTACACAGGAAACTTGGCCCAGGAAAAAATGCTTGCAATTCACTGATAATGCAACAACAACCATTACAATGATATCCATCTGTGCTTTATAGCAGAAGAGACACAGAGGACCGGTTGAGGAGGTAGGTGAGTTTTAAATGTTACAATTAAACACAACAATGACTGCAGGGCCGAGGCCCATTCTGCTTGATACACTGTATATTTAATCATTGTCACCTTCCTCGTGAAAGAGAGATCTGCTCCGGATACGATTTGACCTTTGGGCTGTAGTACTTCAGGTGATTTGAACAAAATGAAAGAACTTGCTGGGAGGTCTGCCTCATGGATGTTAGATTGCTTTGAACTATAGCTGGGACAGAGAATTCCTTCAGGGACACGGCGCATAATAAATACTGTATGGAAGACCTGTCCTTTATGGAAAGACATTCTGCTGATAAGAAACCTTGATATTACCTCTTATTGATGTTCAGGATCTCTAGAATCGATCCTCGGGGTCTTCAAAATGATGCTTTGCCTCTTTAAACCTCTGTTTCAGGGCTTAAGATCTTTGTTGACACGCATTAATCCTTCTGCTCTGTACTGAAAATCCCTGCCACTTCATTACTGCCTCTGTCAAGTTAGCTCGATCTTTAAATGGCGCTGAAAGGATTTCGGCGTTTGAACTCTGCTCTCCATAAATATGAGTCCTGACGGCCCCATTTCCTGACCTTTCTGATGGTACTGGTTCATTGGATTTGACCCTGACTGCGCCGCTTACCATTAAGGTAGTACATCGAACAGAGGCAGCCCTCTTCCTCTAGAAAATCTGCAACATGGAAAATCTGTGAAGAAACGGTGGACGAAGCAATGGACGCAGGGTGAGCTAAATAGTGGTGCGGCGGAAACAACAGTATTACGCAAACGAACGATGAAAATGCAGTGAAGTGGTGGAGTGCACGGATAATACGGTTCATTATGATCATGCAGCGCAGACCGTTGGATTCAGGCCTGGAGATGGAGATCAACGGTGGAGATTGATCCGTGGGCTGACTTATGGACATGGAGGAATACATATGAAACTTTAGACTTTGGCTAGAATGTATGGAAATGAAAACAAATGCACGGAATGTATGTAAGAAGTGGGACCCAGCGGAGGCGGAGGGCGATTAAAACTGAGCCATCTGATCAGGGAGGAAACGGGCGGTCAAGATTCAATCGCACAATCGCAATCAGAGGTCGGAGTGGGAAGCAAACGTGATGCACAACATGAATGTTCTGATTGCGATTGGGGAGACGCTGCGATTAAACACCAACCGTCAAATCTGGGATCAGATCGACGGTCCACGTCTAATCGGAGGGAGATGGAGAGGGGCAGCGGAGCAGCGATGCGACATCGATGAGCCGTTAGATCGGCGGGAGAATGGACGCCTGCGATAGAATCGGAGGACGGAGGGAAGGCTTGCGAACGCGATCGGGCGGGGCAATGCGATTGAGCGCTGGCCGTCGGATCGCGGAACAGATCAATGGCTCAGATGTAATCGGGGGACAGTGCGATCGGGGAATCGGAAGACAAGGTTGCGATTGATCGGAGGGTGCGACATGGGTGTTGCGATTGGGATGTGCGGGGGGCTTGCGATTGAGCGCAGGCCATTAGATTTGAAGGCCAGATCAATGGCTCAGAACAGATCGAGGGACTTATTGTAATAAAACAATCGCATCGGGCTTTTTCAATGTTACAAAGGATTTTCGCACCCGCCCTGCTTCCGATTGCGATTAGTGCTCGGGACTTAAGCGATTGGTCCCAGCGCCGGGGCATGTGTGGGAAGTGGTTGAAGGGGCTTAATAGGAAAGGGGCTAGGGCCTATTATAAAGTCGGGAAAGTGGGTTTTTGGCCCGTTTTAATGGATTTTGAAGGTTGGGAAGGGGAACGATAGAGAAATAAAAGGGGGGAAAATGGTCAGCAAAGGTTAGGGGGGACTTTAAAGGGGACTTTGGGAAAATTCAAAAGGTAAGAAGGGGAATAGAAGGGGAAGATAGGGGAATAAAGTAGAGGCTAATTGGGTGTGAAATGAAGGGAATTTGGACAAAGGGAAAGAAGGGGAATTGATGTATGTTGCAGGGGTAAAGGAGGGAACAATAGGCCCTTTTTAGCAATTTATTAGCAGAGGGGGACTTGAATTAGGCACAGAACTGAGAGACTTCAAGGAGGATGGGTTTTCAGGGGAAAGGCATTCTTTGAAGACTCAATAATGAATTAGCCCCCTATTTGCTTGTCAAAAATTTCATAGGGGGCTAACAGGTTTTTAGCTTCAAGTCATGAGTCCATTACTCTTAAACCTTGACAGTCAAGAAAAAAATCCTCAACCCAATGAAGAACCTGAGGAGTTAAAAAAAACGCAACTAAGTGCTGACATTCCACAACAATAAAGAAGCACGTTAGTTGAAGAGGACAACCACCAAATAGATGAAACTGAAAATAGTCCTCTGTGGACTATGTACTTTGATGGATCCTGCATTAGAACTAATGCTGGTGCAGGTGTCTAGACTTCTAACACTGAAAATAACCACATAGAATGCATTTCCTACAAATTAAACTTTTAGTGTTCCAATAACATAGCAGAGTATGAATCCCTTCTCTTAGGCTTACATCTATTGAAAATGTTAGGAGCCAGAAGAATCAATGTGTACGGGGATTCAGATTTAGTCATTAGGCAAGTTAATGGGGAGTATAACGCAAATCATCCTAGACTTAGGGCCTACCAAAACGATGTCATGGACCTTTTAAAAACATTCGAGGAGTCCAAATTGATTTTTGGCCCAAGAAAAAGAAATATTGTTGCCCACAATTTAGCCTTTGCAGCTAGAACATGCTTAATGCTGTATAACACTAAAGATTGCAAAACTCAAGTGAAATTTAGACCAGCTATGCCTGATAATAAAAATTATTGGCAGGTGTTTGATCGAGACAAACAAATAGAAGACTTCATGCAATTCATAAATGAATTCGAACTATACAGTTCGGACTTAGACTATGATACAGACTGCAGTGAAGGAAATTTTCTTGGTGAAGAAGAGTCGTCTCTTGAGCTTGTCAATATTAATATTCTGACTAGAAAACTAAAAAACAAAACAGAATTGAATGCAGAGTCAGAAATAGATGAGTTAGAAACTCTGCACTCTAAAGATGAAAGTCTGCCTAAGGGTCTGACCCCTTTAAAAGAGTTGTTCTAATTTAACGATTTGGAAAATAAACCAAAACTAGAACCTGTAGAGACTGAAGTGGAAGAGTGAAATATAGGCAATGAACTTAAACCCATGATGATTAAACTGTCTAAGACTTTACCAGCTCACATTAAACTCAAATACATAGAGCTATTTAGAGAATTATCTGATGTTTTTGCGTGGAGTTACGAAGATCTTAAATCCTATGACACTAAAATAATACAGCACAAAATCCCTCTCAAAGAAAACCAAAAACCATTCAAACAGAAGTTGCGCAGAGTAAACCCCGTCCAGTTGCCTTTGGTTCAGAAGGAGATCATGAAAATGTACGAGGCTGGTATTATTGTCCCTATTAGATATTCTGAATGGGAGTCTAATCTGGTGTTAGTTAGGAAGAAAACTGGAGATATCAGGCTTTGTATAGACTTTAGAGAATTAAACAAAGCTTCATTAAAGAAAAAATACCCTTTACCTAAGATGGATCATATTTTACAAAGGGTGGTAGGGTCTAGAAGAATTTCTTTGCTTGATGGCTAACCAGGGTACAATCAGATCTTAGTCTACCCTGCTGATCAATTAAAGATAGCCTTTACTACACCATGGGGCACTTTCATGTATGTGAAAATGCCCTTTGGTCTAATGAATGCTGGAGCAACATTTTAGAGAGCCATGGACATAGCATTCTTGGAGGAACTGGGCTTATTCATCATTATATACCTTGATGATGTCACTGTGTTTTCAAAAACAGATGAAGAGCACTTAGAACATCTAAGAACAATTTTCGAGAAATTCAGAAAGTTTGGAATATCCTTAAACCCTAAGAAGACACTATTTGGTCTCCATGAAGGTAAACTTCTTGGGCACATCATTTCTGAGGAGGATATAAAGATAGATCCAAAGAGGATTGAGGCCATTTTGCAAATCTCTCATCCTCGGAACATCAAGGAGTTGCAATATTTCATCGGAAAGATAAAATTTTTGAGAAGGTTCATCCCCAACTTGGTAGAGCTCCTTAAGAATATTACAAACATGTTGAAGAAGGAGCAAGGGGTAAAATGGACCTTGGAAGCAAAGAAGTCCTTTGAACTGGTGAAACAAGCATTAACCAAAACACCGGTTCTTATAAGTCCTAATTTTTCAAAATATTTTTACATTTTTTCATTTGCGTTAGAACATACCATAGCTGTTGTCATTTTACAAAAAAATCCACAAGTACAAGAGCAGCCTATTACATTCTTTAGCAAGGCATTGAGGGATTCCCCTTTGAAGAATAACATCATGGAGAAGCAAGCTTTTACTCTGGTTAAAGCTTTGAAAGACTTCAGAGTATACATCCTTCACTCACACATCATTGCCTTTGTCCCAATTTCAGTTGTGAAAGATATTCTAACACGGGACCCAGATGGTAAGAGAGGTAAGTGGATTTCTATTATTCTTGAATATGATTTAGAGATAAAACCCACTAAACTCATCGAAGGCCAAGGTCTAGCTAGATTAATGACTGAATCAAATTTTGAAGTTCTTGATATTAATATGATTGATGCTTTGAAAGACCAAGAAGATTTCTCAATTCCCATTATTGAAGACCATTTTATGAATTCTCCTCGGTATACTAATATTATTTATGTTTTACTTAATTCGAATACACCTCCTGGTTTGACAAAAACAAAGGCAAGGTTTTTAAAATTAAAAGATGTTAACTATTGCATTATAGATAAATGTCTTTATTGGAAAAATGCAAGTGGTGTATTTTTTAAATGTTTGCCTGAGTTTGATGCAGAGAAGGTTAAGTGCCAGTTCCATGAAGGAGAGTGTGGAGGTCATTCGTACTGGAAGACAACAACCAACAAAATTTTGAGGGCTGGTTTCTATTGGCCTACTCTTTTCCATGATGTACACAAGATGATCATAGCCAGTCATAAATGTCAAATTTTTGAAGGCAAGAGAAAACTGCTGCCCCTACCTCTGCATCCAATCACTATTGAAGCCCCATTTCAATATTGGGGACTTGACTTCATAGGAGAAATCCATCCACCATCTTCTACCTAGCATAGATGGATTCTCACTGCCACAGACTATTTCACTAAGTGGATAGAAGCCATACCTTGTAGGTAGGCCAATGATTCAGTTATTATAAAATTCATGGATACCAACATTCTCTCTAGATTTGGCTGTCCTACCAAGATTATCACTGATAATGCAACAACATTTGGATCAAAGAGGATGGTTGAGTTCTGTCATAGATATCAGATAACATTGGGGCATTCCATGGCCTATTACCCCCAGGGTAATGGACTTGCAGAATCCTCAAACAAGATTTTAATGAACATAATCAAGAAACTGTTGGAGGATAACAAGAAGTCTTGGCACACAAAGCTAGTTCATGCACTTTGGGCTGATAGATTGACATTGAAGAAATCTATTGGCATGTCACCTTTTCAACTTGTATATGGTATTGATGCAATTTTTCCAAATAGCCTTGGTGTTCCAGTGATGAAGTTGATCCAAGAGTTGCAAACTGAAGAAAATGACATGATGAGAAGAATAAATCAGACCATTCATCTTCAGCAAACCATAGAGGAAGTTTATAACAGAGCATTGCAGAAGAAGGACAACATTAAAAAGATTTTTGATAGAAGAACAAAGGCCAACAATTTCAATATTGAGGACAAAGTTTTAAAATTGGACTCAAGGAGGCAATACTAGGGCAAGCAAGGGAAATTCGACAACTTATGGCTTGGCCCTCACTCTATCCATTCAGCTGCTGGTAACAATGCATTTTTCTTGCAGGAGTTGAATGGAGCAGAGCTAGTTGGGGGTCCTGTCAATGGCAGGATGCTCAAACATTACTTCTCTTGATCCATGTTATGTTCTAAAAGCATTTTTATCTTTTTTTCTCATTATAGATACTTCACCCACCATTGCATTCAAAGTTATAGAAAATCAAAAATACAAAAACAAAGAAAAGAAAGAAAAGAGGACAGACTCTGAAAACAAGAAAGGTATAGCCTCATACCAAAAAAGAGAAAAAAATCTGAAAGTGTGCAAGCTTAAATGCCACTCCTAAAAACACACTTCTAGTTAGTCATACTACCTAATCTTGACTAATTAGCTTTAAATTTTCTGCTGATAGGATAGTAAATTTGATTTTCCAAACTGTTTAATCTTGGCTTATCAGTAGATAGTTTAGGATAGAAATTAAAGGTTCAAACATGCTCCAAATATGAACCTAAGGTTTCAAAGAGAGAATTACTCAAAGTTGTTTTAAATTATGAGTCAAAAGATGTAAAAATCTAGTTCTAAGTTGCTCAAAATCTGAACCAGAGAACAAGGAAAGACAACTCACAACAAAGTCAAAATAGAGCTATACCAAAGAGGAAGGAGATGCTTTCAAATTTCATATCTCAGGCCTTCCAGTTTTGCATTTTAAATTTTCTGCAAAATAAATTTCTATGTGCAGCTTGTTTTTATGCCATAGATCACAGCAAGTCAAACAACTTAATCTTGACTTTACTGTTTTTAAATTTCTGTTGTAGAATTTAGAGAATAAAGTTTGTTGGATAGTTTAATCCCAATAGACAACAGATTAGGTAGAAAATTATATGGGCTCAACTATTGAATCTGAGTCCACGAAGAAATAAGGAGTAGAATTAGATTAGTTTTATGCTTTCAAAAGAATAAAATTTTGTGAAAAGAGTTTGTCAATCCAAGTGCACTCTAATGAAGAAAAAAATGTTAGATCAGTAGGATTGGGTAGGTAGAAAGTTGTATTAATGAAAATCCATTGTTTTTTTTGGCTGCCAACATGTTTTCAAAGAAATATCATCCCAGCAAAGGAAGCACAACCCAATGGATAAGGCATAGGTCAGCCTACCAGAGAATGCAAGTCTGAAGTTCTTGATGCCTTCAAGAAGGCACCATACCCAAGTGGAGCCACTGTTAGCCACCTATAAAATTTGTTATAGAAAAAGGTGGCTAAAATTGTTTGGAGCCTTCAAGGAACAAATTTTATTGCTAAAAAGTGTTGGATCTTGAAGACTCTTGAAGGCCTCATGCCTCTGTCCAAATCTTCACTGCTGTGCCCATTTTTACACTCAGAAATCCTGTTGATTCCCAAGAAAGAATACTGCTGCAAGCACCATTTTCTTTTCCCCCCTTATTCAGAACTAACCTCATCTTTTCCTTTTCGTTTCCCATGAAAATCAGTCATTTTCATGTTTCTCCCCTTTTCCATTTCATCAAGAAACCCTTTGATAAGGTTTTAAGACCCTTTCTTGCCTTATCGAAATCCTCCAAATCCTTTGAAAATCATTGAAAAACTGTTAAAATCACATTTTCATATTATAGACTTAAGCCCCCTTGGGCTAAGTCTTTAACCCTTTCCCTCCATATGCCCTGGTGCCAGAACTAGGTGTTGGCCCTCCAAGCGCTTATCGCCTCACCCGATGCCGATTAGCTCCTCCTCCTTAACCCCCGGTCATATGATTCTCCGAATAACCCATGGCCTTGCAGAAGGGCGCCTATCCGCTTCGAATAAATATTTCCACCCAAAGTATAAACCTTTGGTTATATGAATTTTTCAATTTTTATTATATTATGAACTTTTCCGCCGGTGCAAAATTCCAAATCAATATCCACCGTCGATCTGATCAGCCGATCGATGGTGTGCAGTCTCTCAAAATGAAAAGTGGGGTGGTATTTTTCATTTTGCAGCGATTCCATACACCAATTGACACATGGCCTAGGCACTGTTCACAAACCACCGTCCATCACACATTAAAGATCGGACGTGGACCCAGCATGATATGGACATCCACCGTCTGATGTGAGGCCGCTCATTGGATGGTGATCTCTCTCCGAAGATGCCCATGCGATAACCAGGCTATGGTGCGGCATTTAAAGGATCTTCGTCGTCAATCTGATCTGCGGATTGACGGCCCACATTCCATCTCCCAGCCCCCTCATCCACAGCAGTGCCGGTGGTCCCAACGCCACATCAAAATCCACGCTGCAGTTTTCTATTGGGGTGGGTCTCCATGGTTCCTCATCCAGTCAAAAAATCTAGACCCAGGAACTTTACTTAGCATGGTTTATTTAAATTTTGAAGTCTGGGTGTGTTTTTAAGGTTTATTGGCACCTTTTTTTCCACCATTGATCGTGTGGGCCGACCTCATCCGACGGCCCACGATCATCTCGAAACCCCACACACCATTGTTTAACCTATTTTCTCCGTTTTTCCAATAAAGTGATCCTGTCACATTATTTTTTCGCCTCCGCTCCCGACCGTCGATCTCTGCGCGATTGACGGCTCTGGTTTAAAATATTCTTCTTCCTTCTCTATGACTTCTCCCGATCAATCCCGACATGCTCCCTTCACGTGCCTTCTGAAGCAATGAACCTATACATGCAGGATTTTATAATAGTTTTTTGTATTTTGCAGGGTTTAAATGGTTTTTCCACCATGATTGAAGAAATTTCAAGGTAGAGGGTGACGATCCTCCTTCCTTCGATTCACCAAAGAAAATCAGTTGCAGGGTTTAAAATTCACGTTTCATCGGTGATTCACGAGTCATTGATGCCATATCACCCCTGCGTAGCCCTGCACATCAGAAAAAAACACAGTAAATCAAGCACAGTCAAAGAGTATCAGTTTCGAAGACATAAATGTACTAGGACAGAAGATTGATGACAAATTTGCGGGGATCACAGCTAAGAATGATTATCAAAGGCCTAATCCCTAATTAAAACACAGTTTGAAGAAAATATTAAGTGTTTTATCAACAGAAAGCCTCCACCACCACATCTAAGGCCACATGTGCCTCAAAGTATTCAATCAAGGGCTGAAGTTATTGATCAGGACCAAAAATCTGCCTCACAATGCAACCAAGGGATAAATTCTGCAGACAAATTAATGACAAATTATTAGCAAAGTAACTTCGACATCACACAGAGACTCAAAGGTCAATAAAAGCTCCCACCGAGCTTAATCTTTAATGTAAATGATTTATTATAGAGGATATATATTTTAAGCTTCTCCATTAAGCCCATCAAAGGTCGAGAAGCCATTAATACTGTATTAATTGACTCCAAAGATCTTTTTTAGATCCCACCTCCTCATTCTTCTATAAATACTTCTGCGGAAGATGAGAGAGGGGTTGGTTGTAGAACATTGAAATGTAATTGAGCTTGAGACTTCTATCTGTAAATAGTGTTCACAGGCCCTTGGAGCTCTACTGGTGATAGATAGGTTAGGCTGAGATGTGTAGATGGTTGCTAAACTAAAGCATTGGACTTAAAGCTGTAACTGGTTTGGAGCATCAATACAAGTTGATTTATGGGATCCTGGTCTATGTTGACGGTGATGTTTTCCTCATTGTAACTTGTAATTTTATTTATGTTTTCACTATGTTTCATCTTCTCATATAAAGAACAACATGCATAGATTTAGGACCTACTGTATATCAGTATCCTTCTCTGACTGAAAATATTTATCTGAATGTTTTCTTCCAATCTGTGTTATTTGGGAATTATTTAATTCATTTTAAGCATAGGAATGCTGGCATTCCCTCGTCTTATTTCCTTAGCTGAATATTATTCTTGAATTTTATGTCTAGTATTAGTTAAGTAGAGATGAACTATGGAAGATCTGGTGTGCCCTGGTCCTAGTTTTATCCCCAAAGGCTGTCTAAACGTTTTCCTTGGAATGTGTTAAAAGCTGGCTAGTTTAGAAGTAATTACCAGATCTTAGGCCATTTTGTGTCATCTTTGTGCTTGTCTTGAAAGTAACCAAGTAAAGCAGAGCTAGGAGAGGATTTGTGGTGAGCCTGGCCCGCTAGTTTCTACTCCAACAGTTGCCTTCAAGTTTCCCTTTATTTTAAAATGTTTTCTATTGAAAGTGTATCAAAGGCTGGCTAGTTTAAAAGTATTTACCAGATCCTAGTTTGCTTTTATGTTCTTCTTAAGTGTTGGTCAAAGGATGGCTAGTTTAAAAGTACTTACCAGATCCTGGGCTGCTCTTTGTTCTGCATTTGTTTAATTTTCCTTCTTGTTGTATCATTTCGTTCCATAAATCAATCTTCAAAGAGATCCTTAGACATAGATAACTTGCCCCATGGATCACTCTTGCCTCTTTCTATTCTAATTAAACCCTATTATGAATCCATAGCCCAATGGAATAAAACCTGCAATTATCTATCTTCCTGACCAAAGCTTGTTCTATCTCACCTTTGAAACTCTTTACATTTAGAGTTTTCCCCTCAAATAATATTCATGCTCAACCATCCAAAAAACAAAAAAAACCCTTGGCCTTCATAACTAGCCTAACATCATTACCCCAAACTCAAAATTCAAATCCATCTTTGCACTTATTGGAGATATCCCTCTCCGGATTTAGGAGGGCTAGATCCTAGAATCCCAAAGTGGTTGAAACAATGTTTCTCCCTGTGACCAGACTTTCGCCAATCTTTCTGATTACAGGGAGCTAACACTCAGAACACCAAATTCTACTGGAAGGAAGCTTCTACTTCCATACTAAAGGCTTCAACCCTCAGAACCACTACAGATCACGTTTCATCAATTTTCATACTGGATCAAACAGCATCAACACAACTCTTCATAAACATCAACAACCATGAACTTTACCAAATACTTCAATCAGAATAGTGAGACCACTATAACCAGAACTCATAAATAACCTGGCCTTTAGAATAAATATGCAGATACAAACTCAACCCTAAACATTCATAAACTTAAAGTGCATACGTTAGTTCACTTAACTGAACCCTCATGTATACGCACTTTCCTCCACATCAACCTGCATATAGCTCAGTGAATACTATTTTATAGAATGTAATCAGTCTCAAACCCAGATCTAATGTTTTTAGTTAGATATATTTAGAAAAGTAGAACCCTTCATCAGTTAGTCACCATCAACCATGTTTATTCTCTCATTGATCATATTTGTACATAATCAACTTAGCAGCATATACAAATCTTCAAGAGGACTTCATTGACAATCATCAAACAAATAGCAGGAATAATAGAAAAATGTCTGCAATAAGCTTCAGAAAACCCTAACTTCCATACGCGCCTTTTCTGAAGCAAACCCATGTATATATGTGCTTTTACTAAGACAAACTAGCATATATATTTGTAAATATAAAATTTTCAAAATGAACCAGATCCATAGAACTTACGCAGATTTCTTCACTTTACTTCAACAAGAATGTGCTAGATCACCGATATAATCATCTCTTCAATCAATTATGCAGGAACATAGGAATTTCATATCTAGAGAAATTTAGCCATCATTGTATCCATGGGTGCATCATAGGTTAAGATCTATCACTTAAAACAGAGTTCATCCCATGCAGATATACCTCAGAGAAAATTATTCAGTAACAATCCTTACTCATGCACACTTTGCACTATGATCTTCTTCTCCTTATATAGATTTAGCCTTTACCAATACCATCAGTCAAAACCACACAACTGCTGGTGGTATCCTTGAACGGAATCAAATATTCAATACAACGCTCAACATTATGGACTAAAACCATGGTAATGCCCCTTGGTATCATAATTTTAGAGCGCAAAAGTCATACACTACTTGGATCATTCTTATCCATGTGTATACGCGACTGGTTGTAATAAAAACTACGTATATACTTATCCTGAATGTATACGTGGGTTGCCTTCATAAAAGTAGCATAGACATTGCATCCATATGTGGGTTGCCTTCATAAAACCTGCGTATACATTGTGACATATTATATTTATCATTTCTCTGGCACTTACTGGAATTCCTTTCTCTGTCACATTTAAACTAATCTGTAGATACATCAATTATACATATTTAACAAATAGGTTTTTATCAAAAGGCAACTCATCAAGAGGTTTCCATCAAGTACATCATCATCAAGTAGGTTGCCATCAAGGACAACATATTTCATCATATTGCCAACAATCTGCCCCTTTGGACTTGATAGCAACCATGATGGTGTTTGATCACCACAATAGATATATACATTAATTATAACCATTATTCCACCATTATTCAAACACCAAGATATACTCTCCCCCTTTGACATCAAGGGAAAAGGGCAGATCAAAACAAGGTTTCTCTTCCCTTGTAGAAAGAAGAGTGTTGTAGATCTGATGTGCACTGAAATTACCATGCTCCCCCTGAGTTCATGCTAAATATTCAGACATATTTCTCAATGAAGTACATGACTCTATAACTCAACCTAGTATGACATTTTCTATCACCAAGGACTCATACTTACATCAATGATCCAACCAAGTGGAATTACATATTCGACTCAACTTCCCAACCAAGTGGGTTTACAAATTTTGACTCAACTACCCAACCAAGTGGGTTTACAAATTTGAACAAGTTCTTACATGAATGAATATAAATTTTTTACATCATAGGTCTCAACATGAACTTTTCATCAAATTACAAATATGACTTTTTATAACCAAGACCAAAGAATCTCAAACATGAGATCATAACACAACAACCAATTAGAATGTCAACAATGCATCCTTTTCCTCAAGACAAGTGCTCCACCTTAGCTTGTGCATCCTGAACACCTTAAACAAGAAAATCATCAAAGCATCTTCATCAACGAGAAAAATATCAGAGAATGATACAGAAAGATGAATACTGGAACAATCAACAACGAATATTACCCAACAACACCACAACTATTCTGAAACGCTAACCCAGAGAATTTCTGTCAGCAAAACCCATACACAGTTTTATGCACAAAAAACTTGCGTATATATGTGATTTGCCTTTATGAAACTCGCGTACTGAATTTAATTTTCTGAAATCAAGAAGATCTGATCTGAGAGGCAGAGAAAACTCCCAGCTTCTGTCTGAGATATTCGAATGCTTCCCTGGGAAGAGGTTTAGTAAACATATCATCAACTTGTTCTTTGGAGGGAACATACTCCAATTTAACCTTTTGTTCAAGCACTTGTTCACGTAGGAAGTGATAATTGATAGGAATGTGATTGGTCTTGGAATTCATCACACGATTCTTTGAGATACTAATGGCACTTGTATTATCACAAAAAATGGAGATGGGAGATGAAAATTTGATTTGAATGTCTTGTAAAGTTTGCATCATCCAAAGTAGTTGTGTGCAACATGATGCGGTATCCACATATTCTACTTCTGTTGTAGATAAGGCAATAGAACTTTGTTTCTTGCCGAACCAGGATACCAATCGGGGCCCCATATAGAATGCACCACCACTAGTGCTTTTTTGATCATCAACATTTCCAGCCCAATCTACATCTGTGTAAGCATGAAGAGTGAGATCATCATTCTTTGGATACCATAGACCAAAGTGTTGAGTCCCTTGTAAATATTTGAATATTATTTTTACAGCTTTAAGGTGAGACTCTTTTGGATTAGCTTGGAATCGTCCAACAATCCCAACTGCATGCGTAATGTTAAGTCTTGTCCCGGTTAGATAAAGTAGACTTCCAATCATGGATCTATAATCTGGTTGATTCACCGTGGGAGAATCATCATGAGAACTGAGGTTACACCTATTTACCATTGTTGTACTTATAGGTTTGCAGTCTTCCATCCCATACTTCTTTAGAATTTGCTCAAGATATTTTGCTTGTGATAAAAATATGCCATCTGTTGCTTGTTTCACTTGTAAGCCAAGAAAAAATGTTAGTTCCCCAAGAAAAGACATTTCAAATTCTTTCTGCATAACAGAAGAAAATTTCTGACTCATGGACTCTTCATTACTCCAAAAAATGATGTCATCAACATATACAACTATAATCAATAGTTTATCATTTTTAGTTTTTGTGTATAAGTTGCTATTAGTAGATCCCTTTGAAAAACCTTGTTGATGAAGATATTTGTCAAGACGGTAGTACCATGCCCTTTGAGCTTGTTTGAGACCATATAAAGCTTTTTTAAGTTTACAAACAAGTTTTTCATCATTTCCAAAAATGAATCCTTCTGGTTGCTCTATATAAAATTCCTCTTCTAGATCACCATTGAGAAAAGAAGATTTAACATCCATTTGATACACTTTGAATTGTTGAAAACTTGAAAAGGTAAGAAACATTATTATGGCTTCAAGTCTAGCTACAGGAGCAAATGTTTCTTCAAATTCTATGCCTTCTTGTTGAGCATACCCTTTACAAACAATTCTAGCTTTGTTTCTAATAACATCTCCATTTTCATTTAACTTGTTTTTTATTATCCATTTTGTTGCAATAACATTTTTATCATGAGGTCTTGGAACCAATTCCCAAGTATGATTGTTTTCAATTTGATCAAGTTCTTCATTCATAGCTTGAATCCAACATTCATCTTTGCTAGCTTGATTGAAATTCTGTGGTTCAATAGTGGATAGAAATTTCAGATAGTTAGGAGATCCTACAAGAGTTCTTCTTGTTTGGACACCTGATCTCTTTTCTCCCAAAATTTGAGATTCTAGATGATTCTTTTGAACATACCTGGATGGAGCTTTTTCAAATAGATCTTCTTGTGTTGCTTCATCGGGTTCACCTTCTATATTGTTGCTATTTGATGTAGGAAGATATACATCACCATCATCTTCATTTCTTGTTGGTATTTCCCCTTTTGGAGCTAAGAGAGACTCATCAATTACAACATCAATGCATTCAAAAATATTCTGAAGTCTTTTATTGTAACATTTATATGCTTTAATTCTAGAACAGTAACCAATAAATATTCCTTCATCTGCTCTAGGTTCAAACTTACCAAGTTTTTCATCATTGTTTTTTATAAAACATTTGATTCCAAAAACTCTAAAATGCTTTACAGTTGGAAGATTACCATACCAGAGCTCATAAGGAGTTTTATCACTATTCACATGAACATGAGCCTTGTTAAGAATATTTATGGCAATATGTGCTGCTTCTCCCCAAAAGGTATCAGGTGTTCCAGAATCATCAAGCATAACACAAGCCATTTGTTGAACTATTCTATTCATTCTTTCTGCCACGCCATTTTTTTGTGGGGTTCCAGCTACAAAAAACTATCTTTTTATGCCATGTTGTTCATAGAAATAAAAGAATTCATTTGATATATATTCCCCTCCTCGGTCAGATCTAATACATTTTATTTTTAGATCTAATTCATTTTCAACCAGGGCTTTAAAGATTTGAAAATTTTCAGTGTTTTAGTAAACCAATCGAACACATTCTCGAGAAATCATCAATAAAAAGAATATAGTATTTTTCTCCAAGTGGTGACCCTTTTCTCATAAGTCCATATAAATCAGTATGTTTGAGTTCAAGAGGCTTACTTGTTGATCCTTCTTTAGCATTGAATTTCACTCTGGTTTGCTTACCAAATTGGAAAGATTTGCATATGGTATTTTCAGGCATAGTGATGCTGGGAAGATCATGAACAACTTTGAGTCTGATAGATTTGCTAATTTGAGAGAAGCTCAAGTGCCCCAATCTTCTGTGCCATAACCAATTTTCTGAGGATGTACCCAAGTAACATTGTTATTTACAACTTTTCAATACATACAAATTTCTTGGTGTTCTAGTTCCTTTTATTATTGTTTTTCCTGTGTCATGTTCACGTACCACACATTCTTTTGAGCTAAATACAAATTCAGTTCCCTGATCACACATTTGACTCACACTTAACAGGTTATGTTTTAATCCATCGACATACATAAAATTGTTAGCTTTCACCTTTTCCTTTAAAAAAATGAACCTTTTCCTTTAATGACAGTGTTAGCCATCAGTAAATTTTTGTCATAGCAAATGATGGCTAAAAAAAGGTCTTAAAGCCTTCAAGAGATTATTTTCATAGAAAATATATCATTCTTGAGGCCTTTTGATACATTCTAAACTCAAAAAGTGATTTCACTGCTGTTTCATTAAAGAAATCCACCCGGAAACCATGCTGATATTCAAAAAGACTGTTTTTAGGCCATGTCCCATCATTTTATAAAAACCTATTTTCACTCATTTTTTCCCTTATTCATCCTCCATTTTCCTCTTAAAAATTCTCTTTCTTCCTTCCTATTCACCCTTCATTTCCCTAAAAATCCTTTTAAAAATCCTTTTAAGCCATGAAGACCCCTTTTTCCTGGTTTAAGCCACATTATTTTGCCTATCGAAATCTCAAAAAACCCTTAAAAATCCCTCTTTTGGCCTAAATAAGCACCCTTTTTATACACAGGCTCTTAAGTCCCCTTGGTTTAAGCCCCCTTCCTTCTTTCTACCGTAGAACCGAGGCCCAAAAACCTCACACTAAAGACTTAAGCCCTTATTGCGCCATTGCTTATCGACATTTCAATTTTCATCGCAACACTCCCTTTTTTCTTCTAATGCAATTAGCCCCTTATCCCTTGGCCCTTGGTCACACTCTCCTCCACGAGACCATTCCCCAGTGTTAGCCACCTATGAAATTTTTAACAGCAAATAGGTGGCTAAAATGTTTTTTGAGCCTTCAAGAAATACATTTCCTCTGAAAAAATATCATTCTTGAAGCCTCCATGTGTCTTTTTCCCTTTGAAAAATCTTCATTACTATTTCCAGTTAAAAATCCTCTCTGTCCATGAAGGAATTTTGCTCAAAAAGGCCTCCATTTGCCCATTATGTCCCCTCAAAACTCGATTTTTCATCCCCTTTTCCCCTCACCAATTTCCTCTCAAAATCCCTCACTAACCCTCTAAATCACCCTAACTCCCCTTTAAACCCTACAAAAACCCTTTGTTTGGCTTAAAAACCCTTTATTTCCTCTACCGAATCCCTCTTTTGGCCTTAAAATACACTAAAATTAAGCCAAAAACCCCCATTTTACACTATAGGCTTAAGCCCCTTTTCAGGCAGCACTAACCACTTCCCCACCATGAAACTGAGCGTCGGGACCAAGCGCTAAGGCCCCGGGTGCTTATCGCAATTGAAACTGATCCAAATTTATGCAGGAACACAACAGAATAAACACATAACCATAAATACAGAGATGTAGTGGAAATAACACTTCATTTCATTAATATCAAAGAACTAAAATTTGCTTACAGACAGAATGGAAATAAAACTAGCTAGGGTGATGGTAGCTATCTCTAAGAAGAGATGTGGTGGCTACAGGCCTTTGAATTGAGTTAAAATGAGGCTCGAGGGCCTATTTATTATTGAGAAACAATGGAGAACTCTAAACATCCAAAAACCTAACCCTAGGAGATGAAGCGCCAAAACTATGGGCCCCGTTTGGGTAAATTGGTGTTTCAACTTCCCAGGGATGTAACTTTGGAATACTATCTCCGTTTGATGCACATGATACATAATCAGAAAGATCTAGCTGAGGACTACAACTTTATTCACAAATATACATTCCAAAATAGGAACGCAATGATATTCGCTGGAGGTACGATGCCCAAAAAATGTCATTTAGGGCCTCAAAACGGCTCCGGAAGTTTAGGACCTAAAAAACTTTTAGAAATAGTAAGTTGTGCCGAAACTGAAAAAATGAAAGAGACAATGGTGGGGCCCCAAGTGGAATAGGCGGGTGGTCACCAACCTCCACCTGGATCATTCCTCCCCCTTTAGGAAGCAATGGTCCCCATTGCGTTGAGTTCCTCCATGAGATGAGGAAACTTCTGCTAAACTTGGTCCCTGGTGAACCACTTGCCTTGGTGCAAGAGTTGGCCAACTTTGACAACCCGATACAGTTGGATATTATGTTGGTGAGTGCTCTTTATTTTAATGTCCATGATACAATCTGTGGTGGCCTGTTCCATGCTGTCTGGGTTTAACTCTATTGGTGTGAGTTGTTCTGCAATGTCTGAGGTGTCCAGTAGAGGTGGGAAGTAAGGACGAAGGCGATCCACATTGAAGACTGGGTGCAGACCAAGGAATGGTGGAATACTGAGCTCGAAGGCATTGTTCCCTATAGCCTTGGTGATGGTGTATGGCCCGTATCGGAGAGGGCAAAGCTTGCGGTGGGGTCCAGTGAGGCGCTCCTTCTGCAAATGTAGCCATACATTGTTGCCCATCTTGAAGTTATGTGGCACCCAGTGTTGATCATGGCATTGCTTGTACTTGGAATTAGCTCTGTCCAATATATCATGAACCTATTGGCAGATGTGTTGAATGAGCTTGATGAAGCTACTTGCTTTGTCAACTTCAGACTGGACATGAGCTGAATCGGCCTGAGCAGCTAAAAATGGTATGGCTACATCAATAGGACATAGTGGCTGGAATCCCAAGCCCACCTGAAAGGGGCTATGGCCGATTGAACTGTGAAGAGGCCGATTATAACTATGTTGTACATATGGGAGGCTCTCATCCCATGTGCATGGATGCTTTGAATTGTACATGTGCAGAATGTGTACAATCATTCTGTTGACGACCTCTATCTGGCCATCTGTTTGGAGATGGAAAGTTGTGGACTTGGTGAGTTTGGTATCCAAAATTGACCAGAGGCTGGACCAAAATGTGTTGAGGAACCTACAATCATGATCTGATATGATAGGCTGTGGGATCCCAAAGTGCACCTAGACTCATTCAAAGAAGAGTTTAGCAATGGCTTCTACTGTGATATTCTTCTTGCAGGCTGCCATGATGGCCATCTTCGAGAATCTATCGACGACCACGAAAACACAGTCATTTCCCTGCTTAGTGGAAGGCAGGTTCGACATTTAATCCATGGAGATGGATTCCCAAGGTCGACTAGGGGTAGGTAGCGGAGTATATAGGCCTTGCTTCTTGATGGTTGGTTTGGCAATGGCACAAGCAGTGCAGGATCTGATGTGCTTCTCGACATCCTTTCTAAGCCACATAGAAATACTTCTAAAAGATTGCTATCAGTTGAATACCCTAAAATGTTCAACTACCGACTATAGTGTGCTTCCCATATCATCTTGGCACGCTTGCTTGAAGGAACACAAAGGTGTCCCAGGTGACATAAAAGTGCATCTTGGAGGTGAAAATTTGGAACTTGCATAGCCCCCAAGAGTGCCTTGTAAGTGTGGCTGAATTCTGGGTAACTCTCATAGAGAAGCGGCCAATCAGAAGTCTCATGCCCACAAGAGTTGAGCATGGTGGTGGGCCCCATGATTTGTGGTCGGCTGAGGCAGTCTCCAACATTATTGGTGCTACCCTTCTTGTACTTGATGTTCAAATGAAACTGTTGCAGATATGTGGACAAATTTTCATGGTGATCATTCTGCAACTTCCCTTGTGTCTGTATGAACTGTAGGGGCCGGTGGTCTGTGTGGATGATTTTTTCCTTCCCCAAAATGTAATGCTTCCATTGTCGACAAGCTTGCACAACGGAATAAATTTCTTTGTCATAAGTGGGATACTTGTGAACTATTTCAGACAATGTCTCACTGTGATATGCCACTAGATGTCCCTGTTGAGTAAGAAATGCCCCAATACCATAGTTAGAAGCATCTGTCTCGATCTTAAATGGCTATTGCAAGTCTGCTAAAGTGAGCACTAGGGCAAAACAAAGGTGATTTTTCAATTCTGTGAACGCCTTCTATTGATGCTCCGACCAAAATATTTTTCTCTCGCTCCTCCCTTGGTGACTTGACTCAAGGGCCAAGTGATATGAGAGAATCCCAACACGAACCTCCGGTAGAAATTAGCAAGACCCAAAAAGTTGCGAAGCTCTGTTATATTAGTTGGGGCTGGCCAATCCCGAATGACTTGGATCTTGGTTGGATCCACATGCACACCCCTTTCATCAATAATGTATCCCAAATATTGAACCTGGGTCATGCCAAAAGTGCACTTCTCTGGATTGGGACAGAACTTGTGTTGCAGTAGTGTTTGGAGGACTTGTTGGATGTGGTGAAGGTGCTCTTCCCAAGTCTAGCTGAAGATCAGAATGTCATCCAAGTACACCACTACAAATGAGTTGGTCAATGGCCGCAAGATGTTGTCCATCATCCTCATGAAGGTTGCGGGAGCATTCATAAACCCGAAAGGCATGACCAGCCATTTAAAAAGGCCTTCCTTGGCTTTGAAGGCAGTTTTCCACACATTGGAGGGTTCAATCAGTACCTAGTGATACCCCGACTTCAAGTCAATCTTGCTGAAAATTTTTTCACCTTTGAGTTGGTCCAGAAGGTCATCAATCTGTGGGATCGGGTACCTATTCCAGAAAATGATCTTGTTCAGCGCCCGATAGTCAATACAGAGTCTCCACGTCCCATCCTTCTTTTGTACCAACACGATCAGGCTCCCACAGGGTGATGAACTTCATCAGATGTGACCTTTCTGCAACAGCTCTTGAATCTGCCTCTTGATTTCATCGTTCTCCAGAACAAAGCGCCGATAGATCAGTCCATTGGGTCGCGGTGCACCTAGGTTTAGATCAATTGGGTGCTTGACCTAACACTGCAGAGGCACCCCTGTGGGTGAGGTGAAGATGTCCCCATACTCCTCCACAACCTTATCCATTTGTTGTTGTCATGCAGAGGAGCCTTGTCTGGAGGTCGTGGCCACAGTATTCTTCTTGCCCTAGGGGCGGATCATTAGGAAAATGAATTTCCTAGTTTTGGAAATTAGCTTACTGCATTGTTTTGTAGTAACCAAAGAGATAGCGGTAGGAGCTGGTACCTCTGGTATCCTGTACAACTTATTTCCCAAAGTAACAATAACAGTGTGAGGCCGAGACTCATACATAGCATGATGCTTCCACAAGTATGGTTGTCCTAATAATACATCAGAAACATTAATAGGAGCAACGTCACATAATACCTCATCTGTGAAGGGCTTGATGTTATAGGGAAGGCGTCACTGCTGGCTGATGCAGAGATATCGTCCTTGGTGAAGCCACCCGATGGTGTGTGGATGTGGGTGAGCTATGGTTGGAAAGCTTAATTGCTTCACGGTGACTGCCAAAATGAGTTTCTTTTGGCTCCCATTGTCGAAAATGAACTGTACCGAGGAACCCTTTACCCACATCTTGGAGTGGAAGAGACGTTCCTCCTCCTCCAGATCTTCCGGTTCCTCCTTCTGGATCGTCGTAGTGGAAACAGTGGCATTAGGCTCAGCATCAATAATCTATTTCCCTTTGCCATTCCCCTTGTCAGGTTCTGATTCAGAGTAGGAGCATGCATCTGACTCAGAAGCCCGCATCTCGGCCACCAGTGACTACTTGGCCCGACACTCACTTGTGTTGTGAGTGGAGCTCTTATGGAACTCACACCACTTTCCCATGTCCTTCTTTGGCTTTGTGGTGTTGTTCTTTGCTTGTGGCTTCGACAGGTTGTCTTGAGTTTCCATGCCTTGGCTCTATCCTTTGTTCTGCGGTTTGGGAGAACCTTTCCTTTGCTTTTGATTCACAGATCCAAAGTCTCGCTTCTTCTGTTTGAATTTCTACTCAATCTTGGCAGCATACCGGTATGTCGTACCAAGCGAGGAGATGTTGAAGAACTCCATTTCCTCTTGAATGTATCTATGTAGACAACTGTGATACTTTAGCACTAGATTTTTCTCTGAATCTTTGATACCCAACTTGGTGCGCAGGGTATGGAACAGATTCGTCAGCTCATGCACATCTTGATCCCTTTGTTGCCGCAGCGTGGTCCATTTTATGTACTTGTCTTCATATCACCCCAAAGGATAGTATTGTTCCTTGACGGTGTCTCAGAAATAATTCCAAGTGGGTATAGTCGAGAACAGAGAGGGTTCTTTCTCGTCCCTTTTCTCATAGTGGGTTTCCCACCAGTCCTTGACATGGGGGGCAGCTTTGAGGAGTGAAAAAATAATCTTCTCCTTGTCGAAAAAGTCATGAACCGAGAAATATACTTCCAATAGATTCAACCATCTATCTACAACAATTTCATCTATTTGACCCTCAAATATGGGAATGTAAAAATTTACTTGTACCTTAAAAGGAGTCGCACCTCTAGAGTGGCTGCTGGATGTAGATGCGCCCGATGGGCAGCCGTTGAAGGATCTGGGAAAATTTATCCATCATCGCGTTACTTTGTTTTACAAGGGCCTCCTTGAGCAATATTTTGATAGGATCTCCTGCTCCCTCATCTTTCTTTTCATCCCCCATGGGCTTCTGTCAGGGTTTACGAGGCTGATCTTGCAAAGGTTCCACCAGATTGAGCCCTAACTCCTTATACCTCGACCTCATTGGGGACATGCAAAGAAGGATCGAGAAAAAAATAGACCCCTCTGATACCACTGATCTGGATTTATGCAGGAATGCAACAGAATAAACACATAATCATAAATACAGAGATGCAGTGGAAATAACACTTCATTTCATTAATATCAAAGAACTAAAATTTTCTTACAGACAGAATGGAAATAAAACTATCTAGGGTGTTGGTAGATATCTTTGAGAAGAGATGTGGCGGCTACAGGCCTCTGAACTGAGTTACAATGAGGCTCGAGGGCCTATTTATTATTGAGAAACAATGGAGAACTCTAAACATCCAAAAACCTAACCCTAGGAGATGAAGTGCCAAAAATATGGGCCCCGTTTGGGTAAATTGGTGTTTCAACTTCTCGAGGACGTAACTTTGGCATACTATCTCTGTTTGACGCACATGATACATCATTAGAAAGATCTATGTTGACCCCAAAATTTTAAAATTATCCAAGAAGATCCCAAAAGAATATAATGAGCTATAGCTGAAATTATTTTAGTCTTACAAAGACGTGTTTGCATGGTCCTATCAGGACCTAAAAACTTTTGACATCAGTATAATGTAGCATAAAATTCCACTAAAGGGAGATGCAAAACCTCATAAGTAGAAGCTCAGACAGATAAATCCCCTGCTGCTTCCCTCCATTGAGAAAGAAATTAAGAAGCTGTTAAAGGCCAAAATAATTGTGCCCTTGAGGTACTCTGAATGGGTGCCAAACCTAGTCCCTGTCCGAAAGAAGAATGGAGAAATAAGGCTATGTGTTGATTTCCAAAATTTAAATAGAGCATCCTTAAAGGATAATTACCCACTTAGAGGATTCTCTGGTTATAATCAGGTGGTTGTACTTTTAGAAGATCAGAAGAAGACTGCTTTCACCATGCCATGGGGTACGTTTATGTATTCCAAGATGCCTTTCGGGTTGATTAACGCAGGGGCCACTTTCCAAAGGGCCATGGACATTGATTTTGTGGGGGAGAAATATAATTTTTTGGTAGTCTACCTCGATGATATCACTGTATTTTCGAAGGATGATACTGAGCACATTGAGCATTTGCGTAGAAATTTTGAGAAATGTAGAAGGTATGGTCTTTCTCTCAATCCACAAAAGTCTTTATTTGCATTAGAAGAAGGCAAGATTTTGGGACATATTGTGACTAAATATGGGGTAAAAATAGACCCCAAGAGGGTGGAGGTTATAAATGGTATCTCTCTTCCCAGAAATAAGAAGGAGGTGTAGGTGTTCCTAGGGCGCATTAATTTTCTGAGAAGGTTTATTCCTAACTATGCTGAGATAGTTAGATATATAATTGACATGCTGAAGAAAAGTAATGAGGTATAGTGGTCCTAGGAATCACGAGAGGCCTTTTCTAGGATAAAAAATGCTTTTGCAAAAGCCCCTGTGCTAGCTGGACCAGATTATGCTAAACCATTCATGATCTTTTCTTTTGCATCACCTCATACAATAGCAGGAGTTTTATTGCAGAAAAATGAAGAAGGGTACGAGCAGCCCATCGCCTTCTTCAGTCAGGTGCTCTGTGATGCAAAAAAAAAATATAACATATTAGAAAATCAAGCATATGCCCTAGTGAAATCCCTTAAAGCATTCTGCATGTATGTCTTGCAGTCCCATATCACTGCATCTGTGCCTACAGCAGCTGTAAAAGATATTCTTATCCAAGGGGATAGTGAAGGAAAAAGGGGGAAGTGGATTTCCAAAATACAGGAGTATGATGTAGACATCCGCCCTACCAAACTGATCAAAGGAAAAGGGCTAGCCAAAATCTTATCCGAATCAAACTATCAGGCTCTGGGTATAAATCTGTCCATAATAGAAAGTGAGGAATCTAAGGAGAAAGAAGAGCGACAGGGAGTAGAGATAACTACTTCGGAAACACATATAAAATACCTCACCAGTGAGTGGTACAAAGAGATAGTAAAATATCTCCTCACACTCAGCTGGCCTCCAAGCTGTGATAAAGCTAAATACAAAATGCTAAGGTTGAGATCACAAAAGTACATAGTCACCTAAGGCCGACTATATTGGCGAGATCCCTCAGGCATTCTACTCCTGTGTCTCATAGAGGATGAGGTAGAGAGTATAATGGCCGAATTTCACGAAGGAATCTGTGGGGTTCATTACAGCTGGAGAGCCACTGCTCACAAAATCCTGAAGGCTGGTTTTTATTGGACCAAGCTCTTTGGAGATTTTTTTGCCCGGGTTAGAGCTTGTGGGAAATGTCAGAAATGTTCTGAAAGACAGAAGTTGGCACCTATGCCCATGGTTCCCGTTCATGTGGATGAACCATTCCGGCAATGGGGAATTTAATTTATAGGTGAAATACATCCTCCATCGAGTGGTTAGCATAAGTGGATATTAACTGCCACTGATTATTTCACAAAATGGGTGGAAGCCATACCTGCGAGGAATGCAATAGACGCTATGATAATAAAGTTCATGGAAGAAAACATCATATCCAGGTTTGGTTGCCCTGCCAGAATAGTAACTGATAATGCCCAGGCCTTCAAGTCTGCAAAGTTTGTGAGCTTCTGACAGTAGTATAACATCACACTGAGTCACTCTACATCCTATTGCCCACAATTAAATGGCTTGGCAGAGTCTTCAAATAAAACCCTGGTGAGGGCACTGAAGAAGGCTATCAACAAAATTCAGAAAAATTTGGATTCCCAGTTGAAATTCGCTCTGTGGGCCAATAGAATTACCAGCAAGAGAGCAACTGGGAAATCCCCATATGAATTAGTATATGGGAGGGCAGAAGTATTCCCTATTCAGTTAGCCTTACCAGTAGCCCAATTCATGCAAGAAAGTCAAGAAGAGCCTGATGATGTGACCAGGAGAATAAATCAGCTGGTGGAGTTGGAAGAAACACGCAACCAGGTAAGTCAAAGGTTAACTGAATATCAAGAGAAGATGAAGGACCTTTTTGATCAGCATGCCAAGGATAGGAAGTTGCAAATTGGGGATTTAGTGCTCAGATGGGATGTCCGAAGAGCTGAAAAAGAGAAACATGGTAAATTCGACCCACTATTGTTCGACCCTTTTAAAATCATGGAACAAGGGGGCAACAACACTTTTAGGTTGGAAAATTTACAGGGAGACTTGCTCGATGCCCTTGTAAATGGCTAGTTCCTTAAACCCTACTTCCAGTTCTAATTCAGGCATAGATAGCCTGGTGTATCATACTGTACATTAGTTTCCTGTTTTCATCCTTGATTGAATAATGTGGGTGTTGTGATGAATTATGAAAATAAAAGTAGAAGTGCTGAAGAGCAGTGTCCGCATAGAATATTAACCAGTGATCTGTGAAGTTCTAGACACGCCCAGGGATGAACATACCGTCCCCAGGTGGAGCCAATGTTGATCGTGTCAGCCCCCTATTAAATTCTGACAAGAAATCCCCTTTAAAACCCCTTCATTTGGCCTAAAAATCCTTTCTTATACCTATTGTTTCACTCCTCTAAAACTCAAAATTTCATAAAAAGGGCCGAAATCACACATTGTAACATATTTAAGTCCTAGCATCTTTCAGCCCTAGCCCCCTCAATCTTTTTCTCCACATGACCTGGGCACTAGTCCAAACACTAGCGTGGAGAGCGCTTATCGTAGTATTACCCGTTCACTGCTCCGATCAACTGTCCACCATCCGATCAACTTGAAAATCAACGGTCAGCAACTCACCTGCCCTTGTGGTCCCCGGGCCCAAAAGCACTACTCAAAACCCGCCGGTTTCCATCGCACCACCTTTCGAGGGGTAGGCGGTATTTCTCGTTTTGGAGCGATTCCACTCATTGCATGACACGTGGCTCCACGCACTATTCATAAACTGCCCTCCATTGTGCATTAACGTTCGTCTACAAACCTGGCGTGATATCGCTGTGCGCCATCAGATTTGGAGTGGGCCATCCGACGGTGATCACGCCGCCGAGATGCTCGGGCGATAAGCCTGGAAAACAGTGCCCCTGGCCCTCTTTCTGTCGCTCTCTGACGTGCTCTCAGTCGTCGATCTCCTCCTGAGATCAAACGGTCCAGATTACTTGCCTGCCCGCCATCGACACGTGCCTTCCGCCCCATCATCCGTCCAAGATTTTTGTCACATTTTCGTCCACCCCTCATTTTATTCTATTATAAGGTCAAATGTCCATCGTTTGCATTTAAATTCTCTGCATCCCTCCAACCTTCACCAGGCCATTTTTTCCACCATTTCCCCATGCTGCGTTGTCATCCTCATTATCCCCATTGCATCCACCTTCCCTTGCATTTGTTTTCTTGATGATTTTGTGTATTTTGCAGGGTACGAGCGGCGGTAAACCACCATGATTCACGGTCTCAATTATAGTAGCAGAGAACACCAGAAAGGACCATTTTTCAGAGGCTAGAATTATGGAGAAAGGCCTGGGAAGCTGTTACGACTTGATCTCCATTAAAGAAGCAGAGTTAAACTCTGTCAAAACCCTCCAGAGTCATTCAAAGTGCAGATTTTGCGATCGGAGACATTAATTGTTAGGAATTTACCGCAGCAGTAAAACAATTTACGGAGAACATAAATAATTTACTGAGAGAAATAAATAAACATAACCATGAAAGAACCCAGCAACAAATCACATAAACATAAACACAATGTTTATCCGGGGAAAAACCCAGCCAATGAAATTTCATTAACCATTGGCCAAAACCCTGGCCAATCCGGCCAAGTGAGCCTTCACCGCTCACCTCCAGGCCTACTTTACAATGAAGTCTTTCCAGCCCTTTTATAGGCTCCATCACATGCAATACCATGGGTCAAAAAACCATGGGTGTACAAAACCATGTGCCCCAAAACCACCACTGTTTACCCTAGTCAACTTTGACTCTATCCCTAGTCAAGTTTACCTAACAATTCCCCCCTTAAACTTGACTTGGGGATTATTGACTAAATCCAGCCAAACCTGCTAAATGAGACAACCCCGCTCACTCTAGCTCCTCCCCCCTCAAATTTTTACCCAGGGTAATTGTTAATTTGACATCCCCCCTATCACCTAGGTCTAACCTAGACTTTACCAGTGATTACCCAGGGGTACGCATGCCATACCAGGTCTTACAGCAGTATGCCCATTTACATGTAAAACATTAACTCCATTATAATAAATTTTTTTTTTTGTTTCATTGTTGCTGGTCTTTGTATGACCATTCTCTACATTCATACATGATGTCCTCTCCAAAGAGGACATCATAGTTGTACATCAATCTGCCGAATGACATCAATGTCCATATAAAAAGAATCCATCTACCGGATTACATTGGTCACTAGCCTCTGTAACTGCTAGTCATCTAGGAATTCTCTTCAGATACATGGCTCATCAATTTAATTAATTCACCTGCAAATATCCTCTCTCATTGACACATTCTATCAAACACTTTGCTCTCCTAACGCAGCGAATGGCTTGCTATTCTAGCACATATTCTCTCATATCTCATGGATCTCTGAACCTTTTCATGCACATGTACGCTTACACTACATGTCCTCCTAGGATATCAAATGCGACATATGCACACCACGTCTAGCCATTAGACTAAATGCTAGAGGCGCAACATATTAAGAAGATTGAGCCCTATCCCAAGTTTCTAGCTGATTATTAGACTAACTGCCTGAAAAGATATTGTTGAGCAGACATCAAATGTCAACCATGTGCAAATATACCGTTTAGCAATCTTCTCGCGTCTGTCCTCCAGCAGGTATGTTCTTTGGTTGAGATAAGCTACGGAGAATGTCAACTAAAAAAAACTGTCTACAATGAGGTTTGCAACAAGTAAACCTCCTTTCGGCTCCTCGATAAATCCAGATTCAAACAGCGAAACCCACGCAGAGTAAATCACCAACTTCTTCCATCAGCTCCTGCTCGCTCTGGCTTTCGAACAGGATTCAGCATTGCATATGCCAGCATCTCGAATGTTCTTTTGCTTAAACCCTTCCCACACAAAAGAATACAAACATGGCACACTCATAAACGCTTCTACGAAGGTGCCATCACCAATCAGAAATTGTCTCTGCGTGCGTATTCTCACCAGCACTATGGTAAACCTTGAGAAGTTTTGCCACGATCACTTTGAGAGGCTATTTCATGCTTATCTCCACCTTCTCACGGTGCTTTAACGCTTTTCCATCCATTACATGACCTCATGGCACTGCAGCAGATCGACACTCCACGATGCTTTAACGCTTTGCCATCCATTACATGACCTCATGGCACTGCAGCAGATCGGCACTGCAGTAGATCTGTGCTTCTTTCACATCATACGCAGCTCACAGTTCTCACGACTGTCTCAGTAGATTCACAAGTCAACAATCTATGCAGCAGTCAACTCACGGCTTGGGAATCACCACCCGCTCCACTGGCTCTACATGCTACTGCTCCACAAGTATTAAGAGCAGGTCGATCTGCGCACAACAATCCACGCTGATATTTGAATGCCGCAGTCCATCACTAATCAGCCTCATGATGGTTCGTCTCACCAGCTACTAACAGATTCAACACCGATTTGTCTAACGAGTCCATGAGCACTCCGTCACAACTTGACTGCTAGTAGTCTCACAACCATGCTATCTTTTCTCGGCTACGGTAGACATTTTCCATATCTTCTAAACCCTTACATTCCAGATCTAGATCTGCATCAATGCAACAAATCATATCTCCATTCACAAGCCAATAAAACCCTTGGCTACAAAAGCGTCCCTCTGAAGCCAAATATGGCTCCGATACCACTTGTTAGGAATTTACCGCAGCAGTAAAACAATTTACGGAGAACATAAATAATTTACTGAGAGAAATAAATAAACATAACCATGAAAGAACCCAGCAACAAATCACATAAACATAAACACAATTTTTATCCGAGAAAACCCC
This sequence comes from Pinus albicaulis, assembly GCA_034641835.2. Taxonomy (NCBI): domain Eukaryota; kingdom Viridiplantae; phylum Streptophyta; class Pinopsida; order Pinales; family Pinaceae; genus Pinus; species Pinus albicaulis. The sequence goes on from CM076578.1 coordinate 1,934,312,191, forward strand.
AAATCCGGGGAAAAACCCAACCAATGAAATTTCATTAACCATTTGCCAAAACCCTGGCCAATCCTGCCAAGTGAGCCTTCACCGCTCACCTCCAGGCCTACTTTACAATGAAGTCTTTCCAGATTTTTTATAGGCTCCATCACGTGCAATACCATGGGTCAAAAAACCATGGGTGTACAAAACCATGTGCCCCAAAACCACCACTGTTTACCCTAGTCAACTTTGACTCTATCCCTAGTCAAGTTTACCTAACATTAATATTGCAGATAGAGAGTATCAGTGAAAGGCATAGAGTTAAAGGCGTATAATTGAAGATTTTTGAGCCTTAACCTAACCATTTGAAGACATAATACATGATCGAAGACCCCATAAATCACTCAGAAGGTCCATGCACAGAAAACAATACCCTCAAGGTTGCATTTCAACAAAATTTTCTTTCCGGGGAAGGACAGACTGCCCATGCGGTTTTTATTTCTCTACCGTGTTCCTGAAGAGACTTCCACCCAGTGCATTTATTTCAGAAAGCAGACCACATAGTACATACTGCACTACAGATTCATCAAGCAGTATGGGCGTGCACGTTTCCGCCATCCTGTCTTAATGAGGCAAATTAAATGTTCATCATCCATTTCCTTTACTAAGTTTTCTTTTTCTTCTATAAAACTCCCCAAGAATAGATTATTGAGGGTTCCAGATTTTATCAGAAAATTATGTGGTGAGAGAATTTTTGTATGCATTTTGTAAAAACTCTTATATGAATGTACAGAGCCCATTGGGTTTTAGCGAGGAGGATTTGCGTCTTTAAAGAGGATTCTGGTCTTTGGTGTCACACAGTGTGTAAATTTCTCTTATATGTGCTAATTTAATTGTTCATTTCGTTTCATCCGCCTTTCTTGTATCATGTTTCTGGAATGCGAGTGGCTCACTAGTTTTTGGCATGGATTTATCTTAGTTGATACCCATGATCAAATTATTCAAGCACTTTAAATATGGCTCAGGCATGATATATTGTTTCAATTTTCATTTCAACCATATTTCTGCTATATTAGCTTCTTTGGGAGGTTATTTTTAAAACGCTATTGTCATGTATGGATTCTTAAATTGGTAAGCCCGTCACATGGTGATATTGTGTATCCGGATATTCATCTCAATGAAATTTAGTATCATCTTACATCTTGCTTACGCAGTAAACACCTTCTGATTATCTATTTCTGTGACGTATCTTTTGAATCGGCCCTCTTTACAGTAAGCTGCCCCTGAACTGTCTGATGCATTTGTATTAGAGTGCCTGGCATATTGCCTCTGCAATATTCCTTTCCCTGTATCAAGTTTCTGAAGGTTTTGGTCCCATTCGAATTAATATTTATTTATTTCAAGAGATAGCACGAGAGCCTTTTGTTGATAAATCCCCCTGTTATACCATACACTCCTTGCTATATAAAGATGTCCTAGGCACTGGTCTTTCACAACTCAAGGCTGTCTCTAGGAATGACAACATCTTTTTGGTGCCGTTGCCGGGGAACGAAGTTGAGAATATTTAAATCCCCGGGCCTCAACAAAACCTAATTCACTCTTCAAATAGGTGAGCATGGAGAGTTGAGAGTTGTAGATCCCTCACCTTGGCGACTCCACATTCGTTTATTAGATAAATTTATTTGCAGTCCTGGCTCCTCGTAAGCCACACTTGAGGTCAGATACGTCACAGCCTAAGACACCCTCAGTGTCTAACCCAGAAAAGATCATACATAGAAGAAGTTCGAGGGAAAGGCAATCAGTCCACACTGAAATCCCTGAATTTTTTGTAGAAAACTTTCCATCCTCTTCTTCTCAAGTAGCCCAAGTGCTAGGTCTTGACTCCACTGTGGGAAATACCGAGTACTACTCAGATAGTCCACCCCGAGGAAGTGTCAGAATTAAAGACAACTTTCACCCTACTCCTAAGGTTGAAGAGGTCAAGGAAGTCACCAAAGTAGCTGCTATTAACTGCCTGTTGTTCCCATCAACACCTCAAGCTTTTGTCTAGTACATTCCTATTGTTATTCATACTCCACTTCCACCTCCACCTCCTCCTTTTATGCATCAAACTATTGCACTACCTCCACCCCCTCCAATGGCCAATGTTCCAGGCTTCTTGTTAAATAAATATGCCCCCTGGCATTACCTCAAGTGTTGAACGATATGCCACAGGATTATCTGAAGATCTTACCCCGATTCAATGGGGAAAACGAGATTGATGCTCAAAAAACTCTTGAGGTCTTCTGCTCCTTTGCAGAGAACTTTAATGTGGAACATTTAGATGTAGTCTTAAGGCTGTTTTTCCAATCTCTTGATGGTGAAGCTCGAAAATGGTTTAATAAATTGGGAGACCATTTTGTTACCACTTAGGAAATAATGGAAGATACTTTTCTCAGGAAATGGGGAGAGAAGAAAGATCATGGAAAATGCCTTACTGAGTTCAATACACTCAATAAAAGACATAATGAAGGGGTGTTAGAGTTCATCAAGAGATTTAATAAATTGTATTTGAGTCTTCCTGCTGATATGAAACCTCATCAAATTGCTGCTAAAGTTGTTTTCATAGCAGCCTTTGACTCAGAATTCGGTTTCCCTTTGAGAGAAAGAAAGCCTGCCACTCTAGATGATGCTCAGACAGATGCACTAGAGTTGGAGGAAAATTTCGCCTCCACTGGTAAATCAAATGGAAAATCTGAACAAGATACTAGAAGAAGGGGCAAAGAGGAGGTATCTACCTCTAACCAAGACAGAGACTCAGCTAATGAGAGAATTTAAGAAATGAACAAAATGATTAAGAACCTTTCTAGTAAGCTGGTCAGGCTAGAATTGGAGGCCAAGAATTTCGCCTCCAAGAATTTCCAGAATGCTCCAAACAGGGGTTACAATCCTCAGTATAGGAAACCACCCTTGCAAATATTGCAAAGGGAACTAAAGGAACAACAAGATTAGGTATCACACCCATTGTACTTGGAAGGTCTAGTGGATAGTCCTACTGAAGACACTGCCTATGAGCTAGAGGATGCAAATTTTGATTTCTTAGATAGTGATAAAGAAGAATGCCCCTTGCAAGGAAGTGATGGAATCGAGTGCTCATTGCAAGAAGAAGAAAAGGCTAGAGACACTAAAGACTCAGAAATTGATCACTATTGTAAGCAATTTGTTGATTTCATGCAAGCACAGTTCAATAGAATATATGATCTCAGATCTTCTAGGAAGAGGACTTGTACTCAAGAATAAGAAGAAGAGCCACCCCAGAAGGAAGCACCCGCTCAGAAAGAGTCAAAAATGTAGAAATTCACAGACAAAGGTAAGGGGCCTCCAAACAAACCTTTGTAGTCTAATGGTCAAATTCCTTCCTCTTCAAAAGTAGTCATTCCCCCTAATACCAAGTCTGTGTCAAAAGAAGTCAAACCCTCAGCCGAAAATAAAGAGTCAAAAGAGGTTGTAATAGAGAAGTCCTCTCCTGCTTTCAGTATGCAAAAGGAACTCAAGAAGGTCAAAATCCCAGTTCCCTTGACTAAACTGTTGAAGCAACCTGCATATCAATCCCAAGTCACCTCTTTCATGCTCCCTCCAGAAGCACCTCTCATCCCAGATAGTCTCAACCTTCAAGAAGAAAGACCCATGGTTGTATTTGGCCCACATGTTGAGGAATTCGATGCTTCTACTCCTCCCTTCTATGTGTCTCTAGTGATTCATGACCTGCTATTACATAACTGTATGTTAGATTCTGGAGCTTCCCATAATCTAATACCTCTGTTAGTCATGGAAAAACTAGGATTACAAATCACCCGTCCATACAAAGAACTTTATTCATTTGATTCCAAAAGAGTTAAATGCTTGGGAATGATCAAGGATTTGGTGGTCAATTTGGCCCAAATCCCAGCAAAAATTGTGGTAATGGACATCGTGGTGGCTGACATCCCAGCTCGCTTTGGCATGTTGCTGTCAAGGTCCTGGGGGACAAAAATTTGTGGGTCAATCAAGTTAGACTTATCATATGCCACTATCCCAGTTTTTGGTGGCCAGGAGAGGAGGTTGTACAGGGAAACTAGATTTTTCAAGATGGTTACTAAGGCTGACAACTCTGTTAATTCACCAGTATACGGTAAAGAAGGATATTTCTCATGCTTGATGCTGGAAGAAGATAAAGATTATGCTCATGAACCATCCTTCTTCTAGATCAAGACTGAGCAGCCCTCAGAGTGCCATGAAGCAGGAATCTAGACACTTCATTTTGACAGAGAAAATTCAAGAGAAGGTAATGGAGCTGGAATACTATTGATTTCTCCTACAGGAAAATGGGTCCCATTGTCTTCCAATCTAGAATATGAAGCCACTAATAACGTGGCCAAATATGAAGCACTTCTGTTGGGGTTACAGACAGCCAGGAGCATGAATATACAAATTTTAAAAGTTTTGGGAGATTCAGAACTGGTGTTTAGACAAGTCAGGAATCAATGTCAAACCAAACATCCTCGGCTGAGGGCTTATAGGAATGAAGTTTGGGACATGGTGGAGAATTTTTTCTTGGCCTTTAATATCCAGTTCATGCCCCAGGAACAGAATAGGATGGCCAATTCCCTTGCTGTGGCTGCTAGTACATTCCGTCCACCTCAGAACCCTCTCTTAAGGTATGAAATTGAGGTATTTTATCGACCATCAATCCCAGATAACATCAAGCACTGGCAGGTATTTGAGGATGAAGAACAGCTGAAGAGATTCCTAGAAACGGTAGGGGAATTCTCCAATATGGAGATTGATGCCGCTGAAGAAGAAGAGGATGGAGACACTTCATAAAGCAATTGGGAGGAGAAAATGGTAGGTAATAAAGTGTTTCAATTGAAGGGAAACATTATACCTAGATGGCTAGTGCCTCTAGAAATATCATTTGACAAGAACAATGTCCCACTGCAGCCAAGCAAAGTGGTAGAAGAAAATCAGGTAGAAGAACTGAATCTTAGTACTGATGCTGACCCAAAAATTGTAAAATTATCCAAGAAAATCCCAGAAGAATATAAGGAGCTATACCTGAAATTATTTTAGTCTTACAAAGACGTGTTTGCATGGTCCTATCAGGACCTAAAAACTTTTGACATCAGTATAATGCAGCATAAAATTCCACTAAAGGGAGATGCGAAACCTCATAAGCAGAAGCTCAGACAGATAAATCCCCTACTTCTTCCCTCCATTGAGAAAGAAATTAAGAATTTGTTAAAGGCAAAAATAATTGTGCCCTTGAGGTACTCTGAATGGGTGGCAAACCTAGACCCTGTCCGAAAGAAGAATGGAGAAATAAGGCTATGTGTTGATTTCCGAAATTTAAATAGAGCATCCTTAAAGGATAATTACCCACTGCCCAAGATGGATCACATCCTGCAGAAAGTGGTAGGAGCCTCTCGGATGTCAATGATGGATGGATTCTCTGGTTATAATCAGGTGGTTGTACTTTCAGAAGATCAGAAGAAGACTGCTTTCACCATGCCATGGGGTATGTTTATGTATGCCAGGATGCCTTTCGGGTTGATTAACGCAGGGGCCACTTTCCAAAGGGCCATGGACGTTGCTTTTATGGGGGAGAAAGATAAGCTTTTGGTAGTATACCTCGATGATATCACTGTATTTTCGAAGGATGATACTGAGCACATTGAGAATTTGTGTAGAACTTTTGAGAAATCCAGAAGGTATGGTCTTTCTCTCAATCCACAAGTGTCTTTATTTGCATTAGAAGAAGGCAAGCTTTTGGGACATATTGTGACTAAATATGGGATAAAAATAGACCCTAAGAGGGTGGAGGTTATAAATGGTATTTCTCTTCCTAGAAATAAGAAGGAGGTGCAGGTGTTCCTAGGGTGCATTAATTTTCTGAGAAGGTTTATTCCTAACTATGCTGAGATAGTTAGATATATAACTGACATGATGAAGAAAAATAATGAGGTAAAGTGGTCCCAGGAATCACGAGAGGCCTTTTCCAGGATAAAAAATGCTTTTGTAGAAGCCCCTGTGCTAGCTAGACCGGATTATGCTAAACCGTTCATGATGTTTTCTTTTGCATCACCTCATACAATAGCAGGAGTTTTATTGCAGAAAAATTAAGAAGGGTACGAGCAACCCATCGCCTTCTTCAGTCAGGTGCTCCATGATGTAGAACTAAAATATAACATATTAGAAAAGCAAGCATACACCATAGTGAAATCCCTTATAACATTCCACATGTATTTCTTGCAGTCCCATATCACTGCACTTGTGCCTACAATAGTTGTAAAAGATATTCTTATCCAAGGGGATAGTGAAGGAAAAAGGGGGAAGTGGATTGCCAAAATACAGGAGTATGAGCTAGACATCTGCCCTACCAAACTGATCTAAGGACAAGGGCTAGCCAAAATCTTATCCAAATCAAACTATCAGGCTTTGGGTATAAATCTGTCCATAATAGCAAGTGAGCAATCTAAGGAGAAAGAAGAGCGACAGGGAGTAGAGATAACTACTCCGGAAACACATATAAAGTACCTCACTAGTCAGTGGTACAAAGAGATAGTAGAATATCTCCTCACACTCAGATGCCGATAAAGCTAAATACAGAACACTCAGGTTGAGATCACAGAAGTACATATTCGCCAATGGTTGGCTATACTAGTGAGATCCCTCAAGAATTCTACTCCTGTGTCTCATAGAGGATGAGGTAGAGAGTATAATGGCCGAATTTCATGAAGGAATTTTTTGGGGTCATTACAGCTGGAGGGCCACTACTCACAAAATCCTGAAGGTTGGTTTCTATTGGCCCAAGCTCTTTGGAGATGCTTTTTCCTGGGTTAGAGCTTGTGGGAAATGTTAGAAATTTTCTGAAAGACAGAAGTTGGCACCTATGCCGATGGTTCCCATTCACGTGGATGAACCATTCCAGCAATGGGGAATTGACTTTATAGGTGAAATACATCCTCCATCGAGTGGTCAGAATAAGTGGATATTAACTACCACTGATTATTTCACAAAATGGGTGGAAGCCATACCTGCGAGGAACACAACATACGCTGTGATAATAAAGTTCATGGAAGAAAACATCATATCCATATTTGGCTGCCCTACCAGAATAGTAACTGATAACGCCCAGGCCTTGAAGTCTGCAAAGTTTGTGAGCTTCTGCCAGCAGTATAACATCACACTGAGTCACTCTATAGCCTATTACCCACAAGGAAATAGCTTGGCAGAGTCTTCAAATAAAACCCTGGTGAGGGCACTGAATAAGGCTATCAACGAAAATCAGAAAAATTGGGATTCCCAGTTGAAATTCGCTCTGCGGGCCAATAGAATTACCAGTAAGAGAGAAACTGGGAAATCCCCATATGAATTAGTATATGGGAGGGCAACAGTATTCCCTATTCAGTTAGCCTTACCAGTAGCCCGATTCATGCAAGAAAGTCAAGAAGAGCCTGATGATGTGACCAGGAGAATAAATCAGTTGGTGGAATTGGAAGAAACACACAACCAGGTAAGTCAAAGGTTAACTGAATATCAAGAGAAGATGAAGGACGTTTTTGATCAGCATGCCAAGGATAGGAAGTTGCAAATTGGGGATTTAGTGCTCAGATGGGATGTATGAAGAGCTGAAAAAGAGAAACATGGTAAATTCGACCCACTCTTGTTCGACCCTTTTAAAATCGTGGAACAAGGGGGCAACAACACTTTCAGGTTGGAAAATTTACAGGGAGACTTGCTTGATGCCCCTGTAAATGGCCAGTTCCTTAAACCCTACTTCCAGTTATGATTCAGGCATAGATATCCTGGTGTATCATACTGTACATTAGTTTCCTGTTTTCATCCTTGTTTGAATAATGTGGGTGTCGTGATGAATTATGAAAAGAAAAGTAGAAGTACTGAAGAGCAGTGTCCACATAGAAGATTAACCAGTGATCTGCGAAGTTCTTGACATGCCCAGGGACGAATGTGCCATCCCCAGGTGGAGCCAATGTTGATCGTGTCAGCCCCCTATTAAATTCTGACAAGAAATCCCCTTTAAAACCCCTTCGTTTGGCCTAAAAATCCTTTCTTCTGTCTATCGTTTCACTCCTCTAAAACTCAAAATTGCATAAAAAGGGCCGAAATCACACATTTTAACATATTTAAGGCCTAGCACCTTTCGGCCCTAGCTCCCTCAATATTTTTCTCCACGTGACCTGGGCGCTAGATCAAACGCTAGCCTAGAGAGCGCTTATCACAGTATTACCCGTTCACTGCTCTGATCAACTGTCCACCATCTGATCAACCTGCAAATCAATGGTCAGCAGCTCAGTCACCCTTGTGGTCCCTGTGCCCAAAAGCATTGTTCAAAACCCACCGGTTTCCATCACACCACCTATCGAGGGGTAGGTGGTATTTCTCATTTCGGAGTGATTCCACTCATCGCATGACACATGGCTCCACGCACTATTCATAAACTACCCTCCATCGCGCATTAACATTCATCCGTAAACCTAGTGCAATATTGTTGTGCGCCGTCCGATCTGGAGTGGGCCATCCGACGGTGATCACGCCGCCGAGATGCTAGGGCGATAAGCCCGGCAAACAGTGCCCCTGACCCTCTTTCTGTTGCTGTCTGATGTGCTCTTAGCTGTCAATCTCCTCCTGAGATCGGACGGTCTATATTACTTTCCTGCCCGCCATAAACACATGCATTCCACCCTGTCATCTGTCCACGATTTTTGTCACATTTTCTTCCACCCCTCATTTTATTCCATTCTAAGGTCAAATTTCCATCGTTTGCATTTAAATTCTCTGCATCCCTCCAACCTTCACTAGGCCATTTTTTCCACCATTTCCCCATGCTGCGCTGTCATCCTCATTATCCCCATTGCATCCACCTTCCCTTGCATTTGTTTTCTTGACGATTTTGTGTATTTTGCAGGGTATGAGTGGCGGTAAACCGCCATGATTCACAGTCTCAATTACAGTAGTAGAGAACACCGGAAAGGACCATTTTTCAGAGGCTAGAACTATGGAGAACGACCTGGGAAGCTATTACGACATGACCTTCATTAAAGAAGTAGATTTAAACTCTATCAAAACCCTCCAGAGTCATTCAAAGCACAAATTTCGCGATCAGAGACATTAATATTGCAGATAGAGAGTATCAGTGAAAGGCAAAGAATTAAAGGCGTATAATTGAAGATTTTTGAGCCTTAACCTAACCATTTGAAGACAGAATACCAGATCGAAGACCCCGTAGATCACTCAGAAGGTCCATGCATAGAAAACAATACCCTCAAGGTTGCATTTCAGCAGAATTTTCTTTCCGGGGAAGGACAGACTGCCCATGCGGTTTTTATTTCTCTACTGTGTTCCTGAAGAGACTTCCATCCAGTGCATTTATTTCAGAAAGCAGGCCACAGAGTACATACTGCACTACAGAGTCATCAAGCTGTATGGACGTGCACATTTCCGCCATCCTATCTTAATGAGGCAAATTAAATGTTCATCATCCATTTCCTTTACTAAGTTTTCTTTTTATTCTATAAAACTCCCCAAGAGCAGATTATTGAGGGTTCCATATTTTATCAGAAAATTATGCGGTGAGAGAATTTTTGTATGCATTTTGTAAAAACTATTATATGAATGTACAAAGCCCATTGGGTTTCAGTGAGGAGGAGTTCCGTCTTTAAAGAGGATTCTGGTCTTTGGTGTCTCATAGTGTGTAACTTTCTCTTATATGTGCTAATTTAATTGTTTATTTCGTTTCATTCACCTTTCTTGTATCATGTTTTTGGAATGCGAGTGGCTCACTGGCTTTTGGCATGGATTTATCTTATTTGATACCCATGCTCGAATTAGTCAAGCGCTTTAAATATGGCTCAGGCATGATATACTGTTTCACTTTTCATTTCAACCATATTTATGCTATATTAGCTTCTTTGGGAGGTTATTTTTAAAGCGTTATTGTCATGTATGGATTCTTAAATTGGTAAGCCCATCACATGGTGATATTGTGTATCTGGATATTCATCTCAATGAAAGTTAGTATCATCTTACATCTTGCTTACGTAGTAAACACCTTCTGATTATCTATTTCTGTGACGTATCTTTTGAATCAGCCCTCTTTACAGTAAGCTACCCCTGAACTGTCTGATGCATTTGTATTAGAGTTCCTCACATATTGCCTCTATGGTATTCCTTTCCCTATATCAATTTTCTAAAGGTTTTCTTCCCATTCAAATTAATATTTCTTATTTTCAGGAGATAGCACGAGAGCCTTTTGTTGATAACTCCCCCTGTTATACCATACGCTCCTTGCTATTTAAAGATGTCCTAGGAATTGGTGTTTCACAACTCAAAGCTGTCTCTAGGAATGACAACAGATTCCCAAGGTTGACGAGGGGTAGGTAGCGGAGTATATAGCCCTTGCTTCTTGATGGTCGGTTTAGCAATGGCACAAGCAGTGCTGGATCTGATGTGCTTCTCGACATCCTTTCGAAGGTTCGGCCAAGAGAAATACTTCTACAGGATTTCTACTATTTTCTCAACCCCGAAATACCCATCGAATCGACTGTAGTGTGCTTCCCATATCATCTTGGCACGCTCGCTTGAAGGAACACAAAGGTGTCCCAGGTGACATAAAAGTGCATCTTGGAGGTGAAAATTTGGAACTCGCGTACCCCCCAAGAGTGCCTTGTAAGTGTGGCCAAATTTTGGGTCACTCTCATAGAGAAGCAGCCAATCAAAAGTCTCATGCCCACAAGAGTTGAGCACGGTGGTGAGCGCCATGATCAGTGGTCGACTGAGGCAATCTACAACATTATTGGTGCCACTCTTCTTGTACTTGATGTTCAAATGAACTGTTGCAGATATGTGGACCACTTCTAATGGCGATCATTCTGCAACTTCCCTTGTGTCTGTATGAACTGCAGGGGCTGATGGTCTGTGTGGATGATTGTTTCCTTCCCCAAAATGTAATGCTTCCATTGTCGACAAGCTTGCACAATGGAATACATTTCTTTGTCATAAGTGGGATACTTGCGAACCGTGTCAGACAATGTCTCACTGTGATATGCCACTGGATGTCCCTGTTGAGTAAGAACTACCCCAATAACATAGTCAGAGGCATCTGTCTCAATCTCAAATGGTTGTTGCAAGTTTAGTAAAGTGAGCACTGGGAAAAACAGAGGCGATTTTTCAATTATGTGAATGCCTTCTGTTCAGGTTCTGACCAAAATAATTTTGCTCTCGCTCCTGTTAGTATGAATCCTTTGTCAAAGTGTATGAAAAAGGACCACTTTAGCTACGCATAACTAATAGCCCCAACAACAAAAGTGGCTGCCAATATCTTCAGATCTGCGGTTAGTTGAACAAGAAAAGAGCTGCAAAAACCAGATCTATGCATGGAAAGACATTAAGCAGTAAAAACAAGGGTTTGCTCCATATACCAATAGAAAATACAAGAACAATTTTTGAAAGAATTTTTGTATTAATCGGGCACCTGGGAGGAAAACAAGAAGGCGTATCCAATTCTCTTCAGTGGGATGGGTTCTTGGAAGTCCTCAGCACTTCAGACCTAAAATCTCTCTCTCTTGTTGGTGTAGAAAACCCACACAAAGAATGGAACTCAAAGGGAGCTCACACAGCAAATGGTAGAAAAATGTGACCAAGTGTATAGATCCAGAGTGATCTAATGGGCAACAAAAGGTGAAGAATGGTAGGAAAAACCCTCCTATTTATAACAAAATATTAGGTCATTCTAGATCTTGGTGCATAATGTTAACCAAATCTAGATCCACCTTTTATGGAATATTTTATTATATTTGTTGGAGGGAAAAGGTATTTGACTTGGGTCAAATCCCTTTATTTGTCAAAAATAAATAAATAAATGTTTTATTTATCTTTTTAAGGAAGTGGTTGAAGGATAATTAAATAAATAATGATTTATTTAATTATTTGTGGGTGGTTTGGTCATATTTAACAAGGAATATTATCTAAATAAGATTTAAATAATTATTCCTAGAAAATAATAATGTAAATAAAGGTTTATCTAATTAATTTCTTTGTTTTTGGGTTAAACATGACTAGGAATAATAATTAAATTATGGTTTAACTAATTATTCCATGAGGAAAATGAAACAAAATAGGTTTGTTTAATATTTCCTTTTGGGGTTTCCTGTTTAGACCATAAACAACCTAATAAATGTGGTTTATTAAGTTATTTTACATAGTGAAAGCAATGTTACTTAGGGTAAAATTGGTCCTACATGGTGTACTTGGGTCCATCTAATGATAATAGGTTAGATGACCAAAAAATGGTGTAACAGATTTCCCCCCAGCGTGCGAGTGTTAGGAGAAAATTGTATGACCGAAGTACGTTGTAAGAACTCAATCACTAGACATCAAGAGGGAAGTCAGAGAGAGAAATGTCAGGTAGATGAGTGTGCTGAAGAACTAGACCCTAAGGAGACGAGACTCGCAGGTGCAACAAGTCTCTTTTTATGAGAGGGTACCTGTGCTAAAGGTGGCGGGGGAGGCATACCTATGCCCGCCGAGACAAAGTACAAAAGAATAGTGTGTCTAGTAAACAAGGGACCGAACCATAAAGTACAACCCGCATAAACATGAGCCAGATAATAATACAATGAGAAATCCCACATACATGTTGTGCCTGGGATAACAGCCAGGACTTATACAATAATATCTGAGTACATGAGATACAAGTACAACCCAAATGCCCCTTATATGCGGGGAAGGGCTCACAAAATCTGACTGATACATGCAAATCAAAGAGGCACTGCGAGCGGCAAAGGCTGACATAATCAAATATATGGATCTGCATCGAAGGCTGCAATGAAGAGGTCATCCGGGCATGTGGGGGGCTACCTGCAGGGCCACCCCCTCATGAGGGCTGAGACATCTCACACACACCCGGGAATCACCAATAGCTGCTGCTGCATCATTGGACCATCAAGCATACGGATCTCGATCATGCTGAAAGGAGCTGGAGAAACAATCAAGTCAAAGGGTGATGAGAGATCTCTTTGCCTGATCCAAGGCACCGAACAAGAGTGGAAGCTGGAACCAAGGTACACTGCTCTCTAGACCTGGCTCCTGGAAGGAATGAGCTGATGTCGACAGAAGGAGGTCCACCGTAGGTGAAGCAATGAGAGATCCTCAACTAAGGCACGAGAGAAAATAGTAGAGCAACGGACAGACTGACACTAATGATGATGGTAAAATGGAAAGGGACTGAGTAGCGAATGGACGACTTCCCTTGCTAGAGCATATAGGGTATGAATGACATGACAGCGAATGACGCAATATCATAAGGGATAGGGGACAGTGGGACTAACGGTCATAATGTGTGACACAAGAGAGGGACCAAGCAATGAAGGATGGAGGGCTAAAGCGGGGTATCAAGGGACTCGGGATAGACTCCATGAATGCAATGATGACTCAACTTGGATGCTCTAAACAAGGGCGAATCGATGGTGTTGCCACACAGGAAAGGCCCAATGGGGGACCATGAAAACATGAGTACAAGATGGTAACTCATGACACAAATCGACACGAACAAAGACAAGTAAGGAGGCAAAATGGTGCCCTAAGTACAAGTGTCGTAAGTGAAGAAATGCGATTTTAAGGAGAGGTGAAGTGACCCTTCTTGGACAAAATGGGTCCTGGTGAAGTATCAAACCACCAAAAACTAATAGTGTTGTTGTGGTGAATGTAGAGAGGAGAGAAGGCCCTAAATCTTGCGGCGAGCGTAGTGGACAAACCAACTGTTGGAATCGAGATCCGTCAGTTGCAGGTAAGAGGCCTAACCTTACTCTTTCATTTTGATGGATTGAAAGTTCAGTTTAGGGCCCAAAATTGCGACCTGGGAAGCAGGTTTCAGGGCAGAAAGTGTGACCTGTTCCAGAAATGGACAGAAAACTACGACCTGGGAGATGAGGGGGTTTTTAGTGCTATTTTTTGGCTGAGATTTGGGTTTTTGTGTTTGGTTATGGTATTCCTGATCTGTATGCTGACAAATATGATTTTTTTGTACAGATATGGCAGATATATGGGTTAACTGGAGGGAGAGAGACCTAGGTACATTACGGGCAGAGATCCAAGTAGATCAGGGTGTCCGTCATGTGTTGGCTAGGTTTGGGGTTCTAAAGTTTTTGGAGAACCCTTTGATGAGAGCTGGAGAGCTCTTGTTGGCCCGGATTATCAGTTATTGGGATCCAAAGCATGAGGTCTTTGTAGTGCAGGGGCACAGGATCGAACTGACAGTCCAGGATGTGTATTTATTGATAGGTCTCCCGCCACTTGGGATGGTGGGAAACACGCAGCTAGTATTACCGCAGGAGCGGCATATCATGGAGTTTGTGGAGCGACATTTTCGACCAGGTCTCCAAGTCAAGGGGACTCGGATACCGATCGGGGATCTAGAAAGACTAGAGACCTGTGCAGTGGCCGCAGCGGTGATGCATATCCTGGGCAACTAGGCGCTCCATCACATCACTGGGGGGCATATGATGATTGTGGAGAGTGTGTAGAGTGGGACCTACTATGGGTGGGCCCAAATGATGCTTGTGTCGCTAAAACGACAGTTGTCGCTCTGCAAGTGGCAGGTGAACCACGATTGCTCGTATGGGACTTTATTGTGTGCCTTCTTCTTTGAGAAGATCCCTACCTTACAACCTCGTATACAACTCCCAGATGGGGGCCCGAGAGAGCCCAGGATGTGCCAGTGGGGGCGGCTACTGTGCAGAAGAGGAGGAGGGGCGGTCGGGCGAGTGTTTCAACCTGAGTTATTTGCCCATTGGGATCAGATGTCGCTATACATAGACGACTATCCCTATAGTGGGATGAGTTATTGTGGGGATTCGGACCTACCACTTCCGCCTGGTCGAGTGTGGGGGCCCGATGGTAAGTGATAAGTAACTATTATTGTATGGGTATGTTAAACTTATTGAATAGTAGATATGTTACTGATTCATGTACTTTTGGTATGCAGATATAGCTCCGGTAAAACCGACCGGATATATGGGGCGCCCGGCAGTCTCTGGAGCTGCAGGGTCAAGTGGGTCGAGAGTAGCGCGCAATGAGGATGCAGCTGCCCTTTTGGAGGACATCCGCCGTAGATGTGAGACGTTGCTAACTGGAGTCTCAAAGCGCAGGTGGAAAGACTTAGACGACCAGTACGTGGAGGCATGCATTGGTCTTCCCTCGGAATGGCGAGGTGTCATGCGGCGCATGGCGATGGCCGGTCAGGGAATACATGATCTACGGGCTGCAGGGGTAGAGCCATTGGCTCGGGATTCGCCAGATAGTGAGTAGGTGTGGGGCATGTGGTGCCCCCTAGTGTGTATGTAGGGGCAAGTGGTGCCCCCGGTTTTGAGTTTTTTGTAACATGCTATGGGCATGTCATATGTATCAGAGTAGATGGACTCTAAACACATGTTTTACGACACATATTATGGATATGCATCGTTTTTAATGATTATGAATGTTATTTTCTTGTATGAAATGCGTGTGATAAATGCTAATCTAGAACATGGTTTGCAATACTATCTACATAGTGATTTTGTTCTCGAGGTACATGATTGAAAGTTATGGTTTCAAATTGACGTATCAAGAGTTTCACTCGTAAATATCGTCTAAACAGCACAGGGTTATGCACACGATACACACCATTTAGTTGCATGACAAGAAGTAAAGAATCCAAACGAACATGCAGATGGAGGATGCGATGAAAAAGGGCATCGGCTAAGAGACCATGCACTACATCATATTCGTCCTGATTTTTGGTGGCAGTACCAATGCAGACCCCGTTAGAGAGGACAAGGGCATGCAACATGGTGAAAATGGCCCATCCTGCCGAGGCTAGATTCCTGGAGTAACAACTTGCACCATCAGCATAACCGATAAAGGGGGGGACGGGAGATCCTGCAGAATGGTGTCACAAGACAACAAGTGGGGGGAGGAGATACAATGACGACAGCGTGAGTGAACAGAAGACATCGAGTGGCAACTATGGGAGGGAGTGCAATGAGCAGGATGGCTATAGCTCATATACAAACTAGAGGGTGGGATATGAGGGCTATAGGAGGTATGGCGGGGACTCGGGCTGCGGAGGTCAACAGAGATACAGGTGGAGTGATCACGTGTATGGGTAGAAACGAGGGGGTCTAGGGTGGTCACTGAAGGGGGGTCAAACGAGGCCACAGGAGAGGATCCAAGGGGACTGGGCGCTGAAGGTCGCACAGAGGAAGATAGGTAAAGAATGGTCATAGTAGACTCCGTCATCTGAACATCAGGGGGGGGGGAATGTCGATGGGAGCGGGGGGATCCTCAGGCTGGCCCGAAGAATACTGCACAAGTATGGGAGAGGCGGATTAATTTTGTTCAACCTCATACTCTCGGACTACCTCTAAAGAGGCGCGGTAATCCATCAGGTGAGGACAATGGTGGGAGTAATGGCCATGAACACCGCACAAAGCACAGGGTTTGTTGGTGCGGAGAGTCTTGGGGTTCTTGGTTACGGAAAAAGAAGGAATGGAGGTTTCAGGGACCGTAGACTCGGGGAACATGACTTTAACCATGGGTTGAATGTGTTAGTCATCAGTATTTTTCACTTGTTGGTGATGACTAGATCCATAGCTGAGTTTTCTAGAAGCTGAATTCCATATGTCAATCTGTCATCTAGAAAACCTTCATAAAACTTTTGTCGCCCTCTTACTTTTCAGTCCGCCCTTGTCAAAGTTAAAATCCATTTTCACTATCTTTTCTAGCTTTAGCCCTACTGGTCTGCCCATCAGCTCCAAAAGGCAAATCCAATTCTGTTTCAAAAGTCTCCCCTATGTTAGGAAGTGGCGCTTTAAGGCATTTTACCCTTGGCAACCATCAAAAGGCCAAAAAAAACTCCATCTGCTATAGACCAATCATGACTGACCTCTCACTCTGCAAATCAAGTTGATAACAGCTCTAAGTCACGCCACTTACACGCCCCTAGGTCTCAGCACTGCATAAACCATAGTCTCAAGCTGATTATTAGGTGTTTCACAGTGTTTTATGGATTCTACAAAGACAGGAAATATAACTTCATCTCAGGAGGAAATGCTTGAATCTACAGTTAGAAGAACAACTTCTTCTAAATGTAACATGAGCCTGAGATATATCTGCAACACAGAGAGTCACTCATCAAGACCTTGCAGCTTTCCTTCCAGCATGAAAATCACAGTAAGAGAAAGACACCACTGTCACAGCAAACTGGTAAATTGTCATGGCCAAGAACCTCCTTCATTTACAAGCAGAGGGCACTGGCCAATATTGACTTTAAAGATTGCAAAAGTCCAGGTTTGCTTTTTACTGAACAATGAAACAATGACTCTAAGTTCTCTGAGTGAAAGTGATGATCATAGCAGGGCTACAGTCTGAAGTATGCAAGTTAAAGGGAAAACAGAGTTTGGGTCTTGTAAAGGAAGTCATTTGAAGTTTGAAAATCATGTGAATTGTTAAACTTTAGAGAGGCATATCATTAGTAAAAACAATTCTAATCATAAGCAGCCTGCTATTCCACAAAGACCAAATTAAAGAGATGCTGACAAATCATGTCATTATCACAGGCAGAAGAAAAGGTGTTTGGTTTTTCAAAGGGTGCTAATCTCCATAGTCACAGAGACTATCTTTCAAATAATTTGTCATAAGTTGACCAAAGCAAATGATGACATTTCAGTTCCCCTTAGAGCAGTACAGTGAGACAGTGACACCCTGACTAGGGTTTTTCTGAAGTACAGTAGTGATCACAGGCAGAGGTAAAAGTATTAATGTTTTCAAGTTTGTTTTCTTACCATAACATCCAAGGAAAATCTTTGTCAGGCAGGCTTATCAAACAATCTTCAGATACTTTGCCAAGAGAAGGGCCTCCTCCATTCATGAGCAGATGGCCAAGGCATTGATTGTTTTTAAAGACTGATTGGTCTAAGATGCAGTGGAAAGAGACAAAGGAAGAAAGAAAAAGTCTTTACACAGGTAAAAGATGGTGTCTATGTTTCAAAATGTATTGGTTTTCCTACTCATAGGGAGATGTCTTTCAAACTATACATCATGGTGGACAGGAGACAATTTGAATATGTATGCCATTTATACAAGAAGGGGCAGTTTCCTTAGGAGAAGGGGTCAAACAACACCTCACTGTCACATGCCAAGAAGTCTAAAGGAGCGCCTTTCAAGTAAACAGAGAAATATAGTATGAATGGATGCAACTAAAATATGGCACTTACAAACAAAGAAGGAACTTATGAATTACCTAGAAGCAGAAATTATCAAACAAGTTGGAAGAAGACAGACCATCTCCTGTTAAATAACAAAACAACTTTCAATGCTCTTTGACAGATCTTGAGTGGTTTTTCCTTGTTAAGAACATCACCAAAAGTGTCAAGCAGTGGAGAGATTTGAACCTTGGAATGAGTCTGTTACAAGAAGATCAATGCACTGGTCAAAGGAAATGATAACTGTGTTTCCAAGAGACCTATTCCTCCTGGTTCATTGATTTCTCCTCTCAGATATACATCACAAATGATGGGAGGAAATTCAAGACTAGTTCCCAAAAGGACATTGTGACTAGGCAGGGAAGTATTTTGAAAAAGAGGCGCCTTTCTCAAATAAGAGGGCCATGATCAAGTCCAAATAGGGTCAGCAAACTTGGCACCTACAGTGGGAAAAGGGTTGAAAGAGCAAGTAAAGACCGAGGTTGTCAAAGCAGGTTGACAATACAAACCCTATCCTTTCAGAAACAAATCAGTATTCAGGTATTTTATTGACAATTTTAAAGAGGGGTTACTTTACATCATAAATATCACCAGCATCATTAAACATAGTGATAGAGATGGTATGAAGGTTATTAAGTTATTACTCAAGGTTTGAATTTCGGTGTTAAAGTTGTCACCCAAGAAACAAAACGGGCAGGAAATCACCCTTCAAACCCATGTGCATAAGTAAAATAGAGTGTGACCTTTCAAGCCATTTTTGTTTGTTATAAAGAGGCTGATCCATGATTAACACGGTCTAGAAACATAGAAAATATCCAATGTATGCATCGCTTGTGATTCCAAGTTGCAATTGCGTCGAGGGGTATTGTTGAAAAAGGTCAAAAAGACTGTTTTTACCTTGCAAAACCCAACCGAGAGTTCATGTTACATTTAAAAATATTGACTGTTGGGAGTTTTGTTATGTCAAGGGAGTAAGGTGAAGAGTGCATTTTCATTTTCAAATCGAGCAAAGTTCTTTTGTTACCCTCGGCATCAAACAAAGCAAATTCCGGGTCAATTTGCAGAAGTTTGCATCAGTTTACACCGCGTGATGCGCTTGGAAAACTGCGCGACGCACCTGGAAGGAGTTTTGAACGGGCGTTCAACGTAGGCGCGACGCGCCTGTACATGAGCGCGACGCGCCTGTACACGGCACCCGACCCCGACCCGACAGGCCGCCCGGGTTGTTTTGTGCGCGCCGTTCTTTTTTTGAAGAGTGCCGCGCAGGCCTAAAGACCTCCAGAGCTATCTCCGGTGCTCCACAAGAGTTTTGCTTCATGTCTTAAGGTATTTTCACATGCTTTTCCCCCTCGGTTTCAAAAAATTGCTAAGTGACATGAAGGTTTAAAAAAACCCTGTTTTCAAACTATGGTGTGAAATGAAAGGGTTGGAACAAAATTGTTGAGTTT
Source organism: Pinus albicaulis (assembly GCA_034641835.2). Classification (NCBI taxonomy): domain Eukaryota; kingdom Viridiplantae; phylum Streptophyta; class Pinopsida; order Pinales; family Pinaceae; genus Pinus; species Pinus albicaulis. The sequence continues at coordinate 1,934,331,887 of CM076578.1, forward strand.
GACCTAGTTTTATTATCGACATATATTTTAAAGAAGCTGCCTAGCAAGGTCAAGGTCAAATCAAAAGAGCGGCTTGTCCTAGTTTATTTTGATATATCACCATATCTGGAAAATGATTTTGCTATGAAAATGGCCATAGTTTGAAGCTGTGTTTGAAGGATAAATTCACTGCTGGAAGTGCCTATAGAGAGAACAGTGTGTTGATCCACTACAAGTGTTTCATACCACATCATTCAAAACCTTCGAACCTTGTCACCATAGCTAAAAAAAAATAGTGTTTTCTACGTGGTGATCTGAGGTGTTAAACTGTGATAAGATGCTGGATGTATCATTTAAAAGCACCTACAGGAGAGAATTGGTTTTGAAACTAAGAGCAGTGTGATTTCACTTTAATTAATCAAAGGACCAGGGATCCTATACCTTCAAAGCCTCAAAGGATAGAGGTTAAACCTATAAACTACAGAAAGGGCAGTTTATTCCTGAGTTTTTCAACTTGACTGTTTTGTTCTTCAAGCTTATTTTTACACAAGTTGATATTCAGATAGGGCAGAGGTTTTTTCTACAAAGAATAGTGTTTTGCTTAAAGGGAGTTTGTTGGTTGCAAGATCTTTGACTGCCACCTCAAAAGAAACCTCTAAAGAGGTAAAAGGAAAGTTTTGTTATAGAGAGATAGGGCTTATATCTAAAGGAAAGCATTTCACACTATCTTCAGAACATTGCCACATTATTGAACAGTGAAGTGTAATCAGAAAAAAGGGTTGTTGACAAAAAGCAGTATATAAGTTGAAAGCTACAGGGGAAAGTTGCTCACACTTCTCACACAAAGGACAATGTTCACTGTGTTTACCACTTAAATGTCTTTTGTTTTTCCAGCTCGTATTGATAAATTGATGTGCTTATAGAGTAAAATTCTTTTTCTGCCAAAGCCAGAGGGTTACATTTATAAGGGGCCATTGATGGTTTTGAAAGGAGAAAACTCACATAGCTTCTGCCTAAAAAACTCTTGGAGTCTTTCAAACTCTGTCATCTTTGCTCAGGACTGTGACAGTGACTGTTTAATTGCACTAAGGGTTGTTTTCACATATGCAAGTTTGTTGAATGTTGGCACACTTAGACAAGGCAGGATTTTAATGATTGCAAAATCTACCATGGGCAAGGATTAAGATGTATTGAGTGACCTCTTAAAACTCACAAGGACAAGGTAATTTTGACACTTCCCACAGCAAATTCCTCCTAACAGTCTGTCCTTCATTCCACTGTTTGGTCTCTTATTGAGAAATTCTGTTGACAGAGATACATTCAAGATAGAAGGTCATTTTCTAAAGAGAGCAGAGGTTGTGTATTATAAGAAACTTGTTGCAAACCATCCAAATCACATTGTTTCTCTGTCAAAGCAGTAAATTGACACAGTTTGACTCCAATAGGGCAGTTTACACACAGTGAGGTAGTTTGTTTTTTCCAAAGCATATTCAGGTCAAAATGCCTCCAAGGCAAGACAGCAAGAGCGGTCTGCATAAAAGATATGAGCCAATCTCTACAGAAGAGGTTAATGCTCATCCATCTGTCCTTTTCAACTTCCATGAAGTAGGTTGCCTAGAGTTTTTCCAGAAAATACAAGAAGTCAAGAGTTTTTCGCCATTAACACACTTATGCGCCCTAAGATTCAAAGAAAAACATTTCCAAGTGGCAGGTCTTGATTTCAATATTTCTCCAAGGTATGTGTCCAAGGCCACCAAGATTCCATATCATGGCGAAAAATGGTTCAAACAGGCTCATCTTGACTTAGAAGATTACAAACCTTTCATCAAGCCTGAGCATAGAGATGCTCTCACTGCTATTTTCCCTTTTTCATATCTCCTTGACAGCTATGCTCCTCTTATGAAAGTCATAATGAAATATTTCACTTGTGAAGGGAGGTTTGATCGAGTTTATGCCTATCATGTCCGATTATTGATGCATTTTACTAGAAGCAGGCAACTAAACCTCCCTTACTTTTTGTTCAAGAGCATAGAGAAGATGGCATCTACTATCCAGAAGAAGGCCCCACCTCTACAAATCCCTTCCCTTTTCCATCATTCTTTGATGAAGATTATCTTCCTACACCAGCTAGAGAGGAAAGAGGTTCCATGGGATTTATTCATCAGCCATCCAGATCTCTCTACTGTTCCTCCTGTCCATGTGTCTCCCACTCAGCCTGTCCATCACCCGGTACCTTTGTCCAGTAGGCCTACTCCTAGAAGGCTCAAAATGACTATAGGACAACCAAGTCAACAGGAAGGAGGAGAGGGGAGTGAACAGCAGCAAGAGGAAAGGGATGAACAACAGCAAATACAAAATGATGAACAACAGCAATTACAAAATGAGGAAGAGCAGCAGGTACAAGATGAGGAACATCAGTAGGTACAAGAGGAAGAACAACAAATTGGGCAGGAAATTGAGCCACATCTTGAGCCACAAAGAGAGCAGGAAATCCAAGCACAGCAGCAGCTTGATTTTGGCGAAGGATGGCAGAAATTTGATACACCAAATGAACAAGGCATTGATGTAGAACAGCAAGTTAAGGTTAGCGAACAGAAGCAGCAAAGTGAACAGCAAGAGGAAAACATCCAGCAGCCTCAAGAAGATGTCAAGGGTGAATCAGTTATGTCTCCTCCTCCCAAAAGAACAAAACTCAGCACAGCAAGGAAGAGAGGGTCTAAGGCTGCCACTCTAACAGTAACAAAGGTTGTTCCTAGCAAAAGGAAATCACCCAAAAGGACACCTACTAGCATGCCAAGGAGGAAAAGCGCAAGACTGACCTTCAAAGGAAAAAGAAAAGTTGGAAAAGGTACAAAGCATGGAGGTGCATCGGATGTCATCCTTATCCAAAGCGATGACAGTGATAATGAGGCCCGCCTTCTTGAAAACCTCCTAATCCATAAAGAGGGGAAAATTGAGGCATTATAGGAGGATCTTCAAAGGGAAAGGAATTTCAACCACTTCTTGGAGATTGAAAACAAACAGATGAATTTTCACACAGCTGTTCATGAAGCACGGGCGATCAAATATAAGAATGAGGCAGCTAAGGCACAAGCAAGGATAGAAGAACTCATTGGTGAGTTTGATGAGGAAGAAGAGGAAGACCAGCCTAGGTGGAAGAGGCCTAGGACCATAGGGCTTAAAAGAGCCTTGGAAAAGCAGAAAGCAGAAGAACAAGCCCATATCCAAGCCTTTCCTCTCACTGCACTCCTTGAGCAGGAAATTGAAGAAAACAAAGAGGCATGGATTGAAAGAGCCAACAAACACTTGGAGATGAAACTTGAAAGGGTGAACAGAGATATAGAGATGCAAAGGAAGAGGACTAATCACTTTCAAAAGTTGAATCAGTTTGCCAGGCGCAAACTAAAGGCAGCCCAAGAGAAATTGAAGAAGGCAAAGGGGAAGCGCCCGGCACGGAAAGAGGAGAAAAGCTTATCAGCCCTTGATATTTTGGCCTCATATTCGGAGCATGTTGCTAGGGACCCCTGAGGGTCATGCATGTCAATTTTGACCCCTTTTCGACAACTTTTTGTCTTTTGGCATTTTTTGGGTTTTTGGTCGAAAACTCATAAATTCGCCATTTCAGTTTGAGGATTTTCCAAGGGATGAGGATGATACCAGTTGATGCCATATTTTCATGATCAGGTCCTCAGCTATTTTGAAGGCATTCGGAGATCATTCGCCCCCTCAAATTGGCGAAAAATGCTCACTTTTTGCACATTCTGCCCGCCATATCAGCAGTCTGCTATTTCCTGGTTTTTTACACACAGGTACAGATTTGGGGAACTTCCAGGCATCAGATTGAGGTGATTTTAGTTGCGCCGGAAAGTAGACACAAAGATATTTCCAACGGGCCATCATGAGCCCCGTTTAGACACCGGGAAGGCTGCCAAATGTTTCCAGCAAGTCAGGGGACCTTTTCCTGATATCATTTTGAAGTATTTTTGTAATTTTTGAACCTCAAAAATCTGCTTTTTCCAAATGTGCATTTAGCTATTTTTGCACTTGGAAAATGTTGGAAAGTCAATATAATTTCTGTTTTTAGCATTTTTTTAGATATTTTATGGGATATTTTGTGCCTTGGGCTTTGCAAAGCCTCAAGGACAAGTTTAGATATTTTGACTTGGCCAATGGGATAGCTAGTTGCTCCATGAGGTTTTCCTTCCTCAAGCCTATTTATTCCATGGGTTTCATTGTAAAACAGAGGCTGAACTTGAGAGAAGAATAAATATATTGGTCCTATGAGCTTTGAAGAACATACTTGTGTTATGATTTTGGACTGCCTCTTGGATGCTTTTGATGAATGATGAAGGATTGTTGATGGATTCCATGACATGGTAGAATGGTATAGTGTTTCTTGCTTTGTTGCTGTCTTCTATTTTTCATTCATGATACATACTTCTTGCTTGCTATAGATCAGTAGAGATTAATTTTGAGATATGCCCATGGAGGCACCTCAAAATTCCTGAATCTTCATAGCTTTACGTTTTCTTCTTCCTTAGTGATACTAAAGAATTCTTAACTGCTCTTTGGTAACTTAAGGATACTGTTTGCTAGTTTTATTCATAAGTTCTATGCATGTTGAGTAGGATGTATGGTGTGCCCTGCTTACCTATAAGCTGTCCATAGTTATGTCCATGAAACTATCTCTTTGATTGATTAGTTTATCATCTTGTTGAACCAAGGAGGCCTAGTCCCGATCTAGCCCTTTGCCTAAGACTATGAAAGCTTGTTTGTCAAAGTGCCCAATAACTTAAAGACTGTATTTAGGCATTCCGGCATAGTATTTTGAGTTTTTAGTCCTTCTTATGTGTTTTCCCCAAAGTCTGATAGCCATTTCCCAAAGTTAGAGGGTCTTATACTTCTATGTATGGCTGGAATGTTTGATTTCTATGTATTAATTAGCTCATAGTTACATCTAGCATGATTAATGGCTTGCTATAACATGTTTATGTCTGCTATCAACTAGTTACACTTGAAATCCCTCGTCTTTCACAAGCTTGATGTCCATCTACTCCATTTTGCCCAAAGATCCCTTCTACTGTGAATCAAATCGGCCCTACAGCAGCCTTACATCATCATCTGAGAGCTTCCTTGACCTTTTTGACCCCATAGCCCAGTTTATCTACATCTTGTTATCTAGTTTATATCTTTGATCAGTTTTATCCCTCACAAACTTAAAAAACCAAAAAACCAAAAAACTCATTTCATAACTAGCCTAATATCAGAACACCATAAGCAAACACACCGACATCTTTTACACATATAGAGAGAGCCCTCTCTGATTCCAAGAAGGCTAGGTCCTTGGGCTCCAAAGCTTGGTTTGATGTTACATCGTCATTAGGCTCACCAATCAGCCAAATCATGGGACCCTAACATAATGGCGATCACGGTGGGACCTTGAGCGATTAAAAGCTTAGTTTCCCTCATCTTTAGAGACCTTTGAGAATACTATCTGATTGACTTATCCCACTACTCACTAACATAGTGACACTCACAGTAGGACCTTCTGAGTTAGTGACAATCTAAGTACACCTTAGTAACTCCTAAAGTCTCAATCAAGCTTAGTAAACTTGGATATTGTCTGAAGAGTAGAAAATAGCTCTTTCACCATCTTAGCAAAATGATGAGTCAGTTATAGAAAACTCTTCCAAACCTTGTAGGTACATAAAACTCAGAAAAACCCCAAAAACACTCCCTTAGATTGGCTTTTGACATTACTGGTGGTGGACCATACAAGTATATCTCGAAAGAAACCAATTTCCACCTGGCGACTCCACTAACCTCTAGTAGCCCTTACTATTTTACCGAACTATAGGTTACTATACAACAGACTTATCCCATCACTCACTAACATAGCGGGAGATGGTGGGACACTGAGTACATGATAGTCTAGCAAACTCTTATAGACTCTTTGGTCCTTTAGATACCATAAACAAGCAAGCAGTCCATAGACCCATTTAGAGTAAGCTCTTTTTTTGTTCTCATCACCCTAGCAAAGTGTTTAAACAAGTCTAGAATACTTTAACAAACCCTAGGCTGCACATAAAACTCAGAAAATCCAAAAACATTTCTAGATTAGTTACTGGTGGTGGACCATAGCTATCTTCACAAAAACTACTCAGTTCCACCTAGCGACTCCACTAATCCATCCCTTTTATTTTGACCATCCTTCACCTTAGTATAACTTTAGAGAAACCACTCATTCAGAACATTCACCAATACCATTCTCTCTAAACTCTAGATCCAAAATCTGGCTTCACGAAGAATAACCACCAGATCCCATTCAGACCCAAATCCCCCTATCATAGTAGATGACCCAGAGAAGATTCTGTGGCAAGCTTCTAAAACTGATCATCTAGCTACTGGTAGATCCATCTGTGAAACAAGATCAGTACCTAAACATCGCACTATCCTACTAGATTCACCTTTTGAACTAGAGTCATCACAAACTCTTCCCAGAAGAAAATCATATAGTAAGATAAACTTTGACGATCTTGAAACCATAAACCCACCACAGAGTCCTAGTAGAGAAGCTTCACCTACCACTCCTCCTGACTCCCAGCTTCTCTATCAATTTGGCTCCTATCATCCCACATCTGCTCAAAACTAGATCACTAGCCCAAGTTCATCCGCCACACCTGGTCAAAACACCACTGTTCAAACCACCTCATCTCAGCATACTATTTCTCATCTTGTACATCATCCATTAGCTCTTGTCATGGCAGCCTGGTACGCACCTTTGGTGTTGCCACCGCCCTTGGCTCCTCTCCCAAATAAATATCAAGACAAGATCCCACACTTTATCGGAGAGGACACCACCACACCTCAACAGCATATAAGTAGGATGAATGATGCTTATGAATACCTGGAGGTACAAGACGAGACCGTCAGAATGAGAATATTCGCCCAAAGTCTTGGTGGTGAACCCAAAACATGGTTCAAAAGCTTAACTCCAAACAGTATCCACAATATCCCAGAACTACATCAAGTTTTCAGAAATAGGTGGGAAATCCGAAGAAACCCCATTCAAATCCTGTCAGAATATAACAACCTAAAACGGGAAAATGGGGAAAGTGTCCAAGCTTACTGCACTAGATTCAACAGTGTATATAACTCCCTCCCACCTCACTTCAAACCCCCACTTGGTTTAGCCTTGGAAAAATTCCCCGAAGGTTTTGATCCGGACATGACATATCATCTGAGAGACAAGGATCCCCCCACCTTAGAGGAAATGCAACAAATAGCCATAAAAGCAGATGCCAACTTAGCAGAAAAAAGGGCCAGGACTAGATCAGAAAGAAAAGTCACATATAAAGATGAGGTCTCCACTTCATCACCTTCCCTAGATCCCAGAATAGATGACTTAGTCAAAAACATGGCCAAAATGTGGGAAAAGATAAATGAAAAGGCTCCTATTAGGGACAACCAGCCAAACCTTCCAAACAGAAACCGAAACCAAAACTTTAGGAGGGAACAGCCCCAAAACAGACCTAGGGAGAATGACCAACAGATTAGGCCACCATTCAATGAAAACTATGTGGAAGAGGATGACAGGGATACAGAAACTCTTGATGAAAGTCATCTAAATCTCGTAGGGTCTGATAATGAAAGCGAGGTATACCTCACAGCGGAAGAACAAGAGTTATGTTCTCCTAATCAGGATGAGACCAACTATGAAGATCTCGACGGTCCTGCCATAGACTTTCAAAATGGAAAACCCAATGTAGAAGGTAGAGCTCAATGGGAGCAACAATGGCAGAAAATGAGACCGAGTGTATAGATCCAGAGTGATCTAGTATGCAACAAAAGGTGAAGAATGAAGGGGAAAACCCTCCTATTTATAACAAAATATTGGGTCTTTCTAGATCTTGGTGCATGATTAAAATAATGTTAACCAAATCTAGATCCACCTCTATGGAATATTTTATTATTATTTGTTGGAGGGAAAGGGACTTTGACTTGGGTCAAAATCCCTTGATTAGTGAAGAATAAATAAATCAATGATTTATTTATCCTTTTAAGGAAGTGGTTGGGATATAATCAAATAAATAATGATTTATTTAATTAATAGTGGTTGATTTGGTCATATTTAACAAGGAATATTATTTAAATAACTATTCCTAGGAAATAATAAGATAACTATGGGTGTATCTCATTAATTTCTTTGTTTTTGGGTTAAACATGATTGGGAATAATAATTAAATTATGGTTTAATTAATTATTCCTTTTGGGGTTTCCTTAATTAACATAGTGAAAGCAGTTTTACTTGGGGTAAAACTGGTCTTACATGGTGTACTTGGGTCCATCTAATGATAAAAGGTTAGATGACCAAAAAATGGTGTAACAAATGCCATAATAGAAGCTCACCGGAAGTATAATCTTAGAAGCAGAAAAAACCAAAACCATTCCAAAAAGAATAGTCCTGACAATACCAAAATCTCTGATAACATCTTAAATAAGACCATGGATAGTAGCAAAATTAGGGCCAAAAAGACTGACCAAAACAAAGGTAAGGCCATTCAGACAAGTACTAGCTCAGACACTCCTAGTACCTCTAAAGAAACCCCAAAGTTGACTGTATCAAACGAAGTCCCAAGCCAAAGTCAGCAAATTAAGAACATAGAAAAGGTTATGTCTGAGAAAGCTGAAACAAATCTGCCCAAACTACCTACTCCTTTTAGCTTCGAAGGGGAAATTTCCAAAATAAAAATTACCATACCCCTTATAGAGCTAATAACTGTAGATAGGTATAGATCTCAAATCTTCAAAGTTTTTGACCTAGAGAGCAAGGCAGATACCTTGAATCTAACTGACGACAAACCCGAGCTTTTATTTGGCCCTAAAGTAGAAGGTGAATACCAAGAAGGAACTATTTCTCCTTTCTATGTAAGCTTAAACATACGGGACAAAATATTACATAATGCCATGTTAGATTCTGGTGCTTCCCATAACCTCATGCCTAAAGTAGTCATGGAAAACCTAGGACTGGAAGTGACTCAACCTTACAAAAACCTGTATTCTTTCGACTCGAGCCAGGTCAAATGTTTAGGTCTGATAAAAAATCTAGATTTTTTCCTAACACAACTACCAGCCAAAAACTTAGTCATGGATGTAGTAGTGGCCGATATCACACCCAAGTATGGAATGCTACTATCAAGAGCATGGGCTGCCAAAATACAAGGTAGCCTTCAAATGGATATGTCATTCGCTACTATCCCAGTTTTCAACCAAACTAGGAGGTTATATCGAGAGACTCGCATGAAATACATGGTTAGCAATAGAGATAAGCCAAACAATACCCCCATCTATTCCGTTCATTCCAATTTATATTATTTTATCTTATACAATGAAGGTGATATAAACAAGCAGATAAAAGAAAATAAAGACATGTCCAAACCATTACTGAATGAAGAAATTGATCACCAAAGTCCCAAGAAACCTGAGAAACAACTTAGTATCATGTATGATAAGGAAAATCTTTGGAGTATAAGCTTTGATGGTTCTTGTGGCAAGACAGGTTCAGGAGCAGGCATCTGGATACACAATACTAAAGAGGGTCATTCTTTTAGATTAGAATTCCAATGTACTAATAACATTGCGGAATATGAAGCCCTTCTCATCGGTCTACACATGCTTAGAGACTTGGGTGCCAATAGAATATCAGCCCAAGGAGACTCAGAGCTTGTAATCAGGCAAATCAAAGGTGAATATTCGGCAAAGAACCCAAGACTGAGAGAATATAGGAATGCAGCTTTGGATATCCTTAAAACTTTTGAAAAATATGAACTCACCTATATCCCTAGGATTCAAAACAGTCTGGCAAATGAACTCGCCTTTGCTGCAAGCAATAGCCAAATACCATGTATAAGTGAGCAATATGACATTCAAGTGAAACATCGCCCTACTGTACCAGATAATCTTAACCATTGGAAAATATTCCAAGACGACGATCAAATTGATGATTTCCTACAATCTAGGAATGAGTTTGAAATAACGAAAACAGACTCAGGAGATGAAGAAAGGAAACCCAGCCAAAGTCAAGACCAAGAGCCAAATCCACCTTTGTGGACCAATCTAAACCTAGTAGACCATCCATATGACAGGGAGATAGAAGAGGACATTGACCAGAGGGAACTCGAAGTCTTACACTGCGAAAATGACACCATACCCAGAGGGCTCGCACCTTTATAAGAATTGTTTGACTTTAATGATGTGGCCAAAAATCCTAAAATGGAATCCACAGAGGGTGACATAGAGGAATACAACATAGGAAGCCCAGAAGAGCCAAAAAACTTTAAAATATCCAAAACCCTCCCACCTAACATAAAACAAAGGTACATCAACTTATTCAAAGAATTTAAAGATGTGTTTGCGTGGGGGTACCAAGATTTGAAATCATATGATACCAGCATCATCCAACATAAAATTCCCCTCAAAGAAAACCAAAAACCTTTTAAATAGAAGTTAAGAAGGATAAACCCAGTATTACTACTGTTGGTTGAAAAGGAAATTAAAAAGATGTATGATGCTGGGATAATAGTATCTCTCCGATACTCCGAGTGGGTCTCAAATCTAGTGTCAGTTAGGAAAAAGACTGGTGAAATCAGACTCTGCATAGATTTCCGAAACCTGAATCGAGCATGTCTGAAAGATAACTATCCTCTACCCAAAATGGACCACATACTTCAGAAGGTAGTAGGTGCTAAAAGAATCTCATTGCTCGATGGTTTTTCTGGTTATAACCAAGTTTTGGTTTATCCTACCGATCAACATAAGACAGCTTTCACCACCCCTTGGGGCACTTTTATGTACATTAAAATGCCTTTTGGACTGATGAATGCTGGCGCCACATTTCAAAGAGCCATGGAAATAGCCTTCTCAGAAGACATAGGTGTTTTTATAGTCATATATCTTGACGATATAACAGTATATTCTAAATCAGATGAAGAACACCTAGCACACTTAAGAAAAGTTTTCAACAAATGCAGAAAATATGGTTTATCCCTAAACCCCAAGAAAACACTTTTCGGTCTAGAAGAAGGGAAACTCCTAGGTCACATTATTTCAGAAGAAGGAATTAAAATAGACCCCCAGAGAATCGAATGAATCTTACAGATAAGTCACCCCAGAAACATAAAGGAGTTACAGTCCTTTATCGGAAAGATAAATTTCTTAAGAAGATTCATCCCAAACCTTGCTGAACTCCTGAAAGATATCACAAATATGTTAAGAAATGAGGTCGGGGTTAAATGGACTATAGAAGCCAAAAAATATTTTGAACTAATTAAAAGGGCCTTAACTGAAACACCAGTATTGATAAGCCCTGACTTCACCAAAGATTTTTACATTTTTTCATTTGCCTCAGAACATACAATAACTGCGGTGTTGTTGCAAAAAAATGCAGCTGGGCAAGAGAAACCCATTGCCTTTTTTAGCAAATCCCTGAGAGATGCTCCCTTGAAATACAACATCATGGAAAAATAGGCATTCACATTGGTAAAAGCACTGAAAGATTTTCAAGTTTACATCTTGCATTCTCATGTCATAGCTTTTGTCCCTAATACTGTCGTCAAGGACATTCTTAACCAAGATCCCGATGGTAAAAGGGGAAAATGGATCCCTATCATCCTAGAATATGACTTAGAAATCTGGCCTACCAAACTAGTTAAAGGACAAGGACTTGCAAGACTAATGGCTGAAACCAACCTCCAAGCTTTAGATATAAATTTTGTCGATGCGTTAGAAGAACAGGAAGAGTGCACACTCCCCCCTATCGATCAGACATTTTTGGATTCACCTTGGTATGTAGACATTATTTATGTATTAACTTATCTAAATGCTCCTCCGATTTTATCAAAAACAAAAGCAAGATTCCTTAAACAAAAATATTTAAAGTTTTGCATCGTAGATGGTTTTCTGTATTGGAAAAATCCCACTGGTATGATGCTTAAATGTTTGCTTGAGTCTGATGCAGAGAAAATTATGCACGAAATGCACGAAGGGGAATGTGGGGGTCATCTCTACTGGAAAACCACTGCAAACAAAATTCTTAGAGCCAGTTATTATTGGCCTACCTTATTCCCTGATACTCACAAACTAGTTATGACATGCCATAAATGTCAAATTTTTGATGGAAAGAAAAAGCTTTTACCTTTGCCCTTACATCCCATTATAGTTGAAGGACCCTTCCAGCAATGGGGTTTAGATTTCATTGGAGAAATTCACCCCTCCTCATCCGCTCAACATAAATGGATTCTCACGGCCACTGATTACTTTACCAAATGGATAGAAGCCATACCTTCCCGGAATGATACTGATTCAGTCATCATCACATTCCTAGAAACCAATATCCTATCCAGATTTGGTTGTCCCAGGAAGATCATTACAGATAACGCCGCTGCCTTCTCCTCCAAGAAAATGATAGAATTCTGTCACAAGTATCATATTTCGTTAGGACATTCCACAGCCTATTACCCTCAAGGTAATGGTTTAGCTGAGTCTTCTAACAAAAGCCTAGTCAACATTATCAAAAAACTTCTTGAACAAAATCAAAAAGCATGGCATGGGAAACTAGTACACGCCTTATGGGCTGACAGATTAACCACCAAGAAATCCATAGGTATGTCTCCTTACCAGCTAGTTTATGGTATAGATGCCATTTTCCCAACATCTCTAGGGGTTCCAGTAATGAAACTATTACAAGAAGTCCAAATAGAAGAAAATGACATGCAAAGGAGAGTAAATCAGACTATCCATTTACAAAAAACCAGAGAAGAAGTTTACCAAAGGGCTCAGTCAGCACAAGACAAAATAAAACAGATTTTTTGACAGGAGAACTAAGGAAAATGATTTTCAGATTGGAGATAAAGTTTTAAAATGGGATTCTAGAAGGGAAGATAAGGGTAAACATGGCAAGTTTGAAAATTTATGGAAAGGGCCTTACATCATCGGCTCAGTCAGTGGAAACAATGCTTTCTTCTTGCAAGAAACTGATGGGACTGAAATTTTTGGGGGTCCTGTGAATAGAAGGACATTAAAGCATTATTTTTGTCAGGAGCTCCATTTTTGAGTTTGGAAAACTTTCATTCATTGTACATACCATTGTCTGAAGTTTTGAAAAGATAGAAAAGTCAAAAACAGTAAAAAACAGAAAAGAGGACGAGTGAAGATAGAACCAAGGCCCCATGATCCAAAAAATAGTCTTTCAGAAAGCGAGCAAGCCTAAATGCTGCTACTAGTACTTCAATGTCTTGTTCAGCTATCTAGCCTAATCATAGCTGAGCATGTTTAAATTTATTTGCTGATAAGTTAGTGAGTGCAAAGATAGTCAACATTGTATAAGATTGACTTATCACAGAGCTTATATTAGGGAGAGATTCTGGTTCCACATGCCTAAAACAGAACCAAAGAGAGAAACGAGGGATGAAAAACACATTGTACATCTTAGCCCCGCTTGTCTAGCTTCCCTTTATTGCAAAATAACATTTGTGTGCAGCTTGTATTTTATGCCGCAAATGCATGACAAATCAGACTGCCTAATCCTGATTTTATCATTTTAAATTTCATGTTGTAGATTAGAGAATGAAATCCTGTCAAACTGCTTAATCTTGACAGTTGATCTAGCATAGGTAGAGTAATGAAGGAGTTCATCAGCTCAATCTGAACTCCCGGAAGATATAAGAGTAGAAATAGATAGGTTCATTTTGAAAAAAGAAAAATATACTTTGTCAAAAGGCTGCTAGTTCAAATGCGCCAAAGCGAAGAAAAAATGTTAGGAAAGATAGTGGGGTAGGTAGAAGTATCATTGATGTTAACCATGCTGTCACTTTTCAGAAATAACATCAAAAGAAGGGTAAATTTTGCACCAATGGATAAGGCACTGGTCTTCATAAGCCAAAAATTTGAATTTTGGACACCTCCTGACGAGGAGCTGCCCTCCCCAAATGGAGCCACTGTTAGTCATCAGTATTTTTCACTTGTTGGTGATGACTAGATCCATAGCTGAGTTTTCTAGAAGCTGAATTCCATATGTCAATCTGTCATCTAGAAAACCCTCATAAAACTTTTGTCGCCCTCTTACTTTTCAGTCCGCCCTTGTCAAAGTTAAAATCCATTTTCACTATCTTTTCTAGCTTCAGCCCTACTGGTCTGCCCATCAGCTCCAAAAGGCAAATCCAAGTCTGTTTCAAAAGTCTCCCCTATGTTAGGAAGTGGCGCTTTAAGGCATTTTACCCTTGGAAACCATCAAAAGGCCAAAAAAACCTCCATCTGCTACAGACCAATCATGACTTACCTCTCACTCTGCAAATCAAGTTGATAACAGCTCTAAGTCGCACCACTTACACACCCCTAGGTCTCAGCACTGCATAAACCACAGTCTCAAGCTGATTATTAGGTGTTTCACAGTGTTTTATGGATTCTACAAAGACAGGAAATATAACTTCATCTCAGGAGGAAATGCTTGAATCTACAGTTAGAAGAACAACTGCTTCTAAATGTAACATGAGCCTGAGATATATCTGCAAAACAGAGAGTCACTCATCAAGACCTTGCAGCTTTCCTTCCAGCATGAAAATCACAGTAAGAGAAAGACACCACTGTCACAACAAACTGGTAAATTGTCATGGCCAAGAACCTCCTTCATTTACAAGAAGAGGGTTAGGGCGCCTCCTTCATTTACAAGCAGAGGGCACTGGCCAATATTGACTTTAAAGACTGCAAAAGTCCAGGTTTTCTTTTTACTGAACAATGAAACAATGACTCTAAGTTCTCTGAGTGAAAGTGATGATCATAGCAGGGCTACAGTCTAAAGTATGCAAGTTAAAGGGAAAACAGAGTTTGGGTCTTGTAAAGGAAGTCATTTGAAGTTTGCAAATCATGTGAATTGTTAAACTTTAGAGAGGCATATCATTAGTAAAAACAATTCTAATCATAAGCAGCCTGCTATTCCACAAAGACCAAATTAAAGAGATGCTGACAAATCATGTCATTATCACAGGCAGAAGAAAAGGTGTTTGGTTTTTCAAAGGGTGCTAATCTCCATAGTCACAGAGACTATATTTCAAATAATTTGTCATAAGTTGACCAAAGCAAATGATGACATTTTAGTTCCCCTCAGAGCAGTACAGTGAGACAGTGACACCCTGACTAGGGTTTTTCTGAAGTACAGTAGTGATCACAGGCAGAGGTAAAAGTATTAATGTTTTCAAGTTTTTTTGCTTACCATCACATCCAAGGAAAATTTTTGTCAGGCAGGCTTATCAAACAATCTTCAGATACTTTGCCAAGAGAAGGGCCTCCTCCATTCATGAGCAGATGGCCAAGGCATTGATTGTTTTTAAAGACTGATTGGTCTAAGATGCAGTGGAAAGAGACAAAGGAAGAAATAAAAAGTCTTTACACAGGTAAAAGATGGTGTCTATGTTTCAAAATGTATTGGTTTTCCTACTCATAGGGAGATGTCTTTCAAACTATACATCATGGTGGACAGGAGACGATTTGAATATGTATGTCATTTATACAAGAAGGGGCAGTTTCCTTAGGAGAAGGGGTCAAACAACACCTCACTGCCACATGCCAAGAAGTCTAAAGGAGCGCCTTTCAAGTAAACAGAGAAATATAGTATGAATGGATGCAACTAAAATATGGCACTTACAAACAAAGAAGGAACTTATGAATCACCTGGAAGCAGAAATTATCAAAAAAGTTGGAAGAAGACAGACCATCTCCTGTTAAATAACAAAACAACTTTCAATGCTCTTTGACAGATCTTGAGTGGTTTTTCCTTGTTAAGAACATCACCAAAAGTGTCAAGCAATGGACAGATTTGAACCTTGGAATGAGTCTGTTACAAGAAGATCAATGCACTGGTCAAAGGAAATGATAACTGTGTTTCCAAGAGACCTGTTCCTCCTGGTTCATTGATTTCTCCTTTCAGATATACATCACAAATGATGGGAGGCAATTCAAGATTAGTTCCCAAAAGGACATTGTGAATAGGCAGGGAAGTATTTTGAAAAAGAGGCGCCTTTCTCAAATCAGAGGGCCATGATCAAGTCCAAATAGGGTCAGCAAACTTGGCACCTACAGTGGAAAAAGGGTTGAAAGAGCAAGTAAAGACCGAGGCTGTCAAAGCAGGTTGACAATACAAACCCTGTCCTTTCAGAAACAAATCAGTATTCAGGTATTTTCTTAACAGTTTTAAAGAGGGGTTACTTTACATCATAAGTATCACCAACATCATTAAACACAGTGACAGAGATGGTATGAAGGTTATTAAGTTATTACTCAAGGTTTGAATTTCGGTGTTAAAGTTGTCACCCAAGAAACAAAACGGGCAGAAAATCACCCTTCAAACCCATGTGCATAAGTAAAACAGAGTGTGACCTTTCAAGCCTTTTTTTTTTGTTATAAAGAGGTTGATCCATGATTAACACGGTCTAAAAACATAGAAAATCTCCAATTCATGCATCGCTTGTGATTCGAAGTTGCAATTGCACCGAGGGGTATTGTTGAAAAAGGTCAAAAAGACTATTTTTACCTTGCAAAACCCAACCGAGAGTTCATGTTACATTTAAAAATATTGACCATTGGGAGTTTTTTTATGTCAAGGGAGTAAGGTGAAGAATGCATTTTCATTTTCAAATCGAGCAAAGTTCTTTTGTTACCCTCGGCATCAAACAAAGCAAATTCCGGGTCAATTTGCAGAAGTTTGCATCAGTTTACACCGCGCGACGCGCCTGGCAAACTGCACGACGTGCCTGGAAGGAGTTTTGAACGGGCGTTCAACGTAGGCGCGACGCGCCTGTACATGAGCGCGACACACCTGTACACGGCGCCTGATCCCGACCCGACAGGCCGCCCGGGTTGTTTTGTGCGCGCCGTTCTTTTTCTGAAGAGTGCCGCGCAGGCCTAAAGACCTCCAGAGCTATCTTCGACGCTCCACAAGAGTTTTGCTTCATGTCTTAAGGTATTTTCACATGCTTTTCCCCCTCGGTTTCAAAAAATTGCTAAGTGACATGAAGGTTTAAAAAAACCCTGTTTTCAAACTATGGTGTGAAATGAAAGGGTTGGAACAAAATTGCTGAGTTTGACCTAGTTTGATTATCGACATATATTTTAAAGAAGCTGCCTAGCAAGGTCAAGGTCAAATCAAAAGAGCGGCTTGTCCTAGTTTATTTTGATATATCACCATATCTGGCAAATGATTTTGCTATGAAAATGGCCATAGTTTGAAGCTGTGTTTGAAGGATAAATTCACTACTGGAAGTGCCTATAGAGAGAACAGTGTGCTGAACCACTACAAGTGTTTCATACCACAGCATTCAAAACCTTCGAACCTTGTCACCATAGCTAAAAAAAAATAGTGTTTTCTACGTGGTGATCTGAGGTGTTAAACTGTGATAAGATGCTGGATGTATCATTTAAAAGCACCTACAGGAGAGAATTGGTTTTGAAATTAAGAGCAGTGTGATTTCACTTTAATTAATCAAAGGACCAGGGATCCTATACCTTCAAAGCCTCCAAGGACATAGGTTAAACCTATAAACTACAGAAAGGGCAGTTTATTCCTGAGTTTTTCAACTTGACTGTTTTGTTCTTCAAGCTTATTTTTACACAAGTTGATATTCAGATAGGGCAGAGGTTTTTCCTACAAAGAACAATGTTTTTCTTAAAGGGAGTTTGTTGGTTGCAAGATCTTTGACTGCCACCTCAAAAGAAACCTCTAAAGAGGTAAAAGGAAAGTTTTGTTTTAGAGAGACAAGGCTTATATCTAAAGGAAAGCATTTCACACTATCTTCAGAACATTGCCACATTATTGAACAGTGAAGTGTAATTAGAAAAAAGGGTTGTTGACAAAAAGCAGTATATAAGTTGAAAGCTACAAGGGAAAGTTGCTCACACTTCTCACACAAAGGACAGTGTTCACGGTGTTTACCACTTAAATGTCTTTTGTTTTTCCAGCTCGTATTGATAAATGGATGTGCTTATAGAGTAAAAGTCTTTTTCTGCCAAAGCCAAAGGGTTACATTTATAAGGGGCCATTGATTGTTTTGAAAGGAGAAAACTCACATAGCTTCTGCCTAAAAAACTCTTGGAGTCTTTCAAACTCTGTCATCTTTGCTCAGGACTGTGACAGTGACTGTTTAATTGCACTAAGGGTTGTTTTCACATATGCAAGTTTGTTGAATGTTGGCACACTTAGACAAGGCAGGATTTTAATGATTGCAAAATCTACCATGGGCAAGGATTAAGATGTATTGAGTGACCTCTTAAAACTCACAAGGACAAGGTAATTTTGACACTTCTCACAGCAAATTCCTCCTAACAGTCTGTCCTTCATTCCACTATTTGGTCTCTTATTGAGAAATTCTGTTGACAGAGATACATTCAAGATAGAAGGTCATTTTCTAAAGAGAGCAGAGGTTGTGTATTATAAGAAACTTGTTGCAAACCATCCAAATCACATTGTTTCTCTGTCAAAGCAGTAAATTGACACAGTTTGACTCCAACAGGGCAGTTTACACACAGTGAGACAGTTTGTTTCTTCCAAAGCATATTTAGGTCAAAATGCCTCCAAGGCAAGACAGCAAGAGCGGTCCGCATAAAAGATATGAGCCAATCTCTATAGAAGAGGTTAATGCTCATCCATCTGTCCTTTTCAACTTCCATGAAGTAGGTTGCCTAGAGTTTTGCCAGAAAATACAAGAAGTCAAGAGTTTTTCGCCATTAACACACTTATGCACCCTGAGATTCAAAGAAAAACATTTCCAAGTGGCAGGTCTTGATTTCAAGATTTCTCCAAGGTATGTGTCCAAGGCCACCAAGATTCCATATCATGGCGAAAAATGGTTCAAACAGGCTCATCTTGACTTAGAAGATTACAAACCTTTCATCAAGCCTGAGCATAGAGATGCTCTCACTGCTATTTTCCCTTTTTCATATCTCCTTGACAGCTATGCTCCTCTTATGAAAGTCATAATGAAATATTTCACTTGTGAAGGGAGGTTTGATCGAGTTTATGCCTACCATGTCCGATTATTGATGCATTTTACTAGAAGCAGGAAACTAAACCTCCCTTACTTTTTGTTCAAGAGAATAGAGAAGATGGCATCTATTTTCCAGAAGAAGGCCCCACCTCTGCAAATCGCTTCCCTTTTCCATCATTCTTTGATCAAGATTATCTTCCTACACCAGCTAGAGAGGAAAGAGGTTCCATGGGATTTATTCATCAGCCATCCAGATTTCTCTACTGTTCCTCCTGTCCATGTGTCTCCCACTCAGCCTGTCCATCGCCCGGTACCTTTGTCCAGTAGGCCTACTCCTAGAAGGCTCAGAATGACTACAGGACAGCCAAGTCAACAGGAAGGAGGAGAGGGGAGTGAACAGCAGCAAGAGGAAAGGGATGAACAGCAGCAAATACAAAATGATGAACATCAGCAGGTACAAAATGAGGAACAGCAGCAGGTACAAGATGAGGAACAGAAGCAGGTACAAGAGGAAGAACAACAAGTTGGGCAGGAAATTGAGCCACATATTGAGCCACAAAGAGAGCAGGAAATCCAAGCACAGCAGCAGCTTGATTTTGGCGAAGGATGGCAGCAGTTTGAGACACCAAATGAACAACGCATTTATGTAGAACAACAAGTTAAGGTTGGCGAATAGGAGCAGCAAAGTGAACAACAAGAAGAAAACATCCAGCAGCCTCAAGAAGAGCAGCAAGTTCAAGAAGATGTCAAGGGTAAATCAGTTATGTCTCCTCCTCCCAAAAGAACAAAACTCAGCACAGAAAGGAAGAGAGGGTCTAAGGCTGCCACTCTAACAGTGACAAAGGTTGTTCCTAGCAAAAGGAAATCACCCAAAAGGACACCTACTAGCATTCCAAGGAGGAAAAGCGCAAGACTGGCCTTCAAAGGAAAAAGCAAAGTTGGAAAAGGTACAAAGCATGGAGGTGCATCGGATGTCATCCCTATCCAAAGCGATGACAGTGATAATGAGGCCCGCCTTCTTGAAAACCTCCTAATCCATAAAGAGGGGAAAATTGAGGCATTAGAGGAGGATCTTCAACGGGCAAGGAATTTCAACCACTTCTTGGAGATTGAAAACAAACAGATGAATGTTCACACAGCTGTTCATGAAGCACGGGCGATCAAATATAAGAATGAGGCAGCTAAGGCGCAAGCAAAGATAGAAGAACTCATTGGTGAGTTTGATGAGGAAGAAGAGGAAGACCAGCCTAGTCGGAAGAGGCCTAGGACCATAGGGCTTAAAAGAGCCTTGGAAAAGCAGAAAGCAGAAGAACAAGCCCATCTCCAAGCCTCTCCTCTCACTGCACTCCTTGAGCAGGAAATTGAAGAAAACAAAGAGGCATGGCTTGAAAGAGCCAACAAACACTTGGAGATGAAACTTGAAAGGGCGAATAGATATCTAGAGCTGCAAAGGAAGAGGAATCATCACTTTCAAAAGTTGAATCAGTTTTCCAAGCGCAAACTAAAGGCAGCCCCAGAGAAATTGAAGAAGGCAAAGGGGAAGCGCCCGGCACGGAAAGAGGAGAAAATCTTATCAGCCCTTGATATTTTGGCCTCAGCTTCGGAGCATGTTGCTAGGGACCCCTGAGGGTCATGCATGCCAATTTTGAGCCCTTTTAGACAACTTTTTGTCTTTTGGCATTTTTTGGGTTTTTGGTCGAAAACTCATAAATTCGCCATTTCAGTTTGAGGATTTGCCAAGGGATGAGGATGATACCAGTTGATGCCATATTTTCATGATCAGGTCCTCAGCGGTTTTCAGGGCATTCAGAGATCATTCTCCCCCTCAAATTGGCGAAAAATGCTCACTTTTTGCACATTCTGCTCGCCATATCAGCAGTCTGCTATTTCCTAGTTTTTTACACACAGGTACAGATTTGGGGAACTTCCAGGCATCAGATTGAGGTGATTTCAGTTGCGCCGGAAAGTGGACACAGAGAGCTTTCCAACGGGCCATCATGAGCCCCGTTTCAACACCGGGAAGGCTGCCAGATGTTTCCGGCAAGTCAAGGGACCTTTTCCTGATATAATTTTGAAGTATTTTTGTAATTTTTGAACCTCAAAAATATGCTTTTTCCAAATGTGCGTTTAGCTATTTTTGCACTTGGAAAATGTTGCAAAGTCAATATAATTTCCATTTTTAGCATTTTTTTAGATATTTTATGGGATATTTTTTGCCTTGGGCTTTGCAAAGCCTCAAGGACAAGTTTAGATATTTTGACTTGGCCATGGGATAGCTAGTTGCTCCATGAGGTTTTCCTTCCTCAAGCCTATTTATTCCATGGGTTTCATTGTAAAACAGAGGCTGAACTTGAGAGAAGAATCAATATATTGGTCCTATGAGCTTTGAAGAACATACTTGTGTTATTATTTTGGACTGCCTCTTGGATGCTTTTGATGAATGATGAAAGATTGTTGATGGATTCCATGACATGGTAGAATGGTATAGTGTTTCTTGCTTTGTTGTTGTCTTCTAGTTTTCATTCATGATACATACTTATTGCTTGCTATAGATCAGTAGAGATTAATTTTGAGATATGCCCATGGAGGCACCTCAAAATTCCTGAATCTTCATAGCTTTATGTTTTCTTCTTCCTTAGTTATACTAAAGAATTCTTAACTGCTCTTTGGTAACTTAAGGATACTGTTTGCTAGTTTTATTCATAAGTTCTATGCATGTTGAGTAGGATGTATGGTGTGCCCTGCTTACCTATAAGCTATCCATAGTTCTGTCCATGAAACTATCTCTTTGACTGATTAGTTTATCATCTTGTTGAACCAAGGAGGCCTAGTCCCGATCTAGCCCTTTGCCTAAAACTATGAAAGCTTGTTTGTCAAAGTGACCAATAACTTAAACATTGTGTTTAGACGTTCTGGCATAGTTTTATGAGTTGTTAGTCTGTCTTATGTGTTTTCCCCAAAGTCTGATAGCCATTTCCCGAAGTTAGAAGGTCTTATACTTCTATGCATGGCTGGAATGTTTGATTTCTATGTATTAATTAGCTCATAGTTACATCTAGCATGATTAATGGCTTGCTATAACATGTTTATGTCTGCTATCAACTAGTTACACTTGAAATCCCTCGTCTTTCACAAGCTTGATGTCCATCTACTCCATTTTTCCCAAAGATTCCTTCTACCGTGAATCAAATCGGCCCTACAGCAGCCTTACATCATCATCTGAGAGCTTCCTTGACCTTTTTGACCCCATAGCCCAGTTTATCTACATCTTGTTATCCAGTTTATATCTTTGATCAGTTTTATCCCTCACAAACTTAAAAAACCAAAAAACCAAAAAACTCATTTCATAACTAGCCTAATATCAGAACAACATAAGAAAACACACCGACATCTTTTACACATATAGAGAGAGCCCTCTCTGAGTCTAGGAAGGCTAGGTCCTTGGGCTCCAAAGCTGGGTTTGATGTTACATCGTCATTTGGCTCACCAATCGGCCAAATCACGGGACCCTAACAGAATGCGG